>CM053770.1:644957751-645042367 GCA_028658325.1 Potorous gilbertii | reverse complement strand
ACAAATGGGGAGAAAATTTTGGAACCCAAAATCTTGTGAAAATGAATGTAAAAAGTTAAATAAATTTAAAAAAAAAAAGAAAGGAAAGTACTATGAAGGGCAGGGATAAGAAATCACTGCTGTGCCCACCATCAATCCAATAAACATTATTAGAGATCAAAAAAAAAAAAAGAAAACCCCAAATGGAATCAGGAAGAATTAGACATTGCTGAAGGCAAGTGAACATTAAAGGTCAGACTACAGACACAGGTTGCTAAAAGTCAATCATATCTAAACTAATGATTATTAAATTTCATTCTGTCCATTTCTCTGATAAAGGAGAGATACTTAACAAAAAAGTTTTTGTCTTCTGAGTGAGGAAAAAGTATTTTTAATTGGAGATGGTCACCAAAGGCATCATGGAGAAGGTAACACCTCAGGGTTGGGTGTAATGCTCTGAAGTTATAAATGGTTGGTGAATAAAGGGGAACAGGAAAGGAATAAGCATTTATATAGTACCTGCTGTGTATACTTGGCACTGTACCAAGCAATTTTTACAAACATTCTATCATTTGATCCTTGTAACAACCCAGAAAGATAGTGTTATTATTAATCCCATTTTACAATTGAGGAAAACAAGGCAAATGGAGAGGTTAAGGGTCACAAAACTAGTAAGTATCTGAGGTCAGATTTGATTTAGGTCTTCACGATTGCTGGTCCCAGCTCACTATCCATTATACCACCACCTGCCAAGTGAAAGAATGAATGAATGAATGAATCCTCTGATAAAGGGATTCTTAACATTTTTGTGCACTAGACCCATGGTCACTGAAAAAGCCTATGGAGACTGAGACTAATATGTTTAAACACATAAAATAAAATATATGGGGAAACCACTTATACGAAATTACTCTTGGTTAAGAATGTCTGTAAGAGATGCCCTTTTCCTTCCTTCCTTCCTTCCTTCCTTCCTTCCTTCCTTCCTTCCTTCCTTCCTTCTTTCCTTCCTTCCTTCCTTCTCCTCTTCTTCTTCTCCTTCTTGGCTCTAAACATTTTCTATTCGATTTTCTTCATTATATCTATATCTGTATACGTGTGTGTATTTTAGGCTAAAAATAGGATGTATATATAATGGTATACAAGTGCCTTTGTCTTCTTTAAAGCAAAACCAAAGTTATTTCAGTTTCACTACCAAGATCTTCCATCCAAAAGGAATTCTTAGAATTTCCCTTCCCTAAAAGAATGTCCTTACTCAAATCTCATGCCATTTTCTTATATTGTAGAAGTAAATTGGTTGAAGGATTGTATTAAATTAAGATAGGCTATATTTTATTTCAAATGGTCTATGTTTTCTGTTTATTTGGAAGCTGGTTGTTTTATAAGCTTTAGCTTTTACAGGAGAACAAAAAAAAATGAGATTAATCAAAACAGCAGCAAGTATATTCATTATTGCCCTTAGCTACTAGATCCTGAGCTTTAGTCTTTTTTCAGAAAAAAAAGTGGGTGAGATATTACATTGGGACAAGTAAGAATTTTAATTAACTGTCTAGTGTAATGGTCCAAGTACTTCTATAGGCTATTGAAAATGAACACTTGTCAAAAATAGTGATATTAGTAGAAATTTTTCAGGCTGGTAACACTTTTTACAGGCCAAGAAATTAAAAAAAAAACCCTGATCTGTAAAATTGCCACTAAACAAAAGTGAAAATGACCAGTCTGTTGCAAATAAAGGCAGGCCGAGTACAGATGGCACATGAGCAGCATCAACAGGGAAAAGTAAATTAGGCTTTTAGCATTGTTATATCTGTCACCAAGACTCAGCATGATCTCATGGAAAGGACACTAGAATTCCAGAAAGGGCACTTAACTTCTTTTCTTATTTCTGCCATGGGGGTTTACTTGATCTTTGCAACAGTTTTCCCCTACTGGTCAGAGATGATGACAGTATTGGTCAGTTACCTCCAACAAACACATGCACACACACACACACACACACACACACACACACACACACACATACTTCTTTGAAAACTAAATCTAGGGTTTGTGTTAATTCCATTTGTATTCAGTATCACTATTGCTTGACACAATGAGAGGTTGGATGCATGACATATCCAAAATGAATGATTTGGGGCTTATTGGATAGTTCAATTATATTTCCTGCATTTGGTCTTTTTGTTTAAAAGCAATTCATGCATTAGATGATTTGCAGAATATGGCAAGTTAAAGACCTTAGAAATGCCATAGTCCGATCTCATCGTTTAACAGTTCAGTTTAACAGTTGTCCAAAGTCATACAGTTTATGGGGATTCCTGATTGTTCGGCAGAATTCAGGTTTAGACCTGTGCTAGCTGACTCTTCCACTGTACCACCTAGATTCTCTGGCCACAAAATGTCAAGAATTCCTTAGGCTACTGACGATCGATGAGCCCTTTCCCCCAGATTTTTGACCATGCCTGTCACTCATCATTCCACCCTGCACCCTGCTTTAAGGAAGGATCCACCAAGCCATTCAGTCAGTAAGCACTTAACAGACATCTACCATGTATCAGGCACTGTGCTAAGCTCCAGGGACATCAAGAAAGAGAAAAAACAATCCTTACCTTGAGGAGCTTACCGTTAATGAGGGAGACAACAGGCAAACACACATGAGCAAGCTATATGCAGGATAAATAGGAAATCATCACCAAAGGAAAGCCAGAAGAAATAAGAGGGACTGGGAAAGGCTTCCTGTAGATGGTGTAGTGAGTGTTAGGCCTAATGCTACAACAATCTCAACCAGCAGTAAGGCAAGTCACTATCCCAGCCACACTATATGTAAGCATGTAGTGTCCTTCCTGACTTGGGAAAAGAGCTAAGCTTTGAAAGGGCATATGACATTAGCCACTTGAAAATAGAATCATTTCTGGGCCATCAAAAGTGTCAGAACAGAAATTATGGAGAGATATCATTTCATAGAGTAGAGGAGAAATTATCTCTTCAGGTAAAACTGGTTAAAGAGTATATATAGTGTGAGGTCTAACATCAGCGGAGCACATATTCTTTCTCTCTCTGTCTTTTCTCTCTCTATCTCTCTATTTCTGTCTGTCTCTATTACTCTATCTCTTTCTTTCTCTGTCTCTCTTTTCTTTCTCTCTGCCTGTCTCTTTTCTCTGTCTCCTTTCCCCCCCATCTTTCTCTCTCTTTCTTCCTTTCTCTTTTTTTCTCTGTCTCTTTTCTTTCTTTCTTTCTTTCTCTGTCTTTAAAAGAAAATGAGACCATATCTTCATCCACCAACTCTTGTTCCAATTTGCTGACACCTCGTGGCATTACATAGACATTTTCTGTGGATGGTGATGATGGCGATCCAAGTACATTTCTAGGAATCTTGAGACCCTTGTCTTCAGAGACCTTTTGAAGAGGTCTGTGCAATTGCACCCTGTGCAATGGAAGAGGTTATGGCTGAGGGAGCCCCACTCTCTTCCTCCAGGATTTCACCAGTATTTCTTAAGCACAGTGTGGAGGCAACGACAAAAAAAGCCCATCTGAAAATCAGAGCCTAATCGCTCCCATCTGCTCGAGTGCTGCTTCCCTTTGCTTCTTGCCAGGATGTTTGCCACAGACGCTAAGTAGTACATTATTTTCGATAAGTTGCAATCATTTACTTGAAATCTACTTCTCCTTTAAAATGTCCCCCTGGAAACTCAAATCGGCAGTTGAGAAGCTTTGCTCAGGATAGAATTTGAATGCTTGCACTGAAGATCATGAAAAGTTAAACCTCCTAGAGTGCCAGGTGTTTATTTGTTCAAGATTCCAGCCACTTGGACTCATTTGGGGCTGTAGGGGGGGGAGGGGGCAGAGGAGGTAGAGCAGGTGAGGGGAAAATCAAGTTGATTAGAGGAGCCCATTAGGTTTCATTTCTTGACAGAGTGTACAAGAATGGGGGCATGGGGAGGCCACAGTTGAGCGCTTGCCATTCTGGTCTAGAAGGCAAGTTTTCACATCTTTTGCCCCATTATATTAAGCCAAAAACCTTACCTTGTTCCCTTTGTGAAGATATCTCTGCCTCCTCAGAGATCTATTAGAGATGTGTCTCTCAATGTGGAACTGACTTTTCCATGCTAATAACTTAGTTTTATCGGTCTTGCTAAAGGTTTTTTGTTTTGTTTTGTTTTTATCATTCTGTACATCTTTCCTAGACTCTCAACATTGAGGTGATTCTCCCTAGTTGTTCGTCTGTTACTTCTCTGGATTGTTAGACTTTTCAGTAATGGGCTTGATGCTTTTGGAAGGCTACTCGGAAGGTTCTGAAAAGCGAACTTTTCCCTTCTTCTCACTGTTTTTTAGGTGCAAAGAGGACACTACTGACCCCCTCCCCATTGGGCCATGTGCTTTACATTGGTTTTTCTAGTGGTGCTGTAGCAGAGCTGAGCCATATAGTGTCACCTGCATTTTTAAGGAGGTGTGAGGCAAGGGGAGAATTAATGGTTCTATGTGGATTGAAATGGAACCAGGAGGCTCAGCAGTATCCTGCCATTGTTGACTTCCTGCTTCTACCTTGTTTCCCCAACCCCCAATGCCAAATAGGGGTGCTGCCTCCTCCCTTTGGGAAGTCAGCCTTTCCCCTGTACTTCTCTCAGTAATTTCAGTCTCCCTTCACTGCCCTTCTCTACAATACTGACTCCAACAGCAAAACACAAGGTGTAAAACTGACTTCATGTTGCAATGAGAGGAAATAACAGGATACAAATGATACTCAGGTGGGGAGGTTAAAGGTACACATTCTCATTCATTAATTTGCCTTGACTCAGCTTATTCCATTCATCAGAATCTTTCCTTCCAGGTTCATCAACCTTTCTTTGTACTTCCAGGCAGACATCTCACACTTTCTCTCTGTCTCTGTCTTTGTCTCTCTGTCTCTGTCTCTGTCTCTCTCTCTCTGTCTCTCTCTCTCTCTCTCTCTGCCTTTCTTTGTCCCTCTCCGTTTCTCACTCTGTGAGGTCCTGTACAGCTTTCCTACCTGTGAACCTATAATCCAACAACTGGAAAGGAGAGTTACAGTTATATTTTGGGGGAGAAGGTTTCAATTCTAAGCTGAGGAAATTAATTGTATTTGAGATGAGGCTACTGAAAGGTTTTGAACAAGTGAGTTGTTGCATTTGGATCTACACATGAGGAGAGTTATTTTGGGAAATGGATAATGGATGGAACGGAGAAGACAGTGACTGGAAGCAAAGACATCAGTGAGGAGGCTATATTAAGACCCAGTCTAGAGCTTGAACGAGAGCGGTGATAGCCTGAGGGAAGAGAATGGGGAGAAGGTTCCAGGTAAGATTTTGGAGAAATTGTGGGAACTGTGGGAACTTCTATATTGATTGAGTGGCAGAGGAAGGGAGAAAGGAGCACTCGTGTTTTGAGAGAAGGAATAGTTGATCAACTGGATTCCAGGAACTGAGAAAGATTCCCCATTTCAATCTTGAAGGATAAAATAGTTTGGGAAATGAGAGAAAATATAGTCTGGTGTTTTTGTGTGTGTGGATGTGGGGAGAGGGAGAGGAATTGGACCTGGTTTCATTAGTCTCAGACAAGGATTTTTAATGTAGGGTCTGTGAACTTGAAAAAAAAATACAAAGAAAACTGTAATTCAACCCAGTTCCAAAAATCTTAGTGGACTTTTAAGTTACCAAACTGGAAAAGAGACTTTTGGAATACCCTATAAAATTGTTTGTTTTTTCCTATGACTTAATTTAATGCATTTAAAAGCATTATTCTGAAGAAAAGAGAATTGCCAAGGTGTATATGATGCAGAAAAGGTTAAGACACCTGGTTGAGGAGACTCCCTCTACCAATGTATGTTCTCTGCCTCCTGTGGTCTTAGAGTTAGAACACTGGAACATTAAATGACTCAAACTGAAGCCTTCCTGGCTTTAAGGTTGGCCCTCTTTCCATTGTAACTCACCACCTGTACGGTCAATGTGTTGTTCAGTCATTTTTCAGTTGTGTCCTACTATTTGTGATCCCTTTTGGGACTTTCTTAGCAAGGATACTGGAGTGGTTTGCCATTTCCTTCTCTAGCTCATTTTGCAAATGAGGAAACTGAGGCAAACAGGGTTGAGTGACTTTTTCAGGGTCGTGCTACTAGGAAGTATCTGAGGTCAGATTTGAATTCAGCTCTTTCCGACTCCAGGCCCAGCACTCTGTGAATGTAGTACCCCTTCTTAAAAGCAAATGATGTATTTGTAGCCATAAAAGCATTAGCAATCAAGCCAGCAAAACAACCCAAGTAATCATAGGTTAGGAATAAAACTACAGAAAACACCAGTAAAAAGCATAAGTTAGAAGACAATAACTACCGTGCTCATAGCAGCAATGGTGTACAGGTAGTAAGAGCAGGAATTGTCTTACAGGACATGAAGGCCCATTATATGAAATCATCAAAATCCAAGTGTTTTTGTCCTTTGTTGCAGTCTTTCCAGACATTAACAGAGGGCTAAGCTCAGAATAGACTTTATATTGACCACAGGGAAAACCCAAAGGGATGTCTGAAACAGGTGGAGAAAATCCCAAGAGTCTCCGCAGATAACTGTGGAATCTGATGCCTTAGAACGACCTTCCCCTCGATATCACCCTTGAACATAAAGAGAGGCCCTTTCCTACTTTTGACTTCTTCTCTTTTTATAGAGATTTGAAAGCCATCATTAAAAATCCCTCCCAGGCTGGCTTATCTGACATGAGGTGAGATTTCAGCAGTTAAGTAGTTCCCAGAAGGTCTTTTCAGATTTCCAGAAGGACTCTGGCCCTTATGTGCAATCACTGATGGGCAGGGAGAACTGTGAATCTTCCCAGCTCAGCAGGACTGGAGTGGGGGTTGCCACAAGCTGTGTACATGGTCTGAATGAGAGAGATTGCAGATTTCAGATTCAGCATTCTTCTGTATGATTAAGAGCAAGAGGGAAAAATGAGGAGAAAAGAAGAAAGAAGGGAATAGGGAGAAAGGAGAAACTTTGAGATCTATTTCTGGGGCCATTTTTTAAAAAAATAGGATCTTTTGATGATATATGTATACATTCTTTTATTTTTCTGGAATTTAGTGTAAATCTTTTCTTGAACACATAGGAATACAATTTTCTCCTCTCCCTACCTTCACTGTGGTTCTTTCTGCATACCATTGCTCAGATAAATTATTTTTAAATCCCAAACTTTCAGCATGTCATTTGGAAAACACAGATGTGATTTCCAAGGTCTAAAATCCACTTTCCCCATCGACCCTTCCCTAACCAGACACATTTCTACTCAGTGACTTTCTTTTTAAGCAGGGATCCAGGATCTCTATCCTACTATAAAGCCACATTTGACATGGACACTTAGTAAGTCCCTCTTGATTGATGGAACCATGGTCTCATGAAGGAACCATCATTCCTGTGTGATTGCTTCATGTCTTGATTTGGAGAAGACAGAATGAAACCTAACACAGGATAATCAAGAAAGTCATAGGACTTCCCCCTTTCTTTCCTGAATATATGTGAGAGGAAACAACCAACCTTGAGGGCTCCAACTCAGATATTTTGAGGTGAGTGAGCAAGAAAATACAGGTCTAAACTAGTGAGGACCAGAGTCCCCTGTTTCGCCTAGCACATGGGCATTTATCCAGAGAGGAATCAGCCAGTTGCCTAGCACATTAGCATTCTCTATGCCAGCTGGCCAAGGGACACACAGTGTGCCAAGCAGGGAAACGTGTGAATGGGATCCACGCCCATACATCCCTTGAGACAGTCAAGGAGGAAAAGTGGGAAATGTAAGTGGGTCATTAAATCTAGACAGCATCATGCCCCAATCAGAAGAATCTGAATGAGACTCGTTTAAAAAGAAAGAGTAGCAAAATATCCCTTAGGTTATTCACATAAAAATCTCAAGGTGGAATTTCAAAACTTTACTCTTGGTTGGCTAAAGTCCCCAACCTCATAGGGAAGATAGACTTTGATCTATCTGATTTGACAGAAATGGAAAAGAGATGATTGAAAGAGGGTAAATGTTTCTCACCATTCAAAAAGAGAAGGGCAGAGAATAAAATATGTTTACTGAAAACACCTGGCTGAGTTACTGTGACTATAAATGATTATGAAACTGTGGTTCAGGGTATGTGAAGTGTTAGATTTCACCATTGACCTGAACCCTTTAGTTCTAAAGATTCAAATCCTCTCGGCTCTGGAGTGAAGAAATTCTTATTTGGGAATGGAAGTAACAATGCAAGACATAAAAGAAAATGAGTGAGACAAGGGCAGGAGGAGTCAAAACACTCATCTTTGTGAGAAGGAATTCAAGGTACATTTCCATGTAGTTACAGTCAAATCTCATGTACGAGTCTCATCCCAGGACTTTTCTCGCTTCTGAATTCATGGATGCTTCCGTCTCTTCCCATTATCCAGCATATACTTAGCTATTTACATGTTGCTTCTCCCAAGAAGAAGGCTCCCTCAGGAAAAGGCCTGTTTTTCAGTTTTCCTTTCTTTTCTAGCACCTAGAACAGTGCTTTGTGTGTGGTAGGGGGATAACAATTGGTCCTGTGATTTCATTGATATGGGGAACTCAGAACTGAGGAAATTTTCTCTCCCATAGTGCTTTCTTAATAACTTACATTCTTTGAGAATTGCCCAGAGCACTGAGAGGTATGACTTAGTGACTTGCCTAGCTAGGGTCCCATAAACTATATGTTATCAGAGGTTTGATTTGTATAAGGGTTTGAGTATAAGGCCATGTACCATATGAGTGGCATAGATAATTGCTATAGGGCTGCAGAAGTTGGAGATGTCTTGGAGACGTTTCAGAGAAGGATGTTAGCCTCAGCATAAAGAGTTAGGTAGGTTTTTGTTAGGTGGAGGCGGGATGGGAAAATCATTCTAGGTACATGGAAAGGGATGAATAAAAATCCAGATGTAGAGGCATTCAAGACCCATTCAGAGGGAGTACTTCATCGGTACTATAGGAAAGTAGTGGTCGATGAGACTGGAAAGATAGGTTGGAACCAGATAGTAGAAGGCCTTAAATGCTGAGCTAAAGAATTTGGAATTTTATCCTAGAGGCAATAATTGGCTTATTGAAGGATTTTGAGTGATGGAGTGAAGGGATCAAAATGGTATTTTAGGAAGACAAATCCAGTGACACTGTTTGGGACAAATGAGAGGAGAGACTGGAGACAAAAGAGATCAGTTAGTAAAATATTGTCAAGACAAAAGGTAATGAGGGATCTGGAATAAAGTTGTAGCTTTGAGAATGGGAAGGAAGGGCCATATGGTAGAAACACTGTGAAGGGAAAATTCACAGAAATTGAGAGCCGATTTGATGTCAGCATAAGAGTGAGCAAGAAGTCCAAGGTGACTGAGGTTTCATACCTGAGTTGGGAGATCATCTACTCCCTATTTCCAGTAGTGTTCTTTGTGGTCCCCAGGAGTTTGGTCAGTGTCTGGTAAAATGCTGGGCATCAGGTGTAAAGAGCTTGACAAAATAGAGTCATTAACTGGTACCACCCCTCCTGAAAAAGATGTCTGGTTACACATGTTCCTGGGAAAGTAGAGGGTGCCTCTCATTCAATAATATCTACATATGCCAAACTTTATGTGAAGAAGGGGTTTGGGAGATCAAAAGAGAAGGCCATGGCAGGGGAAGGAACGAAGGGAGAGACAGACAGACAGACAGACAGATACAGATGCTGACTTTCTGGACATTACTGTATCGTATCACCAAGAGTCCTTTCGATTCCTAAAGACACCTTAACTGTATCCGAAGCATTATGAAGACAGAGGACAGCTCAGAACTTATTTCATCCTTTAGAAGCTCATAAGGCTTACCAACATCCTAGCCTTTTTCTGTTTTAAACATCAAAGAGATCCCAAGAACATGAGTGTATGCATCTATGCATCTTCCCAGGGTACTCAGATGTGCAACGTTAGGGGTGGGAGAGTGGGAGACACAACCTCTCCCACTTTGCCATATTGGTGGTCTCATGAGGATTGAAAGGTAACCTTCTCTGAAGACGTGTCCTACCTGTGGAAGTTCAGGGTTGAGGAACAGACATGTAAAATTGTGCATATAAGGAGACTCCCTACCCCTCCCCTCCCCCCCACCCACCCACACAGAGCATCTCTCACGCCCTTAGCACAGGTGGTCCTTTATGAAGAAACAGTTCCCTCTAGTGGAGATCAGCTGGACATGTTTCACCTCTCTAGAGCAGGCAAGGACAAAACCTACACTAAACCCCTCTCTCTGGAAGTCTGAATGTGCCTTTGGGTCTGCTTTGATTTTCTCCTTCTGTGAAAAAAGCAGCAGCTCCTCAGATGCAAGAGCTGGCTCTCATTGCCATGACATTCCCTTTCTCTTACAAGTCCTACAGAAGAATTAAATCCAGGGCTGGCATCAGGACCCAGGCTTTTGCAATAAATAGCTGCTTTCCAAAGGGCCAGCAACATTTTGGTTTAAATTACACACTTGTCTTGACAAAGGCTGCCCTATGAGGTGATGCTGTGGTACCTCAGGATGGTCTTAAGGACAGTGGGTTCCTCTATAGGACCATTGCTCAGCTGAGTAAATGATTTCATGGGTTGTTCTATATGAACATTGAATTCACTAGAGTTGACGATAAAGGAAAAATGGAAATGTAGGTGACTGTGTGTCAGAAAGCCCATAGGTGCTACACAAACAGACGACTTGTTCCTTTAACAACCTTGTTTCAGGCCAAGCTGTTGCATCAGGGGATGCAGTCAAGGGGGAGGGCATAGAGGGAGGTGCCTGGGGGCTCATCAAGGGCGCAGGGTGCTGATCATATGTGATGGTTACTGGATTAGGTAACTGCTCCACTGGCTGAAATTGGATCTTGGAGGATGAATGTTAACATCTCTGGTGTCCTGGCGAAAGGTTCATTTGAGTCTTGCATGGTGCTGTAGAGATAAAAAGGAACTCTTAAATAATCATTTTGTCTCCTCTTCACCAGAGTGTAAGCTTCCAGCAATAAATAGGTGATATCAGATTTGCTTAGACACATCACCCTTTTCATTTATTTATTTAATGTAGGGAGAATTTTTTTTAACTGACTAGCTGAACTGATTCAGTGTCAAGGAAGCCCAGTACCCACTTTTTTCTTGCTATGTTTCAGTTCATTCTTTAGGTACTTTCGTGCATATAATACATTTTATGCAGCCATTACAGACACCAGCTCTAGACCCATCAGAGCCAAGTGATTCTTTCTAAAATAAAAGAAAAAAATCTCCTCTTGCTTAGATTGTCCTTAACCTTTAAAAAAAAATCTGATGTTTCTGTAGTCGTTCCTTGTGTTTCTTTTCATTAGGATTTGTTTTATTTGGCAGATACATAGGCTGTTTTTGTTCGTTTCTTTTAATTTTCTCCTTTCTGTTCTCCTTTCTTTGTGTCCCATTTCAATCTCTGTTTTTTGTAATTTGCTCATTTTGGATTTCGAGTACAAATGCCCTATGTTACAGGGCATTAAGATTCCAGGATGCCAAGTTCTTATTGGCCAAATCATGAAAGAAATATAACCTACTGAGCCTGAGTTTCTTCTTTAGTGTTCGCTTGCATGATCCCTAAAATGGTAATTTCAAAACTGTTTGATATTTTGTCCGGCTCACACAGGTTTGCTTTTCCCAACCAAATATATAGTTTCAATCCTGAACAATGAAATTGAGTCAGTACAGAATAAACCTTTAAAAGCTATGGCAACCCTGAGAATTTTGTGGAAATACAACATGTTTCTGTGAAGGCTATCCCTGGGCATCATTACATCCTTATTTCTATGTTTATTTTGTCCCACTCACACCTGAATTTAAGGGAATATTTGATATGATCTTGGAAAACTTCTTATTAATGCTACTGACGGTACAGCAGAGATTTTTTCATTGTTAAAGCATTTAACATTTACTGAGTAAAAAGAAATACCCATAAGCCATGTAAACAAAGTCCCCGTCTTTGAACAAATCACAGAATAGAGTGACAAGGGATTGCTGGGCTCTGATTCCAAGTATTTGGGTTAGATTCAGCTTTTTTTTCCTCCTTAGCTCTGAAGCAAATGGTGAATGATATTCAGTTGTTATTTTTTAAGTAAAATATTTGTTAACCATTAATTTTCCATAGGACTTTAGAAATTCTAATGAATAAATGTAGTGAAATAGAATATAAATATTGTTGAAAGGTGCCATTTTCAGTCTTGGACCAATGGATACATGGTTTAATGTTTTCTTAGTCACTGAAACAATGCAGATTATAAACCATTCATGGCAGCCTAGCCTTTGTGACTATTAATATCATCTTTCCATAAAATTCTCCATAATGGGTCTACCCAATAGGAAAGGCAAGAATTCCTTTCTTGCATCCTTTGGACATTGTGTGAATACCAGTGGGATATGGAGATTGCCCTCTCCTTGCTTTGGTTGGAGCAACATGGTTTAACACTGTGCCAGGCACAGGGCTGAGCTGGAAGCCTACCTCTGCCAGCTTTTTTTGTCACATATTTTCCGTGTGACCTTGGGCCAGACATGTGATCTTTCTGGCCCTCAGTTTCCTTACAGATAAAAGGAGATGGTTCGAGTAGATGACCTCAGAGACCCCTGCCAGTGGTAGATTTATGATCCAATGACTCTCTGTTCAGACCATACGGTCTTCCTTCACTCCTACACACAAAAAAAATGTTATCTGGGTTTTTTTGTATGTTCCTTTCTTTTTTTATTTTTTAAACACACAAATAGAAAAGAAACCCTAAGGACTCTCTGTCAGAAATATAATCATCCTTTCCATTTCTCTTGAATACATGTCCAGATGAAAAAGTTACGGGGGAACTAGTACTGAAGTGTGGGGGGAGGCGGTCTCTTGTGCACCTTTGAGCCCCATGTATATAGGTGGAATTGTGCATGTTTCTCTTTTTCATGGTTCTTTGTCAGTCGAGGATTATTGTCTGAATTTTGCTTCCTTCCCTTCCAGATGGATAAGGTCACTGCTCTCTTTTCCTTTAAAATAAGAGAAAGAGAAAGATTTCCCACGGTCTTCTCCAAGAAGACATGTCCATTATAAACAGGGAATTATAGTCAGATCCTATAAATGATATAATACCCTAAAAAATACAGTTTCTCTTCTCATTGGGTTCACATCTACTTTCCCCAGGACAACCTTGTGGAGATGACCTTGGTAAGATTCAGAGATATGTAGAATTAGGAAGAAACTTTCAGGGCTCACCAGATGTATTCTACCTTCAGCTACTTTTATGGCTTTTCCAACATGACCTAGAAATAGCAACTACCCCTATCCTCTAATTTTCGGCTATTACCCCAGAATACACTGGGTAACTGGATTCTAAACACCACCTCCTAGAAACTTCAAAGCTGGCCTTTTCCCTGTCTCTCTGTCTGTCTCAGGTTCTCTTCTTCAAAGAAACAAATAAATGAAATAATCCTCATTTTTTCATATTATAATTTGCTCCTATGTACCCCCTTAATAAGATCTTGGCATTTAATGATTTAAGGCATATTATATGCAAGTTGAATATAAAATAAAGGGGACGGTGTAGATATTGCTGTATTTATGGCAACACTTTTGTAGAAGTAAAGGAAAACTAGAAAAAAAATTTTTTTTTTAAACTTGGGGAATGTCTAAACAAATTGTGACATATGAATGTAATGGAAGTGCCACAAGAAACCATAAATATGAAGAGTTTCAAGAAATATGGTAAGCCCTATTAGGATTATAGAGCATAACATCATGGATCTTCCCGCACTTCCCAGTTCTCCTTCCAGCCATAGCTCTGGTTTTTATCAGGACTGTTGTTGTGAAAAGAGGCTTGCACAAGGAGATTTTGCCTCCACCATTAGGATATGGGGCAGACTGGGATTTCTCCATGCTGGTGAGGTCCTTGTGTATTATCTAAGTGACTCCATCTTGATCGTTGTTGAGTTGTTAATGTATATTTATAATATTACAAAGAGCCTTAGTAAATGTGAAATGAATGACATCTTTGATATGGGTGTGCCCTCCATCAGTAAGGTTTGTGACCCAACCCATGGCACCTTCCCATGCATTTGCAATTTGTCATCTGGTCACAGCAAAGGTTCTCTTGAGGACAGGTTCTCCCAATGGGCTGAAGGCTTTCTATGCCATTTCATATTTCAAGGTAAAAAGGTTCACCCCCAGGCTGTCTTTTTTTATTTCTTGCTCTTACTCCCTGACTGATTCCCCTCCTTTTTTGATCTCTTGTGGCAAGGCAGCAAGTGTTCATTAAGGATTTACTCTATTGCTTCTTGTTCATAGATGAAATTAAAATTTAGCAGAAAATTTAAATAAATCATAAATATAATAAAACAAACATTAATGTACTGCTTACTGTGTGCCAGGTACTGGGCTAGTAATGTAGAGGGATTGCCTCAATTGATCCTCGTAACCCTGAGAAGTAGGTGCTAGCATTATTCCCATTTTACAGATGAGGAAACTGAGGCAAACAGACTTATTTGAGTGGAAATACTATTTCTTTAAGTAAACCTTGGATGACATTCAGATAGTAGAGGAATTGATATGGAGGGAAAATGAGGACGTGGACTCAGGCAGGTTTCTTTGTTCTTTGGCCATTTTTAAACTGCTGTACTGCAGCTGGTCTAGGAATTTATTTAGTTATATGTATAATGACACTGACCTTTTCCTTGAATTACTATTAATAAGAGCCGACTATTCATAGTAGCCACCATTTACATGAAACTCTTTCTGGTTTGAGAAGTGCTGTACACATGTTGCCTCATTCTTACAATATCCCTGTGAAGTATGTGCTACAGATCAGGAAACTGAGGTTAACAGAGACTGATGTCTTGCTTAGGCTCAAGCTTCCTAACTCAAGGTTTTCTCCAGTGCTGGACCTCGCCACCATCCACTTATTAATCTTTTCCCTTTGTGTTTGTCTTTTCTCACAGTGTTGAGTATCCGAGGAGCCCAGGAAGAGGAGCCAACAGACCCCCAGCTGATGCGATTGGACAACATGCTATTGGCAGAGGGGGTAGCAGGGCCAGAGAAAGGTGGGGGATCTGCAGCAGCGGCGGCAGCGGCAGCAGCATCTGGGGGAGCTGGCTCAGACAACTCAGTCGAGCATTCTGACTACAGAGCCAAACTCTCACAAATTCGACAGATCTACCACACAGAACTGGAGAAATATGAACAGGTAACCCCAAGCACTGACATCTCTCGCTGGTATGTTTAGAGAAGGATAAGAGACAAAGGGCAAAAACGAGGCCAGTTCACAGAAGACAGAGGAGCAGGAACTCTCCTCACTGGGGAGCTAGGAGCAATGGGCAGAAGTTGCCTAGGGCAGATCTTGACTCCATATAAAGAAAAAAGTGACCCCTTCAGTACAGTGCATATCCTTTAGAGGATAGAAAATCCTTGGTTTATACTGAGGGCCTTCACCCTGAGGTTGAGGATTAACGTGAGCCTTTATTAAGTTCTTACTATGTGCCAGATGCTGTGCTAGTCAGTGTCAGAAACCAGCCCCATCTCCTGTGACCCCATGCCCAGGGCCCTTTCCATAATACAACACTTCCCCCCTCCATGTTGTAGAGTGTTTCTACTCAGGTACCAATAATGCCAGATGACCTGAAGTCCTTTCCAACTCTGAGAATCTGTGATACCATGGCTTAGGTATGGAGGTTTAGGGTCCCACTCTCCCAGCTAGAAAACAGTGCTTAGAACACTTGCTCTGCTCACTTCCTCCTTATACTATACCTTACACCTCTGAGAAAGGGAGATCACAAGACTAGCCTGTCTTCTGTAGATGATAGAATGAATACCAGGTTAGATGAGTGGCTGTTCAAAATGTGTTCAGTGTGATTGATTCAAGATATAGGTAATGATAATCTTCCCCAACCCTCCATCAAAATAAATGTATTTATTTTCATTTCGATATACTTATATTTGTGAATTCAGGTCCCATGGTGCAGTGAAAGTTACACTAGTAATGGAACCAGAGGATTTGGGAACAAAATTCACCTCCAATACCTTGATGTTACCTAGGTGACATTGAACAGGTCATCTGACCTCCAAGATCCTCAATTTCCTCATCTGTGAAATAAGGGGATTGGACTACATGACCTTTGAAGTCTTTTCCAGATTTAAGCCTATGGCCCATAATTTTCCATTTTATCTGATTTAGAAGAATATATTTGTTTTAATTCAGGGCAATTCATATTTCCTCTGAGCCTCTCGCCCCTAATATCTCAGAATTTTGTATGTGGTGAAGAAAATTCTATTCAAGGAACAATGAAAGTCTTAATCTAAAATACTCTTGCATATTGCAAATGTATTTATGTGCTTGTGTAATGATGACAGGTTAGGGAAAGTACATTGGACCTGGTGTTAGAGCTAGGACTGTAGGACTGCAGGTAAGTCACTTAACTTTGCCTCATCTTTAAGATGGTGATAATCACTGACTCTTGTACATCTCTGGAGAAGAGGTTGTGAGGAAATCACATCTTAAGTTGTAAAAAAGCAAACAGTTATTGCTGTTGTGGTATCTTGCCCAGGCTAGATGTGTAGCAGCTACTCACTAGTCTCATACCACAACTGATTGATTGACATGGGAGATTTAACCTGCTCTATTTGTGATTTGGATCAGTTCACCCCTCCTGGTTCCATTTTTCCGCCTATTTACTGCACCTAGCAGCTTGCCATATTGGGCTGGTTTTAGTACAAATAATTGATTGACTTTTGCCCTACCATGGCTCATAACTCCCAAACTCAAGTGATCCACCAGCCTCAGCCTTCCCAGGAGTGGCAAGTACAGGCCTTCAACATCATCACACCTGGCTATTGTAGCAATTACTACTGAGGGTAACTCATGTAGAGCTAACTTGGTATGGTAGTATTTAGAGTCAAAGGATCTGGGAACAAATCCTAGACTTGTTCAATTCCTCTGAGCCTGGACAAGCCATTTCCTGTACCTGAGCCTCAGTTTCCTTGTCTATAAAATGGAGTTGAACTAGATGGGCTTTACAGCTCTTTCCAACTCTGTTTATAAATCCTTTGTCTCATATGTAAAGTTGTTTATGAATCTCTTCCATGATTATTAGCAATCATCTTTATCTGCTGACTTCAGAATTTTATCAAGATTCTACTGGCCTAATGAATTTATTTATTGACTACAGAAATACTCTAAGGAGTATAAGCAGAACTGATGTTCTTGGAGAACATTAACTATATAGTCTTTCAGATGCCTGTTTTGTGACGCGTACAAACACATCAGCGGTATAATATAAATGATTTGGAATTTGGATTCAAATCCTAGCTCTGATACACACTACCTTTGTGGCCTATGACTAGTTGTAACCCTTGAACCTCAGTTTCAATATCTGTAAAACAAAAGGATTGAATTACATGGCCTGTCAGTCTCTTAAGCTATAAATCTATGATGCCATAAAATAGAACATCGTCATAAGTTCCCATATTATTTTTCTTCATTGTTTTTAATTGTCATGTTGAGATGGTTTGCCTTTAAGACAAAAGGTGGTAAGAAAATGAGATACGTAAAAGACCTTCTGCCATCTAGAATATGCCAATCTCTTTTTAGGATGAAAGACAACTTAATAGGAATTTTAAAATTTAAAATAGAAATAGACATTTTAAAATTTAAAATGAATAAAAGTACCTTTATTTCTCTCTCACCTAAACTTGAAATGGATTTCCTGAAAATATCCTTCTTGCATATGTACAAAAAAAAATCAATTGAATTTGAAGAAAGTCCCTGTAATTTTCCAGTGCAAAGAAGAGAATTTTCTCCCAGGATATGAAAAGAGAGAAAATAAGTACAAAAGTTTTTCACTTCTTTTTCCTCAGAGCCAAACAATGCTTGGGAATAAAGTAAGCTATGATTTTCTGACATCAGTCGTAGTAGCACTCCTCAGCTGACTGAGTGATTTTGGGTAGAAGGTAGAGACACTTCTTTGGCATTCTCGGTGCCAGGGAGACATTCTTTTTCCCATCGTGAATCAAAAATGGAAGAAAAAAAAAAACAACCTATACTACAGATTGCTCAGCCATAAGGAAGAAACAGATGAATTCTAGGAGCAGTTCATAAAATTGGTGTTGAGGCACGATGTAGCAGCAATGGAGAATATAGCCATTTGGACTTTTGTTAGAGTATTGCAAAAACCAGAGTGATAGATCAATCCTTAACTTGCCTTGATGATAATTTAAATCTTCAAAAGTAGAAGAATACACAAATAAGAATACTATTTCCTTCTTCATTTTAATCATAAGAAGGAATTGTTTACCAAGGTTGAAGTAATGGGAAGTTGGAGGAAGAAATAACTATTTCCTCTTGAAATTCATGACAAGTAAGAAGGGGAAATTTGGATGTTGTCTGATGTGCACTCTGACTTTTGGGGAGAGTGGATTCCAAGACATGAAAGTCTTTGTGGGGTCCTTTGCCCTAAATTTTGACAGTGGAAATCAGCCTAAGAAAGAAGGGATGCTTTATGTAACTGCATTTTGAGGACATAGATGAAAAGCAGAAGATAAGTAAGAAGCAATTTGGGAAAGAATTTGTGGCGGGGAGCCTGGACCTAGAAATTAATCCCTGGTGTCCTGAAGCTCCCACTATTCAGCCCCTAAAGGACCAACCCCCAAATTCCAGTGCCTTTGATTTCTCAAGGGTTTCAATCTACTTCCCACTGAGAAATATGTGATGACCAGAGCCTAGGACCCTGCCCAAAATACTGGCTCCCAACGTAACTAATTTCTTATTACCTTTTCCTCTTAGAAAATAAACCTGTCTCCAATCTCTGTTAGCTCACTATAGGACTAAACCACCCCCTCCTCCTCACTCACACCTATCCAGGAACTTAAACACGATGGTAGAGAGAAGTCTAAAGAGATTAATACAGTCGTATGGGGAGTTTGCTGACTAATATATAAAAGGAATCCTCAAGATCAAAGAAAAGACATATCTGAAAAAGGATAGGGAAGAGAGAGACGGTCCTCCATGAAGAGAGAGGTGAATGATAAAACCCAGAATGAGCTGAGCTTGTGATGAATGCTAAGGATTCATTGCAAAAAAAAAACTACATTAAAAAAGGACATTTTTTTTAACTCTGGTGAGAGCAAGAAGAACAAGGAAGTGCTGGGGCTGCCGCTTGCCAAGAGTGAGTAGAGTCTAAGAGATGAAAGAGAAATAGCAGTTGAAAAAAAACCTCTCATTTCTTCATTTGCTTCCTTGTTACCTACCAAATAAATGATCTTCAGATTGTGAAATATAGAGGCGAGCTGGGATTAATGAATCACAAATTTTAAGCTGCAAAGCAACTTATTCTTTCTGCCTCAGTTTACAGATAACGGTAAATGCTAACATTTGTTATATGGTACTTACTACGTGCCAGGTCTTCCTGCTCATGACCCAATACTTCATTCAAATTCTGCTGCCACAGAGACCCAGAGAACTGAAATGACCAGGCTACAGTCACAAGAGGTAGTAAGGACCAAGGGTGGAATATGAACCAAGTTCCTTGGACTTGGTTAGCGCTCTCTACATTATAAAGTTCACGTAATTCAGTCCAACAAATATTTACTAAATGCTTACTATTTGTAAACAAATACTATACACGGTTCTTTCTATTTGCAAGCTCTTAATACTTGTTCTATTTGTATTTGTTAGACACTGGGCATAGAGAGATGAGAAATGTTATGATTTCTTCCTTCAGGTAACTTCTAGTGAGTACAGCAATGGGAAACAGTGTAGGATATGCACACACTTAATCACTTAATACAAGGCAGAATATAATAGTTCCAAAAGATAGGTCAAGACCAGGTATGGTAAGACAATCTGAAGATAGAAAGAAGACTTTCATCTGGGGGAATCAGAGAAAACTTGATGGAGGAGGTGACAGCTAAGCTGAGCCTTGAAGGAGGAGAATGGATAGATATGAAGGCAGGCTTTCAAGGCTTGGCGTAGAGAGATGCAGACAGGGGAGCGCACTCCGAGATTTTATTGTTGTTTAGTCGTTTTCAGTCGTTTCTGACTCTTTGTGACGCCATTTGAGATTTTCTTGGCAAAAATACTAGAGTGGTTTACCATTTCCTTTTCCAGTTCATTTTACAGATGAGGAAACTGAGGCAAGCAGTGGTAAGTGACTTGTCCAGGGTCACAGAGCTAGTAAGCATCTGAGGCCAGGTTTGATAGCCAGGGAGATGAGTCTTCCTGATTCCAAGCTCAGTGCTGTATCCGTTGCACCAAAATGACAACTAAAAAGCGAGAAACTCAGTAATGTAGGGGAGTTATGTTATTAACTCTCTACTTGGGGAATGGCATGCCTGCCTGTTTCTTCTTTATTTCTCAACAGTTTTTCATAGGATCCTGTTTTCTGGTAGGAATTACTGTCAGAGCAAAAATATGACCCTACATTTTGGCTGTGTCCATATGAAAAGACCAAATGGACAGCTCCATGGTTGACTCTCCACCCTCTCATCCCCACCTCCAAGTGGCAGATTGATTGGATAGTGAAGCTGTGCCATAGCTATTACTATTACTGCTTGTAATAGTACCAATAACAGAACCAAACCTTGAATCTGGGGTTATGGTGTAAAGGAGGTATCTGAAGACTTTCATTAGACAGAAGGAATTGGTATTATAGTGTTCATTATACGAGGCCTAGATGCGACTACCAGCTATCTTGATCTCATAGGGGTTAGGAGCCCCCACAAAAAAAAGCAAAACTACATGATATTTAGCACACACATGCACACACTTACATGTCTTTCCTTTCAATGGGTTGTAAATTCATTGAGGTCAATCTGTTCCATTTTTGTCTCCATAGCTTAACAATGCCTGATACGTAGATATTTACTGAATGCTTGTTTTTGAATTCATGATAAAGGTGAATAGGGAGGAAACAGAAAATTTAGTCTCTTACCATTCAAGAGGCAATGCAAAATTATTTATAGGATAACCTACATGGCGCAGTAATTGGAGTCTTGGAATATCTGAGTTCGAATTCAGCCCCAGATATTACTAGGTAGATGACTCTGGGCAAGTCACTTAATCACTGCCTGCTTTGGTTCCTTCATCTGTAAAATGGCGGCAGTAATAACCACGCAGTTGTGAGTATTGATCCACTTTGTAATCCTTAAAACACTCTAGAAGGCTCTTCATAGACCTTCAATGCTATATAGATGCTAGTTATTGAAATCAAAAATATGTATAGATTATACACATATGCTATATATTTATATATGTACAGATTCATATATACATACGTATACATGTATTTAATATAAAATATCTATTTGTACATATACAGATATATACATACATCTGTTTAATATACAGTATATGTGTACATATACATATAAACATACATATACATGCATTTAATATAAAATATCTATTTGTACATATACAGATATATACATACATCTGTTTAATATACAGTACATGTGTACATATACATATAAACATACATATACATGCATTTAATATATAATATCTATTTGTACATATACAGATATAGATCTGTTTAATATACAGTATATCTATATATACACATATATACATACATATGCATGCATTTAATATACAATATATACTTGTACATATACAGATATATACACATGCATCTGTTTAATATATAGTATGTATATGTATATATGCTTTTGTATATCTGCATATATATGTATATTTAATATGTAATGTATTTTATATATGCACATACATATACTTAATATATAATACATATTTATATATAGATGTATTTATACATATGTATGTATTTAATATACTATATATATCAATGTATATATACATACATATATGTATCTATTTCTAATCATCCATGCACACATACTCCCGCTTGAATAAAATATTAGATTAAATTTCGGAAGACAAGAATTTAAATCCTTCCTCAGATACTCATTAGCTTTGTGTGACAATGAATAAGTTGTGTAAGGTTTCATAACCACAGCTTTCGCGTCTATAAAATGGGGTTAATTGTACTTCTTATCTCCAAGGGCTGTTGTCAGACAAGCAACCTTTAAGCAGTATATAAATGTGAAATAAGAAAGACTTAAGAGTTGTTTGTGACACAGTTTTGGAAACTGGCCCAGGCACAATGGGGATGCATGGCCACTCAAATTTCTTTAGATAATTTCAACAATAAATAGTTAAGTTACTGTGGCCTTAAGGAATCCAGCGGCCGATACAGCTTCTAAATCTGCCGCCAGGGTGTGGTTTAGGTCCTGGGAAAATCTGGGTCATTATGTTCTGTCCATCCAAAGTGGACACGGGACTCTTTGCTGCTTTCTGCTGTGTATTCCTAAGCAGCTGTTAAGCAGCTGTTGCGGTTCACCTCAGCAGTGGGGGAAATGACTCCTCTGTCTGCGGATGGGAAGGTTCAGCACTGAAAAGCCCAGCATCAACATCAGATATTGTGGGTATTTTTATTCACTGTAATGAAGTACATTATTATTAGCCAAGAACTGGGGCTTCCCAGCTGAGAGCTGGTGCAGTCTACAATATCGTCTCACACGCAGCCCCTCCTCCCATTGAGCCCCTACGAGGTGGGGAAGCTGCTGCCCAGCATGTTGCAGCATTTCCCCAGAAAAGAGGGTTGGGATGCCCACTGTGTGCCTCCCCTCCCCTTGATCCCCACCCCCCTGGCCTTATAGAATCTGAGCCAAGTTACTGCCAGGTTTCATTTCCGCTTTTTTGTGTTATTTGGGCAGAGGAGGGGAGCAGGGAGAAGCTAATACTAATACCTTGTATTTATATGGCACTTTTCTCTAAGGAGATCAAAGTGCTGTGTAGACATGATATCATTCATCTTCACAATATCCTAGCAAAGCAGGGAGGAGGCAATTATTATGAGCAGCACTTTGCCAAGAAGAAAAGCGAGCCCCAGCGAAGTATCCCCAAGGTGGAGGGATGGATTAGCGAGGTAGTGGGAAGCAGTAAAGACTTGAAAGAGTCTTTTTATGAGGCGGTCAAAGTGCTTTCACATAGATTTTTCTTTAAGTGGCCTTCACGTCATCCCCAGGGGCCACTGGTATTGCCCTCCTGGCTGATGGGGTAAGAACCATTATCCCCCATTTTATAGATGGAGAAGGTGAGATACTGAGGGATGAAGTTACCTGTTCAGGTAACCAGAAGGAAGAATTCAGAATCAGGCCTGCTGCCTCTTTTGTTGGGGTGTGAGCCAAGGGGCTCATTTTACTCTCTTAATCTGGTTATTTTCTACTTGTTAACATGGCTTGTTAGGGGGTCATCATGAAACAGGGTAAAGAGCAAGGATGTAAAAGGTCACTCATTGGCAGGTAGAAAGAGCTTAGTGGATGGAGAGGAATGATTTTTAAAAGGAAGAATAACTGCCATGCTGTTATTACTCAAAATTCAGTGGATCTAAAGTTCTCAGAGTACATTTCTAACTGGACGGTCTCCACTCTTTATACATTTTCTTGATAACTTCTTTTCTGACATCAATTTCTTTTCCAAATATATTACTTTTCTACCTGCCCCATAAGTATCCCTTGTAATAATCATTTTAAAAATCCCAAGTTTGGCAAAAATAATAAAAACATCAACAATAGCTGATGGCATATATGCTATTCCATAAATATGACTCTTCTACTCGTTGCAATCATCACACATCACATTAAGTGGACAAATAGATAAACTGCATCCCGGATGTTCAGACAACAAGTAATGAGGCTATGGTACAATGGAAAGATCACTTGGGTAGAAGTTAGAAAACTTTGGTTTCCTCAGTTCTGCCAAGCAGTCACTATGTGACCTTGGTCAAGTCAGCTTATCTATGATATTAAATGAAGGGTCTGAATGAGATGCCTTCTTCCATCTGTTCTATTCTATTCCTGACTGTCTAATAATAGTTTTAAAAGCAGCAAATTTCAAAAATGGAAAAGAGAATTCTTAGCCCAGAATATAATCTGAGGACTTTGTCATCTCTTGAGAAAGCTTTTTAATCATATAGAAAGGACTGTGATGATATGGAAGGTCCCTGAGGATGCTGATTCTGGGAATAAGGCCCTAGGAGAATATGCTTGTCTTAGAAATAGAAAAGAGAAAATGGGCCAAGGTGGATTTCTGTCAGAAAAGGTTATCAGTCCCATTTTCACTCACTTATTCACTAAAAGTCTTTAATCCATCCTCAGAACCATTACTTCTAGGACAAGGCTCAAATCAGAATGCAGTCATATGCTTATCCATTGACAATGGGCTCTGAGTTTTGAAAGCTAGAATATTAAATTGAGAATTCAACTCTTAAGTTAGTAGAAGGAAGGATATCTTTGCCCATTTGCAGAGAGTCACCATCAGGGGACTGGAGAAATGTTACCGATGCTAAATAGGCCAGTGGTTTGATAAAGGAGGAAAGAGAAATAAATGATTTACTCTGTGGTTTCAAAAAATGATCCCTGTGCCTGGGAGGAAGAGGACATGAGGACAACTGTCCCACATTACATCTCACGAAAGAATCCATTTGTTTTATCAATAGTGAGACTTCTCAGGACTTAATAACAGGGAAAAAAGTTTACAGCAGGGTTGGCGTTCTTATCTTTCACCTTTGGTAACAATTTGATAAAAAGTTGGCCTTTTCAACATTTTTTTGCGGGGATAGGGGTAGGGCGATTTATCTCTCTGTGAATAGTTAGATCAAAAGGTACTTCTAAGAGGTCGAAACTCTATCTCTCTCACTTAAGGTCATAGGAAAGAAGGAAGGAAAGGAAGGAAGGAAAGAAGTCTCCTATTTTACCCTTCAATTGTCCAAGAAAGGACATCCTGTGATATCAATTTATTGTATGTTTTCTGACATGTCAGAATCATCTTATAGACCTAAACTAGGAAGGGGATAAACCTATCTAGTGTCAGTCAAGCAGTAAGCATTTATTACAGTTCTACCATTTGCCATGGATACTGTGCTTGGTGTGGGATTACAGAGACAAAAATGAAGCAACTTCTCAAGGAGTTACAACATGTACACAAATAAATGCAACATAAATACAAGATCATTTTTTTGATGATGAGAACTGGTACAAACTAAAGGGAGTAGGCAAGAATACATGTAGAAGGTAGTAGTTGAGCTAAGCCCTGAAGTAATTGAGGGATTCTAAGAGGACAAGGTGAAGACAGAATGCATTCCATGCATAAAGTACAAGTATTTATTAAGCACTTGCTATGTGCTAGGTACTGTGTTAAGAGCTTTTAATATTATCCAATTTTAGCCTCACAACAACCCTAGGATATAGATACAACTATTATCTTCATTTTACAATTGAGGAAACTGAGGCAGGTAGCATTTAAGTGACTTGCCCAGAGTTGTGTAGCTTATAAGTGTTTGAAGCTGAGTTTGAATTCAGGTCTTCCCAACTCCAGGTCCAGTACAACATGCCCTATGGCTCTACATAGTTGCCTCTAGTAAACAGAATTTAAAGATGGTGTCACATATGAAGGAGAGCAGGACGTCCATCTTGCCTGTGTTGTTGAGTATGTGAAGGGGAGTAATGTTATTAAATACAGTTAGCAAGGTAGGTTAGAATCAAGCCACCAGGGGATTTAAATATCTTACAGGCTCACCTAGAACCATCTAGTATCCAGCTAGTCATAACATTCTCCAGTTGGCCACCCATCCTGACTTCAGGTCACTAAAATGGACCACCAGTGTTCTCTTCAATGACCCTCCATTCCTTGGAGTTTCTTTCATTTTCCTGCTATTTCAGGCATGTAACGAGTTCACTACACACGTGATGAACCTGCTTCGTGAGCAGAGCCGGACCAGGCCTATCTCACCAAAGGAAATTGAAAGAATGGTGAGCATCATCCATCGCAAATTCAGTTCCATCCAGATGCAGCTCAAGCAGAGCACATGTGAAGCAGTCATGATTCTACGTTCGCGGTTTTTGGATGCAAGGTGAGTCATTTTCCTTATAATTCTGGATCTTTAAAAAGAGAAAAAAGCCAAAAGAAAGAAACAAAACCTCTCTCACCAACTGACCAGAGCATGTTGTAATGTATTGATCCATTTCTCAGATGGATCAGATCTTTGTAACATGTAATAACATTGAATGGGCAACTCCAAATCAGTAAGAGGAAATCCTGGTTTTCAGGATCGTTCAGGTGAAAAACAAATAAATAAAAAGTTTCCCAGGCTAGATAGAGAGTTCAGTGATTTAATAGAGGATCAGAGAAATATGAGTGATTTTTTTTGAAACAATGTTTTTGCATAATAGGAGAAAAGCCAAGTAGTTTCATGACCCAGTGGTAATTACAAGATGCACGCAGCAGGTGCCTGTTTTTTCTAAACATGACACCTTCCTCCTCTGAAAGCACTCACACTGGATAAGTGGGAAGGATCCCTTAGCGACCACATCCAACAAGGAGAATAAATGTGTCTTAATTGTGGGTACCTGAAGCCTATGGCAGGGCTTATTGGAAGCCCCTCATTGGTGCTCTCTCCAAGAAGAAAAGAAAAGTAATTCTGTTGATTGAGATGAGTGGAAGAAGGACCTCTGATTTGAGATCTGATTTACTCCTTACCCTCTCTGTAATTTTAGGCAAGTTTCTTAACCTCCCAGTGCCTTAGTTATGAGAACCTCTTCTTTACATCCAAAAAAAGAAAAATCTCACAGGCTCTCATTGTAGAACAGTTACAATATTAGGGTCCAGTGATTTAGAAAAGAGATGATGAAAGAATATCAATGTGAATAGGTTCTTTAATATGTAAAGGACCCCAGAGGCCATCTCGAACAACTCTCTCATTTTACAGATGAGGAAATTGACGCCCAGGGAGAGAAGTGATTCAGTCAAGGGCATGCAAGCAGTGAATATCAGCATCAGGATTTGAACCCAGGTCTTCTGATTGAAGATCTAGTGCTATTCCCATTGTGTCATGTTGCTTCTCTTAATTCAACAATTTAATTTATGTTTTATTAATTATAGCAGCTTCTAGATGCATTTGAAAAATAGTAATGCATATGTATATAAGACATTATTTAATCAGTCTATAGAACCTATGTTAACATAATTATTTTACTGAGAACCTAGCTCAGTACCTAGCTCATACAGAGTCACAGACCACTTGCAGTGACTTCCTCAGGGAGTCTGCAGTAGACAGGTTGGGAACATTTACCCTAGGTGTTGTCTTGTTCACCTCTATAACTCATATTTCATTCGTTTTGTTGTAATCTCTCAGTATTAAGGGGCTTCTGGGAAGCCCTTTCCAAAATTGCTAACAGTGAGTGAGGTCTTTGGGTCATACAGAACCTAGGAAAGAAGTGAAAATCCTTCCTTTACAGGTCCTGCCACCCTCTAAAATAGGGGTAATTCAGGAAAGCATTCTATGAAAAGCCAGCCTTGCTTTTTTTCCCTTACTATTCAGTCTGGAGTATACACCCAGAAAGATATTTTCCATATTGGATACAATGGTGGACTT
The DNA here is from genome assembly GCA_028658325.1 of Potorous gilbertii. NCBI lineage: Eukaryota > Metazoa > Chordata > Mammalia > Diprotodontia > Potoroidae > Potorous > Potorous gilbertii. Next base: position 645,014,951 of record CM053770.1, on the reverse strand, counting down.
AGTAGACTTTATCAGCAGGTGATCCTGCCCTCTTCCCCCTCTCTCTGTATGCCTAAGACCTAAAGCAGTCTAGGCATTCCATGTCCTGAGGGTGCCAAGAACTAGTGCCTACTGGCCTTATCATTCCTTTTCCTTGAGCCCGGATAGAACAGCAGCCAGGGCATGCTTACATTCCCATAGCAACTTCCCTAGTAAAAATGCTAGAGTTGGTATTTACATCAGCAGACTTAGAAAAAGAAAATTGGACCCAGCCTGGAATCATCTGAAGTGAGATGTTGAGAGGAAGGAAGGCCTAGGTTCATCGTCTCATTGGATTATTTTATTTTTACTTTTTCTGCATCCAAGGTAGCCAAGCAAATGGTACCTGCCAAGAAATCGTTGCAGAATTTTATGGACATCCCATTTTTCTTCCACTAGTCTTTGTTAAGACTGTGGATTTTTTAGTTGAAGTTGTAAATTTTGCATGGAAAGTCCCTTTAATACCGGAACAAAGAGGCAAAATGCCTTCGAAATTGTTTCTTGATTGCCCGACTGGCAGACTTTCTGTAAGATGTTTATCATGGTTATTATTTTCGTCCATTATTAATCCTGATCATCACTTTAATTTTAATATTTCGGGAAAAATAATGCTAGCAAAAGAAAGTAATCTCAAACTCCTCCAGCCATGGAAGGGTTGAGAAACCTTCCCAGCTGTATAAGTATACTTTTTCACTCTGCCCTCTCAGTCTAGAGATGCCACACAGTTGCCCCCACATCATGAGGTACAACTGGAAGAGCTCTCTAAACAGGCATCAAGTCAAAAAAGAGACATTCCTGAAAGTCTTGCTGCTGCTGCCATAGAAATTCTGCCACAACATGTATCACTCATGAAAGGGGACTCTTCAAGACATGTTGCTGTGGAAATAAATAATGTACATAGGAGGCCTGACTCAGTGATGGCATTAGTTTTAGCAATTTGATAGATTTACAGTACAAGATTTGATAATTGCCCATGGATGTGCATCACTTCTCTACTGAGTGCTTGGCTCAGATCTGTGCTACTTAAGTGGAATCCTCCTTCTTGGCCCCATGCACTGGCCTGACCAGTTATTCCAGAAAACATAAACCTAGATGTAAGACTTCAGATATAGGGGTAGTTGTGTTCAGGATCATACATTATTGGAGAGAGGGATAGTGTAGGTAAGGGAAAGATAACTATGTTTCCAAATTAATTTTAATCATAGGATCTTAGATTTGGCAGTGGAAAGGATCTTAGAGGTGCACTGTGCCCAGCCCCCTCATTTTATGAATTGTAAAACTGAAGCCCAGAGAGGTAAGTTGAGTAACAGGGTCATACCAGTCGTAAGTGGCACAGCCAGAATCTGAACTTGGTTCCTCGTCAATCCAAATTCAATCCTCTTTGTAGTGTACTGGTTTGTGCCTCCTCTACCAAACCTTTTACCAAAGATTCTTACAAAAGACAAAAAATGACTCTTTTGAATTTAATTTCTAAACCTCCCTCCTATACATTCCCTTAGTAGAGGTCCTCATAAGTAATGGAATGACAAAGAGGAGGGTAGCAAGAAAGAGAAACTTAAAATTTTTGAGATATTCCGTGATAGGCTATGCTTACTCCTGTCCAAGTCTGCTCATCAGAAGCAACCTTGAAATGTACCAACCCCTCCTCTTTACGAGAGATTTCCCGTAAGGTCATCTAGAAGAATCGCAACCTATACGCAATAGATTTACAAAGGGGCTGCCAGGTGAATGAATGCCAGGGACTGGCCTCCCCTTGCTCCATGTAACTTTCTACAGGAGGTCCATAAGAAGACACCAAAGTTTGTGCATAAATCAGCAAAGTACAAGATGAGCAACTTAGTCATATTCCTCCAATTATGACCAACATACAGGAAGAGACCTTTATCATATGCCCACTTTTAAGCCAAGTTTAAAAAAATCCAATCTGTCTTCTTTTGGATGCTGAGTGACCCAGAAACTCAGCATGGTTTTAGAGAGAGGATTGAGCTTGGCATAATCTGGACAGATGTGGTTAATACCTGTGGACAGATGGTATTCATCCGGTAAAATCAGGCACTTTATTGTGTTAATTAACCCAGGAGGGACATTGAAAATACAATATTAGCTGAATTTCCAGTGAATATTAACAGAGCACCAAGATCCAGTGCTTTCTCTTGGCAACATTGGGAAAATCTGTTCACCGGTACCACCAGAGATTGGTTGGAAATCCTTTCACATCTGTAAGGAAAACCTTTTAATAAAAGCAATAAAGGGAGAAAGTGCTAATTGAGCTAATTTAAAGATGGTAGCTCACACTCCCAAAGAAAGACACTCAGGGCCTGCTAAGAGCCTGCGCTCCCTCAACAGCCCTACCAGTGATCCAATGGTCTTTGCTGTGAAGAAGCAGCAAAGTGATTCTCACTTTAAATTAGTTCAATTAGCACTTAAAAAAGGAAAGAAAAAAGTGCCTTTACTCATAATGTGTTTTTTCTCTCTTTCTAGTGACCTACATGTTAAAAAACATTTCTAGAGGTTTATTTGTTTTGCCACTTAGCAGCTGTTTCCTTTTAAGAGATGTGCCTATCTCCTTTTGACAAGGGGACAGCAGTTAGGGTTTTAATTTCGGTCAGTGTATGACTCCCTCTTCCCAGATGCCTTAAAAAAGAAATCATGATCATTTGGCATTTCAGTAGAGTTAGAGAAAATAACTTGTATTTAACTGATAGCTGTGTTGTCTCCGTTCAGAGCTTGAAACGATGCATGACTACAACAAAAGCCTTTGGAAGATGTTTCTACTGAATCCCTTTCTCTCCCTGAGTGTTGTCAGGTTCACCCAACACTCCAGACAGAGCCGATCTTCTGCCCTTGAGATGCTACACTAATGTGCTAGTGTTGTTGTGTTTTTTAATTTGGATGACACATATTGATTTATTTTATTTCCTTTGTCAAGGCGGAAGAGGCGAAATTTCAACAAGCAAGCCACAGAAATCCTGAATGAGTATTTCTATTCCCATCTCAGCAACCCTTACCCCAGTGAGGAAGCCAAAGAGGAGCTAGCCAAGAAATGTGGCATCACGGTCTCACAGGTAAGGGGGCGCCCAAAGGGTTCAGGCTGAAGCCTCGCCACGGAAGAGCTCCATGGCAGGGTAGTGGAACCTTTTGCTTTCTAGAGCACACATATCAGACAAGTCTGGAATAGCAGGGTAAGTGCCTAAGAGGTCTGGGGGGCTCTGTAGGTAAGTGCCAGATCTCCTTTTGACGAGCGAGAGCAAGAGATGACTTGGCAGAGACTGAGTAACAAAGAAAAGTTATTTTGGAGACTTTTAGTTTGCTCCCTAAGTCTGACAGTTTCTACATTGGCCATCTTTGGGCATGTAACACTGTTCTAGAATCTTCTCCACTTCTTTCTAGTGAGTAAACCTTCATTTCAAGTGAACAAAAATTTAGATGTGTGCCCATGAAAGCAAGTTCATTTTGGTTTCTATGTAGAAAACAGAAGCACACCTTCTGCTTCTGAAAAGTTCAAGACTTCCTTGAATTAATGAGTGCACACAACAGAAGCATAGAAAAGCATCTGAAAGGATGGAGACCAAATATTTTTACTGTCTCTCTGGGTCTCTTAATCAGGAGGCAGGATAGAATTGTATCCTAGGACCATAAAACAACTGCACAGAAAAATAATTACATTTCCTTAACATTGACTTTAGAGATGAAACATATTTAAGGCTGTTGTAATAATGGAGATAACATTTCCTTCTGATATAATAATAAGCCAGTGATTATAGATAGAGATATGTAGATAAAGGTCAATAGCTATGTCCCTGTCTGATATCTACCTACATATATATTATATCTAGAAATAGATGTTGAGCTATGTATCTGTATCACATATATATATATATATATATATATATATATATATATATATACACATATATATAGGGAGAGATAAATATATTTATTTATAGGGAGATATGTAGGATATATAGGATAAATATGTAGAGAGAGGGAGAGAAAAATAAAAATATATATTCTATATTTATATAATCTCTGGCTTACTATATTATATAGGACATACTATATGTTATATATTGCATGTTATTTATATACTATATATTATCTATTAAAATTCTATACTTATATACATATTTTTGATCATTAAAAGATTTCCATTCATATATCCTATATAATCAGAACCTCACCTTTGAGAACACTTGGAAAGACTCTGTCTCTATCTTTCTTTGTCTTTTTCTTTTTGTCTCTATCTCTCATTCTCTCAGGCTCTCTCTATTGCTCTGTCTCTTTCTCTCCTTATTTTGATGAATAATTCCTTCCTGCCCCCCAGATCCACTCCTTGAATTGTCCCTGGCTTTCAGTTGAGATAAGGAATGGTAATGTTGAAATCCAAGAGAAAAATCTATAATGGCTGATTCCTTATGTAAAATAATAGCAAAGCACCATGAAAAATGAGAAAAAAGGAGAAAAGGAAGGAGAGACTTACTCTTGGAAAGATCACCCCCCAACACTGTTCAGTATGTCTGTCTTTGTAAAGCACCTTGGAGTGTATTAGACCTTGGGATTCAGAACAGGGATGAATGTATCAGCCTGTTTTTTCTAAGCAAAATTGAGTCTAGTCAGGATTCAGAACTTTATGAACAGGAACATCACATGAGGAAAGTGCCACTGAATCGAATCCATTTGAATCCAGAGCTGCGTTAGGAAATTTGACTTTGACAAAGGTCATTTCTAAGCTGAACAACCTTTTAGGAGGCGAAACCTCTGTGGTCAATCTCAAGGGAAATCAAGTTTGATTTTGTCCTTGTCGGATCCATATTCTTTGAAGTGACCTGAAAACTAAGTAATCTTATGGAACAGGGGAAGGCAATAGCATTGCCTTTGGCATTAGCTGCACAAATGAGTAATTTACAACTTACTCATCCCTTCCAGGTGTACCTCTAAACCACTGTGTTCCTCCTCTCTCACCAGCATCCTACTTGCTCACAACGATAATCGTGCTACTGTAATCTACTGGTAGCAATTTATTTTGAGGATGCAGTATAGTATAATATGAAGAACCTTGCATTGGAGGCATAACATTTGGGTTCCAGTCAGTCAACAAGCCTTTGATGCATAATGAATACACTGTGCTGAGGACTTGAGGGTACAAAGGAAAGCAAAAACTTACCTCTGTCCTCAAGGAGCTGTCATTTTAATAAGAGAGCAAATAACTGTGTATGTAAAAGACATATGGAAGGTAATCTCAAAGTGAAAACACTAGCAGGACCATGGAAAGTTTGCTGAAAATGATAGGATTTGGACTAAGTCTTGAAGGAAACCATAGAAACTAAGAAGTGGAGGTGAGGTTGCCCTTGGAAGCAATAAGGAAATTGGAAAGAAGAGATTGTTTTTAGAAGAGATAATCAGTTTTTTAGGGGAGGGGGTGGCTGTGTATCAGTTTGAGATGCCTAAAGTTCAAGAAGTTCAGAGGGTAGCCCTTAATTCTACTTGTGGATTCCAGTTTCCTGTTGGGAATGGATTGGGCCAGGAATTTCAAATCCATGAACTGCTGCAGCTCCCTATTATATATCCTATAGCCCTTTTTCTCTTGCTCAGACAAATACATAATAGTATCAAAAAGCCTTTGTGAAAATAGATAAAAATTTACCTACTCATGGAGTAAAAAGGAAAATTAATGTAAATGTGAAACACATAAAATTTGAGTATGAAGCCACTTCAAACTCAGTCTTAAGATTTTGAAGTTATCTAAAGAAGAGAGTGCCACCTAGTGGCCATTGAAAGAAATGTATTGATTAATATCTCTTGCCCATCGGTTCCTTCTTTCCCCTCTTGGGAATCCTACACTCAGCATAGTTCTTTCTTTTCTTCTCAAAACTTAATTATTTCTATCTCAGGCATTATCTTTCTTTTCCTCATCCCCTCATTTGCCCCCCACCACGTACTCTTACATCTTCTATAACATTCCTTCCTTTCTCCCCACTATCTCAGTTACTTAAGGAAAAATCATCTTTCCCCTCTTTTTTCTTATTTTCTACCCCCCTCTCTTCATTCCATTTATAAGCAAGAAAATTACACTAATCATGGCTGATAAGTGTAAAAGTGTGCTTATATCAAGGAAAAGGAAAACCATAAGGTTTGACGTGAAATTGGATGTAACAAAGAACTCGTGCTCTTAGGTTCTCGGGAAGTATCTAGAAGGTCCCTTCAAAATTTCTACAGAAATCTCCTACTCTCTTAAACTCCCCTAAGTAAACCTTCTGTTCTTTAAGCACCAGAATTCAAGATGAATTTTCGAAACAACACCTATTTCTTATTTGATTTTATTTTTTTTTCTGTTTTAATGGCTACTCTTTTTTTTTTTACTATTCCTACTATTTCCCATTACAAAATACAGTATTTCTATTAAAATATGGCTTATGTAAGATTTTGTGGGCCAGCCTGAGAAGGCAACAATAAATTTATGTTTGTGTTCACGGGGAAGTGTGTTCTATGTTCTACCACAAGTCATTTACACTTAAGTTTCTGAAAGCCAGCCTTGTACTGTTGGTATTAGTTAATGCCACAAGAGTTAGGCATCTTAGTCTAGATAAGTCAAATAATTGGTTATGTTCCTGAGAGGCAAAACCTCAAAACAGAGGGACCAAGGCCTGCCATTTGGAGGGGACATATAATTAAGTAACATAGAGGAAATCCAATAGAAAAGATGGTTGTTGTAAGAGAAAAGCAACACAAAACAGAAATGTATTTATTTAAACATTTATTTAACCAGTGACTATTCATATAAAGATTTTTTACTTCATCAAATAACTCAAATGCCTAATGCATTAATGCCTAATGCCTTTATGCTGTGATTCAGTTTATAGAAATTCTATTCCTATACAGTTTTTCAAAGATAGCCCTGTTGGCTAACATGATTGGGGTCAATAAAATCAGAAATGTTTTAACATAGGGTCACAGGCATCACAGAGGTGATTCTTACTTCTGAAAGAAAGAATCAAGTATTCGAATTTGACTTTAACAACTTCCTCACTTAGGCCTACAAGTTCTCAGCTGTTGCAGAAAGAAAAGGGGTTAGGAGCAGCTGCCCGAGCAATACGCAGGAAGTAAATTAGCCAAGTGAATTCAGTTGAATTTGTTCATTAGTTTTCATAAGTAAAGCCTTGAATTCAGAGGGGCAATCAGGAGGTCCATTGTGGTTTTCTTTATTTTTATTTGAATAGAGGTAATATAAAATGCATATAAGAAATGTCATACTTATATTTGTATATATGTCAAAATTTATCATTCAAACCTACCTATAATGGGAGGCACCAAAGAACAGTGGAAAATGTGTTAGAATTGAATTCATTGGACCTGGGCATGAATCCTACCTTGGTCACTGATCACTTTATTTACCTTGGACAAATCGCATAACTTATCTGAGCCATATTTCCTCATCTATAAGATAAGGTGATTGTTTCTTCCATCTGTAAATCTATAATCTTATGATATGTTTTTGTTATAGAAAAATATCAAACTCTAATTAAAGTTAAGATTGCCTGTCTCTAGATTCCTATATATTTACAAAGATCATTTAAGGTATACCTCTCTCACTGGTCCATGATTTCACTCCTTGCCCAGGTCAATTGGCTCATGTCTTTTTGCCACGTAGCTTTTTCTAACTACAGGTAAATACCAGACAGCCAAATTTGAATTGAACACACTAAATTAAAAGGATTCTAGTTTAAGTTAAATGTCCCATGTGGGTTTTTTTTTTATAATGTCTCCACCAAACTAGAATTAGAGACATAGTGATAATCGTGTAGAATCCCATGGGACTGTATTATTTTGCACGTGAAAGGGACTTAGAAATCATCTAGTCCAGGTTCTTCATTATACAGGAAAAAACTGAGACACAGAGAGATGAAGGAACTTGGCAAAGTTCATATAGATAGTCCCAAGATCTGAGACTAATTCTTCTGACACTGATGTTTTTCCCAATATGCTACCTTGGAGGGGAATGAAGGAAGGAAGGAAGGAAGGAAGGAAGGAAGGAAGGAAGGAAAGGAGGGAGGGAGGAAGGAGAGAGGAGGTAGAAAGAAGGAAGGAAAACTCATTCAAATCAGACTTTTAGAAAATTATGATACTAATTAGACACTAATTAGATACTAATCAACTGCCTTTGTTTTCTCATCCATCCCCCTTCCCTCTGCCAAAAATTAGTGAAAGACAAATGTTAACTTTCTTATCTTCTCTTGAACTTGCTCTAGGTGTCAAACTGGTTTGGAAATAAGCGAATCCGGTACAAGAAGAACATAGGTAAATTTCAAGAGGAAGCCAATATTTATGCTGCCAAAACGGCTGTCACGGCTACCAATGTGTCAGCCCATGGAAGCCAAGCTAACTCACCCTCAACTCCCAATTCAGCTGGTTAGTTTTTTTGTTTTGTTTCGTTCGAATTGTTCTTGTTTGTTTCTTACATTTGTTTTTTATACCATTGGGTTTTTTCTTTTCTTTCATTGTTCAGATTTTTGATGGGTTATATTTTCGTGTGTTTTATTGATCCCTTATTTTTTTCGTTATTGTTTTGGGGGTTTGCCCCATTTCTAAAGAACAACCTATTCATGCTATTGGCATGAAGGGAACTTGCCGGGATTTTGCATGGACAAGTTCCAATTGAACCATTTTGGCATAAGGGTCCTCTTTGAAGATTTGGTTGGTTTCACAAGGAGACCTCCCTGTTCTCACCTGAGTAACCTAATAAACAAGACTTTTCTTACAGCTGTCCATTATTATGCTGTTGGAGTGGAGTTGGGGGGTTGGAGATGATGGGAAGGGCAGCATCATTGATTCCTGTGATGTTCTATCTCATGCATTCTTAGTTCGTAGCTATGAATTTGGTTTTTTTAAAAATATACATTTTTATCTATATATATATACATATACACACACACACATATATGCAACTGTATTTAAATGTAATTCATTTCTTTTGTGAACCAATTCATTTTCTTTTATTCATTTAAAGCATTTTTCTGACAGGGGTTCATAGACTTCACCTGACTGACAGTGGGGTTCATGTCACAAAAGAAGCTTAAAAACCACTCTTCATTTGCTACATCTCTCATAATGTTTAGATCACCTGCAAGTCTGTATTCCACGTGGGTTTTCCATTTCTTTCACAAACATCTCATTAGAATGCTCTGGTCTACAAACAAGACTAGAGTTATTTATAAACCTAATTTTTTTTTAAGTTCCCATTTATATTTGATTGTTTTTCATTCCATTAACTTCAAAGGAAATTTCACCGTGATTAATTCATCTTTCTCAGATTGCTGGTCTCCTGTCATAGCATCATTCTGTATGTGCGTGTGGGCGCACATATGATAGGTGTACCGGGTTTCATTTTTGTGGGTGTGTCTTCATATCATTCATGTCAAAGTCAGTCATTATATACTGAGTTGTTCTCGTCTTTCCCTCTTATGGAACCTTGTGCCAAGAGTGAATTTCCAGGATATATAGAACCTAGACTTAAGTCAATGAAATGCTGTCTTGACTGTTCTGCACTATGGAAAGAAAAGAAAGTGTTTTGTACTCTGTTTTCTTTTGTGAAAGAAGTATTTGGTTTTTTTTTTTTTTAAAACAAAAAGCAACTTACTCCATGAAGTGTTTGAGTTTTGATTTTGATACTGCTTTCCTAATGCTTGAACTGCGGTAGACCTTGGACTGGTCTCTATGAAAGGAGTCGTGACTCAACACCAGCCAGTTCATAGAATAATTAAAACTCATTTTTATGATACAACTGGGACTTTTAAAAGAGTTTGTTTCTTTGCTGAAGTTTTCTCCTTTCCTCAAGCTGACTTGTTATTGATAACATGATGACCTTGTTACCATGTGGACTTTTGAATGCTAAACCCAACATACATACTTATCTCTGATTGGAGGCTGCATCAAACTAGAGAGTTAAACAATTATTTTTGGTTTTTGTTTGTTTAAGTAAAAGTATGTGTAAATGATGGTAGGGGGTTGTAGACCAGGTTGTTTGAAAAAATGTGAAGGTTAGTACAGCTTCTGTCTTCCTAACCCTATGGTGGTCCGCTTGGTAAATGTTATGCTTCTCACAGTATGGCATAGTAGATATGGGATGTACATAAATGTCTAGCAAATCAAATGCTAGACGTTTTTCAAGTGGTCACTTCTTGGACAGGCTGTGTCCTAGTGGAAAAATTTCTTTTGCAAGTAATTCAGTAATGTTTGCATTGGTGAAAATGTTCTGAGGCTCGATCCAGTTTAGCCAGCATTTATTAAACACCTGCCATGTCCCTAGCGCTATACTGACATGATTATAATCTAGTTTTAGTTTCCAAAATACTTCTTTCTATCTCTGGCACAGAGTATCTGAATAATGAATGACTTTTGATTCACGACTGGTCCATAGGAGTATAGGAACTGTGGATTTTCTTAATCTTTCCTAAAGAGGAAAAAAAGTCAGCATTTTAATACTAACTAGACTCCCAAATTCCTCCAGCTTTAGAGAGTTGTTTCATTTTGATTTTATGTATACAGTGGAGCAAAGGGTTCAAGAACTGGAAGTCCTAGGGCCTGGATTCAAATCAACCCTGCCACTGATAGCTTTAAACTATGGCTTTGAACAAGTCACGTTCTCCTGCCCTCACTACTTGTCTCATTTATAAAATGAAGCAATTAGGCTCAACGTTTTCTAAGACTCTGTCCAGCTCAAAAGCTAGCCCTGTAATCATGTGATGTTGTATTCCAGAAGAGCTTATAATTGCAACTTTCTAAGGATTTCCTTCTGAGACAAAAATTCTAACTTGTGCCTATGTTATTGGAAGTTATAGATGGAGGAATTTCTTTGTAGCATTTTTCTGAAAAGAAGAGAAAGTGAAGGAAATATTCACTCTAGTAGCTTGAAACATCAAAAGATAAACATCTTCTAGAGGGAAAAAAAAAAAGCTTAAATAGGCTTTTCTGTACTTTGCCCCTAAAACAAACACAAGATCATCACACAGATAAGTCAAGAACTTACAAATGCTCAAACTGCAAATGAGATGCTTGCCTTGATGATCCAAACAGATAATCAGTGATTTCAAAGGGAAACATTTTAATTGAAGCTGGAAGTAATTTGAAAACCGACAGATGGATGAGTGTTAAAATGATGTAGATGAGTGAGAAGTTGTTTAAGGGTCAGGTGACCTGGGAACTCTTTAGAGTGTAGTGGTTAAGGTTATTTTCTGGGCCTCACCAGGGAATTTCTTCTGAAACCTTGTGCAGGAAAGGTCCTTTTGTTATGTGAAAAGAGCATGTCACCCATCACCTTGAACACGCTGTAGAAAAATGCATTTCACCCTTCGGGGGTTGGCCAGCAGTCAGATTTACTTGGGTGATGGTGGAACACCTAGGTTTTTTTGTCATAATAATAGCTGGCATTTAAATGATGTGAGAAAGTTTGCAAAGAACCTTGCATGCATTTTCTCATTTGGGATACCAAGCAAGTAGCAATGCTAAGAGAAAAAAGGATGGAGGGTGAGAGAAGGGGAAAACGTCTTTGAAAGAAGAAAATGCAAAAATAACCATTTTGGACACTGTTTTTGATGGGAAGAAAGTCCACGTAAATGTCCCTACATATTCATCCCAACCACCAATTGTCATGGTGTTTGTAGTCTATTTATAGTGACCTAAGGAAAGCCTTTCCATTGGCTTCCCTGTTTGGTTTTGGTTTTGGACAGGGAACCTAAGAAGCTTCATTATTGCTTCTTCAAAAGGAGACTTTCCTCTCTCAGAGGCAATGTAGTATGCGAATGTGGAGTCAAGAGACTCAAATCCAGATTTCAGTTCTACTATCGGCACTTGTCCTCTGTGTGACCATAGCCTTAACACTGAATGAAAAAACACACACCACATTTATTGTGTTTACTGTGTGTCAAGAAATGAGCTAAGCTTTGTAAATGAAAAGTGGAACAAATTCTACTGTCCACAAGCTCAGAGTTTCAGCCTCTTTGGACCTTGGTGGTACTAACTGGTCTTGAGTAATCCTTCCACCTGTGGGTTTTGAAAAAGTCTTGTTGAATTAGCCAGATCGGTTCAGTGCTGTATTAAGTCTCAAAGAATCTCAGTCCCCAAATAAAACCTTGAAATATATTCAGGTTGGCTAAATACATCCAGAGGTGTGGAGGCTGGGAAGCCTAGAGTTCCCTCATTTTGTGTAACTCTTGGAGGGTCTGAGATGGTGGCAAGTTCATCTTCCCATGGGGACACTCTCTCCAGCCCTGGGAAGGAGTGACATTGAAGGGCCAATGACAGTCTTCATATGATACTCACTGCCGGAAAGCTTGGTGACTTTCAGAGTGATACAAGTGGAATTCATCTGGATTTTGTCCCCACGGCTCAGCTCCCTTAAAAATATTTGTACCATATACAAATCTATGTAGGAGGTGAAGTATCCAGAGAAGCTGGCAGTGTAATAGGGATCTGTGACTCGTCTAATAAGTCCTCAGGGGACCTTTTTATTTTCTTTTTAAGACCAAGGGAAAGAATTCCTCCTGTCAGTGATTCTCTCTCTGTCTCTCTCTGTCTCTCTCTGTCTCTCTCTCTCTCTCTCTCTCTCTCTCTCTCTCTCCTTTCTGTCTCTTTTCTCTTTCTCTCCTCTCTGTCTCTCTCTCTCCTCTCTGTCTCTCTCTTCTCTCTCTTTCCCTCCCTCTCTCCCTCCCATTCTCTCTCTCCCTCCTTTTCTCTCTCTCTCCTTCTCTCTCTCTCTCTCTCTCTCTCTCTCTCTCTCTCTCTCTCTCTCTCTCTCTCTCTCTCTCTCTCTCTCCTTCCCTCTTTCCTTCCCTCTATTCCTCATCTCTGAATAGAATGTGGAGAACCAACCATGGCATTCCTGTCTTCAAAGTGTGAAATCTTAAAACCTTAACTTGCACACACATTCTGAGAAATGTATATTCCACAAGACCACCCTTCTATTTAGCCTGTACAGAATTAAAGCCAAGTTTTTCTTTATTATAGGAAGCAGGAATAATTCTTCAAAGTCAGATACAAAAAACATGGGAAAAATAGAAAAACAATTTTAAGGCATAAATAGCAAGAGAGTCATAGACTGAGATTAAGTGAAGGGTAATGAAACACAAGTGTTCTAGGTCCTCTTCCATGTATCCGTCACTGGTCTAGGAATGTAACCCGACCAGATAGTTAAAGTCATCATTCTGTGTCTCAGTTACTCACTTTAGGAAATGGGCATGATATTTTTCCATTGAAATTGCCTCAGGTTGTTTGTGTATGCATAATTATATACAGAGAGAGAACCTTTAAATTCCCTTTTAATAAAAATTTGATAAATTAAATTAAAATTAATTAAAATACAAAGTTAAAAATTAATTTACCCTTATTGTTGTAGAAAAACCTTGATTGTTGTTTGTCTATTTTGTGTATTTTTTAAAACTATGAAACTTGAAGTCTTCAAAGTAGAGGTTTTTAAAAGGACATCATAAAGACAGTGTTTTTATTGTTTTAGCCATTGGAAGTCTAATTCGGCATAGTGCGTTTCTTTCATCACATCTGTATTCTCATCTACATGTAGTCTAGTTGCTTGGTAAATGCTTGGGATTTTAGAGAGGGTTAAATATTCTGTGATCCAGACAAGAACAATTCAACATCGTACATTCCACGAATATATCTGGGTGACATTTCCATGAGACCTTCATTTCACTGTCCAAGTCAACCGTGGGAACTTTGGACTTCCAAAGTCAACATTACTGATTTTAGGGATGGAGAGTATCTTCATTGTCACCATCATCATCACATGAATAACAATGATACTACTGCTACTAAGAGCACTGTAAGGCTTGGAAAGCCCTTTTACAAATATCCTATTTTAGTCTCACAACAACCCTAGGAGGTAGGTGATATTTTGTCTTTATTTTATAGATGAAGAAACTGAGTCAGACAAAGGTTAAGTGACTTGCCCAGGGCCACACAGCTAGTAAGTGTCTGAGGCTGGATTTGAACTCGGGTCTTCCTGGCTCCATCCAGGTCCAGCACTTATAGGTTAGCATCTAACGGTGGCTAATATTTTAGTTGCAGAACCCTGTGAGGTTGTGAAGTGCCACCATTATCTCCACTTTTATAGATGAGGTAACTGAGACTGAGAGAGGCTAAATGACTTTTCTAAGGTCACACCGCTAGTATTTGAGGAGAGACATAAATCCAGGTCTTACTGACTTATCTTCAGTTCATAGTAGCAAGCTGCAAGTTATTGTGTTTTTCCCTCTACCGTTGTGAATGTGTAATCTCTGTAGTGAGTGAAGTCACTTAAATACACCAAAAAAAATTTTTAATTTTAAATTAAACTAATTAAATTAAATTATTTTAATTAAATTATTATTTAATTAAAAATTTAAAAAAAGTACCAAAGCTTTGGTGCCTATTGTAAAACATGTTTCATACTTAGGGATTTTATTACAATGTAACCACCCCCTCCTCTACACTCCTACTCTGATGCGTTGCATTTAGGGCTGTTTTTTAAGTGACTTGCAGTAAATTGATCAAGTGGTGATTTTTGTCTCTCACCGTTGATACCATATAGCCTGCTGTGTTTTCTTTCATTACTCAGAAATGTAGATGAGTGGCCCAATGGATAGACTTCATTCCAGGAAGCACTAATGGAATGTAAACGTCTTGAGGGCAGGATTGAGCTGTTAATTTTCTCTTTTTAATCCCCAGTACTAAGCACAATGTTGCTGTACAGTGGTTTTTCAGTTTTATCTGACTCTTCGGGACCCTATTGGAGTTTTCTTGACAGAGACACTGTAGTGGTTTGCCATTTCCTTCTCCAGCTCATTTAACGGATGGGGACACAGAGGCAAACAGGGTTAAGTGACTTGCCCAGGGTCACATAGCTAGTAAGTGTCTGAGGCCAGGTTTGAACTCAGGAAGATGAGTCTTCATGACTCCAGGCTAGGTTCTTTATCCACTTTGTCACCTAGCTGCCCTTACACATAATATACTTGCACTTAATAGATCCCCCAAGAGCAGAGATAGGAGAGATTGGCAGAAAAGGGAAGAATCAAATGGGAAGTCCAGAATAGTGGTAGAAGTCAAGTTCCTGGAGAATATGTGTTAGTCATCTGTACAGGTTATATGACTGTGGATGGAAGAGGAGGGGAGTATGAAACTTTGTAAGTTAAGGAGAAAAATAAAGTGAAGGGAAGGTGTATCTTAAAAAGTACTTCCAGTAATTGGCTATCCTTTCACAACCACCTGCAGGCAAGGTCCTGGAATGACCTTCTCAGCAAGCCAGGCAATTTTCTTCAGCTCTTTAAAGACCTCAGGAGGGTTCATTCAAGATTTGATTGTAAATTGAGTACCTTTCAGGAAGTTACCAGCTTTGCGAATCATGTCTTTGTAGGTTCCCATGCTGCCTTCAGCTCCTGCGTTTCTTAGATCATCAGGAAGGACTTCTGTCTGCCAGGTTGTGGGTTTAATAGTGTCCTACTCTGCTGTCAGGACACTCCCAGCCCCCAGATTCTTATCAGAGAGTCAGAGGCCATGGCCATGTTCATACATGGGTGTATAGAGATAACAAAGTGCTGAGACAGCATTGCCAAGAGCAGAAGGGACTACCTCTGCAATTACTGCTGTGATACAAATGCATTTGTACATGAAGTACATTGGTATGCGCATATTTATCTCCGTGTACATTAAGCAGCCAGACATATTTATAATTTATCTATGCACATATATTTTTTGAAATAATCTGTGTCAATTGCAGTATATATCTTATAAATGGCATCTTACCTACATCCCCAGCTTCTGCCTTGTTAGTCGGAATGAATTTGGGTTCTTTGGAAGTGCTCCCCCTCACCCCAGCTTGGGTGCTAATTTCTAATAATCTGTGCACCGATTGTCTAACGTGTGAGTGTCTTAGGCAAGTTTTGAAGGGAGGGAGAAATAAAAATTGCCACATTGCAGGTTCTAATGCAGACCCTTGGAACTGTGATCTCACTAATGTGGGCACTCCTAGCAACACAGACCACAGTCCATCCAAACCTGCCCATTCTGTGCTTGTCCAGTGACCAGAAAATAGCCAATATAACATGACATTTAAGCAGAGGCCTTCAAAATGTCTCCAGTGGGATCTTGGGTTAGGTACACATTTTAAGGTACACTTCTAGAAGAGATACTGTTGGTAATAAATAAATACAAGAACCAAAAGATCTGGGATGGAAATCCCAAACGTTGACCATTAAGTCATTGGCATACAATGTTTTCTAACCCCAGACAGTATTACTTTTGCTATGTATACAGACATTTTATCAGAATAGTTCTTTTTCTTCTGTACCAAAGCAGAAAGAGAGGCAACCGGATTAAAGGCTCTCAATATTATCAGGGTAGTAGACCACATCAGATCTGACAAAGACTGCCTTGTATCCACAAAGTCTTTCTATCTCTTCTAATTTAAGCCATATTGGAGGTTTTGGCCTGTTTTTGTGATTTCATTTAATACAGGGAAATCCCAGGTAAAGAATCTTTTACTACCAATAATTGATAGCTTTCTGGTAACTTACAATCTTGAAGAGTTACCTGGAGTACTGAGAAATTACTTGATTTGTCCAGGATTGTAACTTGTGTCAGAGGTGGGGAAGGAACCCAGGTCTTGGCTTTGAGTCTAAGTCTATATTACTTTCAATAGATGATAGTTAACTAGCTAGCGAGTACATTTATTAACGGCTTAATTAGTTGTGCTAAATGCTAGGAATACAAAAGAAAAAAAGTGAAAAATACAATTCCTACCCTCAAGGATCTTACTTCCTAATGAGGAAGATATAGAAAAGAACTTGAAAGTAGAAAAAATCTGGAGAATCAAGAGTAGAATTTGAGGTGATGTGAGCATAGATGGATGGCACCATGGCACCAGGCAATAGTGGTGCAGACCAGGAACTCATTGAGAAATCAGAGGAGAGAGTCACAAGGGAGGACGTACTGTCAGGGTGAGAGAACTCCCGCAGCAGAAGGGGAAAAGTCTCAAGTAGAGCCAGGTCTGAAATGAAGATTCTGATCTGGCAAACAAGTACCTTTTAGAAACATTTATTTCTTATAGACTTGGGCTTCTCTTTAAATAATTTCCTGAAGTCTTGAGTTAAAAAAAATTCCAAATGTTTTTATTTATAAAAAATGAACTTGTAGTGCTTAACTGTCATTTGCTTGTAAGAGAAGATGTAAATGAGTCTTTTGTCTTTGCCTCGGGGTGGGCTCCTAACGAGTGAAATTGTTAGCTGATTCTTGGTAGTCTTTGGGTGGTTGGTGAGGATATTCTCCAGGGAAACAAAGGGCAAAAACCCAATTCTGGACTTGGGCATTCTCTCCACCTCAATTCTATGTATTACAAACTTCTATTACCTAATCGTTGTTAACAATACCAGAATGCTCTGAAGACATAAGCATTGAGCAACGTAGGTTCATTTGGTTAGTGTTTATGTACAAGTTGAGTACCAGTAATGGTTAAGCAATACTTTTTTTTTCAATGTCAAGAGATATCATTCTTTTAGCCCCAACTTCTCTAATATGTCAGGAAGGTCATTTTAGAAGAGCTCAAATTCCTGTCTTTGTAAAGAAACCAGAAATCAAGTGTCAGAGCCTAGGCATGAATCATTGCTGGCTGATTCCACACAGATGATGGCTGTCAAGATGTGTGGGAAGGGAGCAAATTTGAGCACTATGGACTTGGAAATAGAATAGTGGAGCTGACCTGGGCCCCTGAAGTCTCTCCCTTTCAAGGCTAATGTCATGTTTATAACCAAACCTTGCACGTTGAGCTTTCTCTCTTAATGCGCTGAGCTGCACGGTAATTTCCAGAATAATTCTGAGCCTTTTTTTTCCTTCATGCATTCAAGTTGTGCTCTCTCAGGATGGAGAAGGCAAGGAAGAGGAGAATAGTTTTAATAAAGTAGTGGTGGCAAGCTAGGACTCCATTCCAGATAGCTGGAAATCTTTGGAAAAGTTAGTTTTCTACTCCATTTAAAGATCCATGTTATTATCTATATTAAAATTAGGGAGGATCCTCAGTCCATGATTTTCTCCTTTCTTTCATCTCTTTAGGTAGATGGCATGGAAGGGTTAAATTTGTCATTTTCTTAATGCCCTTAAGGCCACTATGGGCTTTACCTTCCTGGAAATAAAGAATGACAAGAAACTCTAAACAAAAGACAGATTCTTAGGCATACCACTCATTGCCTTTATAGATGACCTCCATGTGGTGCTACTCCATGGATAGTAAAACATTGTTATGGAAGCAGCACATTCATCACAAGATTGAAAAGGTCACCTTGTTCTCATGGGTGGCTTGACTGGCATTCTTTTTGCCCCAGATCTCTAGAGTTGGCTAGTCATAAGACTGAGTGAGGTAGAAGTTGCAAGTTGCATTGGAGGCCACCTCCATTTTGTAGGAAGACTGAGATGAGGTGAATGAACCACTTCCCCTTTCCCAGCTTGGAAGCCACCAAAAGGATGCAGTCTTGCTGGCAGTATGGCATACCTTGGGGCTTTGCATAACCTCAACCGTTGGCACCTTTGATTGCTTGCTCTGTTCCTCATACTACTAACCAAACTGTGTTTTTGTTGTGGTTGTTTTTAATTTTCATTTTCATCGGGGGGGTGCTTTGCATGATGTCCTTCCTCTTGGCTGAGAGTTGCGGGGATTGATCCTTTTCCTTTCTATGATTCAGGTGCCTCACTCTTTCCTTTTCAGGTTCTTCCAGTTCTTTTAACATGTCAAACTCTGGAGATTTGTTCATGAGCGTGCAGTCACTCAATGGGGATTCTTACCAAGGGGCCCAGGTTGGAGCCAACGTGCAGTCACAGGTAGGGACCCAGCCAATGTACTGCCAAGCGAATGCGAGCCCTCCATGGTATTGGCAATTTCCCACACCTGTACAGAGAGAAAGATAAAAAAAATCAAACCAACGAACCAACTTACCTCACCACCAAACCAAAACAAAAAATAAAAATAAAATAAAAAGCAGCAACAACCATTGTCTTGGGGAATCTCGTCCACACTTTGTGAATGCATTTGGCTCTGGCTTGACAGTTATACTAGGAAGGCAGGAGAAGAGCTGCAGGGAAACAGTCAAGGTATTCCAGTGCACACCTGGCAAGTGGAACCAACCTGTGTGTTCTTTTTCACTAAAGGAAAGGAATGAGGAGTTCAAAGCATTCTCTTGAATTTCCAGGTTTCCTTCAGTTACGTTGGACACCAGAGCTCAAGGTCTACTTAAAAGGAGGAAAAAATAATAAATGGGCAAATATATGAGTATGTTGTGTTTTCATTCTTAACCAAAAACCACCCAATCTAGCGCAATAGACATTTTTCCTTGATCACGTTTGGAGAGGAGGGACTTCAGTTTCTTTTGAGAAATGCACATACATGTTTGGAAACAAAGGTGTTTTAGGTACTCAGTGCTCCTCAGTAAACAGGAAGTCTTTATTTTCTCCAGTCATGATGCTCTCTTAAAGGGGTGGAGAATTTCTGGGAATTTCTGATCCAGATGAATCCAGTTCCCCACTCTGGATGCAGATCAGGAAGTATCATTATCTGAGGTTGGCCAGCTTGTGGGTGATCTAGCTGCTGGCTTGGGAAACATTGCCCTGGAAATATGTTTGGAATAGACTCTGGCCAAATGACCAAAAACTTGGCTATACTATGAAATGACTTCCCAAGCCCCCTCCAATCAGAGATCTGACTCTAAAGAACGTTGGGGAATCAAAAAGCTATGTAGGCTAACCTACAGCAAAGGGAAATGGGTAAATGCTTCACTACTCTCTTCCCTGTTCAAATCTTCATGTGCTTTCTTAGTGAATCTGCTTCCCTCCTAGTGAGGTAAGCTGCTTTTCATCTCACTCTTTGTGGCCTCTTTACTGACTTGAGAATTGTATTCAAAGATGATGATGAAGTGACTGCTGGCATTTCCCTCCACTGAATCCTGTGTTCAAGAAGGGCACCCCTCAAAATGATGACATTGGGCTTGGCATGTCCAAAATACATCCTGCCTGATGATGATGATGATGACGATGTCTTTCTCTTTCTGTTTTGCTGATTTTCTTCTTTGTTGTTCTTCATCTGTTTAGGTGGATACCCTTCGCCATGTTATCAGCCAGACAGGAGGATACAGTGACGGACTTGCAGCCAGTCAGATGTACAGTCCGCAGGGCATCAGTGTAAGAAAAATAGGTTTTTTTTTTTCCTTTTTCCTCCCTTCCTTTTTCATTCTATCACTACCAATTATTTCAAAGCCATAGGGCTTAGAATGCCACTTAGTAGGACTTGTCTCAGTTTTACGGTCACCTAGTTTATTGCTTCTGTATCAGTCATGCCAACGGCAGCATTCTACCCACAAAAAAAGTGGGGATCGGGCAGGCTTCATGCAGGCAGCTGGCGTCTAAGGCTGTCAGACACAATCAGTGTTTGCATAGCACCTGCGGCCACATGCATTCAGCTGAGGGGAACTGCTAAACAGGTGACACCTAGTACAACAGTGGTAGAAAATGTCACCATAGACTGAGGCCTGGGAACCCTGGCAAGAGAGCCAGTAGCCAGAATCCATTGCAACCAGGACCACTGTCTAAAAATAAATCTTGCTCTAGTCAGTCTGTGCAAAAAAAAAAAAATTAAAATGGTAAGGGGGTGGGGTGTGGGGAGTGGAGGGGAAGACAGACGAACCATCTTCTACTTGTTCTTGGGTGCGCTGGCGGCTCCCGGAGAGCATGAAAATTCATAGCGACAAGCTATATCGCACAGAGTGAAATCGATCAGACAGACACAAGGAGAACTGAGTGTAGATTTGGGACAGCAATCCAACTTCATTTCTCAGATCAATCGTCCGCCATCTCAGCAGCGGTGACAGCAAGCTGGGACAAGGGGGCAGCCTGGAAAAGGAGGTTGTTCTCTGGATTGGGGGGTTGTTTTCTGGGCTTTTAGAGGTCACTGGGAGACTCAGGCAGAAGGGTGGCTCAAAACTTGAAAGATTTTGAGTGGTATTTGTTTTATTATGGTTGCTGTTGGGATGACTGCAAATTGGAGAGTAATGAAGATAAAATCTTTGGGAGAGAGGATTAGAGATAGGTTGCTTACTATCTTCCTTAGTAGGTTATCCTCTGCCTCCTGCCCAGATTCTGCATCAAGACCTTTTTCTGATTGTGATGATCAGGGAGCAAGGTTGACCCTATTGAGCATTCCCATTGGACAGTCAAGTCCTTTCCATGGAAGGGTATCAAGAGGTGAGGTAGGAAAAGAGCCAGCCTTTGGGTTCCCTCTTTCTTTTCAAGGGTGCCATGAATGTCAGTTTCTTTAAAAGTCAAGGCAAGATATCTGGAAAAGGAAGGCCTTGTGTGGAGGAGAGGTTGTCATCTACCAGTTGAGCTGGGAATAAGGGAATTTGGATGGATGAACAGCCACAGAATTGCAAAATGTGTCTATGCACACACCCAAGCACACATGCCTCTCTTTGTAGATGGGGAGCTTTGCATTTTGGCATATAGGAAGGAACCACAAAGAAATGAAAACATAAAGAGACAGGAACATGGGCACACCCGAAAAAGGGAGCTACAGAAAGGCATTTGACTTGGAAGGGAATGTAACTAATCACTCTCCTCTTTGGAGTCTTTCCTTCCTAATTGTGTAGGAGAAAGAGAGCAACATTCAAGATCTCAGGGTCAACATTGACCCCTGACGTCATCTGGCGGAGCTGGGAATCATTTCTGAAGTAATGTAACTGAACATGTGCAGACAATTATGTCTGATTACATAAGGCTGCTGCAAAAACTGGGCTTGGAAATGTCATTTGAAAGAGTCCATCATATTTCATTAATTTTTCTGTGAGCTGTATTTACTCCATTTCTAGCTTTTTAATATACAGAATAAATGAGTCAAAGTCTGATCATGATAAGATATGATACTTGGGTATCAATTTAAATGGTCTCACCCCCCACCCCATCCAGGAGACTTAAGCTTATTATAAGGAGATACATTTTTATAAAATGGTATTTTGTGTTAAGCTGAGGAATGTATGTGTGTGTGTTTTAGGGAAGGAAATGTGTATGTAGGGGAGTTAGAGTATTACTGCCAAGAGAAGAAGGGGGGAAAAAATGAGCAGAGACTGAAAGAGACAGAAACAGGAATGAAAAGTTTGAAGCCAAGAAATGAAAAATAAACAAATCCCTAAACTACACACAACTGTGGAAACCTGCCAAGCCCAGACAATACCACAGTACTCTGAATCTGGAGCTTGCTAGATAGTCTTTCCAGGTGGGCTTTCTCCCAGTCTCCTATTGGGGCTTCACCCCCATTCTGTCCATCTTGTCTCCACACAGGACTTCCTGAAAAGACCTGTCTATGACTAAGAGTGGGATGGGTTTCATCCTGATGACTCCCTAGAAGTCAGAACACCCAGTTTCTGTCCCTCAAGTATTAGATCCTTAGATACAGGCAATAGATATAACTTCTTAGTTACAGAATGGGAATAGGGGTAACAAGTCCTTTTGCAATAATAGGAAGAGTCATCATTTATTTTTAGAAAACTTACCATTTAAAAAAACCACATACAAAAATGCACATAAATACATGTGTATTCACGTAGGCATATATAGAGATACATAACATACATGTAATGCATGTATTACATACACAGGATGTCCCCAAAGTCTTAATTTAGTTTTAATTTCTCTCTCTCTCTCTCCCTTTGTCTCCCTCTGTCTCTCTCATATGTATGTTTATATATATATATATATATATATATATACATATATATATGTATATCTATATATATATGTTTATACACACATACCTATATATGAGAAAGGTATGGGTAGATGTATATCCATATATCTATCTACATTTAGAGATAGATCTACATATATGTGTGTATGGATGTATGGGTTTATATGCTAGGTGGCACAGAATATAGAGAGCCAGGCCTGGAGTCAAGAAAACCTAAGTTCAAATATGACTTCAGTCACTTACTGGCTGTGTGACCCTGGTGAAATCACCTGGCCCTGTTTGCCTCAGTTTCCTCTTCTATAAAATGAAATGGAGAAAGAAGTGGTAAACCACTCCTGTATCTTTGCCAAGAAAACCTCAACATGGGGTCACAAAGAATCAGACGTGACTGAAAATAACTCAACATCATTGGCAGCAACAACAAATACATCTATCTACCTGTCTATTTATATTAGTGTGTGTGGGTATGTACACATATATCTCCAGGAAATATATCATGTATACATGTACACACACACACACACTCACACACACACATATGTACACACTCACACTCTCACTCAATTTGAGTCTCACCTCACCTTGGCTTCACTGGGTAGAATCTAATCTCCAGTAGACTACATCCTCTTTAAGGACAAGGACTATTTTCCTTTTTGTCAGTCTATTAGCGGTAGGGAAGTACCTCATACATGCTTAACCCCTTTTACATCACGTGATAGAGTTGTAAGAGCCCAATGGAAAACAGCTATAAAAGCCCAAAGATGAAGTATGAGCTTCTATGAAATTGGATTGAGTTTCTGCATGTTTTCTTTTGTCTGACTGGGTTTTTCAGAACTTGTCAGTGTTTTATGGTGAGGATTGATTAAAGGTTCTCCCCTCCCCTATTTAAATTCATATCTGTGGGGTACCTGTGTGTTTATCACAGCCTAAACACCTCTTTCTTTTGTTTTATATCTTTTCATCTACTTCCCTTTCACTCATGACAATAAGTAGGGGTGACTGTTAGAAGTAATGAAAACCCTAAAGGCCCGGATTCTCTTCCTCTGCCACCTCCCTCCTCACAACTTTCTGAACTTTCTGCCTCTGATTTCCTTTCCATGCTCTAAAACCCAGCTCCAATGAGACCTCTTCTCATTTCCCGTACATTATCTCATTCCAAATGTTACTTATGCTAGGTTTCATTGGTCAATAACGTATACTTGAGTGGTTTCTTTTTTAGTAATTCAATAGAAATTTTTACTCCAAATAAATTCAGAGTAGTCACTTAGACATTTTATTATTTGTGACCATTTTAGAATTTCCATGGATTTAAACACCGGTCCCCACCAACCAAACAAAACAACCTGACAGCTTCCTCTTCTTTCCTGTTGCTTTGATATCAGAAAGCCAATTGGCCTATTTCTATAGCTTACAGCTCTCAGCTTTGTAGGATATTGAGAAATAAGGATATTAATAAGTAAAGCTTCAGGTAATCCTCCAACCCCAATTGTATCCAATATTTCAACCTTAGAATTGGAGGTGTCTTTAGCAATCATCTAGTCCAACCTGTTCACGTAGTATGTTGTGTACATCATTGACAGTTTAGCTTTTGGCTAAACGTCTCCAGTGCCAGTGAACTCACTACCTGTCTGTTTAGGTAGCCCATTCTTTTTTCCTTACAGTTCTGTTAGGAAGATCTTTTACTGAAAAAAATTATGATGTTGTAGCTTATGTAGCAGGACTTTTAAGTTTGAGCATCATTTTGTATGATGCTCTTTTGTATGCACTTAAAATCAGAGAATGAATTATTATTGTGGTCATGCCTGATCAATAAGGGAATAATACTTTTTAAATTATTCAGTCGCATTCAATAACAAAGAGGAGTGTGGGCCACTCAACACCTTTCTTATTCTTTGAACAAAGAGTTGTGGAGTCTTTCTAGTTGGATGAGTGTGTTATATATGGCTCCTAGAGCTGCTCATATTAGGGCCTATGCATGGCTTCACAACTGATAAGACTCAAGAAAAAGAAAAAGCTTCCTTTCTTTTCTATCTCCATTAAGGGATTCATCCCTTATAAACAAACAAATGAAAAAAACAAAATAAAAACAAAACCTCAGTCTGAATAGTTCATTTCCACTTGAAAGCATCTACTTACCTAAACAGACAAAGTGAGGCCTGGGTGGAGAATTGCAACATCATTCCAACCAGATGAACCACATATCCCAGATTTGATGACAGTATTACTTTTTAAAATCACCTTATGGTTCAACTCTTATTTTTTTTTCCTTTTCCAGACTAAACATTCCTAATTCCTTCAGGCTCTTCTCTCATATAACAAGGTTTTGAGTTGTCTCTATATCATAGTCACACTTATCTGGATATCCTTCAGCTTGTCAGTGTCTACTTCCTAAAATATAGGACATTAAGTCACTCTTCTCATAAATATCTTAAGAAAAGTAGAATGACAAAATAGGCTGGTTTTTACTTCCATATCTTATCCTGTCTCCTTTCTAGTGCTGCTGTTTATGAAAGTTAACATACCCAAAAAGCAAAATACCTAAATGGGGAAGTAAAAAAGGAAAGGGCTTAGCCAATTGCCACATCAGTTAACAGGACATTGAACAAGATTGGGCTTCAACAAGTACCCATAAACTTCCTGACCTATTCAACACTATGTGTTGGAGCTGGTGGTTATATTGAACTTGTGGTTCAATCAATGAACATTTAGTAAGCACCTGCTGTGTGCCAGGCACTATGCTGAGCTCTGGGGATACAAAAAGACAGCTTACAGTCTAATGGTTCATACTTCCAAGAGGTTTATGATCTAATTTTAGAAATTCTTCCTTGAAAACCATCAGGAGATTTAAAAGAGTAAACATATTAAAGTTTATTTTCCCCCCACAAATATTTAGGACAATGAACTTTAAAGCTTTCTTCAACTGAGAATTTAGAGCCAAAAGGCATTTTAATTCCTTCATGAACTTGTAAATGAGCATAGGCATCTCCTTGACTATATCTTCTGACTTCTTTGATTTCTCACCTTATTAATCTGGCTGATAAGGACAGCATGAAAGCTTTTTAAGGGACAAGAAAGGCAGCCAATACTTTTGATTCCATCATCACCTCTTGTCATTACCTTCTAGCAAATGGAGAAGGTGGCTCCCTGGCTTTATGTATGCAGGTCAAGTTCCCAAGCACACCGTCTGTGAGTCCAGTGGAGATCACAGATATGCCTCATGAAGTTCTTTCACCTCTGGACTAGTTTAAAACTCTGTCTGAGATTATTTTTCCTTTTTTTTTTTGCAAGATAGAGGCTGGGGAGCCTGCCAACTTCAGATCCCAGGAGGCAAGGTTGAAATAATAGAGCAGAAGAAAGGATTCCAAGATCAACCACCGATAGTTTGAAAAACCAACCGCCATGAAACCAAACAAACATGCCAGGCGTTTATAATAACAATGAACATCACATCCTGGAGCCTTCTCTGCTCTTTGTGGCACTAGCATTAGCCACAGCAAGTTTTGCTGGCCTTGGTCCTGGTGATGTGGTTACCAAACAGAATCATATGTCTCATGTATATATGCATTCATGTATAAGAAACCAAGAAGGATTTTTTCTGGGTCCTAGGCTATGTCAAACCTGGTAGCCACATTCCTCTGTTGACTCCAAAGGGAGTCTCTTTCTGGCTGTCCTCCCCACAACTTTGTGCACTTAACTCTAGGGCTGGAGGCTTTCCATCCTCCTCTGTGGGAAACTAGAGAATCAGCCCAAGCCAGAGGAATGTGACACAATAAAAAAAGCAGTGAGCTGGAAAGCAGGAGAGCGGCGTTCTGGTCCTGGCTTTGCCACCTGTCCAAGCTCCGGCAAAGTCATTTCAACTCTTTAGATCTATTTATTCATCTGCAAAATGAGGAGGTTGGTCTCGATTCTCTCCCAGGTCCCTTCCAGCTTCAGCATCCTCTTGAGTCTGTGCAAAGCTGGTAGTTTGCCACCTCTGAGGAAAGGCATGAAGAAAAGGGGATAGAATTCAAGGCCACCAACAAAAGGAGACAGTTTTATTTCTGTGTGTTTGGAAAAACTAAGGCATAGAGACTTCCCATTTATGAACACAAATATATGCAGTACCCTTTGCATATGCCAATAGTATTTTGCAGTGTCCTTCCCAGATGAGCCATAATTTGGCTTTTCAATCCTACTGTCCTCAGGCTGAGATGTTCTTCATGCTCTGGGGGCCAGTGCGTTAAGTTAGCTTAGCTTTACCCTTTGCTCCCATAAACACTGCCAAAGCTTCAAAAACCCAAGTAGAGCCTTGTCCCTGATACAGTGATGGTAGCCTCTCTAGGAATTCAATAAATATTAATTGAATCAAAACATTGAAAGTAATTCCATTGATTTCTGGAGATGACCTCTCTTGTCTCTTGCTTGGTGACGTTACTCAGAGTCCCACAGCTGAGCACACTTTTCTTGTACAGTCTTCTAGATGTTTGCCCTTGAAGTCCTAGCCATAGTTTAGTTTATGGGAAATCTCTGCTTCTTTAAGTCATCCCAATTTCTCTGGCTTAATAAGGACATGAAGGTCATCCAGTATAGCCTCCTTGCCTCCATCAAGGTAAAAAACCTTAGTAGTCCAATGCAGATGGTTGGTTAACTTCTTTTTTAGAGTTCCCACAAGTTGTGAGGGCTTTTTTTTTTATCATGTACCTATTTAAAATTATTTTGTAACTACTCATCCCCTAAAAAGCTATTTCCACAAACACCAAATTCAGCACATACCCAAACTATAAAGAAGAAAACAGTTGTTTGCACTTTATAGATTTGCAAGGTGCATATCTCAGAGACTGTTTCTTTCTAGGGAATTCAGTATACATTCAAGTATGTGTCCCCCAGTGTTCAATTATATCTTGTAGTCCAAACAGCTAAGTTTTCCATAGCTATAGCTAATTGAGAAACAGATTGGCATTATTTTTATTCAAATTTTATCCTCAAAAAGAAGTACGTGTTCTTCTTTTTCTTAAAACAGCTGAGTATACATAAATATGATTCTCCTATTTTAAAAGGATGGTACAAGTGCAAGATTTAATGACATGAAAGTACCTAGGTACAATTCGGTACCTTTCTCACTAATCTTTGAGGCTCTCATCACAATTTAGTCAATAATCTTGGCTTATCTTCACTATGGAAAAACATAGTATCTAACTTGTCATGAGCCATCTCTTTTGAATTTTAATTTTTTTTTCCAGATTTATACATAACAGTCATGACTAACAATAGTGGACTTCATGAAATTTGTCTCATAAACCTTGGCCAGATGCTTCAGTTCATTAGCCTTTCCTCTTTCTGTAAGGATGAAACTTTAATACCTAACTAGGTCTTTAACAGAGGGCTATTAATTTCCCATCTTAACATTCTGAGGGGTTTCCTTTTACTTTTCTTTTATCTCCTTTTTTTCTCATAACAAAAACAAAAAGAGAGGGAAGAAAAGAGTAAATTGTGGTTATTCCATGTGCATGTCCACAATGTGGATGGTGTTTCTTTCCAAGGGAAGCCTTTTCTGAGCTTCCTTCTCAGCTTGCTGTTAAAGCTTAGAGCTGGAAGAAAAGCTAATTTGCATTGAATAATTAAGATTATTCATTAACCACTGCCCTTTTGGAGCAGTAGTTTGGAAGCTTGATTTTTAATGTAGAGTCAGTCTGCATGTATCTTTTCCAGCACATAGAGCTTCAAACACATTTCAACAGAACATAGCAAGATTTCTAAAGTGAAAAACAGAGTGGCTTCGTCACATGCCATGAACACAAATTTCATCTTTTCACTTCTCATTTGTATTTCTCCATTTTCTTTTCTTGATATATTTTATTTCCATTCAGTTCATTTCCTCAATCTTGTACAGACTTAAATGTCTGGGCATTAGTGGTGTCTCCAAAGTCTCTATTTTCTCTCTTTCCCCTTTTGTGAAGAAAACATAAACTTAATTTATAACCAACATTTGTCTACTTGTTCAATTCAGCCAACCAGTTTATCAGTAATTTATTAAGTGCCTAAGATGGACAAGAAACTATATTCTTTCTTCCCCCACCACATTTTTTACCAACAAGCCTCTTTAAGTGACTGTGTACTGTCTCCTCCTCCTCCCCTTCATTCCTCTTTGGAGAAGATGTTTACTGGCCAACCCTGATGTTTCATCCGCCATCTTCCTTGTTGGGGCATTCCATTGTTTGTTCACTATTATAGTAAAAATATTTTTCCTTTGGTCTAAGTAAGAGGTTGTCAAATTGTGTGTTTGTGTGTGTGTGTTTGTGTGTGTAAGTGTGTATGGACTTATGGACTCCTCAAAATAGTATTTTTTAATGAATGATAAGAATAATAAATGATAAAACTGATAAGAAAGATGATAAGAAAGAATGATAAGAAAAATTCTGTTGAAATACAGTTATCAGAATTAAAAAAAAAATCCATGGACCCCAGGTTATGAATTTCTGATCTTTCTGTGTTGGGATTCTATTTTTTTCATTGGTCCTTTGTGGAGATGGGGAAGCAATAAACAATTAAGTCAGTATAGCCAGAGAATTCTCATATCTTTGATGCTTTATTAAGTCATTCTCTAATTTTCTCTAAGCTAAACAGGTCCAACTTTTTAAAATCATTCCTCAGAAGACCTATTTTTAATATTTTGATTTTAATTGTCCTCCTATCTTATCCACAATCTTTTAAAACAGAAACCATAACTAGACACGGTAACAGGAAGCCTGATAGGTAACTTCTCAAATGGGTTTATATACTCACCATCTTCAAAGTTTTTGTTTATGAATGTGACTGTTCATGTAGTTGTTGCTTTATTGTATGCATACATGTAGGAAAATCTTCCCTAGATGGGACTGTCTCATCATAGAGAATTCTAAGCAAAATATCCTCTAACTTGATATACACTTTAGTCCTTTAAGAATTTGTCATTTTATACATATGGATGCTCTCTCCATTGCCACGGACACCTTTTTGGCTTACTTAGGAGATGGTCTTCAAAAGTTAGTGCACGAAAATTCCAGCACCCTCTGACCAACAAAATTACAACCATAGTATCAGCAGTGATATGTGATATGGAATATCATATATGTACATACACATATGTATATATAATCCTTTATATGTATCACATGTAGAACAGGGTTTGTTGTCACCCATTCTTCCCTGAATTGACTCGCTTGCTCTGTCTTACTTTCATATTAGCACATCTAGGTTCTCAGATAAATTACATCACACTGTTAAGTTCAAACTCTCTTGGCATCCTAGAGAGTAATGGACTTCCTCTAATTGCCACTCTAGCTATTTAGCTCCCATATGATGAATTTTCTATCCACACAACCAGTCATTCACAATGTAATGCATGCACACAATGCATGACATTTACCTAATTTGCCTCTTACAATAATATGCTTTTAGGTCTTAAACATAACTACCCAACAAAAAACAAGGCATCATGAATACTGATATATTAAAGCAAATTCATTAATAATAAAATATATCACTATTCATGTATAAATCTGAATCCTACTCTTTTCCCAGTACACTCAGTATCTGTGTTGGAGTGGGCATTCAAAAAAAGGAAACTAGCAGAGAAACACACAAAGAAGGAAAGTCTGCGTGCTTATTATGGTACCTTAAAAATCTGCACTGCAGAAATTGATGTTATAGTCCATTCAGGAATATACGAATCACAAGAAATGGTTACTTTGCTCATTACTTAATAGTCAGTCCTTACCACTCGTAAACTGGGCAAATCTTCCTCTTCTACAAAAATATAAAAATTAGAAACCCTTTCCATTTATAATCACTTTAGCAGGATGCTTACGAAGTGTTTTGTTTTGTTTTGTAAAAGCAATAGTTCTCTGTAAGTCAGAAAACTACAAAGTTCATCAAACTGGCTTTCTTTTGGCTCTACCAATCCGTTTTTTCAGTTACTCACTTACATGGGTGGTCATTGTTCAGTCAGAATGGAAATCCCAGAAACACAGTTCAGACTGACTTTTTTAAACTGGGCAAACAAACCTAGCTTGTTCCCTAAGCTACCAAAGCAATTTCAAAGCTTCCTGTTTTTCTTTCCCAATCCAGATGCTTCAGTTGGAAGATGTAGACCATTTTGAAAAGTTTCATCTGTCTCCACCTCTATATAAGAGTGGAGGAAAATAGCCATCAGTGATGCTGTTGGCCAGTGTAGTCAGGGATCACTCAACTGAAGCCTTCTGTCTGCTGACTGCTGCTACATGTCATAGTTCTGACAGCAGTTTCTGCCTCCTTCCCCTGTTTTCAATTGTTCTCCTAAGGTTTTTATGTCTGTTTCCTATACCCAGTTCCTTTTCCTAGTTCCTATGCCTTCAAAGGTTTAAATGAGAGATTCTTGACTTTCAGTGACTTGTTTTTCACTTAAAAAGTCACAGTACCTCAAATTTCCCATATTAAATTGATATTCCTCTTTCATTCATACCTCAGTTTTCAGATGTTTATATGATTTCTAATTTTTTTTGGAGGGAGGAAGGCAAGGCAACTAGGGTTAAGTGACTTGCCCAAGATCACACAGCTATTAAGTGTCAAATGTCTGAGGTTGGATTTGAACTCAGGTCCTCCTGACTCCAAGGCTGTGCTCTATTCATGATTTCTAATTTTAAAAAAATTGCCCTCTTTAGTCACACTATGCAAATGAGTTGTGGTATTTTAATAACCTAGAATTCTGAAGTCTTTAACACTGTCTTTGTGTGTCCTTGAAATTGTTTCTTTACCTTCGTATTAATCTAGTTTTTAATATATAAAAATTCCTTTTCCTACTTATTTAAAACATCAAACTTCACACATAAGTGAGGCATCATTCTCTATCATACTCAAGGTGATGTGTCTTTGTATTTACACCACAGCTTATTTTTTTACCCAAACGGTTCAAATACCATTTCAAATCTCTCTTTCTTCATACACGTATAGTAGCATGTTTTATTAAAACAAAATTATTTTCCTACATTTTTAGTATCAAAATGTTCACCCATAACAGAAACAATGCCTAATATCCTTTGACATTTGATATGTCTTTTTCTTTACATAAAAATACTTTTTTTTTGCCCTTTCCATTTACTAAAATGTTCCATATGCAAAAGACCTTAAAGGAATAGCATACTTTGTGCTAGTAATGAGCCTTTTCAAACTTGACTAGGCTGGCTTTCAGACAAAAGATACATAGTACACCACTGGGATATTCAAAAGCTCTAGGGCTTGCAGAACTTGCTGGAGCTTATTTTTTCATGAGCAAATCCTTGAAGACCTCAGGGCCATCTCCATAATATGATGAGTCATCACAGGAAGACTTCAGTCTGTATTCTATACAATAGAAATAATGTTAGTCTTTATCTAAGAAAGTTTTTTAACCCCCTAACAATCTGATCATTCAACACTTTGTACAAACAGCTCAGGAGGCAATATAAAGTAGTGGATCGATGGATTCCTCCTTGGAATCAGGAATCAGGAAGAGCTGTGTTCAGGTGCAGTCTGTGACAACACTTCACTGTTGTAGACATGAATAAGTCACTTAACTTTTGAGGGCCCTGAGATAATGCTCTAAAACAGTATGTTACAGACCAGTTACCAATCTCCATAGGCAGAAGGGAGTTTCCAAACTATAAATTATATACACTAATAAAATCTCAGGTCAGGACCAAACAGAATTTAAAAACAAAACTTAGAGACAGCAGGATAATTTTTAAAAGCTAGTCACAAAGAACCAAAGGTCAGTTAGTATTATATTGAGGACTTGCTGTGTGACCGACCAAAATCACTCTTAGATGGTTAGATAGGAAGGGGGTAGAGTGACTAACAAATAAAAGCCTTCTGCCTTCAAGTGGCCTGCAGGCTAGCTTGGGGTACAAATCTCATACACACACACATACATATACATATACATGTACACACATATACACATACATACATATGTATATGTACTAAAAATGTGTATATATACATACATAAATGCATGTATATGTATATATGCAGACAGAATAAGTTAAATTATTAAATTGAAGATTGCAACATGGTAGAGAGTGTATTTGTGAGAAAGGTACATAAAGTCAGGAAATATGGTTTCATATCTTGTGTGCCCTTAGGTAGGCTCCCTAACCTGTCTCATCCACAATATCTCATATCTACAACATGTAGCTGATTTGACTTATATCATTTATCCTTCAAGGCTAATTGCACTTTTCAAACTTTTGTAGTTCTATGGAAAGATATTAGTATTGTTGATTACTAATGTAAACCAGACCCATTTTGGGATGAGAAGTTGGGTCTTTGAATGATCAGTGGTTTTCTTATTCACATTTTGCAATGCTGTGGAAACTTTTATACCTCTAAAGAACAGGAATCTGTCCTGAGTTAAGCCAGTATAGTGGTGGCATATCGTAGAACAGTTTTAAAGTTCTAGGATGCTGCACAAGTCCACTGCTCCTTCCCCCAACAAACAGATGTACAATAAAATCAAGGCAAATTCCCCAACCCACTACACAGCTGGAAAAATCCCTCTGCTGGGGGTTGCTGGAGGCAATTAACATGCAAAATCAATTCTTCTTTTTCTTGCCTTCTGAGTATATAGTGCCTTGAATGATGAGACCAGAATAAAACAGTGTCCCCCAGTATTTAAAAAGAGCTATAAGGCGTGGCAAATCCACATTGTGCTCTTGAGCACAAAGGATTTTCCCCCTTGCTCTCACTTTCATTTCTTCTGTACATAGAATTGTTTTTAAACAGCATTCCTCTACAAATAAGTTAGGCACAATAGCGACCGGGGTCCACTTTTTCAAAGCCGTTTGCCTGCCCTCCCCTCCCCCACTGAGCATCTTTCTTCCCTATTCCCGCTCCCTCTTTTTCCTCACCACCTTCATCTTCCCCCTTTCCCTCCTCCTCCTTCCGTTAGCTGTAATGACCCTGCAAACACCAAACGGCATTTGAGCGCATTAAGCTGCGAACTCTCTGGTGACATAGCAATTACAGCTCTGAAATAGACTTGGTGCGTCACGGAAGATAAGGGTTTTGAAAGTTTCTGTTGTGATTATAGCTTGTAACTCCCACAAAATAAGAGGCTGCCAACGGAGCCTTTGTGGCTTTGTCTCAGTGATGGCACGTAAATTGCTATTAATGTCCTAAGTGTACTTGAGTATGCCAGTCTCTGGGATGTGGAGTTGGCTCAGTGTCTCTCTTTACATGGCATGTCATTGTTGGTCTGATAATCTGTGGTAATTGCTGTCTCTTGGATGGTCAGAAATGTGTTAGCGTATATGTCTTCCCATGTAATAATAAAGAATACAAAGATGTGTGGTGGGAGCTTGCTTACATGGAGTATTGCATGGGTTGGACTTTGTCCATGAACTCTTGCTAGGAGAGATCTCTGTGTATTCATTTTTTATTTGTTGGTTTATAAGCTAGGCATGTGTATTACCTTTGTGGGTGCTTTTTACGTATATGATTTCTTGGTTAATATAGCTAAAGAAAAGTCAAATGTCATAAGAAATGAAATTGGGGCTGTATATTCATAACTAGTCAGATCATTTTCGCTCAAGAAAAATATCTTTTTTTCTGAATTGTCAGGATGTAATCACATAGGAATCCAGATTCTTTCCTATCCCTGAGAGGTCTTGTGTTGTAGAGAAACAGACAGTATATATCAGCACAAACTGTACGAATGTGTGTTGATATATACATATATATGTGTGTATATATATATATATATATATATATATATATATATATATACGCACACATCTTTGGATTTGGAATCAAGAATTGCTGAATTGCAAGTTTCTCTGACGCTAGTTATGTGATCATGGGCAAATTACTTAACCTGTCTGAGCTTTCAGCAAATTTCTAAGACACTAAATTCCAGAAGGACCACATTCCCAGAACAATAAAATCACAGCATTAAAATATTCTCAAGTCCCATGAGATCTACATTTGTGTTTGGGTTTGGAGTAGTGATAGGCATAGAGTATATGTATTTAGGTACACATCAGTATAGTTCTAGCTTTAGCTTTAGTTAACTAAGTCAGGAGAACCAGATAGCCTGGGTACATCAGATAAACACAGAGACATTTTTAGAATGACCTCCACTAACTGTTTGACCCATGTACCAGTATATAACATCAGATGCAGCTGCCCTGTTTATACCTTTATTGGGAATAAGAAATTAATGCTGTCCCCCAGACAAGAATGTAAACATTCTTTAACCAATGTCCCATGGAAAATGAATTTCCCACTGTCCACCTAGAATTGGACTGTCCATATCCCAAGTATCTTTAATGGAGTTCTCATGGATGACTTTTCTTCTATGATGTGAAAGAATGATCTTGTCATCATCTCATGATATTTTATCTGATGCAATTGAGATATCTTGATTGAACAACCTGCATGCGATAAAAACATAGGTAGGTAAATTCCAAGAAAAGTTTATCTTACTGACTCTTAATGCTACAGGATGAGTTCAGTAGCAAGGTAAATGAGGATCAGGCTCCTAACTTTAGTACATGACCATGAAACAAGGATAGTGGATTCTAATTTTCTAAGCTGACCAGTTTCACCAACATTGCTTTATATAGAAGTAATACACAGGAAGGGTTAAGATGACCTCAAATGAGGCATGAGCCTCAGGAATAAAACACAAATGGTATAGAATCCTATACGAGGTTGGCATCCTTTGGGTCAGGTTATGTCTTATGAATGGAAGGTAGCAGGTTCCCCAAAGTGTGGTCAGATCCATGGTTCATGGCTTGCTATTGTGCATCCCACTTAATGATACTCTGGAGGTAAATTTAAGGATATCAATCTTGGTGCAGAAATGCAATTCTGAGAGCCCCCAATGTTTGATGATCATGTCCATAAAACTTTGAATGGCCAAGTTCTAGATAGACGCTAGGTTGACAGTATGTCTCTATCACAACATCAGCAAATCATTTCTAGCTACACACCAGCAACATTAAATATTTATATTATATATATATACACATATATATGTATATATACATATATACACATATACACACACATGCATACATACATTGATTATGTTAGTGCTAATATGATTTAATTTTATATAATCAGCCCCTACTATTGGAGAATGTTTCATGGGCTTATAGATGTTTTTTTTTTCATTTTGGTCCAGTCCATAAGCATTTAAGTACCCACAGGGTGTCCGACACCATGCAATATATTGAAGATACAAAAACAAGGAATAGCCCCTATGCTCAAAGTGTTTATATACAATCATATATATTTAAACATAAGTATATTAAGCAGGTACAAAAATGCTGTGTGATGGGCCAAGTAGAAAGGTGGCTAATGAGTAGAATAAGAGGAGATTTCATGGAGAAAGTATGTTTTGAATTGAGTTTTCAGTGTTGGCTAGATGAGGAAACTCAACTAATCCAGGCTCCCCATCCCAGATCAGGTGTTGTAGTCTAGTCTTGAGGATTCTGAAGCTTAGATCAGTTACCTCAGCTATGTTGCACAGTGAATGCTGCTCTGTACAACTGAGTTCATATTCAACTTCAGTCACAATTTCTGTCTCAGTTTCTTCATTTGCAAAATTGGGGAAAGTAAAAGCCCCTATCTCCCAATATTGTTGTAAGGATCAAATGAGATCATATTTTTAAAGCACTCTACCAACCTTAAAGTGCTATATAAATGCTAGCTATTATTAGATATAAAATTAAGATTTAAGTTAGGTAAACATAGAAAACCCTAAGGAATGTAAACATGGTTAAAAATAAAACTTTAAAAATAGGTTTTAGGATTTTGCTATTACCTCCAATTTACCTTAGATATTTCTTAAAATTACAGTTAAGTGTGTGTTGTCTCCCCCTATTAGATTGTAAGCTCCTTGAGAACCAGTTTTTTTTTTGCCTTTCTTGGTAACCCTGGCACTTAACTCGGTGCCTGGAACATAGATGCTTAACAAATGCTTATTGTTAACTTGTTTTGAAGAACGTTAGAGACTGTGTGAGAAACCCATCAAAGAGAAATTAGGAAGTCCTGGTTCCCATTTTTAGTACTAAGGGCACAACACACTAAATAAAAGCATACAATATTTACATGCTTCATTTATATTGCTTCAA
Source organism: Potorous gilbertii (assembly GCA_028658325.1). Lineage (NCBI taxonomy): Eukaryota > Metazoa > Chordata > Mammalia > Diprotodontia > Potoroidae > Potorous > Potorous gilbertii. Next base: position 644,978,063 of record CM053770.1, on the reverse strand, counting down.
AATCAAGGATGTCATTTCCAAATGGACTTGAACTTGGGCATTTACGGTTTATTCAGAGCGAGGAGATAGCCTGTGTGACCTATATATAGGAGAGACATATGGATCTGTGGTAGAATTGACTGATATAGATAACTAGGGCTATCAGTAAGCAGAGGATATAGCCCAGGAAGGTCTTATCAGAGGATTCATTCATTTGCAAATTCTATCGTACTTCGACGTTAGTGGATTGTTCTAGGCTTCCTCTGTAACAGCCTGAACTACAGTAACCTAAGCAGCTATGGTAGTCTACTCTAGTTTAGCTTAGTAGATAGTAAGACCTTGTGAAGATCAAGACAGTGTCTGATATAGCATTGTACTATCCAGTGTCTTACATATTTCATTGTACTTTCAAGGGTCTGTGATCTTGTAAATGTTGGCATTCCTTCCAGTAGTGTAGATTGAAACTCATCCTATGTCACTTTTGTCCATATCTTGTAGATGTTTCAAAGGAAGGAGAGAGGTATCCATCCCCTAAATATGCTGGAGGTCTTCCTCTGGGTCAGTTCAATTCAACAAACATTTATTAAGCACCTATTACATTTAAGACTTGTGATACAAAATAAGAATAATGGTAGCTAGCATTTATACAATGCTTTAAGTTTTACAGAGTGCTTTACATGTTATATCATTTGATCACTTTAACAACCCTGTGAGGTAGAGCGCTATGATTCCCATTTTACAGACGAGTAAGCTGAGACTGAGAGAGAATAAGAGACTTTCCCCAAGGTTGCAGCTAATAAGTGCCTGAGTCAGGATTTAAATTCCAGTCTTCCTGACTCTCAGTCCAATTAACTTGGACATCTTGTGGTTTCCGGTACATTATGTGAGCTCTTCATCATTTGCTTTCATCTCCTTCTCTAGTCATATGTATCTTTGCAAATATTATTTGTGCTCCTAGATAACACCTTGTAATCTATTTATGGCCCTTGTTTCCCTGTCCTTTACTCTGGGGGTGACCCAGATTTATCTGGCACACAATGACAAAGGTTTGCCAAGCACTTATTCTCAACAGCTCCCATTAGGTAGGTAGTGTAAGAATTTTAATCACAGTTTTACCAAGAAAATCTTTTATCAAGAAAATCAAAGGAATTTTGAAAAACTAAGTGACTTCCCCAAAGTCACACGTCCAGTAAATGTCAGAATCAGGGCTCAAACCTTGGCCTCCTTGCTTCAATTGCAAAATACTTTCTCATGTGCCCCATTGTCATTGAGTGATTCATTTACTAGACGGTAGGATAGATACTGCTTGGGGTCAGATATTTTCCCTTCAGTCTACTGGACTGAAAGAGGAGATGAAAGCCTATCAGGATAGGGATCTCAGCAGGACTGCTCTGGCCAAAACTGGTGTGTTGGCATGTTCTTTGGTGATTTTCACTCTAAAGACATATGGTACATACTTAGATGAACTAAACTCTAGATTGACAAGTTCCATTGATGACTCTTGGAATAAGAGAAAAGTCAGGTGGCCAAACCAAAAAGCCACCTACAGTTGACTCCTGGAAGCCCATCCATAGCACTAGGGTATTGTCTTTTTTCCCTACTTGGCGCATATAATACTCTTCAAACGGGCGGCCCCACATCATGGCAGACTGTGTTCCAGATTTGCTTTCATGCTTTAGTACTGATTTTTTTTTTTGCTACTTTTCTTTCTTTTATAGAACCTTTAACATCCTTGGAGTGTAGGAGAGAGTGGCAGAGGAGAGGGGGAATAACCACATTTCTTTTATCTTACAAAGTTCCTGGGCAAGCACTATTAAAAGAAGTGGGTATTACAAAAGAGAAAGATCTTAAGAGTGTCAGAACTGAAATCTTCCCCAAGTTGGAAAAAAAAATGGATTCTGGGACTCTTTTTCCACTTTCCTGTCTATTTTTGCTGATGCCTCTCCCATTGTTAAACGACTCAGTGTGTTTCTGTTGTTAGTATTTTTCACCAGCCCCACCATTACCTGGGTGATTTAGGGCCCTAGAGCATGTACACCCCCTCATTCACACCAAAGGCATCTCTGGTAATGGCATCTGGCCCATATGCAGATCTAGCTCGAGTTGGTGCTGACATCAGCCTGTTTGTGGCACCTCAGCGTCTTTCTGGGTTGCAAATGAGAGTTTCTTAGTGCCAGGCTAGCATAGGCTGTCACATCCAGTGATGGATTCTCTGCATCAACGGTGTGCTGCTAAGGTAAGCACAGGAGAAGAGTGGGAAAGGGAGGAGGAGAAGACTAACAGATCTCAACCTCAACCAATCCTATTTAGTGTACAAGATAAAATTGAAGCAGTTTTGGGTCCACTTCAGAGGGAAGTTTCAGCAAGTGACACCTGCTTCTTTCAAGAAAAAAATGACCAGGGGAACCCGGTGGTCTTCCAGATCCACAAAACTCTTGTGAATTGGGCCAATTCACTCCAATTCAACAAAAATATTTAGATGCTTCCAGCTCCTATACTGAGCAATGGGGATACAAAGATTTACAAAATAACAATGTCTTTGCCCTCAAGATTATACTATATTATGGGGAGGGGTGTGAAAGAGGATCTTGACATGTACATTGACAAATATAATAAAAGACAGAAGAAAATAGAGACAAAGCATTCTAAGAAATATGTAGCAGACTAAGAAAAACTCTAAGTTTGAGGGGATGAGAGGAAACTATATAAGGAAGCCTTCCTGGTAGTGTTGACTCCTGAGCTAAGTTTTAAAGGGAGACAAAGACTTTTAAAATCAGAAATAAGGAGAGAGTGCTTGCTAAGCAGCAGGGAACAGTCATCGGAAAAACATGGAAGCAAGAGATAACATGTTGAATACAGAGAAGAGCTGACAGCCCCATTTGGGCTGGAATGTTGGATATTCAAAAGAGACTGCTATCAAATAAAGGTAGGAAAGCATATCGAAGCCAGATAAAGAGGAACACTGAGTGCCAGGCTAAGGAAAAATGTATAGAGTGCTGGCCTGGAGTCAGGGAGACTTCTCTTTGTGAGTTCGAATCCAGCCTTACACACTTGCCACCCTGGCCAGGTTACTTCACCTTATTTGCCTCAGTTTTCTCCTCTATAGAATGGGCTGGAAAAGGAAATGGTAAATTGCTCTAGTACCCTAGCCAGAGACAAACAAAAAGAAACAAACAGGGTCGCAGAGTTGGACACGAATAAAAAAATGTCTCAGCCACAAAGAAATCATGTTATACCATTGGAAATAGGGAAGCCTTGAAGGCTTGTGAGCAAGTCACCTGGTCAGTTGGGTCTGAGCCTTATGAAGGAACACTATTGTGATGGAATTGAGAAAAATGAATTGAAGCCAGGCAACCAATCAGCAGGCTTTTAACAATAGTTCAGGGAAGGGTTGATAAGGGCCTACACTATGGTCAGGAAATCGGCCGACTTTCCTTATTTCTTCTTCTCTTTTCTTCTGTCATCCATTCTTACGACTGGAGAAGGCTTGTCTCCCTGCCCCACTTACTTCCCCTCTCCAAAGGAAGGTAAATTTGGATGACCAGAGGATACTCAGTTAACTTGGAGTTTATGGGTCAGACTCCTTCCTTCCTCCTTTCCTCCCTCACTTCCTTCCTTCCTTGTCTTTGCCAAAACCTTAAACCCAAGGCACCTTGAAGCCCTTACATTTCACAATAGGTCCCTGTACAAACCCACTTGATGGCTGTTTTCAGGACACTCCTGGCTTCACAGTGATTATCAACAGTAACTGTTACTTTTTCCCTCTCAACTGGATTTACTTATTTTTTTCCTTTTGCTAATTAAAGAGGCCATTCTCTGTTTACTTCTTAAAGAGGCCTATTCACTGAATGGGCATTACCTCACTCTAAGTCATCTGGGAATCTTTTGGCCATCCAAATTTACCTTCCTTTGGAGAGGAGAAAGAAGGCGGGGGCATATAGGAGAGGCAGAGCTGAGTTACCCAGGTAGCTGGGTCCACGTTTAGCCCGCTGCATCTACTCACAGGATTGTGTTTGTTCTTCATTGCTGAAGAAGACAATGCCATCAGCGAAATGATGACATGACTTGCACTTGACTTTGTCTTGAATGAGTGAGGGCTGTGCAGGTCACCAGCCTCACTTCTCCACAGCCATCTGAATCCAGTGACCAGATATTCATCAGGATGACTGGAGATGACTCAGGATGCTGGCTAGTTTCTTCCCCTCCCTTCCCCTCTCCCCCCTCCCCTTTCCTCCCTTCCCTTCCCCTCTCCCAAAACTTTAAACCTACTGTACTGTGAAGCTGGCACCCCAATGGGCCCCTGCCCAAGGACTCTTCTGAACCCTCCTACCTTTATAGTGATCATCAATAGTAACTGTTGCTGTTTCCCTCCCAGCCTGATGTCTTTTTCTTGGCCTCATTAAAGGGGCCATGCCCTGGCTACTTCTTAAGCAAAACTATTCAATGAATGGGTGTTCCCTCACCCTAAGTGAATACCTGCAAAGACCTTGGCCTAAAGGGCCCAAGGTTTCCCAGGGCATCCTTGGTCATCTCCACTCATCCTGATGAATATCTGGTCACTGGATCCAGATGGCTCTGGAGGAGAACCTGCACACCCTCCCTCTCTCAAAACAGTCAAGTGCAAGTCATGTCATCATTTCTCTGATGGCATGGTCTTCTTTTAAAATGAAGGACAAACACAGATAGACCCATTCTTATACTAGTTGAGAAGTATTTTATATAGATATGAAGTTGGATACTAATGAATTCATATTTTAAATATAATCAAAGACCTTGTTATTTATAGGTATAATGAGGCATTTAAAAAATAACTACTTTATGAAGTAAATTCAATTAAGTAAGCATTTATTAAGTACCAATTGCATTCAAGAACTGTGTAAGGTACTGGGGGTACCAAAAGGACAAAAAAAAACTAGCCCTTGCCTACACAGAACCCCATGAGGAGAAACAACATAAATACAGATTAATCAATACAAAAATGAAATAATGTGGGTAGTGTAAAGGAGTGTGCTAAGGTTAGGGAACCTGGAAAGGCCTTTTGCATGTTTTACAAGTTGAGAGGAGTTAGAGAATCCCAAAGGCAAAGGTGAGGAGGGAGAGAGTATTTTAGGTATAGAAAGCAGCCTGTTCAAGACACATAGGCAGGAGATAGTAGATTTTACTAGGCCAGTTTGACTGGAACGTTGGGTAGCCGAGGAGTGAGCCGACATAAGGTAAAATTAGCCTGGGGAGGAGAGGTTGAAGATAGACCCTGGGGGTTTTCAATGCCTGGCAGATGAGTCATTTATATATTTTTTCATAAACCAGAACTTCCATATGCTCTATTACTTTTGCATTTTATCATGAAAAGACTTCTCATCTAAAGATCTCATGTAATCCAATCCCTCCCTTTACCAGATGAGGAAACAGAGGCCCAGAAAGCTAAAGAAACTCTTCTAAAGTCCCAAAGGTGGTTTAATCCCCCAAGACAAGATTTCAACCCATGTCTTCTGATTCTAAATCCCAGGGTTTTCTCTCTACTCTATCCTCATTTTTCTCTACCTTTTCACTCAATGTACGTCTTTCACATTGTACCTACTGATCTAAACTACAGGTTTACTAAGGCCCTAGATGTAAGGAGGAGGGATAAACATTCATTAAGCACACACTGTTTGCCAAGCACTGTGCTAAATGCTTTTACAAATATATTTCATTTGATCCTCATAACATAACCTGGAAGGTAGGTGCTCTTATCGTCATCATTTTACAGCTGAGGAAACTGAGGCAGGCAGAGTTGAAGTGACTCCTAGGGTCACACTGTGTTTGAGGCTGGATTTGAACTCATGTCTTTGTGGCTCCAGGTCCAGTACTCTATCCACTACTGTACAAGCAGCTTCTACTCATTCCTCTCTGGCAGAATCACCAAATTCAATCCAAAAGCATTGTGATTCCCCCTTGGGAATCATGTGAAAGATACACTGGACACATCTTGGGCAGCACATTAACTTACAACTCTTTTCCTCACCCTGTAGTGTTTGACATTTTAAAAACTTAGCATGTCCCTGGGCGAGGGTGTGATTTGCATCTGAAAATAATGTGGGTGTTGTGAGGGGGTCAAAGTAGAGAAGAAAAAATAAAAACCCTGGACCCTTCTCCCCACACCACTTCTAACCCCCGCCATGCCGTTGTTCACTGGAGTATCTCTGGCTCCTATTGCATTCAAAGATAAATAAATGCACAAAGGCTGAGCTCCCCACTTAATATTCACCCACAGTCCAGGAAAAGGAAAGGAATTGCTCCCTAGGGTTAACATGGCAGTAAGCAAGGTCAGCTGTTTCCCAAGACTGTGCACCATCTGAAAGTCTTAACATGAAAGCTGGGATGATACAGCCAGTACAACCTCTGTGATTTATAAGAAATCCAGTTAACTCGTTTTTTCTTGGAGTTTGTGATCTTGTGGGGCTTTTATCAACAGTGACATGTAGGCATCTAACTTCTTATAAAAGACCCCCAGAGAAGGGAACTGGGCAATATTTCTTAGTATTAAAAGCACTTTACTTGGAGGAAGTGCTTCAGACAAGTGTCCAGAATTAGGCATGGGATTCTGACCTATTTCTGTAATGTATTATTGTGAGGGGGTGGCAGTGTCTGTGATATTTCCTTATTATTTTATCTTTACATTTTTAATTGAAACAATCAAAAATGCTTCTAGTTTCTTTCGATTAATCCCTGCATTGGCTCCTTATGATCTCTACTCGTCTAAAAGTTGTCATGGGTACCTACCCCACTGTGGCTTGAAACTAGACTTTTAAAGGAAAGGATCTTATTCATAGACTGTTGTTTGAGTATGTGTTGCTATAGAGATAGCTGACTTAGGTTGCTGGAAAGGAGAAAGTCTTTTAGGCAAATATCATTATGGGATCCAATCTCATACACATTTAATGGGGACCAACTATAGACAAGATATCTTGATAGGTCCTGGAGATACAAAAATGAAACAACTCCTGTTCCCACCTAAGTATCTTACGTTGTCCTGGGAGAATTATGTGTGATTCAGGCAGAAGATCTGGTCAGTTCTGCCTCCTATTAAGTGAATAATTTGCTAACTTATCTGGGTATTAATTTCCTCATTTATAAAATGAAGGATTTGGACTTAGTCTCTAGGGTCCTTTTCCCTTGTAAATATGTGATCTTGTGTAGAGAGATAAATCAGTAAGTCTGCAAGCAGTTGTTAAATACCTACTCTGTACCAGGCACTCTCCTAAGTACTAGAGATATAAAAATGAAGAAATCCCTTATATTCTAAATAGAAGCTGATCTGTTAAGAACTGACTGGGTTAGCAAAGGCTTTCTTTTCCTAAGAGTGGGCATCTGAGCTGAGCTAAGAAGAAAGCTAGTGATTCCAAATGGGTGCATTTCATGCATGGGAGATGAGAAAAGGAATGCCAAGTTTGGGGAACAAGAAATAGATAAGTATGGCTGGAATGCAAAGTTTGTGACAGGGAATGGTGTGAAAAAATGTCTGGCAAAGCCCCCTGAAGTTCTGTTGCTCAGATTCGGGAGCCATTAAAGCTTCTTGTGCAGGAGCACTGCCTGTTTAGGCCTCAACTTTAGGAAGATTGTCTCTGACCCACCTATCTCAAACTTGATAGGCAGATAAAATGAGATTGTACATGTGGAAGCACTTTGAAAAGCACATTTAGTGCAGGCTGCTATGATTATATACAAAGACTAAACTCTGGGGGGCTAAAATCCACATTTTATCTAAAAGGAAAGAACAGTGATTGGGAGAGGGGGGGAAAGATGCCTTAATGGCTGAACCATTGGTGAGGTGATAAAAGGAGACCCCAAATCACAGAAGGGCTGACTTGTTTTTATTCTTTTTTTCCAGGCTAATGGAGGTTGGCAGGATGCTACTACCCCTTCATCAGTGACCTCCCCTACAGAAGGCCCTGGCAGTGTTCACTCTGATACCTCCAACTGATCTCCCAGCAATTGCATCCCTGACTGACCTCCTGCCCCAAATGGGGGGTGGGGGCAGGAGGGAGGGTTTCTCTCCCCAACGCTGAAGCAGTCAGACTGGAGGTCGAAGCAATCAGCAAACACAATAAGAGTCTCCTTCTCTTCTCTTCTTCGGGATGCTATTTCAGCCAATCTGGACACTTCTTTCTACTCTTTTCCCTTTCTTTTCTGGGTAGAAGCCACCCCTTCCCTCTGCCTCCAGCTGTCAGCCCTGTTTCCTCCATCCTCCCTGCACCTTTCCCTCGCCCCGCGGCCTCTGCTACATCACTGAAGGATATTTTCAACAGTTAGAGGAATTTAAAGAGGAGAAAAAAAAGACAAATTACAAAAAAAAAACATTAATAAACGTGTTTGTACATTTTCATGCTGGTGGTTTGAGGAGCCAAATTTACCTCACTCCTAGACTAACAGGCAACCCTTCTCTTTCAGTGTTTCTTGTACTCACACTACCTCTTAGCAGGAAGACGCCACATTGCCCTCCCCATTCCACATGCCCCTCCCCCCACTGCCCTTGGTCTTCCATTTCTGGGAGCAGTTCCGAATCAGAACAGCTTCCCCTTTGTTCTCCCCTATCCTAGTGACTCTTGGGCGAACCACCATAGATGGGTTTATAAATGCTCCCTTATTTCCAGTTACCATTCTGAGAGATAGATTCCCAGTGCTGCCTGCCCAAACGCTAGGGAATTAGGTAGCAGGGTAGGGGAGGCAGAGAGTGGGAAGAGACAGAATTCCTGTGTGCCTTCTCTCCCCCCTACAACAGCTCTTGATTTCTGAGGCACGGTTCATGGAGAGCATTCAACAATCCAAAAGTATTCATTAGTTGCTCACTGCATGTCTAGCTCTAGGTTAGGCAAGGAAAAGGGTAGGAACTAGAAGGTCCTTCCCCAGAAGGTCTCCAGCTAGCCCCTCCTCCATTCACCCACTCCCCAAACCTGCTTACACATCACATTGAGATACTTAACATAAGTAACCCTAACACTATGCATGTGGTGAGACAAGGAGAGAAGAATCATCAGCTCTGAGTCAGGGTCACTGTTAGAAGAAATAGGCGGCAAGGGGTAGGGAGTCAGGACTACCAGGCATATAGCTGATGGGATGAGCGGGAAATAACAACTAAAAAAGGTAATATTTCTAGTGGAGATTATTTCCATTCTCATCACCACTAGAGTTCTCAGAAAGCCATATACAGTACCTACAATGTCTGTAGTGGACTTGTCTTTTATTTTAGGCATATCATACCAATTGCCAAGTTTCACAGAACACTATGCTTGACTGAACTTTTTGCTATAGAAGCGAACAGAAAACATGGCACATTGCTAATCACTGGCATTTGAACTATAGTTTGAACTATAAACCTGAGGACATTCTGGAAGGAGGAGTAGGAATTTCTTATTGAGTTCATCACAGTAGTTTCTATCCCCTGGGCACATCTAAGAGAGAAGTATTTGTTCCTAGCAGGGTATTCTCCAATATCCCCTAAATAATCAGGCATTAATAATTTTCATAGCCAACTATTCAAGCAATAAAGCTGCAACTCTGTCCCTGACAAATTGTAAGGTGGCTAAATCTCTTAGTGCCTCAACTTCTTTATCTGAAAATGGGGAGAGTTATGCCTACCTTGCCAAGAACTTTGCAAGACTTCAATGTATATACATATATATTTTAGAACAGAGTTTTGAGATCCTTGGATCAAAGCAACTCTTGGGTCTACTGAGTCTTGTTTGCCCTCTGGTTGTCTCTACTTGCTATCTTGCTATATGTGTAAAGTGATGGTTTCTTGGCATGAACTAGCCTATCCTGTGTAGGTGAAATAAAGGGCTTTATTGCTCTAATTCTTGCTATCATTGTAATTTAGAAAGAAAGGCCATTTTCTAGCTTGAACTACTGTTTCTAAGTTAACTGATGGGGTGTGCCTGATTCTACTGCCTTGCATGTGAGTCCAATATAAGACATTGTTAAGTACTTTTGGAAATAGCCTGCCCATAGTCACCCACTGCCCAGTGCCCTCTCATTCTGACACTTCCCATTTGGATGCCAAAGTTCTTAGGGCAAGGACATGCATTTTCAGAATGCATCTGGTCATCACCATACTATGGCACTGTGAAAATGAATGAAATCTCTTCTCTCCAAGGGGGAAATTCATGCCTTCCTTCCTCCCACTACATAAATAAGAAACTCAGACTATCTAAATTTTAAGAAAATTTAAAATGAACTTGCTAGCAGGTAGAGTTATGCCTTGAGGACGAATAGAAGTGTTTTAATGAAATGGGAAGAGAAATTAATCTGATGAATCTTAAGTTCAAATTTGTGGTGGAAGATACTCAATAGCTCTGTAGAAGCATCATTCCTTGTTCTGTGTCATAGAGTCCTGAGAGGGGCTTCTCTTGGACCGTACTCTTATTGTTAGAATCAATGAGGGGAGGTGTTCTATTTTAGCAGCAATAGCACCTCACCCTTACCCAATTTAAGAACATCAGAGTCAAAGTCTATGCTTTGGGCAGAATAAAAGGCTATGGTTACTACCAAAAGGATTCCTATCTCTTGAGGACAATAAGATCCCAATCCATCCTAGACCTTCAGGCCCAGATACATGATGATCATAAGCACATGGGAAGGAAAACTCAGAGCAGAGCCTCATTCCCATATACTATTTCTCCCACACCTTTCATTTGTACTTTTTTTTATTCTCAAGGCATCTCCCACATTCCATGCTTCACCTAATTCCTCATCTCTCTGCCCCACTCCTTTGGAAAGATTTCAAGTCCACCAACACACCACTATGCCACCATCATGGCAGCCAAGAGAGTTCTTTCACTGTTGGGTCAAGTAGGAGCTCAGTGAAAGGATAGGTTTGGGCGTGGCAGTGCCTCCTGAAATGGAACACTCATCCAATCCATAGTCAGATAGCCACTCAGGCACCATTTCTGTCCCTAGATTCTTCATTTTCTAGGGGAAGTAGATGCCCTTAATTTTTTCCTGGCAGCAAACTATCCCTGAAAAATGATTTGCCAGAGCTTTGGTTTACTTACCCTGTTCATAATGTCCTCCTTTCATCTCCCTTTTCCTTCCCTTGTGTAGTTATTGACTCCCTTGAAGTATTTTTGCCAACTTACATCTTTTAATTTGCTTTTTCTTTTGGCTATGATGATCATTCTTTCCTACTTGCCTTTTCTCACACCCATCCCTCTTATTATTTTTGCTTCTGCTTTTTTCTTTTTCTGCCCAGAAAAACCTGACTTCGATACCAAAAAAGAAAAAAACTACAGAAACTCAAATTAAAAAAAAAAGCTTAAAAAAAACTTTAAAAAATTCTCGACGATTCTTTCAGCTTTATTAACATTTTCCATTGTTTCTTGCGACTTGTGTCTCGTTCTTTGTAGTATTGATTATGAACATTTGATAATGAATGTTCTTGTATATTCAGATAAAGAAAAAAAACCAAAAAAGCGGTCTGAATTTAATAGTGTTTATAATAAAAATTTTAAAAATGACCCTCATAGCACGCAAAACAGGCTGGGGAATTGCCCCTCTTCTTTCTGTGACAATGCGCATCATTCCTGCATTTGTTTCTAACACCGAACTACCTACATTCATCATTTCCCCCATTTTTCTTTTATTTTCTTGCATTTGTGAATTAGTTCAAGAATGCTAGAAAAGTGTCGAGTTGTGCACATCCATTTCCTGTTTCACAATGTTTAAAAGTGACAGTAATTCATTTTGTAAACTAAAAAGAAAAGTTGGAATAGTGAGCATAATAGGTACACCATAACACATTATGTTTTTATTAACTTTGAGACCCAGAAGTAAATTCTTTTCTTTTATTTTCCTTTTCCTTAAAAAATACAAAAACAATCATTACCCTTTTTTTTGGTTTTTGTGTTATTTTTGGTTTGCTTATTTTGGGGGCTATTTGGTTATTGTGTTTTTTTTTTAATTGTCCAGACTATGATCTTGCCTTTTTTATTACTTTAAATATATATATATATATATATATACCAGGTGATGTGAAAAGATGAAACCAGTAGACTAGTTTTATTTGTTTGTTTGCTTTTTGGGTTTTCTCCTGTACTTTAGAATTTCCAAAAAGCTAAGACAAATATATCAAAGATGTTGCTTTACTCACCTACATTTTTTAAAGTATGTGGTGCTTGTAGCTGTGGGAAAATTAGTGACCTGAGCTTTTCAGTTGGCTATGGGAAAATGGCAGGGATGAGCCATGAAATGTTTTTGGTGCTATGGACATAGTCTTTGCCTGGGTTGATACTGAGTGCCATAAAGGTTTACTTTCTATTCTGTCCACCTGATTAATAATAACATTCCACAGTTTCTCTTAGCCACCTAGCTTTGCCCTTTCCATGCAATTTACTACAATTTGGGAGCTGACTGCATAGTTGGGAGCATTCTTGGGCTAAAATCAAGCATATTTGGTGTAGCTTCCATCTTAACCATCTAGTTCTTTTGGTTTGATTTGAAGGGAGAAAAAAGCCAAAATGCAAAAATTTGAGCCTGAATGCTCACTTGGGTTAGTTTGACGTGAAAGAGGGCAATAATTGTATTTTTTAGCCAAAATTCATCTGTGGACATGGTCTGCAAGGCTTGAAGAGCATTACATTGGGCACATATATCTCCCTCAATCTGAGATTCCACATTTAGCCATGGTAGGATTGGAGTCTGCTCATTTTTGTCCCCCCCTGCCCTTCCCCCGTAACCCTTAACTATTGACCTGCCCTAAGAAATAAAAGCAGCTCATCTAGGGCTTTCAGTTAATGCCTGGTGAGTTTTTGTTGATGTTTTGACTTCAGTTTGATTGGCTACCTGTATATCTCAGTAAGATAAAGCAGGTTGGTTAAAATGCCAACAAAAATGGGCTGGTAAATCGTAGTTGTTTGCAAGGCTGACTGAATTGGAATATTTTTATTCACTGGTGGATAAAAGTAATGGAAGTAAATTGATTGGAAAGGAACTCTATCAGACCAAGGGCTCCTGAAGTCCTTGGAACCCAAGTAAGGAGAGCATGAAGAAAGTGTATACTCCAAGAGCAACCCTTCAGGAAACTGCCGCGGCCAAACACTTGTATTGCTGTTTTTAGATTATAGAAAATGACCAACTTTTCACATCACCATTCAATTTCAATTTCTAGCTCAAAGCTTTCTGGAGTCTTTTGGTTTTCATAAGCCTTCTCCCACCCCTTATTATTAAAATAAATGAAATAACCCCTCCCTATCTCTCTTGCTACCCCCTTTTATTGTTTTTCCCTTATAAAAATTTTCAAGTTGTTTTGAAATGCATTCTTTTGGCTGTTGGTTTTTGTTCTTCCCACACCTCCCCCTATCCCCAAGCCTCCTTTTCTTATAATTCAGAGTATGAAACCTGCAAAGCTCAGCTCGGTTTTGATTTTGAAAGTTTAAGCTTTTTCTGCTTCTGTGAGAGCACAGGCCTCTGTCCTTTTGATTCCAACTGAAACTTTTGTGTTCTCTAATGATACTAACAAGGTGTAGGTTTTACAGTCTCCTAATTTGTACTGGTAATGCATATTCCAAATAAATAGTTTCTTTTGTTGCAAAAAAAAACCCAACCAACCACCTTGTTGTTCTTGTCAATTTCTTCCCTTCCCCTACCCAAAAGTCCTCCGATATTCGGGCCGCCTTTCTCAAACTCGTCTGTCTGCAGACTACTGCCTGGGATCAAAAGTCCCGTCCCACTCCCCTCCAATCCCAGTGATTGACACTGACTGTCCCAGCTTTTTATTTGCAAAAACAATAAAAGTAATCTGGTGACATTTTCCCTTGGGTAAATAAGTCACTGAACCTATTATCAAGCAGAGCTTACCACCATATCCATGGCTCTGGATACAGAAGGTGTGGGTTCACCCCCCAGCTCTGCCACTTCCTATCTATGTGATCTTAGACAAAACACTTAGAATCTAGAAGTCTCGGTTTCCTTATCTGAAAAATGAGGTTAGACCACATTACCTCTAAGTTCCCATACTGCTCCAAATATTGTGATGCACTTATTTCATCTTCTAGTTGGCTGCTGGGGTTCTTTGCTATCACCATTTTTGAGTTATAGGAGGAAAGATTTTATTCATTCCTGGAAAGAGCATTGAATATGGAAATCGGAGGAGATTTCCATTGGAATCCCAACCGTAGTACTTAGCACTTGAGTGTCATTTGGCAAGCTACTTACTATCTCTAAGGCTCGGGATTCTCATCTGAAACTTAAGGGTTATTGTTGGATTAGGGGATCTTTAAGATTCCTTCAGGTTCTAAAACTAAGATTCTATGTTCCATCTAACAAACAATTACTGAGTACTTCCCACATGCAGGACAATGTGCTGAGCCTGAGGCACATACAGAGATGTTACAAAGTATGGCATCTGCCTTCCCAGACTTTACAATCTCAGTAGGACAAGACATGGAGCTTGGTGTACCAGTCCTATCTCTGGCACTTATCTTCATACCTTGACAAGTTGTTCTGTAGGCATCAGTTTCTTAATTGGAAAATGGGTCTTATATTTGTAATCCATGTTTTCGCAGCATTGTTACAAGCAAAATAGTCTTTAAACTCTAAAGCAGTGTTTAGACACAAATCACTACTGAGATCAATCAATTGGAGATTTGTCCCCAAGCTCACTTTTTTAAAGTTAGCTTTCCCTCCAGACCATGTCCATTGTAGTCCAGCACACAAAAACACTTTAGATGATTAACTCAATTTTGCTACAATTTGGAAAAATTGTGGGATGGAGGAAAAAGAAACTAAGCCAAGTGTGGCATGTTCCAAGTAAACATTATCTTATTTCATTAGTTTTGAACAGTATTAAAGTTCTATATCTAGCATATAGTAGGGGAGGTTTAAAGTCCTAAACAGATTATTCCAGGTTGATCATGATGCCCTTACCAGTCCTTTTCTATGACAGAACCTGAGATTTGGGACTACCTTCATTTTAGCCAGTCCATCCAACTATAAACTCCCCCATACAGTCCTGGATCAAAATAATGGTTTTAGGCCTTCTTCATATCCTTAGAGGAACTTCCCTTTTCTTTCAATGGCTTTTGACAGGTCTTCAAGAGAATATTATCTCCCCCTGGTCTCCAGGCTAAAGCATATTGGCCATTTCTTTCTGTCCGGTCCCATTCTGTAAGTTCGGTGGGTTGTGTTCATGGCTTCAGTCTTCAGATCTGCCTTTCTGGAACCTCTTCTGCTCACCCTCCTGAAGATCCAACATGGATCATGTTAGTAGAATTACCGAATCTCAGAGTTGAAAGGGAGGATGGGCATGGGAGGAGTTTTGATTTCATTGATTTTATTGAAGTAAGGACCCCTTAGTAAGGAAACTCCACCTGTTAATGATGATAACAACTGCTTTCTAAGTCTTGCAGAGTATCCTGGGCCACTGAGTGGCTGGGATTTATCCAGGGTTACAAAGCTAGAATGTTTCAGAAACGGGATTTGAACTTCTGTTTTCCTGACCTTGAGCCCACTATCTCCTATCTAGTCCATTATACTTAACCAAGTGATAAAGTTTATGCCTGAGCAGAAATTCCCTCTCTGGAGAGCTCTACTGAAGAAACCAAAGTCTAAAAGTAGATACTCCTCAAAAGAGAAACCAGGCATATCCCACGGATACTGGGATATTGATGTGGTCTCAGGCTAATCTTATAACATGCCCTGATTTTCTATCCTTCTTTAATGACCCACTTGCCCTAGGCCCTCCCTCTCACTCAGATAACCTCAATACACATTTAGTTTTACAATAACTGTTACTTTTCCACTCCTAGCCCCCTAATTCTTCCACTATTCTCCTTCCTAGCTATTACCTCTCAGCTTTGCTATTTTACCCATTTTGGACCTTTCTTCACTCCATTAGTATCACCTCTGTCAAGACAACATCATTGAATCCTATAACATTAAGCCTGGAAGGAGCCTTTTAAATCAGGTGTTACAATCTCCTTCTTTGGTAGGCAAAGTAACTGAAGCCCAGAGAAAGGACATAACTTTGCCAATCATAGAGCTCATGACAGAGTAGCTAGAGCTAGTACTCAGTCTCCTTCTTCCCAGTCCAGTGTACTTTCCATATTGTCTCTCAAGGACTCATTGCCAATTTACTTAAAGGAACTGATTCCTACTAAATAGACAGTAATTCTCTGTCCAAGTGTCTAGTATGTTGGGGTTTAATTCAGTAGTAGTTGGTGTTTAAAAGTTATGTAACTAAGGATGAGATTCAGTGTGATATAGGGTATAGAGAATTACCCTCAAAGTCAAGGACTGGGTTCAAATCTAGCTTCTAATACATATTATCTGTCTGACCCTAGGCAAATCACTTAACATCTCAGTTAACAACAAACTATAGATTGCAGAGAATTTCCCCTTTATGAGAATTACAGCTATACATTGCAGAGGAGTCAACCTGCATTGGTAGAATGCACTTTCACAATTGGGCATTCTTTACGCCAATGGAGTCATAAATCAACTCCCTCTCACTATAGCTAGTAGCAGACCAAGTGATCAGAAAGCAACAGCTTTACTATCTGTCCTCTTGCTCCGGGTTGGCACCAACAATGACAGGGAAATTTTCAAGACCAACCTCCCTTTGGATAGTGGTAATGAATGAGATTCTTCATTTTATCCTCCACAGTAGGAATTCATATAGTTTCATCTGAAACTACTTCTATGTGTCCTTTGCCATATCCATTCTAGGCGGTATCAATTATCACAAGAATTTATTAAGTGTTCTGGCCAAGGCACTGAAGATACAAACACAAAAATAAAATAGTCCCTTGTCCTAAAAAAGCCTGAGTTTTATTGGACAAGACTATGTACCTATATTGTATGTGTGCATGTGTGTCTTTGAGGCATTATTTTAACATTTTTGGAGAGAAATTTGGGAGAGCTTGGGTTAGTCCCTGCCTTTAATGGGCTCTCTTGACTCCATCCTCATATGTGGCTTTTCCCAAGTCTTTTGCAGTTCCATTTCAACTTATATGATATGAAAGGTCAAGAATCAAGCATTCTGTTCATTCTGTTCCTTCAAATATGATCTGTGCTCTGTGTTCTTCAGCAACAGTCACCAGAGAGAGCTCAAATAAATGAAACTAATGGATTAACCAAAATCTCCTTTGTCTATGTGTTTCCACATCTTTCCCCAACAAACTCTTCCCCAGAGGAACTAAGAAGCAGCCAAGTTGACCATTGTCCTTTTTTTGTCCTATTGCACCTCAGTAGACTTGCCTCTCACTGTCTTTATGGAAATAGGTTTGTCACTACTTCTCTTGACTATGCTTGACTGCATTGTAAAATGAGGAGACTAAATGAGATGGCTTCTTAGGACCCTTTCTTCCCATAATTCTATTACGATGAATGAAATGTTTGCTGAATAGAGCAGTAAAGAAAAGTCTTAATACATAAATGAGATAATCAGTTCATTTGAGTTAGATAGCATTCACTCTATTAGATTAGCTTTGAAAATGGGCAAAATCTCAATTTCATACCATCCGAGGATATTTTTTAAGTTCACATGCCTTTCTATTATATACTATTCTCATCCAATCTCTTCCTGCCTAAAGAGGATCAGAGAGAAGCATCATTCCATCAATAAGCTATCCTCAAGGCTAACCTCTTCCCACTAAACTGGGAATCCTTCCTACCCGTAGGAGACAAAGACATGCAATTCCTTGCTGCTCTGTAGGTCTATTCTATGGCCTGGCCTGACTAGATAGATAAGAAATGAGATTTCATCAGTTTCCCCTCACTATTCTTTTCACCTGAGCTGCCTAACACCCTGAGAGAACTCCACTCTAAGACCAAAATCCTACTTATATTAATAACTTTCTTGAAATCATTTGAAAATTATTTACAAATTCTTATGTGGTCATACTCCCCTACCCCATAATCCCAGCAATTCATAACTCCTGTTCTCTATCCTCCACTGCCCACTTTCTTATTCCCCCTCAACTTCCCTAATGTCATCATCTAAAGCTACACCTGCCCACTCCTATTGTGCCTTCTGGAATGCTTGCTCCATAAGTAGCACACTTACTTTCATCTTAAATCTTTTCCTTTCCCACTCCTTTCATCTTGTGGCTCTCACCAAGACAGCCTCCCTGGCCAGCCTCTCCAGCACTGGTTGTACTTCCCTCATTCCCCCAGCCCACTGGTTAATGTGGGAGGGTTGGAATATTCCTTGTTCCCCATTGCCATTTCTAAGCTTTCCCTGTGCCTCCATCACTAAGTAACCTCACCTCCTTTGAGTCCTTCAATCCATACGTTACCACCCAATCTAAACTCTGATAGCTGCTATCCACTAACTTCCAGTACACTTCCCTTCTTTCCTCAATGAGTTCACCACCTAACTCACAATCTTTTTTCTCCCCAACTCTGGGTCTCTAACTAGAGGACTTCAACACATTTTGATCTCCCCTCAAGCACCCTTACCTCAGTTCCTCAACTTATCCATTTTCCATGACCTACTTTTCTACCCCCACCTCAGCTACACACAGATCATCATACTCTTAATATTACTGTCATCCACAAATACTCAGCTTTCATGTTTATGAACTCTGAAATTGCCTCATCTGATCACAATCTGTTGTCTTCCATCTCTCCTCCTGCCTGGCAATCCCACGCCATGTGCTGTGTCTCCACTCTTGACTAAAATCTCCTTCCTTCTCCATCTTGACCCCCCTAGTGAACTAGTTTAACTCTAAGTTTTCTTCTTCTCTTGAATCATTTGCTCCCCTATTATATCACCAATCTTGCCTGCCAAACCCCATTTCTGGATTGTTTCTGCCATATGCTGCCTTTTCCCCTCAGGTGCTATGAAATGAAGGTAGAAAAAAATCATGAAACCAGGTAGACTGTATCTCCTGTAAATTTATATTACTTATTCTCAATTAGGCCCTCACTGCTACAAGGCAATCCTTTTAGACCTCCTCATATTTCCCATAGATTCCCCTTCCCCTACCTTCTCATGTTGAGAGGCCAGCGGAAGAGGAACCTTTCCTTATATTTCACTGAAAAATCAAGGCAATTCACTAAGAGATTTCTAATCTCCATGCCACCTTAACTCACATCTTTTAGGTGCCTTTTGCCACTATTTCTGCCTTTACCTCTGTTTCATGTAATGAGGTGACCTTTCTCCTTGCCAAGACAAATCCTTTTATATGTACAAGTGATGTCATTCCATCCCATCTTCTCCAGTAGTTGCCCCCTCTCTCAATCTCACTCTCTTACTCTTCAATCTTTCCTTATATGTCCACGTCTCCCCTTCTTTAAAACCTTTATTTGATCTACCATCTCTGCTAGCTTTTGCCCCACATCTCTCCTCCTTCTTGTGACTAAACACTTTGAGAAAACTATCTACAACTGCTGCCTCTACTTCCTTTCTTCTCATTCTCTTTTTTGATTCTCTACAATCTGGTTTCATCATTCAACAAAATCTGATCTGTCCATAGTTACAAACAATCAGCCAAACCCAATGGCCTTTCTGTCCTCATACTTCTTGACCTCTGCAGCCATCAATCACCCAGTTCTTCTTGATACTTTCTTTTCTCTAGGTTTTTGTGAAACTACTTTCTCCTAGTTCTCTGCTGCCTTCACAGCATCCTTTGCTAGGTCTTCATCAAGTTTATACTCATTAACCATGGGTAACTTTCCAGGTTCTGTCCTGGACCCTCTTCACTTGTTGTTTTATACTATTTCACTCCTTGATCTTATTAGCTCCCGTGGATTCAATTATCATGAATATACTGATGATTCACAAATCTATTTATCCAGCTCTAAGCTCTCTGTTGACCTTCAAACTCACATCTCTAACTGCCTATTGTACATCCCAAATAGGATATCCAACAGACATCTTAAACTCAACATGTCTAAAACTGAACTCGTTATCTTTCCTTCCAATGTCCTAACTTCTCTATCACTGTGGAGGGTAGCACTAGTCATCCAATCAGTCAGACACCAGTCTAGGTGTCATCTTTGACTCTTCTAACTTTATCACTCTCCTAGATACAATATGGTGCCAAGTCTTGTGGTGCCATTTAACACCACAGTCAGTTCTTATACATCTCTCACCATCAACATCAATAGAATCCTCTCTTCTAACAATGAAAAACAGTTAAGTAAAATCAACTAACAGTAAACCAGGTTTCACGACACAAGCAACGTTCCAAATCCATAGTTCTTCCCACCTTGCTACCATGAAGACAGAAATGTTTTTCACCATTTCATCTCTAGGATGAAGATTAGATTATATATATATTTTTTTTAAATAAATTTATTTATTTAACTTTTTACATTCATTTTCACAAGATTTTGGGTTCCAAAATTTTCTCCCC
>CM053770.1:644884222-644957251 GCA_028658325.1 Potorous gilbertii | reverse complement strand
GAAATCTCCTTCGCTGTGTTGCTGCGTGGCTTCCACTGCTCCAGAATTTGTCAGGAGTTCTTTTTACAGGAAATCTGTGGGCTGTGGGTTCGGACCTAGCATAGGTGAGTCTTTCTACTCCGCCATCTTGGCTCCGCCTCCCCAGATTATATATTTTCTAAGCTTGTATCTTTCCTTGAGCTTAGTCAAATGTTCTGCACATAGTAGGTGTTAAATAAATATTATTGAATGAATTAATGAGTGAACAACCTATAACAAGCATAGATACAAAGAAAGGCACTAGAGTGGTAGAACTGAATGTCCTAACTCATGCCAAATATGCTATTTCATGATAGCATAGTACCTATCACAGATAAATGGTAATAGAGCTTCTGCTTGAATACTTACAGAGATAAGGCTCTCTCACTCTCACACAAAGCAACTGATTCAGTTTTCATTCACATTAAATTTGGACTTTTTTTCCCTTATATTAAGCCAAAATTTGACTCCTCCTAGAGTTTTAACTCATAATTCTCTCTGGGGTTACATAAAATAAATCTAATCCTATTTTTGTATAACAACCTTTCAGATATTTGAATTAATGAATGAAAGAATATCTATTAAGGAGTTTACTATGCATACAAAGCACTATGCTAAGCACTAAAAAGAAAATCAGCACTATTCCCTGCTCTCAAAGAGCTCACATTCTAATGAGGAGAGAATTTTCAAATAGGTTTCAGATGCAAGTCAGATGGGAAAGGCCCTATGGTCTTTATGGCACAGTCACCAAATAGATGGCAATGCATCTTCTTTAATGTTATTTCCACTGATAAAACCATATCCATTTCTCATGTTTGACAGAATCAAGGACTTGGTTGGTATAAGCTTTCTTTTCTTTTTCATCAGTAGTTGGGGTTGATGAGAAGGTGGGGGCTGCATCCCCTGCAGCAGGAGTTGCCAGTTTGCATCTCCACAAAGGTTACTTTCCTGGATGATGGCTTCGGGGACTGGGCCGAAGAAGGCTAGTGTTCTGGGTGATGTTGTTATTGTTAGTGCTCAGGGTCCTGATCTGTCTCCATCTGGGCCTGAGGGGAGATGATATAAAAGTTGCTTGATTTGCCTGGCACATGCTACCTCTTATATCTCCTTCAGGGTGTCTTGTTGCTTCAGATATACTGGCTTGCCTGCTCTGTTGATCATAGTTGGTTGGCAGTTGGTGGGGATGACAGGTCCCTTCCTGTCATTAGTAGTTGGTCCCCTGAATGATGGCTTTGAGATCCAGGCTAGGAGCATGGCTGGTGGTTTAGGGGCAGGGAGGGGACTGCTTTTCCAAGGGACCTTGGGCTTAGAATCCTGGACTGTCTCCATCAAGGTCTGAGGAGAAGAGATGATTGGGGTGGTGGCAGTGGTAGTATGTCATCTCTCTCTGGGTGGCAGACTATTACCAACTTGGTCACTATATTTTGAAATGCCCTCTAGATTGACAGTGTTTCTGCTGAGTTGTAGCACCCAGAAATGAACATAATGTTCTGGAGGTGATCTGACAAGAGCAGATGGTGAAATGATCATCAGAATATTTATCTTAATGAAACATAAAAATTTTAGTTCCTTTTTTTTTAGTAGCCACATCACCACATTGGTTGAGCCTTTGGTCTTTTATTTTTGTTTTCACAAGAAAAAGTCAGGTGTCTTTATCCAGTACTCACCCAGCTGACTTTTTCAAAACTAAATGAAGAGTTTTGAATTGAACTTTATAAAATGTCATCTTCTTACTTTCAGTCCATAGTCTCCAACTATTGTGATCTCTTAAAATTAGAGATCCCTTAAAATTAGATCTCCTTCAAGCTTTCTTTCATGGTGAACGTATTCAAATTTGTTTTGCAAACCTCTCTGCCTTCATACAAGTTATTAAAATGTTGAATGGGGCAGAACCATGGACAGAGCCTTGTAGATCTCCTAAAAATAATAATCACAATGTGTTAAAAATAATTCACAGAAAGCCACGAAGGGAACCAATGGAATTGATTAAAGTTACCAAAGTTAAAAAGAAAAAGTTCATCTACCTCAAGTTAAGAACCCCTGATCAGAAGGCAGGCTTAAGTATATGACTGTCACAGCTTCTTGATTGAAGTTTCCCATTTATTTCTGAAACTGAACAAAATGACAAGTTGACTTTTTAAGGCTAGTTCATGAGTAGGACATTTGAGTTAGCTAGAGGCCCACAAGGAAAGAGGGATGCATAGTTTGACTTGGTTTAATTTATATTGTTCTGGTTAAGTTCTCTCTAAACAGATTTTAAAGGTCCTTCCCTGGTTAAAGATGCCCAAGGAGTCAGGGAGAATCTGGACTAAATCAAGCAGGCCAAGCTACCCCCTAAGATTGTTCTAGATGCTACCCTGTTCCCTAAAATTCCTCTGATTTGATTTCCTTAACTGTACCTTTTCTTATCCACAGGCTCTTTAGATATTCATTACAAAATGGATGATGAGGAGACATGCTATTTATTTGAGGGCGAGGACTTTATTTTGCCTCTTTTTTCATTCCCAGAAATTAGCACAGAGCCTGGAATATAGGAGGTGCATATTAAATGTTTCTTGTTGATCTGTTGCTTGATTGACAGATCAATTTCCTCTATGACCACTTCTCTGGACTATGGGATTCATTAGATGCCTTTCAAGCAAAATCCTATGTAATGGCAGAAAAGGATGTCAGACCTGTGGTGTGATTTGAATGAAACCTAGAAGAGCTTGTTACTCCTAAATATTTACCCCATCCAGGTTCAATGGCATCTGAAAGTCTATCATTAAAGAATCATTCCTTTTCTTTCTTTTCCCATAATTCCTTTAAAAGCAGTTTTTTCCCTTCAACCCCTAAGCGTACACAGGTCTACCCTGTCTCTTGCCCTCTAACTCAGCTGATTCTTCTAATGATTGCATTATTTCTCTCTTTCCCTTCAGGATTACTCTTCTCAAACTAAATGACTAAGCCAGTTATCTCTATTTCCTTACCACTCATTCACTCCCTAATGCAATTTCATTCCTTTTCCTACCAGTGTTGAGTCTACAACTCTCTCCAAAGTCACCCAATGATCTAATCACCAAATCCAATCACCTCATTTTCCTTGACCTTTCTGCATTATTTGACATGATTGACCACTTTCTTCATGAAATCTCTTCCCTTGGCCTTATGACATTGCCTTTGCTATCACTCATTGCCAACTCCTCTTTATCCTTTCATCCTTTAATTATAGATCTTTTTCTCAAGGTTCTGTGCTCTGTTTGTTCTTAGACCTCTACAACTCCCAAGATCTCAAAGGGAGTCAATAGCAAAAGGGAGATTTGGTCCAAAGTCTTTAGATGCCCAAAACAGCAGGTATTTAACTCAACTGTGCTGCTTCCCTCTTAAAATGATCAACAATAGTGACAATTATTGATTGAGCTTCTATTAAATTCAAGGTACAACATTTATATGATGTCCATTGTTGAAACATGAGTCATCATTTACCTCTTCCTCTTCGCTGCACCATGTGCAATTGACGATCAAGTATCATCAGTTCTTCCTTTTATGTATCTCTAAAAGCTACACTTTTCTTTTTATTCCTATTTAGGATCTTTAGACTTGGAGCTGGATAGAGTCTCAGATATTTGGCCCAAAGCTATCATACGATATGCAAAAAAACTTAGATTGAAATAAATTAAATTATTTGCTCAAGGCTACATTGATTAATGAGTAGTAAAACAGAATTTAAAACCAGATCTCACTTGAAGCCCAAGTCCTCTCTTTTCCTATAGCTCTCATCCTTGTTCTGGTCTTTTTGTGTCATGTTTAATTTGTTGTGATAGATTCATTCCTGCTCACCTTAATTCCAGGTTTTCCATCTTCTAGCCCAGGAGTGGGGAACCTGTTGCCTCTAAGGCAGATGTAACCCTCTAGGTCCTCAAGTGCAGTCCTTTAATAGAAGGATGTGTTCTTTGAAGTTTGGATTCAGTCAAAGGACCTCTACTTGAGAACCTAGAGGGCCACATCTGGCCTGAAGGCTACAGGTTTCCTACCCCTGCTCTAGCCTATCTGGCAACCCTGTTGCTATAGTATCCATCCTAAGATATTCATCTTTTGGAAATAGCTAAATAAGTTGTGGTACATGAATATAGAGGACCATAAGAGACCTGAGTATGATGAATACAGGAAGCATGGGGAGACTTATATTAACTGATCCAACATGAAGCAAGCAGCACCAGGAAAACAATCTATAGAATAACTACAACAATGTCCATGATAAAACTAACAACAACACAAAAATTGAAACTGAGTTCTGTGAAAATGATAGTGATTAAGCTTGGCCTCAAAGAAAGAGTGTGAGAAGTCATCTACTTTTCTGATTTTGTAGAGGTGAGGGACTATGAGTGTGGAATAGTATGGATGTCAGATTTGTTTGATCTCTTTCTCTCTCTCTCTCTCATCTTATAAAGCATGGGTCTTTGGGTGGAGTTACATTGGGAAATATGAGACATAAAAAGATATCAATAAAAATATTTTAAAAGAAGATAGATCTAGGAATTTCAGGGAACTTAGAGGTAATTGAGGCATTTTTTTAAACTGAAGAAACTGAGGTTAAGAGAAGGTAATGACTTGTTAGGGTCATACTGCCTATATTATTTTAACCCAGGTCCTCCAACTCCAGTTTCCTTTACATTATAATACAATATGCTACCTAAACTACTATTATTAACATCCCTTTAGACTGTAAACTCCTTGAGAAAAGTACCATCTTGCTTATTTATGTTTATTTTTCCTAGCACAGTGGCTGGTGTATAGTAAATGATTCACGATATTTTATAAGTTTTCTATTTATCTTAATTGTGGCTTCTTGTAGCGCCTAAAACAATGCTAAGTCTCATAAATGTATATTGAAAGACTGGGGGAAAATGGACAGATGGATGAAGGAAGGAATGAAAGAAAGAAATGTTCCTAGGAGACAATACATTATAGTTACTTTAAATTAATATTTAATAACTTATTAAATTTTCTTAGTTAAATTAAGTCTGATACACATAGATGGGGGAGCAAAGTGGAGGGCACTAAATATAGGGTACAGGTTGCAGAAAGTAGAGGTGACAGTCCTCAAAGAAAAATGCCACTTACGTCATAATTTAGTGTTTAGACTCTTATTTTTTTTTTGTCAAGTCCTTAAATGTGGGTTACTTTTGCTTAATAGATCCCAATACTGTTAGTCATGAGTTAAGCATGTATATGCATACACCTGCTAGCTACATTGAAGAAAACTAATTGGAGGAAGTCCAGAAGCACTAGCACAGTCCACTGAGCAGCCAACAATCCCCAGAAGCGGTTGGGGTGACCTGACCCAGGTGGGAGGAGCCTGTATGCCTCCCTAGTGTGGCAGCCCCCCGGGCAGGGTTTCTTAGCAGTCAGCCCGGGCACAAAAGATCTGTTTGAATGCTATAGTGACAAAGGCCATTTCGAAGAGAATGATAGGTCCCTTGAAAGAAGCCAGGAACCACAAAGGATGAAAAGATTAAAGGGATTCTGGGATTTGTTTATTTTTTCCCCCTACACTGGTGGTTGTTGATGCAGGGCTAACTCCCCAGAGTTTCTGGGTGACATTTGTTACTTGGCTTTTTGGTACTTAAATGGCAATTCTGTCCTTTCCACTGAAATTGCCCCTTCTTTGCCAATTCTCTATCTTCCCCCAAGTCCCACGCAGAGGATTTGACATTTGTTATAGGTACAAGAGCATCATTTGCTGAATGTGGAAAAAAAGCTTTCCCTGAGGGGGAAAAATGAATGATTAGCTCAGATCCCTTCACCTTTCCCCCCACCTCAGGTACTGCTCCCTATAGCCACACTGGGCTCTAGCTGAGAGATGCCTTGGTCTTTCATTTTCTGTTTCACAGACAGTTCAGGGGTAGGGCCTGTAAATAGAAGGAGGAATGTAGGGTTGCTTAGGGTGAGGTGCTCAGGTGGGTTTAGTGGGGGCAGTACTGAACTCAGGGATAAAAGGTGGCATTTTCAGTGCCACTCAGTAGCTGCAAAAGCTAATGGAAGCTGGTATGCTATTGGGTAAACCATTTCTTTGAGCTGCCCTCTCTATCTGTAAAATAAGAGAGTCCCATGAGATGTTCTCAACTTTCCCTCCAGCATCTAATATATTATGACTCTGTGTAGTCCCCATTAGCATCTCTACTCTTTCCCACCCATGTGAGTTTGCTCTTTCTTCATGGCTGATATCCTCCCTTCTGCCATCATCACTGCCCACTCACAGTCTCCACTATTTTTTAAATTTTATTTTATTTTTAATATTCTACAATCACTACCATAAAACTTAGATTTCCCCCCCTACCTACTCTCCTATCACCCCTCTCCCTCCCCAAGATGGCATCCAATCTATATAGGATCTATACATACTTTCCTATTGAATGCATTTTCACTATAGTCATGCTGTGTAGACAAACTAAAATAAATGGAAGAAATCATATAACAAATCAAAACATAATACACACACACACACACACACACATACACACAAATGATCTACTACATTCTGCAATTGAATTCCATAGTTCTTTCTCTGAATGTGGAAGGTATTTTGCCTTAGAAGACCACTGGGAATTTTTTTTTAAGTGCTTGTATTGTTACGAAGTTCCAAGTCTACCAGAAAAAAACTCTTGCACACTGTGGTCATTGCTGTGCACAAAGTTCTCCTGGTTCTGCTCCTTTCACTCAGCATCAGATCATATAAGTCCTTCCAGGCCTCCCTGAAGTCTTCTTGTCCATCATTTCTTATGGCACAATGATACACCATTACATTCATATACCATAATTTATTCAACCATTCCCCAATTGATGGGCATCCCCTTGATTTCCAGTTTTTGGCAACTACAAAGAGTGCTGCTACAAATATTTCTGTACATGTGGGACCCTTTCCCATTTTTACAATCTTTTGGGGATACAGTCCTAGAAGCGATATTGCTGGTTTAAAGGGTATGGACATTTTTGTAGCCCTTTGGGCTTAGTTCCAAACTGTTCTCCAGAATGGTTGGATCAGGTCACAGCTCCACTAACAATGAATTGGTGTTCTAACTCTCCCACATCCTCTCCAACATTTATCATTTTCCTGTTCTATCATATTTGCCAGTCTAATAGGTGTGATGTGGTACCTCAGAGTTGTTTTGATTTGCATCTCCCTAATAAAAAGTGATTTAGAGCATTTTTTCATATGATTATAGATATCTTTAATTTCTTCTTCTGAAAATTGCCTGTTCATAATCTTTGACCATTTATCAGTTGGGGAAGTCTCCACTTTCTTTAAGGACCACATCAAATCTGCTTCTTCATGAAGCCTTCCCACAGGGAGTAACCTCTCATATAACTTTATTGGAGATACTCTCATTTATAGAGATTTTTCTCTTTTGTGTTTCAATAGAGAAATGTACATTTTATCTCCCTTACTAGACTTTGCACTCACTGGAGGCAGGGTATTATTTGCTTACATGACCTAATGAGGACCACATAGTGTGTGTTATAGAGTGAGATGGCAAAATCCTAACTGCAGCATTGCAAGAGATTTCAGATTCTATGAAGTGATGTCCCTTCATTGAAATATGAGAAAATAAGATTCCCCACATTGCCATAAACATCAGAGGTGGCCCGTGAAGCCAACGTTCTCTGACTACTGATATTGTGCTCTTTCCACTCTAGCTGGACACTTTGTTTTAAAAAGAGGATTTGAATTGAACCGAGAGAAAGGACCCAATGCTAGTCATATCTTGCATGTACTAGATATCCCATAAATGTTTATTGGTTGATGAATACCTTGATACTACACCTCCTATCTCTAGGCTTTTGCATAGGTTGTCCTCCATACCAGAGATGTTCCACCTTCTCACTTCCTGGAATCCATAGATCACCTTCAAGAGTCAGCTCAAGTGTTGCTCCTACCAGAGGACCTTCCTGCATCTTACATTGTCCTATTGCTTCCATTTAAAGTTACCTTGTGTGTATTTTTCATTTTTTTACTATCTATTTATCTGTGCACCTGTTTGCCTTTTACTACAATGTGAATTTCTCAATTTTTTTACTTGTCATCATGGAGCAATGGATAGAGCACTGGACTTAGAATCAGGAAGACTCATCTTCCTGAGTTCAAATCAGGTCTCAAACACTTACTAGCTGAGTGACCCTGGGTAAGTTAGTAGTTAGCCCTGTTTGCCTCAGTTTCCTCATCTATAAAACAAACTGGAGAGGGAAATGGCAAACTACTCCAGTATTATTGCAAAATAAACACATAGAAAACCCCTCAAATGGGATTAAGAAGAGAGTCAGACATGATTGAAATAACTAAACAACAAAAATATCCCCAGCACCTAATAGTGCCTGGTACACAGTGGGTACTTAATTAATGTTTGCTGAATTGTATTGGATTACATTGTACCCCAAAGAGAGGAGGTCAATGTTCTTGAAGGACAACTACAAGTCTAGGTTGCTCTTTTGGTAAGCTGGGTGAATGCCTCAAGTACCTTATTTAGAGAGAGTAGCGGCTCCTTGATCCTGCCTCTTTTCACATTCCTTCTTCTCCTTCCTCCCTTCCCTTCTCTCTCCTCCCCCCATTCAGTGTAAATCTACTGCAGAGCACTGTTTCTCCTTGTGGTCACACAGTTACAGGCCACTAAAACTGCCAGTACTGTGAATTACGAGTTAGTCCCTGGAGTCCAAGTCTCTGATGTCCATGGAATGAGTTGTAGGGCTCCCCGGCTGCTGGGGGTTTTATTTATTTATTTGTTTGCTTTAGCATATTTTAATCTGATCATTAAATGGCAATCTGCCACCCATCCCCTACCCTGGCTATTCTCAGATGGAACAGATTTTTCATGGATAATGATACCTATAAACATTGATACTGACACACAGCTAGAAATGAGCAGGATCAGCTGATTAGAAAGCAAATTTTGGATGAAACCTAAGCCCCCCCTCAGACCCACATACCTTGACTCTATTTTGGGAGGGTAGAAGTTTAGCACCCATGTGGCTCACCCCATACTAGAGCTAAGGAGAAAGGCCACATTGGCTAGGCTTGTCTTCCACACTGGGAAAAAGTCTGCCTTAGAGTCAACAGTGACTGATTCTGTGTGTCTCATTGCTATGCATATAAACTGGATACGGCTCTGCATGCAGTATGAGAGTAAAAATGTCACACGATGGGCCTTTATGTTACTGCCCAGGGAGAGAGCTGTGTTGATAAATCAAAGGTAAAAAGGGCAGCAGATGGTGCCAAGGGAGCCTCTCTTGCCTAAACTGTTGCTTCAGATCCAGTGGACCTCCACAATGGCAGTGACCATGTGGGTCAGTGACCCTTGGAGGTAAATTGAGAGAGGCACATGGCATAGCAGAAGGGTAGCATGATGGAGTGGAAATAATGATAAATTCAGTCATGGAATTATAGATAGGGAATTAGTAGGGACCATAGAGGCCATTTAGTCCCATCCACTCATTTGACATATAAGGAAACTGAGGCACAAATAGATTAGTTGAATTATCCAAGGTCATCTAGATAGTAAATGATGCAGGTAGGATTAGGCCCAGATCCTCTGACATTAAACTCAGTGTTCTTTACAATAGGATCTGGGTTCAAATTCCAGGTTTCCTACTAACAATTTGACCTTGAGTAAATCACTTTTCCTCCCTAGATCTCATTTTCTTCATCTATTAAGTGATTTTGTAATAGTTTGCAAATGGTGACCCAAATGACTAGAACCCAGAACTTTGGTCACTAAAAGTTGCTGAGTCTTTCTTGTCCAAGTTGTTGTTTAGTCAATTAGTCATGTCCAGCTCTCTGTGACCCCATTTGGGGTTTTCTTGGTAAAGATACTGGAGTGGTTTGCCATTTCTTTCTCCAGCTCATTTTACAGATAAGGAAACTGAGGCAAACAGGGTTGAGTGACTTGCCCAGGCTCACGCAACTAACGTCAGGAGATGGATTTGAACAAAAGTCTTCCTGACTTCAGTCTGAGTACTCTATACATTGTACTACCTAGCTGTGGATGCCCTTTACCTACCACAATACAACAAACAAAAACAAAATAATAAAAAAATAAAGGAAATATGAGTAAATGAAAAAGATATAAATGTTGTCTAGCTAACATCTGGTAAGTAGATATGTTACTTTGGGTCAGTCCTTTGACCTAAGTGTTGATTGGATCAAAGAATAAATCATGGAAATAATAGAATACCTAAAACGGAAAATCGATTTAGGAGTGATGGAATGCAAGGAGAGATGAAAAAACAAGAGATTATGATTACATAGAGAAACTGGCAACATTATGTATTGTGGAAGTATTATACTTTTGGGTGATGACGTGTTGTTTGTCCTTCATTCTCAAAGAGTTCCAATGACATAAGAAGGGTCATGTCTTGACTTTCAAGTGAATTGGATTTAAGTGAGGCAGGGTTGTGCAAAGTTATCAGTCGCACTCTCTCCCTGAGAATCATTGGATCCTAGGAGCAAGACATAATGGCAAGATGACTGACGATGGCCCCAGATTCAGTGGGAGGCCATAGCCCTTTTAAGCTAAGGTCTTTCCCAGATCTCAGTTTGTCTGAGACAATAATACCAATTTAATAATTAAAGGTAAGAATTGAAGCAAAAGATGACCTACTTTGATGATGAGATCAAGAGTAAAGTCCTTCCTGTGTGTGTGTCACTGAATGGGAGGGAAAGTGAAGACCCTCGGTGTGGAGATGGTTTATGAATAGGGATTGAGGAAATTTGAAGGGATATCAACATGTTAACTGAAGCACCAAAGTATTAAGGCTAGAAGGTTGGAGACAAAAACAACAAACCAGGTATGAACCTTCTTGGGAAAAGAGGGAGAATGACATAGAGGCTGGTAAACGACTGGCACAAGGATCTAGATAGATCTGAATAGAATGACCTTCTAAGAAGAAGGAATTGCTGAGGAAGAGTGGTAGGGTGCATGCATGGGACTAGAAATGAGAAAAAAGAAAAATGTGTATTCCTCATCTTAGTCCAATAGACCTGCAGTCATGAAAAAAGCCATATCCAGTTCTAGACACAGTGACCAGAGATGTGATGTTTCTGAAGGGAACTTTGTTTCCATGACTGTAAGTAAGAAGGTAAAAGGAGAATGAGAATGCAAGTTCTAATATGAGGCAGTTTGTTACCAATAGAATAGGGTTTCTCTAGGGCAAAATTGAAGAAGAGAGTAGAATAGGAATATGGTTATCGGAAGGGTAGGGCAGACATGGATGGCTATGATGACACAGATAGCAGTATCGTGGAAGGAGAATATCTGCCCAGGTGTTTTATGACTCATCGTAGGAATTTTAAGTAGAGGAGAAAGTTGACTGACTGTAGAGCAATAGATTGTCATCCCTTTCCTGGTAGTAGTGAGAAAACAGATTTGACTATCATTCCCTAAGCAGAAGGGAATTTTGTGAGTCTGGCAGTAGAGCAGATGTCCTTCATAGTTGTTCTACTTATTGACCCATATCCATGAGGAGATATGGGCAGGAAAATCAGGTGCCTGAAATATGGCAGCTTTAGTCACAGTGAAAGGGCAGCAGCTGTCAAACCATGGTCCAAAGTTCACATGCCTGACAACTTGCTTTGGGAAATGGGATCCTTAGCTGTAGCCCTGACCCTGACCTTAAACCTGATTGACATCCTAATTAACCCTAATTCAAACTACTCTGCATGTAAGTTAGTAGATGATTTGTTGATTATTTACAATTTATCCTCAAATGCCTCCTAGTGACTTAGAGACAATCCTAGATTCTTTAGAAGTTCTTCCAATGGAGTAAAGGGTCTGAGAGATAGAACCTATCTGGAAAGGCTTGGAGTAAGAGCTTGAATAGTCACCAGAGCACTGTTCTAGCCAAATTTCTATTGACTCATCTCTAGAAGGCGATGAATATTTCTGTTCATAGCAACCTATGCAATAACTGGGGGAGGCAAGGAATGATTCAATCTGTAATAGCAGAGGGAGAGCTCCAACAGATGAAATTTTAGGCTCGGTGGTACATCAGCATTCCTATAAATGATAGTAACATTGTTTCAGGTCATATCAAATTCCTGTGTATTTTTCCCTTATCTTAGACAATCATTTCATGACCAAACTCATAGAAATAGAATCCAATTTAAAAATATATGGAATCTGAGGCCTGAAAAATAGCCCACTTATTATTGACTGGCCCATGCCTCCATCTTTCAGTAGAGTTTTAAGCTGAGCCATCTTGAATCATGTGCAAAAGCAACTGACGTTATGATATCATATGGATCAATTGTGGGTCATTGATTTCCAATAAGCCACCAAGTGTGGTATATTGAAAAGAGGAAACCGCAAGTAAAGACCACTTTTGTAGGGAACAGCTAGCCTACATTCTATCATTTTAAAGGCAAAACCTCTCCCCTGTGGGGGCTTTATTGTTTTAATCTACAAAATGGGATTAATCAGATCTGCCACTAATATACAGTATTCTGTGGATTCAGAGAGAATATACAAGGTAGGTATAGAAAAATTGTTTGAAGTCCTGATGAGAAAACCATAATTGTTTGAAAACTCAGATGGGAAGGTAACTAAATCTTGGTGTGCGATGAGTAAATAGCTCAGTAATAGTCTTATAAAATGTATAGGCTTGAATGTGACATCTTATAGACTTTGAAGCTAGAAGGGACTGTAGGTGTCATTTAGTTTACCTCATGCACTTTGCAGATGAGGAAACTGAGGCTCCAAACAAGGAAGTCATCTACCTGGGAGTATATAGAATATATGTGTGGTGGAGTCAGGATTTGAATTCAGATCTTCTGATTTGACATACAAACTCCAAAGCAGACCTAAAATCTCTTCTTTTTCTCTCCTTTCCCATTATCTCAGAGGTTTCATTAAACATTTCAGAGAAAAAATTATAAACCAAAGAACCAGGCACCCAGAAGAAGAAGAAAAAAGCCAGATCCCATTCCGTTCAGTCACTGCTCACTGAGTGCCTCATATCCCCCATGGATTTCTTGTCAATGACTATTCAATCTCAAGCTTGACCTTTCTATTCTAAATAACACTGCAATATCAGCCTGGCCCAGCCTGCAGCTTTTGCAGGAAATTAACTGTATCTGGCTCTCACAGGAGACTCACGAAATCCCTTCAGTAACTGTGCCCAGGCTGGTTTGGAGGAAAAAAAACAAAAAACATCCAGCATTATCTTCCTTCCATACTTTCCTCCTAATACCCATCTAAATATCACAGAGCTCCCAGCTGTTTAATTCTAATAAATACTCATCTATTCTCAAAACAGACAAATGTTAGGTCTCAGGTGGGCCCCATGCCTTTCATGTGGCAAAAGGAAAGGGGAAAAAAGGAAGTAAAAAGAGAGACCCCCAGCTAGCTTTAGATTTCCATTCATGGAAAATGCCAGTTTGTGAAAACAACTGACAGTTCCCCTTTGGTCAGAGTCAGAGATGACTTCTTGTTGATGTCATTGGAGAGCCAGCTCTGGCTCCCTGTGTTCAGCCCTCCCTTCTGCTCCATGTATCTTGGAGATTGAGATGTGATACCACCAAGTGTCCGGGCTTTGGGACGGTCTTTTAGAGTCCACCAAGGGGTTAGGTGTCACCTTATAAACACATCAATTTGGTCAGGGAATTTTCCTCATCAACTCCTAATCAGTCAATCAATCAATAGCACCTAAACACCCCTGTTGCAGCAGAATCTAGAATTTGGGTTCCCTCTTTTCTCTCGAGTCATATTTCTTTGCAATTAACACAGGTTGATTGGTGTTTGAAGAATTAGGGAAGGGATGGAAATTTTATGACATTTTTGCTAAGGGGGTGCTGGATTTTTTGGCACAAACATTGATGGAATTTCTGTGACCTATGTCCTACATGTCTTTGTGAGCATTCACAAATAATTGAGAACAAATGCTTGGGTAAACAGAGCCTCAGAGACAATAATGAACTTCCCATTACTGTCTGTTTGCCTGGTGTGGCCATTGCATAACTCGATAGGTGTCTTTAGCACTAACCAAGTGACTCTCAGTTGAAGACATCACCTATTCAGCCTTGATGTCTGGGAATATCTTTGATCCTTGGAGTAATCTCATGAAGCCCTGGATAAAGCAAGTGACAACCCTTTGTTACCTGATGAACTGGTTCTTAGATGAAGACATTCATTGGACTTAAATCATAGCATTAGGAATTAAAATATCTAAGAAGTCATCTGATCCAATCCCTTCATTTTATAGATAAGGAAACTAGGCAAGGAGAGATTACATAATTTGCCTAAAGTGACACAGGTATTAAGTGGTAAAGCTAGAACTTGAATTTGGGGCCTCTGGCTCCAAATACTTTTTTTCCATTGAACTATGAATATTATAATTACTTGAATTATTGTTTTTAATTGTCCCTGAATGTATGTACTCACTGGTACTGGGGAGGTAGAGTCTTAGACTGGCAGATTGATTGAGTTTGGGCGTACTAATCTGTAGGAAGGCTAGCACTTCCATTGTCAGCACCAGTTAGTGAGCCTTTGGCAAGGGCAGAGGAGGGAGGACCATGGTGTCTAAAAAGGGATGAATGGACCTAGACTGGAAATAAAAGACCATCATCTATGTCAGTCAACAGTGGTGTGGCATGTGGTATGAATGAGATTGGTAGAACCAGTTTCAACAAATAAATAAGTAAATGATTCTTCATCTACTAAGATAATGTTTCTAATTGTGATCTGGGGGGACACTAATGTTGAATAAGGATAGTCCAGATAGTCCATTGGCTGATGTTTTATAAGTACAAAGGTCAATAGATGTGCTTCTGACATAGATTAAAATAAATCAACTCGTTAGGGTCTCATTCAAAGGAGCAGCAAGATTCCCATTTATTTTTCAAGGCTTATTTGAGCTGATGAATAGGAACAGGTTGGGGGACATACGATGTCTTGGCCAACCTGTATCCTGTCCCCAAAAGGCCACTACCAGGCATCTTACAAAGATGGGATATTGAATTCACTACTGAATATTACTATTTACTATTACTATTGCTCATTTGTATAGCCTTAGTCTAAACCTATGACATGTAGAACCACTATTCTAATACTGCATCTGATGTGTTCTCTTTGGGTTCTGGAGGAGCACAGGATCTGACCTTGGACCCACATGCAGACACTCAGGTGAATGCAGACATTTCAAGGCAGACGAAAGTCTGGAGATGATTCTCTGTATAAGTTCATCTCTGAGAGAGCACTGATGACTCAAAATGGTGCTCTGGTTCTTCAGACAAGCTGGGACATTATCCCTAAGGATTTCACAGAATCACAGGCTCTCAAACACATAAAAGTAATTATCATGCTCCCTCTAAGTCTCCTTTTCTTTAGGCAAAATGTTCACAATTCCTTCAGCTGGTCCTCATATGACGTGATTTTGAGATCCTCCTTTATCCTGGTTTTCTTCCTCTGGATGTCTTCATGATGATCAATATCGTTCCTAAAGTGTAGTGCCCAGGTCTGAACATGATACCACTGAATGGGTCAAACTAGGGCAATGTTTAGTGAAACTATTGCCTCCATAGACCAAGACACTCCCTCCTTTTAATTCAGCCTAATATCAAATTAGCTTTTATAACTGGCGTATCACTCTCTTGATTTGTACTGATCTCATTGACTCACCAACCCACTCCCCCAGTGTTTTAGCACATACCAACTTCTGTTTAGCTACTTTTCCCCTGTCTTGTATTTGAGAGGCTGATTTGTTGTATCAGTGGTAAGACTTTAATTCTAACCTTATTAAATAGCATATTTTTTTCCAAGCTCAAAGGTCTAACCTGTCAATGTGCTTTTGGACCCTAACTCCAACATTTAAACACCCTGGGGTTTGCTACCTATGTGACCTTGGGTAAGTCACTTGACTTTAGTTTCCTCCTATGTGGAAGGATTGAGTTGGACTAGCTAAATTAAGGAC
The DNA here is from genome assembly GCA_028658325.1 of Potorous gilbertii. Classification (NCBI taxonomy): domain Eukaryota; kingdom Metazoa; phylum Chordata; class Mammalia; order Diprotodontia; family Potoroidae; genus Potorous; species Potorous gilbertii. The sequence continues at coordinate 644,941,297 of CM053770.1, read as the reverse complement.
CATCAGGACAGATTTCTCAGAGTAATATGAAGAATTATTATATCCCTTACTATATTTGGTAATACTAAGCTAATGGATGAGAGGAATTCTGGGGAATACAATTTTTCTAGATTTAGGTACTTCTAGTTTCCATGAAAGAACTATATGGTGGAAGAAAGTATTCTTTCTTCTGAAAGCTTGGACTAGTGACATAGGTTAGAGGTTGAATTTGAGGAAGAGAAACTTGAGAGAAACTGAAGGAAACGAGAAGAACAGTTTCCAAACCTTAATTCTAATCTAGATTCTACTTTGAGGTTGAAAGAGGAACAGGATCAAGATTAGTTAGGGAGGATATTAAGGAGATTGAAGAGGAACATGTATCAGTAGGGAATAACAACTGAAGGAAGACTCAAGAATTAGAAAGTCTTTGGCAAACCAAGGTAAGATAAGTAAGAAAAGGTGAATAGAAGAATTTGAAGGTGAAGCAAACTGACAAAATAGGTTGGCAAGATGAGCAACTTCCTGAAACTACAGAAGGTTGATTTAAGGTAGAAGAGGGGAAATGGGTTGTGGCCATGGAGTTGTTGAAGCTAAGAAAAGGAATTTGAATAGGAATGCCAAATTTTTAAGAGATGATAATTGGCTGTAAATGTTTTAATCAGCTATTTAGGATGGAGGTGTAAATACTTAGAAGTAACTTTTTAAAAATGACTGAAAATTTAGGAGAATAGGGGAAATTGTGTAGTAATTTGGATTAAGTATATATTTGTATATTTGCTTCAGCTAAGTGACGGTTATTTGTGTTTCAAGTGGAGGCATCTATGTCACACAGTGGACAGATATCTGGGCCTAGAGTCAGGAAGACTTAAATTCTAATTCTGCTTCTGACATTTACTAACTACATGTCCCATTTCTAGTAAGAGAGAACCTTGTTGTTGAGTTTCCAACATAGTGCCCCTTCGTTTGGTATTGCTGAAATGCCCCAACTGGTGTCTTAACGAAAAATGTCTAACTTTCTTGGGAAAGTCATTTAACCTCTATATCTCTGAGTTTCTTCTTCTATAAAATGAGAGTAACAGCCTCTACCTTTTTCTCTCATCGAGGAGAAAGTGATAGTATTTATGACGTACTTGGCAAACCTTAAAGCATTATTTAAGTGTTTTTGTTGTTAGACTCACTCACCACGTTTCAAATTATTAGGGACAATGAGGTATTCTTATAGAAAACAAAAGTCAAAATGCAATGAGGGAAAAGAGTTCTGGAATGGAGGAGGAGACCTTCCCCTTGCCAGCCTGTTGGAGTGGAAGAATGTTACACAGATGAGAAAAGAAAGGAAAAGGAGAGCTGCATAATCAGAGTGTAAAAGCAGATTTAAGACTCTTCTTGAAAAGTAGAGATATGGATGAGCAGTGGAAGAAGATGATGTTGCTTGCTCCCGAAGAGTGATATAGTAGAACTACAGGAGGTATTAGGTGAGAGGTCAGACAGGAAGGATCAGAAGAAGAATGGAAGAGCCATTCCTTCATTGACAGTTGTAGCTGGTGATTCCCTATTCAGGGGTATCTGTTGATTGATAGTTAAAATAAAGAGAGGGGGCATATTGTTTTCAATGGCATGTATCCTAGATATTACAGACAATTTATCAAAATGGGTGGCAACAATCCACTTCCGTTAATTCATGTGGGCAAAAATGGCTAAAAGAAGGATTCTACTAAAGTAGGTTACAGAAACTTTGTTTTATTGTATTACTAAAACTTATGAAGTCTGGGGCAGAAAACTGAAGACATGAGGATACTGGTTAAGTTTTCCCAAGGGATGTAGAAGATAAGAACTGATTTATGGATTGAGCAGTTAATAAAGAAGGAGGCATCTGAAAACGAGATTTGGATTTCTGAACCATGGCTTAAAACATAGGAATGATAATTCCTGGCCAGAAATGGAGTCCCCTTAACAAAGCTTATGTTCACATTGGCCTATTTAAAGTAAAATGTCCCAGTCTGTGCCCTGAATCTACCACCTCTCTCATGGTTAGCATATTTATTTCATCGTAAGTGCTCTGGAGTTATGCTTTGTCATTGCATTGATCAGAATTCTTAAGTCTTTCAATTTTATTTGTCTTTACAATGCCATTACTCTAAAAATTGTTCTCCTGGTTCTGTACATTTCATTCTACATCAGTTCATACAAGTCTTCTCAGGTTTGTATAAAATCATCCCCTTCACTTCTTATGGCCTAAAAGTGTTCAATCAAATACATGCCTGATATAAATCTTATATCATAGTTTGTTTCGCTACTTTCAAATGGTGGACACCTTTATTTTTAGTTCTTCACCACTACAAAAATAACTACTAGAAATGTTTTTGTTCACCTGAACCCTTTAGCTTTCTTTGATCTAATTGGGATATAATCCTAGTACTGATATCAGAAAGGAGTTATAATTAATTCGTTGTCAATTGTCAACATGATCTTCTATGGAGTACCTCAATGATCTGTACTTGGCCGTAGGCCATTTAACATTCTTATCAATGATTTGAATAAAACAATGAATGGCATGCTCCTCAGAGTTAGAGATGACCCAAAGCTGGGAGGAATGGCCAACACAGTAGATGACAGTCAGAATCCAAAAAGATCTTGATAGGGTAGAAAACTGAGCTGAATCTAATAAGAAATTCATTAGAGATAAAGCCTTACATTTAGCTACAAAAAAAAGAGTTGACTTAAGAATAAAATAGGGGAAGAACGAGTCCAACAAAGTTGTTTTGAAAAAACAAAGTTTTTGTAATAGATGATTCAATTCAATAAACATTTATTACGCACTTACTATGTGTCAGGCACTATGCCAAGAACTGGGGATACAAATAAGAAATAGAAAAACAGCCCCTGCCCTCAAGGAACTTACAATCTAACAGGAGAAGGCAAAACACAAAAAGCAGCTAGAAAGCATGGCAGGTGAGTAGAACCAGACAGTACCTGATGCAGGGACATGATATTCAATGGATCCAAACCAAGTAAAGCTGCCGATGGAAAGTGGAGAGACAGCTGGAAAGTCCAGATACTAGCCCTCTAAAAAGGAAAGTTTTAGATGGGGTTTGGTGCTCCATCCCCAATCAAAGGGAGGAGGAGACCAAGGAGATGTTGATTATCCAAAGAGCTAATTACCATAATGAGGAGATTTCAGGTGACCTGCTTATTCCTCAGGGCATGATGTTCCCTGGAGTCCAAAGCAAACAGAACTGCTGGCTTAATATTAGTCATCAGTGTGATATGGTCAAAAAAGCTGCCATGATCTTAGCTTGTATTTTAAGAGGTAGAGTTTATAGGCTTAGGCAGGCAATCATTCCACTAGCTCTATCTTTACCATACTTCACCTGCATGTTGTATATAGTTCTGGCTCTTTCCATTTTAGAGGGTTTGGACTGGTAAGTTGGTGAGCCTATAGAAGATAACCAGTATGGTGAAGGACTTTGAATCCATGTCATATAAGAATGGATTGAAGACATTGGGTATGTTTAATATGAAAAAGACAAATTAAGGGACACATGGTAGCTGTGTGCAGGTATTTGAAGAGCTGCCATATGTCCTCGTTGACCTTGAAAGGTGGTATTGAGAGCAATAGAAGGAAGTCTTAAGGAGACAAATTTAGTCTTAACGTTGGGAAAAGCTTCTGAACAATTCGAGCTGTCAACAAGTGGGGTGAATGGGTTTGTGGAGGATTCTTCCTTCCTGAAAGACTTTGGACTAAGACTGATGATTCCTTGTTTATGATGTTAAAAGTGGTGATTCATTTTGTGAACAGGTTAGATGCGATGGTCATGGAGGCCTTTTCTGATCCTCGAATTTTGTGATAGTTTTGTTGTGAGCTACTGTACACTCTTATCCCTGCTGCTACTGTCACTGCTCACATAGACAGAAAGGTCAGATCAGATTAGGTCACTAGCTTTATACAGAATCAGCTTTGTTGTTTAGTTGTTTCTGACTCTTCATAACACCGTTTTGGGTTTTCTTGGCAAAGATGTTGGAATGGTTCACCATTTGCTTCTCCAGATCATTTTACAGATAAAGAAATTGAGGCAAACAGGGTTAAGTGATTTTCCCAGGGTCACACAAGTAGGCTAAGGCTGGATTTGATCTCAAGTCTTCCTCACTCCAGGCCCAGCACTCCCTAGTTGCCCATGGAAACAACTAGGCGGTGCTGTGTTGGGTTTGGAATCAAATACCTCCTAGATCTTATAGAAATTATATCCATACTTCATCCAGCCCAGTTTGATGCTTATTGACATCCAGCTAATGATAAAGGCCTGTTATAGAAGGGCCCAATTATCCTCCTTGATATCAGTCTTAAAGGTTAAGCTGATTCTCAAAAATAGTCTAATTTACTTTAGTAATTCATGAGAGTCAATTTTTTTGTCTAAACCTTCAGTTTGTTGGACTAGATAATCTTGAAGTTCTCCTTCAACCCTAACTATGTGATCCTATATAGTTTGGGCCTGTCCCACCTGTCCTACTTACCTTTCTTCATACACTAGTGGGGACTGTTTTTGCCTTTCTTTGTATCCATGGTTCTTAGAACAGTTCCTGGCTCACAGGGTGCTCATGGATGCTTGATAATTGAGGCATTCAATACATTAGAGCCTTTTTTATAATAATATTTTTTGGATACATACTATTAGACATCTTTTTTCCCTGAGATTTCTTTACAATTTGGTCTTCTTAGGACTTAGTGACAAAACCCACATGAATGAGGACAAAGATACTAGGTTGATACTAAATATTTGTCAGAAAGAAGTATGTTGATGTTATTAGTTTGGTCATATAGTGATATTAATGCTTATTTATTATCTGTGATGTAAAAAGGAAGGTTGTATAGACACATAATGTGTGCTAGAGAAGACAAAAAAAACCGAACTGTTTTTCATTAAAATATTTAAAGACTGGTCCTTGGGGGAGCAACTGAAAATGTCCTGAGGTGTCTCCAGGGTGGAGGTCACTGAACTCAGGACAGCCCTTTAGATATTCCATTAGAGAGCAGTTCGATGAAGTAATAAATAAATTATTATTAAGCACTTTGCAAATACGGTATTATGTAAATGCTAAATGATGGTAATGATATAGTAGTCTCCTGCTCTTGATGAACGGGTTGACTCCCATGTCACTTAAAATGGATGGTGCAGCAATACTTGTGAAGATAAATGAGTTTTGTATTCAAAAGCTCAATAACCACACTGTTTCTTCCATTTTACAGCTCATGCCTCTCTATATAAGTCCATGCTCTCCCCACTCCTCTGTGGGACAGAATGTAAGCATGGGACTAGATACTACTGTTGGTGAACCAAGGGGCCATATACAGCTCTATGTCTGTAGGGTCATAGATTTAGAACTGGAAGGGACTTGGGGAGTCATTTAGTCTAATCCCTTCATTTTATAGATGAGGAAACTGAGACCCAGAATGGTGAACTGACTTTCTAACTATGCAAATATGATGTAAATGATAAATGAGTTGTGTCTGTGATATCTTCAGTAAAGGGAACTCCTGATGAGTGACTTTTTATACAATATAGATCATCCCCTTCTCTGCAACTTAAAATATAAGGAAGCATTGAAAGTTAATGGACTTGCCCAGCGTCACATAGCAGGAATTAGAGGCTATTTCTGTTGTTCACTTGTCTCTGACTCATTGTGACCCTGTGGACCATAGCACACCAATATTGTCTGTGAAATTTTCTTGGCAAAGATACTAGAGTGGACTTGCCATTTTCTTCTCCAGTGGATTTAAAGACAAAGAGAGGTTAAGGGACTTGCCCAGAGTCACACAGATAGTAAGTATCTGAGGCCAGATTTGAACTCAGGAAGGTGTCTTCCTGTGCCACTTTTTTTTCTTTTAATTAAAGGGGCTATCCTTTCATTCTCTTCTTAAAGAGTTCTATTCATTGAATGGGCATTACCTCACTTAAAGTGAAAATCTGAAAAGACCTTATCCTAAAAGGATCAGGGTTTGCCATTGCATCTTGGGCCATCTCTACTTGCGCTGATGAATATCAGGTCACTGGACCCTTATGGCTCTGGAGGAGAAAGTGAGGCTGGTGACCTTGCACAGCCTGCCCTCACTGAAATTCAAGTCAATTGCAAGTCATGTGATCATCTTGAGGTAATGATCCTATTTAAAAATGAAAGACAAACACAACAACAACACAAGCTATCACTAGCCCATTACCCCTCTTTTTATACTATAGTGCAAACTGTTTTTTGTAGCTCTTTGTGGTACACATTAGTCTATTCAGGTCCTTCTGACTTTGCCCTGAACTCCTCCTAATCCAGAAGGTAATCTGACTTTATCTCTGTCTCTCAGAATCCCTAGCTTCTCTCAGACCTCACCTCAAGAACCAACTCTTAAAAGAAAAAAACAAAATCTCCCAGATGCTAGTGTCCTATCCCCCAAATTTCTCTTTACTTTGTATATTTTGTACAAACTTGTAAAATTGTATGTATTTTACATACAGAGAGGAGAGAGAGAGAGAGAGAAAGAGAGAGAGAGGGAGAGAGAGAGAATATAACTATAAATTGTACACATTGTTTCTTTGAGGATCATAGACTTATAGGAAATAAGGAAGCAATTAGTACCCACAATGTGTCAGGCACTGTACTAAATTCTTTACAAATATCATCTCATATGATTTTAACAACAATCTTGAAATGTAGGTGTTATTACTTGCCCCATTTTATAAATTTGAAAAGTGAAGTAAATGCAAGTTACTTGCCCTGGGTCACACAACTTCCAAATCCAGTACTCTATCCACTGGGACCTTACAGTCCATCAAGTACAACCTGTTCATTGAATAGATGAGGAAACTGAAGCACATCAAAGTTGGGTGACTTGACCAGATGAGTCACTGATGGCAAATATCTGAGATGGGATTTGTGACTCTAAATCTATCTCTTTTTGACTGAGAGAGCAATAACTTTCCCTTTTGTTTTTGTATCCCTACCACCTAGCACAGAATTGGACATAGTAAGTAGACACAAGTAGAGAGAGATAGAGGCAGGATCCCAACTTTAGTCTTCTAGTTTCAACCATAGTGCCTTCCCTATTATACCCCACTGACAGTTCTCAGTGCCTTAGGACTGATATACCTGACAACAGAGGCAGCGCCATGACAGGGATGTCCTGGAGCTTCAAAACATGATATAAACTAACCCTACCATACCCTAACTTAGCAGCTATTCAAAGTTCTAGTCCTTGAAGCTGGAAACACCAGGATAATGGTATACAGAAGGCAGAAGGCAGCCTCTCACAGAGCCTCCTTGGGCTTGCATTTCTCATCAGTCATCACTACTGCATCAGAGCAGTTAGGCAACATTTATGTTAGCTAGTATCAGACAAGACCATGACACTGGTGTTCTAATCAGCTTCCTTTCCCAGCCTTTTGGGGAATTTTACTGCAGAGTGGAAGATCTGTGTTATTCTATAATGAGCATGCTAAACAGCACTTAGGAATTCTTTCCCTAAGGATTTGAGATTCCTTTCCCCAGCTGTTGCTTTGCATGAGTTGAGGTATTGGTAAGAGTCTCAGACTTTGATTCAAAGTCTCATATTTGTTTTCCTGGGAGACTGTTACCCTTACCTGAGTGTAAAGAGGAGAGACCACTAGTGCCTGTCCATTTGTGGCTTGTAAAGAAAATATGAGAAACTGACCAGAATGGGTCATGTTACTAGAGACAGTGACTGCCAATGGGAAATGGCTTCAGCTTATGCTAATTAGTCTTAGAACACAACTATAACATTTACTTTGTCTCTAATATAAAGGAAAAATATTTGGGGAAAAAGGATAGCTCCTTCTTATAAATCACTTTGAAAGATTCCCTAGAAGCATCTATTTCTGAAAAGTCAGACAGACTTCAAGCCAATGTGTCACATCATTTTCTGAGGATCAGGAAGCCTAATGTCCCTAGTGAGTATTTCATTCACTAAGCTATGCTGCTTCATCCAATTCAGCCCATTGTGTTGGTTCTTCATTCTTGAAGAGGACCATGATATCAAGATGATGACATGACTTGAAGTTGACTTTGATTTGAGTGAGGGAGGGCTGTGCAAGGTCACCAGCCTCACTTTCTCCTCCAGAGCCATCTGGGTCCAGTGACCTGATAATCATTAGCATAAGTGGAGATGGCCCAAGATGCAATGGCAGACCCTGACCCTTTTAGGGTAAGGTCTTTTCAGATTTCACTTTGAGTGAGATACTGTCTGTCTGTGTTTGTCCTTCATTTTCGGAGAAGACCACAACATCAGGGAAATGATGTCATGACTTGCACTTGACTTTGTTTTGAGTGAGAGAGGGCTGTGCAGGTCACCAGCTTCACTTTACAATGGGAGACTTTGGCCTATTCAGGTACTCACTTAGAGTGAGGTAACACCCATTCAGTGAATAGGCCTGTTTAAGAAGTCATTAGGGAATGGCCCCTTTAATGAGCAAAAGAAATGTGTAGGCTTTAGTTACTGAGGGGATGGCCTCTTTAATAAAAAAATAAAATCACACTGCAAGGGCACTATCTCAGGGTTCCTCAGTAAAAGAGAAACAGTTACTATTTAGTATTTACACTAAATACTACATAAAAAAAAATACTAAACAGTTCAGTCCATAGCTGTATCCTGAAAGGTGAGAGTGTGAAAGATAAGGAAGTATAGGAGTACAGAAATCAAAGCACCATGCTCAGCACTACTGATAAGAAAATGAAGCAGTTTTTGCCTCCAGAAAGCTTTTTAATAAGGGGAGAGAACACCAATAGTGCCGTGCAATTGGATTTTTATTTTATTTTACCCAGGGCATCATTGGTTTGGGATGAAAGGAAGGAAGGAACATGTGCTAAGGGGACCAAAGAAAATCTCACCTGCTGATTCAGAGCCAGACAGCACTTTCGTGATACACCTTGTTACGTTGTGACCTATTGCAACATGCCTGACTGTGAATTTGCAGTTCAAATGCCAGTTCTCCTAATAAGGTATGGATCTTGAGCAAGATACATCAGCTCACTGGGCCTCAGTTCACCTAACTGCAAAGGGATCTGGTTGCATCCAATGATTCCAAACCTTAATTTTATGGTACTGTCAATAGAACTAGGTGGCTCATTAGATAGAGTGCCCAGCCTGGAGTTAGGAAGACTCATGCTCCTGAACTCAAATCTGGCCTCACTTACTTACTAGCTGTGTGACTTTCTGCAAGTCACTTAATCTTGTTTGCCTTGGTTTCCTCATCTTTAAAATGAGTTGGAGAATGAAATGGTAAACCACTCCAGTACCTCTGTCAAGAAAACCCCAGATGAGATCATAGACAGTCAGACATGACTGAAAAACAACTGACCAGAAAGTACAATGCTCATGCTGGGGTCATCAGGATGGCTAAAATGGTATGGGATGGATTTCAGCCCTAAGCAAAGGGGTAACATGGTCTCCTGGCCTATTCATTTCCTTTCATGTCCACCATCCTCCTTTATCTTCCTCCCATCCAGGTGGTATAGTGGATAGAGCTGGACCTGGAGTCAGGAACACTCAAGTTTAAATTATGATCCTGGACAAGCCATTTAACTCACCTGCCTCTGTTTCTTGTACTGTGAAATGGGGACACTAGTGGGAAGTAAAACATCCTGCAGTTGTTGTCAAATCAGGATTAAAAGAGATTATATTTACAAAGTAGTTAGCATAGTATCTAGCACATAGTAGGTACTTAATAAATGCTTATTTCCTTCCCTCACCTTTCTTCCCACCTCCCTTTCTACCTCAGTTTCCTCATCTGTAAAATGAATTGGAGAAGAAAATGGCAAAGCACTCCAGTATCTTTGCCAAGAAAACCCCCAAATGGGGTCCCAAAGAGTTAGATGTGACTGATACCACCACCACAACAAAAATGATAATTAATACATTAATAAGGGGCTAAGGCTGGCCAGGCCCTTGACATACAAAATCTCATTTCATCCCTGTATCCAGGTTATGCTTTAGGTGTTACTGACCTCCATTTTATAGATGAAGAAACTGAGACTTGAAGAAGTTGCTGGGTTCCTACAGGTGCCTGAAGCAAGATTAGAATCCAGGGTTCCTGGCTCCAGATGCCAGGCTAGGCTGCCTCTCTGTTATTAATATTGTTGTATATCCAGCTCAGCCCAGAGCTCTGCCCTGAAGGGTGAGAATGTCAAAGATAAGGAAGTGCATGGGTCTATAAAGCAAAAAATTGTGCCAGCCACAGCGGATTGCCTTTCGAAGGAACAGCAGAATTAGTGAGTGATGAGGTTATTGGTGATGACAGATTTTTAGATTTTAATAAGTTGGCTGATGCAGTTGCACAAAGTCCCATCCACAAGATTAATTCAGATCAGCAGGGACAGCAGCATTTTCTTCCCCATCACAAACTGGCTGAATCATGATAAAGACACAGGAAGATTGCAGCAATCTAGCACCGGAGCTTGGGGACGTAGAGTTGTCACCTGTTTGGATTTGGGTCCAATGGTAAAGAAAATTCCATTCATAACCTGGAGAAACTTTTGCTCTTAGTCAACAGGTGCACATCTCTGGACTTTGGTTCAGTTTTTCCTGAGAACTTTGGGGTATATAATGTATCAAAATCTTCTCTCTAGTCACTTTTTTTCTAGATGGAGACAGGGATCAGGGGCTGTATCTCCTTAGTCACCACAGGAAAGAAACCACTGTCACCAGATCATTGACTCTCTAGATGGATGATGGTCAACCACAATAGCCCAGAAAAGACTGTGGGCTTTTGTATGAAGGGAAGAATTTATGTACCCACAATACATAAATATTCGATTGGAATGAGAAACCTGGAAAGTGCAGTCATATTGAAAGAGATCTAGGGATGAAAGCCAGCTGCAAATGAGATATGGTTATGTGGTTTGGAAACTATAAATGTCCAGATCTCTTTGGAGTTGCTTATGGACTTGTCACATTACATGGAAATAATAGTCTCACTAATTTTCCTTCCTGATGTGAGACCAATGCATTTTGCAATATTCTGTGTTTGACCTAGGGAGCTCTCATGTAGGGAAGATACACACTTTTTAAGAAATCCAAAGAAAGCTGCTGACAATCAGGGATGTCTTTTGACCAAACAGCTACCTGGACCCTCCGTGAAAAGGGGGCACTGCCATCGAATCTGTAAACAGATACTAACAATGAAGATAATGAGTCATTTAAGATAGCTGGAATATTTGTAGGAGTATGGGAAAATACAAATAATAATTAACAATAATAACATTTATATAACACTTAAAATTTTTACTTTATAGATGTTAATTCTTCTAGCGAAGAAAGTACTTTCTAAAATTTCCTTTACAAATCAAAAAGCCAGACTATAGGTTTCAAAACCCTGGAAATAGCATCCTGAAAGTCAGGTTTTGAGAGGGTGTAGAAGTCATGGCAAGTACCATTTCATCCCCAGAAGGTAGTGTATAGAGCATCGGAGACAGGAATATCTAGGTTTTAAATCCTGCCTCAAACACTGGGAAAGTAACTTTATCTCGTAGCCTCAGGATCCACATCTGTAAAGTGGTGAGGACAAAATTTTACCAAGACATTCATTAACCAATACCCAATGAAACTAAGTTCCTCAGCTGACTTTTTTTCTGACCAGTTTAGGAGAAAGAGACAAAAGCCTTCCTTCTATCAATTATCTTGATTTTCCTCTGTATACATCTTCTATATATGTTTGCATATTTTTACACCTATTATATGTGAGATCCTTGAAGGCAGGGACCATTTTTGACCCCCTTTTTATATTCTCAACACTTTAGCCCAATCCCTGACACATAGTAGGTGCTTAATTGTTGATCTGACTTGAAACGGTGATGCTGCTTCTGATAACTACAATTTACATAATTTTTGAATGTTGGCAATGTGCTTTACAAATATTATCTTATTTCATTTTACAATAACCCTGTTTGATGTGTACTAATATTATCCCGAACCTTTAGGTGAAGAAACTAAGTCAGACAGGTGAAATGACTTGCCTAGGGTCATATAGCTAGTATGTTTTTGAGTCTGTATTTGAACTCACATCAAATGCTATATCCTGTGTGCTATCTAGGCACCACTTTGTGTTGTTGCTGAATCATTTGAGTCATGTCTGACACTTTGTGATTGCAGTTAGTATTTTCTTGACAAAGATATTGGAGTGGTTTCCTTCTCCAGTTCATTTTACAGATGGAGAACTGAGGCAAACAGGGTGAAGTGACATGCCCAAGGTCACATAGATAGTAAGCGTCTGAGGCCAGATTTGAATTCATGAAAAGGAGTCTTCCTGATTTCAAGTATAGTGAACTATCCACTGTACCACCTAGGTGTTATCAAATGCTATTCTAAATACTATCACTCTTTCAATATGCACTATGATTCTCTTATGCTTACCATGCCTGTTTTGTGAATAGGAATTAGCTACCAGTCCCATACCTGATTTATATCGAGCATCTGACTTCTTTTTTACTTTCCTTTTTAGAGAGACTCAAATTGGAGTCTCTCAAACTATAATTAGCATGGTCCTTAGGATGCTGGGGCATAAATTTGTACCTGAGTCAATAAATGTGAGAATAGGAATTCTAATCCCCCTTATTAAAGGTCAGCCTTCTCTAGATGAACCAGACAGAGCAGTTTAGGACATGAGACATGTGAATCCCAGCAAAGTTGTTCTGTCTATGGTAGATCCACATGAGTCCATATTGTTCCCTTCTGTAGTATGTGAGCTCCTTGAAGTCAGGAACTATTTCCTGTTTGTGTAGCCCAACATCTATTTCAGTATAATACAGAGTAGCTTATTTATTGATTGCAACTTTAAATCTTTTGTCCTCTAAGCTTAATAATCAGATTTAGTCCCCTGATGAGTACTCAGCTTTATGATAAATGAAAACTTGAAACAGAGACACACACAGCTCTTAAATGGGAACAGTCATGGAAGGAGGGCAGTATTGTGCTAGAGTCAAACTTTACCAGCTAGAGAGATGAATGTTAAATTTTCAGTTTGAGTCTTTATACCTCAGAAACTGGCAAATGCTACAGGGCTTAGTTTATTTTCCTGTTGATTGATTGAACTTAAGACAGTTAAGAAAAAAATGTGAACAATGAGGATTAAACTTAAAAAGTGTGTTGTACATACATCCCCCCACCCTGAGAGCTGATTGTAAAACATTTATTAGTATACCACTGATGTATATTAGAAAATTGTGGATGCAGATGAGAAGCATCAAGGATGGAACAGAGGCAGAGACATTCATGTTGGTGTCCATCTAGTAACTAAGTTGTTTTAAGCTATGAAACAGGGGGAGATTGGGTATACTTACCTAGTGGCTGAGTTATTTGCAAATGTTGGTGAAACTTATCAGCCACAGTCAGTGTAAATAGTCATGTTTTATACTTTACATGGCAAAGCACCAGTCTCTCTCACTGTACCAGAATTTAGATGGACCCCTGACTTGATAATCGCAATCAATTTTTGTGGTTCTGAATTGCTTTAGTCACAAGACATACACAGTCTTAGCTTCAGGGTCTCTGGCTTCCTCCATCCTTGGACCATGAAATGGTAGAGTTTCCTGCCTGTGCAAATGGAGGGAACATCAGCATTTGTAATGGTTAAAATGAGTCTGGACCAAATGCTGAAAGATATATTGTCAGAAGCAGCCATCCACCGGACCCTGGGGATGAACGAGATTGCCTTATAGATCTTTCCTATTCCAAACTTCTTCAAATTTGCCCATTTCAAACATGCTCTGTTTATTCCAAATGAATAGTAAAGACTTAGCTCAGTCCCACAGAGTCTAAACATTCATGCAAAGCATATTGGAGCTTCTTTGGACTACAGCACCAAGAAAATTTGAAAACAAATCCCAAAAAGGCTTCAAGTCACCTTGACCCGAGCTGCAACATCTGGCAGTAGTACAATCAAGGTCAAACATGGTGCCATTTAAGGAGGAATAGGGTTAATAGTTTTGTGTTTCTCTGAAATTCTATTTTTTGTTTGCTTAATACTGTCACCATCATTTTAAAAAATATATAAAGGGTGCATGGAGGAATGGGGAGGATGATTGTCTATCTTTCTTGTGTCCTTTCTGGAAGGGTGAGGAGAACAGCATGGAGGGCAAATGGAAAGGGGAAATCCAGCCCTCAGTTTTGCCCTAAAACTGGCTTTATAGGATTGTGGGATTTAGATGGAAAAGGACCCTTAGGCAATCTTTAATTTAATTCCCTTACTTTATAGGTGAGGAAACCAAACCCAGAAAGATGATTTGACTTGCTAAAAGTCACGGAGATCTTGGGTTTATCAGAGCTGGAATTTGAACATAGGTCTTCTTCCAAACTCTAAATTTTTTGCTCTTTTCATGAAAGAGCTCAGCACTTTAATCTAATAATTATTAAATTGATAGAGTTTTGTCTTTCTCAAAGAATTTTACATTGATATTTCACTTGATCATCACGACTGTCCAATGAGTAGGTCCATTGGACAGATGAGAAAACAGAGGTCAAAAGAGAATAAATGACTCCATAAAAGGTCCCACATTTGCTATGTGTCAGAATAAGAGAAAGAGTCCTGATTTCTTGACTCCTTGACATTCTTTCAAGTGTAGGATGAAGTTTTGCCAAGTGTTCACATTCTAGCTAACCACCTTTGAAACTTCTTAGTTGACTGTTTCATTTCATCAACAACTTTTGACAGATTCCAGGGGACCAGGAAACACTGGCCTGTCTCTGGTCATATGGCAAATCCCAAGGCACATGGAAATAATTTTGCAGGGCTCCTCGCAACTCAGGATGTCTCCTCCAACTCTGACTTTAGGGAACGCTGTACTCCATCAGCACCTTAACTTACAAACTCAATTAGTTCAAACTAGTTGCTATTTGGACTGGCTAATTAAATTAGCTAATTGTTACTTTGCTCCTAAGGACAATTTGGAAAAGGGAAAAAGTCACCAGGTGCAAACTAGATATGACATCTCTCTCAGTGGAATCTGATAGTAGGAACACTTAGAAAGTTGTCTCCTGAGTGGGCCTGCTGAGATGAACCTAGGACTTTCTGGTGGGCTTTACTCATCCTATGGACCCTAAACTTAACAGCTCCCCAGCACAGAGATGAATAGACTCCACTGAACTCTAGTTTTCCAGATTTGAAAACAGCATCTCCTGTTTGTTGAACCTTCTATGAGTTCAATGGGAATAATAAGTATAGGTATCTACAATATATAATATTTGTGTGTAGATGTACATATGTAGCATATGAGTATATATATTCTACTCATATATGTATATGTACCTATATATGTGTATACGCATACACCTATGCACATATATTTCTATACATTTATATGCATATTTATACCTCTTTCAGTACTGGATGCTGATGTACCTCAAATATTATGACCTACCAAGGCACTGGCTCCCTCTCTTCCAGCACGGTGCCTGCCATATATGATCTACCTTAGAGAAGATAAAAATATTAAAATCTTATTTAAATATCTCGCCATAGGATGAGCTGACTTATAATGAAGGATAAATCAAATTCATCTAAACATAGACGGATATATTGTGCATCTCATTACCAGCAGACAAGATTGGTGATGGAACTCAAACCATGTCACCCGATGATCAATGCCAGAACCTGGGGTTGTTTAACCCAACGAAAAAAAGACTCAAGGAAGACCTGCTTAAGCTCCTCAGTGATTTGAAAGGTTGTCATATGGAAGGAGGAATGCACTTATTATTCTTGGCCAGAGAGGGTACAATGAGGTGAACATCAAAGGCAGACAGATTTGAGTTCAATAAAAGAAAGCGCTTCCTACTGAATAATTGAATGAAAATAGCATTCATTGGGCACTTACTATGTGGGATACCTTATAACATATATTTTCCTAGAGGAGCTTGAGCAAAGGTTCATCGACCTCTTGTCTCTGATGCTACAGCAGGGATTGATGTTTCAGGTATGGGTTGCACTAGCTGACCTCTGAAGTTCCTTAAATCTTTGAGATTTTATGATTTTGCATTTCCACTATTATATAACCTCCCTCAATATCTAATATAGCAAGCCTGTGATAAGGATTTATCTCCTGTCCTCATTGCCACTAGTATTATAATAGGCTTCCCCTTTCTCCTGTACAGAGCTATCATTAAATCTATGGTTACCAGCAATCCACACTTGCTAATTTTACAAGCCTGCCAGTTGTTAATAAAGGGAAATAAATCCATATATTTTTGTCTATTTGAAAAAAAAAAGGCAAGAGATCAAGGAAATGAGATATAAGTAGCATTTCTTCCACTTAGAAGCAGTGGGAAGATAACAGAAAGGGCCCTGGACTTAGAGTGAGGACCTCATTTAGAATCCTGACTGTTTTTCACAACTATCTTACCATAGGCAAATCAGGGCTTCAGTTACCTCACATCTGTAAAGTGAGATGATAACATAGCATCTATCACATAGGGTTACTTTTAGGATTAAATGAGGCCCTTTGTACATCTGAAGTCTTAGTTGTGAAAGATTTAATTAAGGAAAGGTATGATAGGAAGAGAAAATAGGCTGCTCACAGTGAGAATGCTGGGTGACAGATGTGTCAGTGGCCCACTGCTAGCCTCTCAATATCATGAGAAATGGAAGAAGGTTTTCAATATGTTGGGTGGATCCCCTTCTGCACCGTATGAGAGGAATGCCCAAGAGTCACATAGGATGGGTAACCACATATAGGGTTTGCTATTGTTCAATATTCCCAAATCAGTGAGATCATAGCTCCCTTTGGTTACTATTTGATTAGTGGGGATAGGTTAAACAAACTTGGAATGTTAAGTGAACTTAAAATCTTTTGGGAAAAGGAAATCTCCTGGGAGATTTCCTTGAAGAGCTAGGGGAGAAAAGGAAGAAACCTAGGAAAGAATACTAGGCTGAAAACACAAGTCTCCCACATACCTTTAGCATTCAAAATTATATGTGCAAGGGAATACAATCAAAGATTCAAACCTAGAAAAGAACTTAGGGAACTTTTAGTCCAGTCTCTCAGAGAGGGGAACTGAGGTTCAGGGAGGCTAGGTAACTGGGCAACGATCATAGTAAGCACAGGGAGGGGCTGTGAACCCACTTTAGTCAATGATTTTTCCATTGCATCCTGCTGGCTCCACTGGTCATGTAGGTTGTGATGCAACCCTGTAAGTAGACTTAGCTCCTCTTCTTCTGTCTGTCTCCCCCTCCCTTTCTTTCTCCTCTCCAAAGGAAGGTAAATTTGGATGGCCAAAAGATGCCCAGTTGACTTGGGTTTTACTGGCTAATCTCCCTTCTCTTCCCTTCCTTTCTGTTCCTTTCCCTTCCCTTCCCCATTGAGCCTACTGCACTGACCCCATGGTCCCTTGCCTAAAGGTTCTCTTCTGGACCCTCCTAGTTTGAGAGTGATTATCAATAGTAACTTGCTGTTTCCCTCCCAGCCTGATGTCTTTCTTTTTCTTGGCCTCATTAAAGGGGCTATGCCCTGGCTACTTCTTAAGCAAGACTATTCAATGAATGGGTGCTACCTCACCCTAAGTGAGTACCTGCATAGACCTTGCCCTGAGGGGACCAAGGTCTCCCAGTGCATCCTGAGTCATCTCCAGTCATCCTGATGAATATCTGGTCACTGGATTTCGATGGCTGTGGAGAAGTGAGGCTGATGACCTGCACAGCCCTCATTCTCTCAAAACAAAGTCAGATGTCATTAGTTCTCTGAACAGAAAACAAGCCACCTCCATTAAGGAGTTATCCTACGGAAACAGTGTTTTGATCCCAAGTTTCACATTCATTTTATTCTTCGTCCTTTTGCCAACCCTCCTATGGCATTCATTATAGGATGCTACCAGGGTCCAATTCTCCATTATCCATGTCCCAGAAAATATTCTGTGACCTGGAATCATGGAATAAACTCATCCTGAAAGGTAGAGGTTGTCCCTCACTGGTCATATGGATGTTTTTATTGTACCCAGTGCAGGGGCTGGCACATGGTAGGTACTCAACAAATATATTTTTATTGAGTAATAAAATGTCATTTGCCAGGCTAAGCTAAATTTGGCAAATACATGAGACTGGGAGTGAGGAAACCCAATTCTCTTAGTCATGGGTTCTCTCACATTCCCTAAATATCAAATGGGGACAGTTATCACTCCTTCTCCTTCCTCTGTGACTGAGGGGATGATGAGGAGTCATGTCCTGACAGCCCCCGAGCTTCTCAGAGACAAGTGCTAAATAAATCTGAGACACCATTATTAACATTTGAAAAAGTAATTTCTCTGAAAATTGCTTTTTATTAAGGCTGGGCTATATATACATATGCTTCCCTGAAAGGCAAGACAATCTGAAAAATATAGTCTCTCACCCCTCATTGCCCCATGACAGGACTGCAGTATGGAATTTCCATCATTAACCCTTTTGTCTTCTTTTTCTAAGAAATTTCTAACACATCTGTGTAAGAACTTTGATTCGCTCCATTTTGTTTTGTATTTTTTAACCACAGAATTCTCTTTCCTTGTTTTTCAGAATAGGACATCTTTGCTTGACAGCAGTCAAATGAAAACAAATTACGGTCAACTCTGAATTACTCAGTGATTGATTATTCATTGGGTGTATCATATAATCCCTTTGCTTTTTTTTTTCATTTTCCTACTGGACCCTGTAGGTACTCATCAGATCCTTTTCCATGGAGTAGTCTCAGAAAATAAAAACTGGAATTAGTCAGCTTTGTTTGAGATAGTCATAGCTATGCTGGATGGTTTGATTGGGGGAGGAGATAAAAATTGGGAGCTGAAATGAGGTTTGCATTCTTGATCAAAAAGTTACAAGGACTGAAAAGCATAAAAGCAATTTCTAATTCTCTCTCTGTTGTCATCAACCTTGTTATCTGTATGGCAGTCTAGCCCTGATGCAGTCAGGAACCCCCCGAAGATGATTTTGTGGCAAAAGCATACTAGATTCTGAGTCAGAAGCTGAATTCAAATCCTCATTTTTCCACTTGCATGAAGGACAATAGGCAAATCATGGGACCCTTAGCACCTCGGTTTCCTTGTCTGCAAAACCAAGGGTTAGATCTAGATATCATTTAGGTTCCCTTCCAGCTGGAAATCTATGATCCTTTGAGGTAGTATTTATGGAGTTCCTATGTGTCCAGTAGTATTGGGACAGGAAAAGTGGAGAGAAGGGGTAAAAGATGCATTAGAAATGATTCCTGTTCTGAGAAGGTTATTTGAGGAAATAAAACATATACAATGAAAAGAAAACCAATAATAATTCAATAAATATTATTTATTAAGTACCTACTCTATGCAAATAGCAATATCAAATATGTCACTTTAAACACAAATGTTACAAAAGATAGTGTACTGGAGCTTTAAGTCTGGATGAGAACTATCAAAATTATAAATAATCATAATATAAAGGAATATGGGACACATGTATAAATGAAAGAAAAAAATTTACCAAGTATTTGCCATATGCAGAGTTTTGTGCTAAGCATAATATTTCATGCTTCCAAAGAACTCACATTTTAATATGTTATGATTACATAGATAGGAAGTTTCAGCTAAAAGTCACATAGTAGGGTCCTATGGTCCTAGGGTGTAGAAGTAGAGCAGATGTTAATGTATCTTCCTTAATGTCATTTCCATCAATAAAACCATATTTGCTTTGGATGTTGATAGAACCAAAGAGTTTAGTGGTGAGAATTTTCTCTTATTTGTCTTCAATAGCTGGCGCTGTTTAGAAGGTAGGGCTGCCAGCACCTACTGAGTTAGTTGATAGAATACGTTTCCAAAAATGTTGCTCCTTGGGATAATCACTGTGTGAACTAGGTTAGAAGCATGACTGATGGCTTGGGGGGCACACTTCTTCCCAGGGCTCTTAGGCTCAGTCTTGCAGGGTGTCTCCACAAGGGTCTGAGAAGAAGTGATTGTTGAGATTAGCTAATATGACAAAAATGGAAAATGACAAATATTAGAGGGAATGTGGACAAATTGGAACACTAATGCACTGTTGGTGGAATTGTGAACTGATCCAATCATTTTGGAGAACTGTTTGGAACTATTCCCAAAGAGCTATAAAATCATGTATATTCTTTGATCCAGCAATACAGTAGTATTGCTACACCAAAGAGACCAAAGATTAAAAAAAAACATTGATAGTAGTTCTTTTTGTGGTGGCAAAGAATTGAAATTTAGGAGATGACCATTTTTGGGGAAATGACTAAACAATTGGTGGTATATAATTGTGATAGAATACTACTGTGCTGTAAAAATTGGTGAGCAGGATGCTTTCAGAAAAAACCCAGGAAGACTGATACAATGTAAAAGTGAACAGAACCAGTAGAATATTGTACACAGTAACAGCAATATTGTAGTTTAATGATCAACTGTGAATGATTTAGCTGTTCTCAGCAATACAGTGATCTAAGACAATTCTGAATGACTTATGATGAAAAATGCCATCCTCCTCCAGAGAAAGAACTGATGGAGTCTGAACGCAGATCAAAGCACACAATTTTTCACTTTCTTTATTTTTCTTAGGTTTTCTTTTTGTTCTGTTTTCTTTCACAACATGGCTAATAGAGAAATATGTTTTGCATGACTTCACATAAATAATCTACATCAAATTTCTTACCTTCTCAAGGCGGGAAGCAGGTGATGGAGAGAGAGAATTTGGAACTCAGAATTTGTTTTTTAAAAGGATGAATGTTAAAATTTTTTATGGACAATTAAATAAATTAAAATAAGCATATTATTCAAAGAAAGTGGTGGCATGGCCACAACTTGATTTAAGTACTTATCATACAATATGACCTTGTCAGGGAAGACAGCAAGCATAGCAAAAGGGACAAATGAGTGGTATAGAGCACTGCTAACTTGAAGCTCACAAGAGAGCATCATAAACTATACTGGTCAAGACACAGTCATTCCACATACCACTTGCCACAGTTGTAGCAGACTAACTCATTGGTTCCATAAATAGTTCATAGCTAGCAGATGACTGAACTGAGGAATGACCTTCAACCAATCTTCAAGGGATTGGTTGAAAGAACTGGGGATGTTTAAACCAAAGAAGGGAAGACTTTCTCCCTACCTTTCTCCCTTCTCTTCTCTCTTCCTTTCTCCCTCCTTTGCTGTAACTTCCCCATTACTTCCTCTCTTTCTTCCTTTCTCTTCCTTCTCTTTTTTCTTCTTTCTTCTTCTTTCTTCTTTCCTATGTGCCTCTCTCCCTCCCTCCCTTCCTTCCTTCCTTCCTGTGTTTGTGTTTTTCTTTCCACCTTAAAACAATGAGGGAAGCAGTAGAACAGACTTTACAAATATAGGCCTCTACTTGACTGGAGTTACCTGGGGACCAGCTCCATTTTTGTCATCAATTATTGGACAGGCACCAGAAAAAAAAGAGCTTCTAGCCTCTGGTAATTAATGAAGCAAGTGTAGGGAAATTTGATTGATTTATGCAAATGGTTACTGTTTTTAGTCTTATCCAGTAAGTAACCACAGGGAAAAGAAGGGAGATAAGCATTTATATAGTGCATACTATGTTCCAGACACTGTGTTGTTGTTGTTTTTTTTTTAACAATATCTCATTTGTTTCTCACACCAACCCTGGGAGAGAGGTGCTCTTAGTAAGTAATAAAGCTTCTCATCTCAAATGAACTTTGTTTTTCTCATAAAAAATCCATTCCTTATACCTTTCCTAACTTTATATCATTTAGTTTCATGCAGAGAATTCAAAATCTTGGGAAATTCTAGAAATGATGCAACATTTTAAAAATGATTCACCCTGGGAATATGGGGGAGAATTAGGAGAGAGGTGGGATCCTCTGGGTGTCGTTAAAGTTCCAGTGGTTTCAAAGGTGGAGGAGCATTTCAGTGACATTTTACAGGTAAGATCCTTGACTGACTGCTGTGAGACATATGCCACTAGACAGCCTAGAAACAAAGAAGTTATGTCCATACCATGATGGTCAGCTTGCCTTGGGAAAACATCAGAAAAAGAAATGAAGTCAAAATGCAATTCTAAAATAATGAATTATATTTTAAGAGTATTTTATAGTTTATGAAAGACTCTCCAAGGCACCACTTAGAGGTAGCTATGTGGCACATTGGATAGAGAGTTGAGCTTGGAGTTAGGAAGATCTGAACTCAAATTAAGCCTCAATTACTTGTTTGTCCTTTGTTCTTGAAGAGGACCATGGCATCTGGGAGTGATGCCATGATTTGTGAGGGAATTGGATTTAAGTGAGTCAAGGCTGTGCAAAGTCACTAGTCTTACTGTCTGCTCTGGAACCATCTGAGTCCAGTGGCAAGATACAGAAGGCCCTGGATGCAGTGATAAGCCTAGGCTTTTTGAGCTAAAGTCTTTCCCAGGTCTGTTTGGCTAAGGCAATGCCCATTCAGTGATTCAGGCTATGTTAAAAATAAGGCAAAGAATGGCTTTTTTTACCTAGTCAAAACATTAAAATCCACCTGGGAGGGAAAGATCCTTGGGGTTTTCGGCCAAACCACCAATTATTGCTATTTATACTCACTCTGAGCCATCAGAAACCAAGACAACTGATAGTCTTGTAGGAAAATTGACGTTTTCACTGATGATGAAAAAGCACCCAAAAAACCCATACAAGATTATCCTTCTGAAATATAAGCCTCATAAAGGCAGAAGAGCAGACTAAGAAAAAAAGGAGATAAGCACTTATATACTTTTATTAACATGTTACTATGTACCGGGCACTGTGCTAGGTAGATGAAGACCAAAGATCATGTCACTCAGAATTACCTCTTTTTTATTTTTTAAGAGCTTGGGACTATCTAACTCAACATTAGAATATTTTAAGAGAAGAGCTTAAGCATATCTAATCTAACATTTGGAATAGAAGAGTACTCTGTCTAGATTTTGTTAATTGGATGGAGTGGCTATTATTAAAGAATTGTCAGCCTGCCATAACCTGAGAGATCTTCTAACCACTCTACTTTAGCAAACTTGTGTTGAGGAGGCTTTGGTGGTCCTAGAGAGATGCACCCAGTAGTTAGTGTCAGGGAAGAATGCCCAGCAGAGATATGGTATCCAGCAGCTGCCAGAGCACAGTAGAGTAAAAAGAAGTGTTTGATGGGGACATGTGAGCTATGGTTTTGAATCAGTGTAGATCACTATTCTAGAATTCCATGTGGTCTTCTTTTGTTTATTGACTAATCAGTGGGAAAAGCTCCTTACTGGTAAGCTCAATCTATTTCTACATGCCATTAAATGTTTGTTGATTGAATGGCTGATATATGCCATTAGAGAAACTGTAGTTGTTCTTTAATGTCTTGTAAGGTTGGATTGTCTAGTACCCACATTCTGGATTGTCTAGTACCTACATTGTGACTGTCAGAATCTGTGTTGTGTGGTAAGCTTCTGAACTATCCCAATCTAAAACTCCTGGCCATGTTCTGTTTAGTCCGTGAAATGTCAGTCACTGGATTCTGTTTCACAAGGAAGACTGTAAAAGACGGGAAGTCTGAGACAGCATTTACCTCAGTTTCAAAGTTTCCTTAACTTCTCACGTTGTCTGGATTTGGTTTCCTGTCTGACTACTTACCTTAGACTCTTTGCCTTGTCTTGACTCCTGCTTTCTAAATAATACTTTGTTGGTGACTACTTACCTGGTATTGACTCATTACTTACTTGTTATTCATCACTATGTCCTGCCCTCCTGTTTCTGGATACTTCTTGATATAGATCACCCTCTAGATCTAGTTCTGTATTCCAGTGTCAGCCTTTGTTTGGGTTTTCTATTTCCTATCTTGCATTTTTATATTAACAATCCATTGATTTCCAAAACCCAATGTGATGGAGATGCTGCCCAATAGATAAGGTTTGACAAACCCAGCTGAGTTGACTAAAGATCATGGTCCCAGTTGGATTTACGAAGAACATATAAACCCAGCTCAAGTAAAAGTATCATATAGAAGTTTAAAATTATGAGGTACTATTGAGTATATCTACACCACCCACCCATTCAGAGAAGAAACATCTATCTAGAATAGTTGTCAAACTTATGACTGTTGGCCATCCCTACTGCTGCAGGACAGATTAAAGAAGAATGTGAAATTCTTAAAATATAAATGAAAATAGAAGATGGCAGAGTAGAAAGATACACATACTCTAGCTCTTCCCCCACAGCCCATAAAATATCTGTAAAGAATGACTCTCAACAAATTCTAGGGCAGCAGAAGCCACAGAAAGATGGAATGGCAGAAATTTCCAGCCCAGGGTGACCTGGAAGGCTGACAGGAAAGGTCTGCTGCACCAGATGTGGAGCGGAGCACAGCCCAGCCTTGGTTGCATGCACCAGGAGGAGCAGGGCTGGAGCAGGCCTTGGGGGCAGAATCCCCAGCAGCAGCAGATGTTCTCAGATCCCTCAAACCACAGGCATCAAAGACACTTCAAAGGTCAGTGAGAGAGCTTTTTCACCTCTGTGACAAGGGAGCAGGGTCCTCCCCTAGACCTGGTCCGAGGTGGCAATGGCAGCAGCAGCAGGAGGCAGTGGGGGTTGCAATAACGGTAGTCACTGAAGGCAGCAGTCAGGTTCAATTTTTGAAGCCTCAGCTTAAAGCACCTGGGGGAATTGAGTAGCTGATCTGAATCTCAGCCATAAGCCAGGTCTGGGAGTAAACCCCTCTCCCTTGACTGTGCCACCTTGGAGGAACTGAGATCTTACAGGTCCCCAGAGTATACCCTGCTCTTGACAAAAGACCCAAAAGTCAAGTAACTGGTTGGGAAAATGCCCAAAAAAGGGAAAAAAAATAAGATTATAGAGTTTACTTTCTTCATGAACAGGTATTCTCTCTCATCCTTTCAGATGAGGAAGAACAATGTTTACCATCAGGGGAGCACATAAAAGTCAAGGCCTCTGCATCTAAAACCTCCAAAATAAATATGAAATGGTCCCAAGTCATGGAAGGGCTCAAAAAGGATTTTGAAAATCATGTAAGAGATATGGAGGAAAAATTGGGAAGAGAAATGAAAGAGAAAGGGAAAGAAAATCATGAAAAGCGAGTCAGCAGCTTGCAAAAGGGGATCCAAAAAAATGCTCAAGAAAATAACACCTTTAAAAACAGGTTAATCAATTGGCAAAAGAGGTCCAAAAGGCCAATGAGGAGAAGAATGCTTTTAGAAGCAGAATTAGCCAAATGTAAAAGGAGGTTCAAAAGCTCACTGAAGAAAATAGTTCTTTCAAAATTAGAATGGAACAGATGGAGGCTAATGACTTTATGAGAAACCAAGAAATCACAAAACAAAACCAAAAGAATGAAAAAATGGAAGATAATGTGAAATATCTCATTGAAAAAACAACTAATCTGGAAAATAGATCCAGGAGAGACAATTTAAAAATTATGGGGCTACCTGAAAGCCATGATAAAAACAAGAGCGTAGACATCATCTTTCATGAAATTATCAAGGAAAACTGCCCTGACATTCTATTCTAGAACAAGAGGGCAAAATAAATATTGAAAGAATCCACCAGTCACCTCCTGAAAGAGACCCAAAAAGAGAAATTCCTAAGAATATTGTAGCAAAATCCCAAAGTTTCCAGGTCAAGGAGAAAATATTGGAAGCAGCTAGAAACAATTGAGTATTATGGAAATACAATCAGGATAACACAGGATCTGGCAGCTTCTACATTGAGGGATTGAAGGGCAAGGAATATGATATTCCAGAAGTCAAAGGAACTAGAATTAAAACCAAGAGTCACCTACCCAACAAAACTGAATATAATACTTCAGGGGAAAAATGATCATTCAATGAAATAAAGGACTTTCAAGAATTCTTGATGAAAAGACCATAGCTGAAAAGAAAATTTGACTTTCAAACATAAGAACCAAGAGAAGCATGAAAAGGTAAACAGGAAAGAAAAGCCACAAGGGACTTGCTAAAGTCAAACTGTTTACATTCCTACATGGAAAGATAATATTTGTAACTCTTGAAACTTTTCTCAGTATCTGGGTAGTTGGAAGAATTATACACACACACACACACACACACACACACACACACATATACATATATACATACACACACACACACACAAATATATGGAAAGAGACAGAGACAGAGAGACAGAGAGCACAGGGTGAGTTGAATAGGAAGGGATCCTATCTAAAAAAATAAAATTAAGGGGTGAGAGAAGACTATATTGGGAGGAGAAAAGGAGAAATGGAATGGGGCAAATTATCTCTCATAGAAGAGGCAAGAAAAACTTTTCCAATGGAGGGGAAAGGGGAAGAGGTGAGAGAAAAAAAGTGAAGCTTATTCTCATCACATTTGGCTCAAGGAACGAATAACATGCACACTCAATTTGGTATGAAAATCTATCTTACACTACAGGAAAGTAGGGGAGAAGGGAATAAGCAGGGTGGGGAGGATGATGGAAGGGAGGGCAAATGGGAGGAGGAAGCAATTAGAAATAAACACTTTTGGGGAGGGACAAAGTCAAAAGAGAGAATAGAATAAATGGAGGGCAGGATAGGATGGAGGGAAATACAGTTAGTCTGACACAACATGATTATTATGGAAGTCATTTGCAAAACTCCACATATGTAGCCTATATTGAATTGCTTTCCTTCTCAGTGGGGATAGGTGGGGCGGGAGGAAGGAAGAGAAGTTGGAATTCAAAGTTTTAGAAACAAATGTTGAGAATTGTTTTTGTGTACAACTGGGAAATAAGAAATACAGGTAATGGGGTATAGAAATTTATCTTGCTCTACAGGACAAAAGAGAAGATGGGGATAAGGGAAGGGAGGGGTGTTAAAAGGGAGGGCACATTGGTGGAAGGGGTAATCAGAATGCAAGGTGTTTTGGGATGGGGGAGGGGAGAGATGGGGAGAAAATTTGGAACTCAAAATTTTGTGAAAATGAATGTTGAAAACTTAAAATAAATAAAGGCAAAAAATGAAAATACAATGTATCACAGATAATGTTAATTTCTCTTTTTCTAAGGTAATATACAGCCTGTAGGGTTCTCTGTTATTTGATATGACATCACTGATCTAGAGTATCTCTAATAGATGGTTAACTAGGATCTGTTTGAGCACAATTAGGATCAAAGCACACAACTGATTTCATTTTCAGAACCATTAAAGTATTAGGTTTTTCCTTGTGAAGCATATGTAAGCCCTAGAAGTACCATTCCAACTCCCACATGAATTAATGAGTCAGGTCCTCAGGCCTCTAGGACTAGCCTTAAGGGATTATGGGTTGTATTTCTAATGCTATAGTTAACCAGTCCACACTGGGTGTACTTCCTACAGTGATTATCAGTGAATATCAATTAGTCAGTCAGACTTGGCTGATTTTTTGCAAGGGCCATTTAACTAAAGCGGTAGAGTAAGAGCAGTTGGTGCCAACAACCCCTCAAAGTCTGTGACACACTTTCCCATGAGTACATATAGAGTACAGGGGACGATGGGATCAAGCTTAGGCTACACATGTCCTGTTGGTGGTCCAGCTTGGTGGTGACTGAAATAGCACTGGTTTTGATAATGGTTCTGTTATTTTATTACCCATGGGCTTCTAACTGACTTTTTCTGTGGTCCTGGGGTGGAAGCAGTCACTTATGTGAGTTTCTCATTGGATTGCTTTGTAATTATTTGGTCTCATGTGAACTTCAGGGTTTTGCTGGAGTAGGTATATGGAAATTTGGGTGTCTGTCACCTGCTGAGGCAGTCGTCTTGGCGAAAAGTCTCACCCTTTGATTAAACTGTGTTCTGCCTGCCTTTAAGTTGTCATCTTCAGCATCAATTTTCATCACTATGATCATCAAAACATTAGGAATCTAACTGCAAGTTGGTGGGTTAGGTGCTAATCATCTGTCTAGTAGCTAGACAGATACAATTCCTGAACTCTAGGAGCTTAAAAGGTACAAACTAAGTTAAATATACCATTGATGATATTAATCATATTAAAAACAATGATAGCAATAACGATACACAATTATATATATCAAGGTGATTTCTTTATCACAAGCCTCTGTGGGAAATAGTACAAGTATTGTTAGTTTCATTTTATAGAAGAGGAAGACAAGATTAAGTTAGATGGTAGTGGTCACTCAGTCATTCAGTTGATATTAATTAGGTTCGTATTATGTGCCAGGCACTGTGCTGAGCATTGGAAATTTTGAAAAAAGGCAAGAGACCATCCCTTCCTTTAAGGGTCTCTCATGCAAACTATATACAAGCAAGGTATAGACAGGATGTATTGGGAGTAATCAACAGAAAGAAGGCTCTAGCCTTAAGGAGCATCAGGAAAATATTCTTAGAGAAGCTGAGACTTTAGCTGAGTATCTAGGGAAGGTAGGAAAGGCAGATAAAGAAATAGCTAATAAGTGCCTAGAATGAGGGCTAGAATGTGAAAAAACTATAAAATGTTCACGTTATAGGGATATCAAGGATGACTACATTTCAAAGGTATGGATTAAGGAATAAAAGTCTAGGCTTGTCATGAGATTTTTACTCTCTAATCTATAACTTGAAAATGTATTCATCCTTAACTGGGAAAAATATTTTATGCAAGTTTCTCTGATAAAGGTATCATTTCTCAACTATAAAGGGAATTGAGCCAAATTTATAAAAATAAAAGCCATTCCCCAACTGATAAATGGTCAAAAGATATGAGCAGGCTGTTTTCAGGAGAAGAAATCAAAGCTATCGACAGTCCCATAAAAAATGTTCTAAATCACTATTAGAAAAATGTAAATTAAAACAACTTTGAGGTACCACCTATCAAATTGACTGCAATGGCAGCAAATGAAAGTGACAAATGCTGGAAGGAATGAGGAAAAATAGGGACACTGATGCATTCTTGGTGGAGTTGTGAGCTGGTCCAACCATTCTAGAGAACAGTTAGAACTACACCCAAAGGTCTTTAAAACTGTGCATACCCTTTGACCCAGCAATAACACTGCTTGAACCATATTCAAAAGAGATCAAAGAAAAAGGAAAAGAACCTATATATACAATAATATTTATAGTATCTCTTTTTGTGGTGGTAAAGCATTGGAAATTGAGGAGATGCCCATCAATTGGAAAAGGACAGAACAAGTTATGATATAGGATTGTGATGTTCTTGTGCTAAATGTTGTGGAAAATGGTTTCAGAAAAACTTGGGAAGACATGAACTGATGCAAAGTGAAATGAACAGAACCAGGAGAATATTTCACACAATAACAAAAATATTATAAGAATGAGCAAAGGTGAAAGACTTAGCTACTCTGAACCAAGACAATTCCAAAAGATCCATAATGAAAAATTCTATCCACTTCCACAGAGAGAACTGATGACTTCTGAGTGAAAATTCAAGCATATTTTTTTCACTTTTGTTGTTTCTTGCTCTTTGGTTCTTTTCTTTCAACATGACTAATATGGAAATGTTTTTGGCATGACTTCATATGTATAATTGATATAATATTGCTTGCCTTTTCAATGGCTGAGGGAGGAGTAGGAGGGAAAGAATTTGGAATTCAAAATTTAAAAACATGAATGTTGAAAATAAATTAAAAAACAAACAAAAGTGTATTAATCTTTAATATCTCTAAATTAATTTATTTAATGCTGTTATTCCTACCTCTGTTAGCAAGCCTTTTGACAACAAAATGTGTCATTAAAACATAGCTTCAGTGTTAGAGGTAGCTCATGAATATAGCCCTTTGAGCCCACAATGTCCCAGGTCATCAAATTAGTAGTCATTTAATTGAATAGCAGCAGTTTTTTTTTTTAAGGCTACAGTTATTGTGTTGCCAGGAAACTGAAGCAGTTAAGTGACTTGCTCAGGTTAACATAGCAAGTAAGTGTTTGAAACTGAATTTGAATTCAGATCTTCCTGACTCTAGGTTTAGTGTTCTATCCACTGAGACACCCTGAGCTGACTTTAGAAGACAAAACTATCAAGCAGGGACAAAATATGGTCGCAGTCTTCCCAGTTCTCAGCCTCAGCTGACTGGGATATTCTATTTCTAGGAGTGCGTACTCTCAGGTGGATAGTGAGATGCTAGGACTTAAGACAGGGATACAGCCTGAAGATCCATGGCCTGAGGAGATACTAAGTACATCTTTCCCCAGTTCAATTTATTTTTAAAAAGCACTTCTTAATTGAATGATTAATTGATGAGTTCACAGCTCAATCTGGGTATTTTTTGAGTAAAAATGACTCATTTATAATGCACTTATAAGTTTTCAGAGCACTTAAAAAACAACAATCCATTGAGGTAGGTGGGGCAAGAATTATTGTCAAATGTACATAAAAGACCATTGTTACTTTTGTTGTTTTTTTTTCAATCACTGTAATGGTTTGCCATTTCCTTCTTCAGCTCATTTTACAGATGAGTTGCTGAGGCAAATAGGATTAGGTGCCTTGCCTAGGATCACACAGCTAGTAAGTGTCTGAGGTCATGTGTGTGTGTTCATTCTTTGTTGCTGAAGACCATGCCATCAGAAAAATAATGACATGACTTGCACTTGACTTTGTTTTGAGTGAGGGAGGGCTGTGCAGGTCACCAGCCTCACTTCTCCTCCAGAGCCATCTGAGTCCAGTGACCAGATATTTATCAGGATGAGTGGAGGCAACTGGGGTTAAGTGACTTGCCCAAAGTCACACAGCTAGTGAGTGTCAAGAGTCTGAGGTGGTGCAGTGGATAGAGCACCACTGAAGGAGTCAGGAAGACCTAAGTCTGAGGTCATATTTGAACTCACAAAGTTGAGTCTTCCAGGCCCAGGGCCCTATCCACTCTGTCACCTAGTTGACAAATGTAAAGGATTTGAAACCTTTAAAGACCACAGCCTCCCTGTTTCTGTCTCTGTCTCTTCCTCTTCCCTTTCTCACTCCCACTTCCTTCTCTCCACCCTCTCTTCCTCTTTCCTTTCCCCCTATTTCCTTTCTGTCTCTCCTTCTCTCTGACTGACTCTTCTCTTGTCTCCTCTACTTCTGCATGTCTCTATCTCTCATCTGTTTCTATATATGTATACATTTATGACCTCCGTGGTTATTATCCATATCGTCACCTCTATTTTCAGCAGAAGGGCTCAGGGCAGGCAAAGGTGACTTGCCTAGGGTCACACAGCTAGTAAGCATCAGCGCCTGCATGGCATGCAGATCTCTTCAGACCCCACCGACTGGCCTCAGGGGCCCAGTGCTTGGCGTCGTGCCCTGTACCCTGGGTCTCCCCTCCGCTCCGCCGTGCCTTAAGTCGCCCTGATTTACATCTCTTGGCGAGCCTGCAGCCCACGTTTCCTCTGTGACCTAGCCCTCAGAGCCCCTTTCCCATGAGGGGTGCAATGGCTTCGCTTCGCTGCAGCCGGGCCAGGCCAGCCTCAAGTTCACAGCCACGGCCGCCGCCGCTCGCTGTCCAACGTTCCATTTCTCCCCAGGTCGCTGGCTGCCCCCGCCGCTGCTCACCCCGCAGGCTGTTAGCTTCTCTTTTTACACTGCCTGTCATTCTTTCCAACCGTAGGTGTCCCCACTGGCAGGAAGGTGATCAAGCACGGAGAGGCCCCTATTAAATTTCACTCCTGCCTCGTCAGCAGATTTCCTGTTGAGACCTGCGGTGTTTTAAAAGTCATTTCTTCCCTGGGAAGCTTGCTGGGGACGCCGGGAGGGAAGGGAACCAGGGACTGGCAGTTTGGGATGCGCTGGGAGAATTCCGTTCTTTTTATAATAATTATTTTATTTTATTGCTTTTCGGATGTCTCGTGGGATGTCGTTTTAATTACAATGGCTTGTATGGAAAATATCTCGATCCTTTGGAAAAGGCAATAAAACTTGCTGGGTTTTGTTTGAAAGGTTCTAGTTAACATGTGTAAATAATAAAAGGAGGGACTCCCAAGTCAGAGAGGATCTCCTAAACCTACCTCCTGCCTCCTCAGTTAAGTGGTTTGAACATGACCTTAAAAGAGCAGCTGGGATACCTGATATTGTCAGCTTTAAGACTATTCAGACCTGTTTTGTAATTCAGTCTCTCACTCCAGCTCCCGACCTGTGGGTTAATAAATGTTAATAAACATTTCCAAGTATTGCTGGAAGTGGCAAATCTGACTTTGGCATCTTCTCCCATGGTGTTGTGGTGAGGGAGGGAGTGGGGACTACAGGATTGGGTATCAAGGGGCTTGGGTTTGAGTGTGAGCTCTTCTGCTTTCTTTTCTTTGGTCTTGGGCAAGTCATTTCCCTTCCACTGGCCTCTGTTCCCTCTTCAATAAAATGAAGGCATTAGAATAAACTGATTAAGTGCTGGGCACTATGCTAAACACTGAGAATAGAAATACAAGCAAAAAACAAAGATATTCCCTGCCCTCATTGGGCTTACATTTTAATGGGGGAAATATCACACAAAAGAAAGCTGAAAAATTGAGGGGTGAGTTGGGAGGAACCAGCTCAGGAGTAGGCCAGAGACAGTCTTGAGATTTAGGATTGAAAACTGGGGTGGAATGAAGACAAGCCTGGCCTGGGCTTTCTCCTTAAAATGGAGGATCTGAAAGGAACCAGTCAATCAGAGAATGAGGCTGGGAGTGGGCTACTTCTGATGTAAGAAGTCCAGGGTAGAGTGAGCTTCTAGGGAGAAGAGGAGATATGGCTGAGAATGTCTAGGCAGTCAGGGTAATAGCTTGGAAAGGCTACACTTCTGAAGGGTAATAGATTTTCAGCTGGAAGGAGGCTTAGATGCTATTTAGTGGATATTAGAGGTTATTTAGTTACACAGTACATAAAACATTAGAGTAGGTAGATGGCACAGTGCCTGAAGTCAGGCAGAGTCCTCTTCCTCAGTTCAAATCTGGCCTCAGCTACTTACTGGCTGTATGACCCTGGGCAAGTCACTTAACCCTATTTGCCTCAGCTCTTCCTCTATAAAATGGGCTGGAAATGGAAATGGCAAACCAGAAAAAAAAAACCCAAAACCAAAAAACAACAACAAATCAATATGGGGTCATGAAGTGTCAGACACAGCTGAAAAAACAATAAGAAAGAACATTGAACTTGAAGTAGGGAAGACCTGAATTCAAATTTTACCTCAGATGCTTGTTAGCTGTGAGGTCCTAGACAAATCATTTCACCTCTGCCTGCCTCCTTTTCCTCATTTATAAAATGGGGACATCAACAGCACCTACAGCCCAGGATTATTGTAAGGTCAAAAAGTTCATTGCTAACCTTAAAGTGACATATAAGTGCTAGTTATTATTGGATCAACCCTATAATTTTACTGATGAAGACTGAGGCTCAACTCTCAGGGGATTTACCCAAGGTCCTTAAGGTAGTAATTGTTCAGAGTGGAGATTCAATCACAGGTTCTCTGATCCCAAATCCAGCTGGCTTTCAACCATGCTTGTTTTCTCACCTTGTGGTTCTAAGTAATAATGGAAACTCATTTACATAAGGCTAGTAGACTTATAAAAAGCTTTTCTTATAATAATCCTGTAAGTACTGTAAGCACGATTATACCAATTTTTTAACAGATGGGAAAACTGAGACTCAATGAGGGTTAGTGACTTGTCCCTAGCTCAAGACCAGGAAACAAACCCATTTTTTTTCACTTAGTGAGAAGCAGAGATTGAAGCCAACTTCTCATCTGATGCTCTACCAGTTTTCAAAAGGGGCTCATCACTTCTAATCCCATCACCATGTTGCTAACTCAAGAATTGATTGATACCACCTGTCTCAGCCTTCTCTCTCCTCTGATTGGAGGCTGGGGGACCAAACTCTTCCCAAATGTCTACCTTTATAGGGAGCAGAAACTGGACTCTCAACAACTCATACAGACTATCTGTGCCAACCTGTGGTAGAGCTTCTATTGGTCTGATCAGCCATAGTTGGATACCCTGAAATTTCACTTTATCATAGTGATGTCATTTGGGTCCTCTTTGAAGATGAAAGATGGCGACCAACTCCTCTGCCTGGTTTCAACTCACCAGAAGAAGATACCTCCACTCCATGTACCCCCTGTTATAACCTCCTCCATATTTTCCCACCATTTTCCTACCTCCATTGGGTGTTGTTTCCACTCATTAGATTATCAGCTCCTTGAGGGCAGGTGCCTTTTTTTTTTAATCCATTGCAATACCATTACTCAATACAGTGCCTGACATGTAGTAGGCACTTAAAACTTGACTGGATTGGTATAGTGGACAGAAATTTTGACTCTGACACAGGAGTAACAGGTCGTTGGACAATTACTTAAGTTTTCTTAGCTTCAGTTTCCTTTAAAATAGGAATAACTATACTTGTACCTCACTGGGCTATTGTGAGGAAAGCACTTTTGTACACCTTAGAAGTGTTGTATTAATATGAGAGATTATAAATTTGATGCTTTCTGCATACTTTTATCTATTATGGACTTTATCTGGGCTTCCTTTCTCTTGCCCTCATGAGTCCAAATCCTCCCTCTCATTACATGGTTGATCTCCTCCTAGAACTGCTTGTTGCTTATGGAACTGTCTGGGAATGTGATCTTCATAAAAGTGGTTGGCTCTGGTCCAGGCTCAGTGAGAATGGGACTGCGACAGACTGGGGTTGGCTGTTCAGTGAGAACAGGTGTCTCTGGAGCACCTTGATCCAGCCCATCCTTGGTGCCATTGGACTGTGTCTCTTTATAAATTATTATTTAGATGTCAGAGACTGTATCTCATGCCCAAACTGTCTTTGGCCTCATGTATCCAACTTATCAATCTCTCCCCATGTAGGGGAAATCAGGCTGGAAGGAAGCCATTGGCATGCTCACTTACACAAATTCTAGGAGTGTCAGACCCCTCCAGTAAAGATCTTTGCATAGATGGATGAAGCCGATGGAAGAAATGGCAAGGGAGAAATAAATGAGGGGGGAATCAGATTTTCCTATTTAATATATTATTTTCTCTCCCCTCTCCCATAAAAAATGTCCTGTCTCCCTTCATCCTTAAGCAACTCCTTATTTATCCTCTCTAAATCTGGATACCTAAAATGTGTGACAGTGCGAAGGCAGATCTGAGGGCAGAGCATACAGAGATAGGAATAAGGCCAACGATGGAGCCTAAATTTCAATCTTGGAAGAGAAGGCATTGTAATATAGTGGAAGGAGAGCTAAACCCAGAGTCAAGAGTCCTGGGCTTGAGCCTGGTTCTCCCACCTATTAGTTACCTATGGTGTAACTCCTAGGCTTCCTTCATCCATAAAACAAAGGAGCTAAAATTTGGAATTATGTGGGGAAAACCACTAAGTTTTTAATTCCCTTATACCCAGTGTTTCCACTGTAGGCATATGCCCCAAGGAAGTCAGATGAAAAGAAATGTCCTTTATGAACCAATTTGTTTCACTTTCTACGGAAACAACTAAAACCAAACAAATTTAGAAACAAAGTGGACACCCATTGATTGGCTAATGGCCAACCAATCTACGGCATGGAAATGTATTTGAAATGTGACTGTACTATAAAAAAATGACTTGTATGAGAATAATAACCCCTTTAACCTATTTCTCTAACTTGTTTCCTAATTCACAGGTTAGGTCACAGGGGTGGGAAGAGCATGGGGGGAGTAAGAAATGTGGCTTCCCTGGATTCTAGGAGTAATTCTGTAAGTTTTTACTCGCAGCACTATGGCTCATGGGTCTCTATCAGTATCGTATTTCCCATTAACACATAGGCATTAGACATAAATATCTCTAAATAAAGGCATATATTTACAATGGCATAATCAAAAGAGTGTATATAAAATATTCTCTTCATAAACTTAAGGTACACTGTCCCACAAATATACATAATGCATATGGGAAGGGTGGCCTCAAACTTATAGCACAATTATAGTTAGGCGTACATGTAGGATATACTTGTGCCCAAAGCAACTTGCCACTCATGGTTCTGTGGTCACTGGAAGTCCTTTCTGTCTTCATAGAGTTCCTATGGCCCTTTGAGCCAGCACCTTTCTAGGTAGGTTGCTTAGCTAAGTGGTAAAGTGGATAGAATTTCGGACTTGGAGACAGGAAGAGGCAGAGGTTCAAGTCCTGCCTCAGATACAAGTCACTTTTTCACTGTTTGCCTCAGTTTCCTCATCTGTTAAATGTGTGTGTGAGAGAGTGATAAAATAGCTAACAGATAATTGTAAAGATGAAATAACATAAAGTACCTAAAATGCTCTGCCAACCGTAAAGAGATAGATAAATGCTAGTTATTATTCGCAGTAGTAGTATTGCAGTAGTAGTATTTATAGTATTTTTGTTAATACTTCTCTCAGTTTCCTTCTTTCCACAGTCAGTTCTCTTCTATGCTGCCAGACGATACTCTTCTTGAAGTTGCTTTCCCCCTCAAATGATTATTTCTATGTTTCTGCCTAGAGTGTGCTTTTGTTCTTTCAACTTCTCTTACACTAAGGAGTTCTCACAAACATGTGGAATGGGAGCTGGAGAACAGAAAACTTCTTCCTCCCTTCAAAGAGTTGAGCTTGGTTCTTCCATGGATGCTGACTCTCAGTCTCAGTTTTCTTCTCTGTAAAATGAGATTAATAATAAATAGTACTTATTTCCCAGGGCTGTTGGGAAGATAATGCATGTTTGTAAACCTTAAGATACTATCTACTGTAACATGAATAATGTAATGTGTAATTTTATGTGATACATTGTAACCTATGTTACATAATGTAGATACCTCTTCCTTCTGGAGCTATCCTCTGTAAAACTGTATACAATCTTAGCTTACTAGTCTATGCTTTCTCCCCAAGCTCTCTTGCCATTATGGGGGCCCCCTTTCAACCAGGAGGGTTTCCAAAGAGGCTCACAATGAGATATCATTGAATTGATGTGTCCCTCCATCAGGAGGTCATAATTTATCTTGAGTGGTGGAATATCAGACATTATATAGCCCCTGTATTGAGGGGGGTGGAGTTTTCCAGTCCTGGCTCCTCTCAATTCTCCCCACCCTATAGGCAGCCATCCCTTCTGCCTTATGTATAAAGGTGGACAGGCTGCTAGAAATCTCACCCAGATTGTGAGGGAGCGTGCCACAGGGGCAGGGCCGACCTCTGCTGTCAGTGCCAATCTCTCTCCCTCCCCATACACAGGATGCTACAGTTGGCACCTGGGATGTCACATTCTGACATGTGAGGCTGTGTCAGGAGGGGAGGGATTGGGGGGGGGGGGGTTGGCTGGTAGGGAGAGACCTTGGCTTTCCCAGCCAGGTACATGTCAAACCAAATCCCACTAATGATTCCGTGTCACACTTGGACCTGGAGCTGATCTGTATCAGAGTGATACAGCTGAAGTCAAATGACAACGTTTGTCTGGCTGGGGCTTATCTGACAGGACAAGCTTCCCAGCAGCTCACACTGTTGGCTGGGGAGGCCACCAT
This sequence comes from Potorous gilbertii, assembly GCA_028658325.1. Taxonomy (NCBI): domain Eukaryota; kingdom Metazoa; phylum Chordata; class Mammalia; order Diprotodontia; family Potoroidae; genus Potorous; species Potorous gilbertii. Next base: position 644,903,983 of record CM053770.1, on the reverse strand, counting down.
GGGTGGGTGGGGGCAAGCAGTGGGGCTTGGTCTCTCTCCCTCCTTCCTCACTTCCCCATTTGCCACCTTGTCCTTGAATTTGCTGCTGGTTTGTGTTTGCTGACATCTGAGCAGATTCTGCTTATGCAAATGTTCTTGTTTTCCTTTATTTTGATCCTTGTACATGTGTGGATACCACTGACTGGCATACAGGCTTATTTGCATCATGGTAAGAGCCAGCCTGGTCACTCAAGCTGCAGCATGGATGGCTGAGGAAGGAGGGTACTTAATATTGATGTGAATATTAATATTTTCATCTACTGTCACTTCATGACCATATCTCCCCCACTCCATCTTATCAATGGACGCATCTTTATTGAGCATTGACTATGTACAAAGGCACTATCTTAGAATATTTGATGTTCTAGGGAGGGGTGCATGTATGTGTGTGTGTGTGTGTGTGTTTGTGTGTCTAATTTGTCTTACTTTGCCTCAGGGGACTAGAATCAATGGATAATTTGGAGGGAAGCAGATTTTGGTTTAACATAAGGGAAAATATCTTGGCAATTGGAGCTGTCCAAAGGTGGGGCAGGCCATACTGGGGGCATGGAGTGGGAGAGGTAAAGGGTTCATCTTCATTATAGGGAGCTTAAGAAAACACTGTATGTTGCAAAGGGGAGGTTCATGAAACCACAGATTTAGAGTTGTTGGGAATAGGGATGTTTTGAGAGATCATCTCTCTTCCTCCCTACTGCTGCCAGTCCAACCATGTCACTCCCAGGATCACTAACCTCTAGAGGCTCCTTGTTACTTTGACACCACTAAAGTTTTTCATACCCTTTTATTAGCATATATTTCCAGTCTTTATTATACATTATTTTCTGGTATATACTCTAAGACAGAGATATCAAACACATGGATTGAAGGCCAGTGGGTGACAATATTCCACAACCATCCCATTTCTATTTCCTTGTTTAAGATTTGGGCACGTTGGCCTTCATGTAGTACTTCCCTACTCATAACACTCCCTCTTTAATCTCCATACCTAGAATGGACTCTCACTTCTCTTTTTTTTTCCTTTTACAATTATTAGTTTCCTTAAAGGTTCATTCAAATCAAGCACTATCTTTTCCAGGAGTTCATTTTGGATGTCCCAGGTATTGGTGCTTCCTTCCAAAAATGACCTTGTATTTCTTTTGTATGTGCTTATCTATGCAAATATTACCTCCCTTGATAGAATGGCAGTTCTTTGAGAGCAGGATCTAATTATTTTTTGTCTTTGTATTCCTGTCATCAGTAAAGTGACTGATACACAGTAGATCGAAGGCTGTATTTGGAGTCAGCAAGATCTTATTCAAAATCTTGCCTCAGACACTTACTAGCTGTGTGACCCTGGGCAAATCACTTAACCTTTATCAGTCAATTTCTTCATCTGTAAAATGGAGACAATACCTTCCTCCAAAGGTTGCTGTGAATATCAAATGAGAAAATAATACATATGTCAAGTCCTTGGAAAGTCTGAGTGCTAAGGAATGCTCACAACTTTGTTGTAAATTGACCTCATTCAATTCTCCTTTAGTTTACAAATAAGGAAACTGAAGTTCAAAGGAGGTAAGTGACTTGGCTGATGTCCCCGATCACCATAATTCAGACTCAGGTTATCTGATTCCAGATCTAACGTACTTTATAAGGCACCACCATGGCTTATAGTAGATTCATGATTTATTAAGGAATTAATCAATTAGCAAGCATTTATTAAGCAGATACCAGGCCATTTTCTAGGCATTGGGGACAGGAAGGCTAAAAATTAGAGTTACATTCTACTTGGAGGAAACAACACATCTACAGTAAGTAAATACAACACAAATTCAGAGGAAGTTCAGGAAGGAGGAGAGGAGGCCACTAGCCATTGGGAGATGAGGATATGGGTCTCATTCAGAAAGTGACTGTTGAACTCAGTGAACTTTGAAGGAAACCAAGGATTCTAAGAGGGGTTGGCCAGGAGGGGATCTATTATAGTCATGAGTGACAACCTGCTCAAGGACACAAAAAGGTTAGCTTTAGGGAACAGAAAGGAGCCTGGTGTGTCTGGGTCATAGAGTTTTAGAGAGGAGAGTGAGGTATAATAAAGCAGAAAAGGTGGGCAGCAGCCAGATTTGAAGGGTTCTAAATAAGAGTTTGCATTTTATCCTAAAGGCAAGAGGGAGCCTTTAGAACTGGGGAACTAAGTGATCAGGGTGAACCAGATCCACATTGAGATAATTAACAAAAAAAAATCTTGTGGTAAATAAACACAATGGAATAATACCACCGTTCAGAAAGAAATGAGCAAATAGATGACATCAAGGAGACCAAGTTCAGACTTATCTGAACTAATACAGAGTGAGGTAAGCAGAATAGAAAAGTAATTTATATTATTACAACAATATTGTAAAAATGACTAGTTTTAAAGACTGATAAATGAAACAAAGCAGCCAGGAGCTGTACAAAAGCACCATTTAAAAAACAAAACAAACCCACAAACAACTTGGAAAACTGTTCAAATTATGCTCAGTAAGATGACTATTCAAGATTCCTGAGTTAGAGCTTGAAACATTTGCTATCCATTACAGAGAGGTAATCGATTTAGGAAGTAGAACATGACATATATTTTTAGCAGCCAATGAGAAATTTGTTTTGGTTGGCGAGGCATATTTGTTAAGGACTCCCCACCCACTCACCCAATGGATTATTTGATGGGAAGGGGAGAACTCTGAACTTATTGTTTTGGGGGAGATTCTTCTGTGGAAATTATGACAAGGCAATGATATCATCACCATCTTCTTATAAAATACTTGACATAAATGATATTTGATCTTCATTGGCATCAAAAAGCACTGAATACCTATGATATAAAAAGGTACTGTGTAGGAGCTGAATATCAATAAAAGAAGATCACGTGGACCAGTGATGGTGGTTGTGGTTTGTGTAGTATTGGGCTGTATAGCACTTCTGTAATGAATGCATCATGCAATATTTTGTTTTATGATTTCTGTTTATCCTTTATAAGCATGTAAGATCCATGAAGGCAGGGATCATGTTTTATGTCAACTTTGTATCTCCTCTAATTAGCTTATGTGAATGCCCCACACACAACAGACACTTTACACCTATCTATTGTTGTATTATAATTCACCCAGCATAATAAGATATTGTTCTGTACCACATCATCACAATTTACCCTTGAAGATGTCTCCATCAGTCAATATGAGTCAAATGAAGTTTAAAAACAAGAATGCCCCAAAGTTACAAAAGAAGCACAGAATCTTAGCCCTACCCAAGTTAGGTGAAGAGTTAGTTATATTTCCAGAAAGGCTAAAGAACCATGAAAAAGGGGGGAGTATTAATTCTTTCCTTTTTGCCATCCAACAACAAAAAGGTAAGTCTCTCCTTTGGACATTTGCCATCACTAAAATATGATTAATAACTGCAAGGGACACACCCTAGAGACTAGGTTCATTCCTCTTAGGCATAAGGTAGCTGTCAGCAGGTAGTGTCATGGTTCAGAAAATGAGGGCTAAGTGATTAAACTTACTTTCAAGTGTGGATAACTTACATAAGATGAAACTCTTATTCTAATACTTAGAGAATTTCTGTTTTGGAAGGAACTCAGGAGTTATATGCAGGTTGAATATGCAAAGTTTTCTTACCTGGGAACCACAGACTCCCAAAGATTCCATGGATAGATTTCAGGGGGTCTATGAACTTGAATGGCAAAAGAATAATTTTTATTTCAGTGTAACTGATTTCCTTTGTAATCCTATATATTTTATCTTTATGCATTAAAAAGGATCATTTTGTAAAGGGATTTCTAGGCTTGACCAGACCACTAAAGGACAGAGAAAAGGTTAAGAACATCTTAAAGTCTCTGAGATTCCTGCCAGTTCTAAGATAATATGATTCTCTGATCATTTCGTCCAGCTCATAGATGAACAGGAATTCCTTTTATAGCCTCCCTGACAAGTAGTCATCCAGTCTACCTGTGGATACTTCTAGATGTGGGAAAATGGCAAGATCTTGAGCTTTTGGAAAGATCTGATCTTTGGGAAGCTTTTCTTTACATACATGTAAATAGTTCTGTGATCTTATTAATTGGCCATTCCCTCCAGTGATGCAGATCATAACTCTTTCTATGCCTGCTCATTCTGTGAAGTCATGTCTACGTCCTACAAAAAGTTCCTTGAGCCAACATGATGAGCTACAATCTACTTTTCTGTGACATCAATCCATTTTTTCTGGTTCCACCAAGTTGCATAAGTCTAATCCTTCTTCCACAAGTTTCAAATAATTAAACATAAATGTCATGACTTATCTCCTTCCCCTGCTCCAAGTCTTTTTCTCTAAGCTAAAAATTCTGGATTCTTCAAATGATCATTGGAAAATGTGGTTTCTAGTCCTTTCATCATCCTGTAGATATTCTTCTCTTGGTCAATGGCCTTCATAAAATCAGTTAGACTCTGTACTCCAGATAAGCTCAGGTACCTCTTTCTCTTCTTGACTCAGGAATGCTGATATTTCCAAAGATTTTGAATTTATTCTATTTCTTTCTCCCTTGACAAACTCAGATTCCTCTATGGATTCACTATGCTATTTTCTCCATTCCCACCCTTTGCAAAAGAATAAAGAAAATTATTATTTAACTTAATTTTAAATATTTAAACTTTAACACTAAAATAACAGTAATGAAAATTATAATAGTATTTGTATAAAGCTTTAAGATTTGCTAAATGCTTTAAATATATCATCCCAATTGACCCTCACAACAACCTTTGGAAGGAGATTATCTCCATTTTATAGTTGAAGAAACTGACAGACAGGTAAAGAGACTTGCCCAGGGTCCCATGGTTAGTAAGTATCTGAGGTTAAATTTGAAGTTTGGTCTTACTAACTTGAGGTTCATCTGTCTCTCCACTGAGTACCTCACTTATAAAACCAGAATATCTACTTTCCAACTTTTCTCATCAAATCCAGCTACTTAGCTAGTATAACTTCTTCTAGATACCGAGCTTAATAAGCTTTACTAAGAAAATGAAATGTGATCTCATGGAAAGTATATTGATTTTCAAGTCTGAAGATCTGCATCTGAATTCTGGATCTGCCACTTTATGTCTACCTTTATGACCCTGGGCAAGTCACTTAAATGCATCAAGCCTCAGTTTCCCTTTTTTGTATCTACATTTATGACCCTGTGTAATTTATTTTAAACTCCCTATGCCTCAGTTCACTCATCTGTAAAGTGGAAATGACACCACAGGATTATTGAGGGGAAGCCTCTTTAGAAATTTGGATACATTAAAGAAATGGGAGCTTTGATTTCCCCTAATATCAGCTGCCCGCTTTGAGTTCCTTATTTTCATCAGTGGTACCCACTATTCACTCAATCGCTCACTTTTGAAACCTTGGTACTATTATCTTTTACTTTCCCTCTTCTTCACTCCCCCTGCCCATGTCCAATCAGTTGTCAAGTTCCATCAATGCTGACTCTATAATCCACCCTTTTGTCTCTGTTCTCCTGGCCACCACACTCCCTCAATCTTTCATCACCACCTGCCTGGACTATATAAAAACTTGAGACAGTTGTGTTTCTCTACACATGGAAAGAATAGGGAAAAAATTGACCTGCCCATTGGCTCCATTATTGTAATTAAAAATGACACAAAAGAAAATACCAACCAGCAGTCCATGGGCAAGGGTGGGAGAGGGGGAAACCTCTTCTGATCAAGAGCAAAGTTTCCTTTAATTATGACTGACAAGCATAGCAACTAAACTGCTAAGTAGATGGTGACATCATAAATTTAAAGCTGAAAAGGCTCTTGGAAGCCATCAAGTTCAAGGACTTCATTTCACAGATGCAGACCTAGCTAGAAATGTTTGAGAGAGACTTTGAACTTGGCTCTTCCAGACTCCAGGTCCAATCCTCTACCTGCTGAACAACTAAAACCCCCCAGTTTTTAATGCTACTATCAGTAGTAGACAAGGATATGAAACATAGGGGCCCTTGGGCAGTTTTGTAAGCACTGCAATGATGATAACTCAAATTCACGCTTACAAAGTATTTTAAGGTTTACAAAATATTTCCCTCACAGCTCTGTGGGAGTAAGAAGTATAGTTACTATCCATAGTTAATAGATGAGGAAATGAAGCAACTTATTCAAGGTCACACAACTAGGTAATTGACATCCAGAACTTGAACCATGATCTGATCAGAGGATTTAGAAAATGGAGAGAGAGGGGAAAGGAGAGACTCAACAGACTCAACGGAGTGATGAAGAGTCAGACATAACCAAAAAATCCCAACCTCTAATATCCAATCTATCTGTAGAGTTTATGGGGTTTCCTTTCAGATTCCAAGTGTCTTTGTAGATTACACAAAAAATGATAAGTAGAACTGAGATTTGAATCCAGCCCCATTATTCTTTCTGCTAGACCACACTTCCTACAAAAAAAAACCCACTAATGTTCTCTCCTGTCTAAAAGAACTGACCCCAGGAAAAGTCCCTACCCCCACCCCATTCCTTTGCAAAGAGCAAGGATGGAGAGAAAATAGCTATAGCAGCTGCCATCAAGGGTGAATGGTCTCTTTGACATCCCAGATTTAGCCCAGCATCGTTAGGTTGAATTTGGATGCTTGAATACCGATGATATTTTGTACTGTTCAGCAAATTCTATATTTGATTCCCTCATGCCAGGGGCCTTTGTGAAACAGGGAGCATTGTATCCAGAACAGAAGCACCAGTCAGCCTTATATTCATGACTGTGGGATAAATGGTCAGACATATAGAGCACAGCAGTGAAAAGGCCAGTGGGTGGAGGGAAAGGATGAGGCCAGCTTCATCTTTTTACTATTTATCCTGTGCCCTTCAGTGTATGGGTTGTGCAGGAATTTTATTTCGTTATTCTTGATAACATCTCAGTGGGGTACCTTGTTTTACAAATAATAGAAATAATCACAGTAATAGAGTTATGGATTTATGTAATACCCATCTTTCTAGGAGCTCAAAGACATGAGTATGTATGTTTCTATAGACAGATGTAGAGACTAAAGGTGGTTTAACCACTATTCTATCAAGTGAGTATGAGCTTTCCAGGAGAGAAAGACAGTACAGACTTGGAAACAGTCGTATGTGTGTGAGGCCCAACCAAGCAAATTTTGGACAACTTCGGATCACCAGAAGGTTGGTTCCCAGGGGACCTTTTTCTTCTTTTCCAACTACAGTAACCAGTAGGAGCGTTTTCTAAAAGGATGCAGAGAGTGCTATTTGTATTGGTGAACCTGAAACATGCTGAAGCATGGCTAGAAGGATAGAAAAGCATAGCAAACAGCCTTTCATTATTTTTGTTCAGTCATTCCACTGATGTCTGACCCTTCATAACCCCATGTGGTGTTTTCTTAACAAGGTTACTGGGATGGTTTGTCATTTCCTTCTCCAGTTTATTTTACAGATGAGGAAACTGAGGCCAACAGGGTTAAGTGACTTGCCCAGGGTCACATGACTAGAAAGTGTCTGAAGCTGAATTTGAGGTCATGAGGAGAGGTCTTCCTCACATCAAGCCCAGTTCTCTATATATGGTGCCACCTAGCAACCCAGTAACAGGCTCGCTCACCATTAAATCAAATGTACCTTTCTGGTAACTGTCTCCTAAACAAACGGATGATACATCAGTGATAATAGCTCATATCTAGAATGATGATCTGAAGATACCCTTGAATAGTGAATCCAGCTCCCAAATTAGCTGCACTTCAAATCAGATCAGAGAATCGGATCAGAGAATAAAGGTGTAGAGCTGGGAAGGGACCTTGGAAGCCATTTAGCAGAACTCTCATTTTATAGATAAAAAAAAAGGAGGAAGCAGATGTTGTGCCTTGCCCAGAATCATGCCAATCACAGATCTCAAAGGCAAGATCTGAACCCAGGCCTTTTGACTCCAGTGGCAATGCCTTTTTCATAGTACCATGATTTCAAAGATTTATAACTAAGTTGGATTTCTTTTATCAATGCAGACTGCAGGCATTTTGGGTTTGGGAGAGAGTATTTGGAACTTCTGGAACCAAAAAATTGACATTTTATGGTGTACCTTTCTAAACTTAGCTCATCTAGGCCTCAGATGATGGACACACAGGCTGTTGCCAGGCCCTGCATTAGAAATGTTTTCAACTTCTCTTTTTTTCCCTTTCTCCACATCCATCTTCATCTATATATTCTTTTTTTTTTAACCAGAATGCTTCTGTAACCAGAATGTGTGTGCATGTGTTAGTATATGTGTGTGGTACGTATGTAGTTGCCAAATTCAAGGAAGGCAATAACTTTTCTAAATTTAGTATTTCTTCCAGTGTCCAAAAGGGTTTTCTGACCAGTAGGACTTAAATTCATGATTGCTGAATGGAATTACCTGACTCAGCAAGGGGGAGAGGGGGAGTCTCTTTTGCTAGAGCTCAATAACTAGAACTTGAAGGATCATCAGGCTCAGCCAGCCCCGCCCTGGTATTTTACAGGTGTAGAAAGGTTAGGAGAGATGAAATAGCTTGTAGAAAGTTCACTGGGGCTCTTCCTGCCTCCTTCAAAATCTCTGATGAAATATTAATGTTTCGTGACCCTAGGTAGGCAGAGATTGTAATAATGGTTCACATTTATATAATGTTTTAAAATTGTTCATGTCATATACATATATGCACATATAATGTGTATACATCTATACATACATACATATATGTACATAGATTGCTCAATTATTTTTGGTCATGTCTGACTCTTTATGACCCCATTTGGGGTTTTCTTGGCAAAGATATTGGAGTAGTTTGCTGTTCTTTCTCCAGCTCATTATACAGATGAAGAAATGACTTACAGTGACTTGCCCAGGGTCACACAGCTGGTATCTGAGGACAGATTTGAACTTAGGAAAATTATTCTTCCTGGTTCTATCCACTGAGCCACATAGCTGTCCTCCATATAAATATGCACATGTATAATCTCCTGAGCTCAAACCCTATGAGGAAGGTAGTATTATTAGTCCACCTGACCCCCCACTGGCAGATGAGGAAACTGAAGCTAAGAGTTTAAGTGCTTTGCCCAAGACCACACAGTCAGCAAATGTCTGAGGTAGAATTCTAACTTGGGTCTTCCAGGTCTAAGTTCGACATTTTATTTCCTATACCATTGAGATGATCTTGGTATTTGACTTTTCCTTCAAAGGTCATTCCTTGTGATCCCTTCATTCCACACCTACATCATACTGTGCACAGTGTTCAATCCATTTGTCCGAGTGGTATGAACACCATCAGATTTGAAATGTGTATCTACAAATGCCATTGCTCCAAAAGTTCACTGGCAAGCTTTACCCTGAGATATCTCCTATTGCAAGATCTTAAGACTTTAAAACTAGAAGGGAACTTCGTTAATAGCTGCCAAGGGCTGGCACTCATTAGTTACTTAATAAATGCACGTTCTTTCTCTCCCTGTGCTCTTTTAGAGATCACCTATTCCAATTCCCTCATCTCGTAGACCAAAGACAATGTCTTCAGGTAAAGAGAAGGAACAGAGGAACGGAGTGAGGGGCCATGGAGAAGAGAGAGGGTCCATGATGGCAAACCCTTTAGAAATAAAGATGGAATTTCTGTCAACATTGCCAAGTAAGAAAGAGTGACAGGAGAGGAAGACTGACAGCTTGTGGCAGAGGATAGGACACAAGGGGCAAATTATTCTCCAGGGAAGTGTTTGCCAAGTGACATTAGCAGCTTTGTTTTCTCCCTTGGTACACCTTACTCTGCTAAACCCAGTCTTTTGCTTTGAAAACTGAGGTTTCCATTCCCATAATAAACAGGTAGTTGCAAAAGAAGAGATTATTCAAAGAGTAAGAAATTATGTGGAGGGGAGAGTCTTATATTGGAAACTCAAGTGAAATTGCATTATCACTCTCCTGGGCTTCTTTTTTAAAAATTGAATTATTTTCCTTTCCTATCAACACAACAGCTGAAAAATAATTCAAGAGGCCCCAATGTAGGAAACTCTTGATTTAATAAATGAGTAAATAAGGTACTAATTATCCACTGTACAAAATAGTTATTTACAAGAGAATTTGGTGAATGGGTCATTTGCACAGTGAACTTAGTACAATTAAAATTCGGTTTGATTAGAAAAGATATATCCATTCTATTTCCCCCCACCCCCATATGTCTCTTGCATAGCAGTTAAGTATCAACACTTCTATCATTTCCTGAATGTTTTGGGGTCCAGAACTGTGGTTTCATTGAGGAAGGGAGCTGCTGGTATGGAAAATCTTTCCACAGATACCAAATGGCAATTTGATGGTACAGTGGATAGAATGTTGGGTCTAGAGTCAGGAATATTTGTCTTCCCAAGTTCAAATCTGACCTCAGACACTTAGTAGCTATGTGACCCTGGGCAAATTACTTACCTCTGGTTGCCTCAGTTTCCCCATCTGTAAAGTGAGAAGGAAATTTCAAACTACTTCAGTATCTTGACCAAGGAAATCCCATATGGGATCACGAAGAATTGGACATGACTAAAAAATGAACAAGAAAACATTAGGGGGTTATTCAGTAAAGCAGCTATTAGACAGCTGTTGGCATAGTACATAGAGCTCTGGGCCTGTAGTCAGTAAGAGTAGAGTTCGAATTCAGCCTCAGACACTTATTAGCTGTGTGACCCTGGGTAAGTCACTTAATCTCTTTCTGCACTCCAGGGAAAAATGAGAGTAATAATAGCAACTGCTTCACAGAGTTGTAAGGGTCAGAGGAGATAAATTATAAATAGAAGTGCTTAGCACAGTACCTGGCTCCCAGTAGATGGCATATAAATGCTCATTGCCTTTTCCAGAGTAGGGTACATCATTTCTTGACATTCCTGAGTCAATACTGGCATAGTTCAACTCTATCTTCTATAACTATAGCACTGTACTCTAAGAATTGATTTTCAGTCCAGGGACCTGAAGTACTGGAAGTATATTTAGGATTACTGAAGAAATACTACATTGTCTTCAGTTTAATATGACTGTTAAAAGGTAGCATGGAGGAAGGGAGACGCCTGAACAGCCTGGGAAGCTCTGCATTCAAAGTCTTGCCTCTGGTCCTTAGGAGCCAATCCTAAGGGAGACAAGACCAAGATCAAGGCAGAACCACATAGAGGAGCTGCAGAACTATCCCTCCATAGCCATGATCCAAAGTCTAAAAGGTACCTTACAAACTGGGGAGAGAAGTTGGCCAAAAGTGAGAATAAAATTCAGAAAATGAAAGGAGATGCCTCAAAATAAACAAAGCACTGAAAGTGAGAAGTGCTGGCCAAGAAAATCATGGGAAAGTTGTACTTCTGATACCCATGCAGTTTGAAATTATGTTGTTGGTGTTTTTTTTTTTAAATCTTATTTCAAAAGAATTCAGAAATTTGTTTTAGTTGTGTGATCATGGGCAAATCACTTTAAATTTTTAATACTCTGTGTCATTCTCTAAGGCAATAGTTTGATGATGGGTTACCAATCTGAATTGGGAGAGGGTGTTCCACATCGGAAATTCCTTGCACCAACGGGATCATAGATCTGAACAACATCTTACCCAACAAAAAGAAAACAAAATAATTCAAGATATATGGTGCTTTTTTTGAAAAGCTTCTAATTTGTATATCCTATGTGACAACACTCAATCAGAATATTCAATTAATAAGAATGCCCCATCACCCAACCATTTGATTAAAGGAGCGTTTACTGAATTCTGGTCATTTTTAGCTTTTATCATCTATAGCAATCATGAATTTTGATGCTGTCATTTGTCTGGGAACAAGGCAGAGTAGTCAAACAGGGAACTGTCAGTTACTTGGCTTGATGATGACTTCTAGCGCCCTATGGCTTGAGAGCTCATGGCCTTGTGTGCCTTAAAATCTCACTCTTTTATTATAGTCCATAGATATTGGGAAAATTATATCCCTTTAATATTTAATATCTATAGATCCCTTTGAGATTTGTAGTGTATGTTGCATCCTTTATTTATTTCATTTGAGTCTGTAAGACACGAGTAATATTATTACCATTTTATTGATGAGGAAGCCAGACTGTGAGCTTAGTGATTTGAACAGAGTTTTACAGTGAGTTAGTATCACAAAGCAATTTTGAAATGAGGTCTTCTTGAGTCCAAGCCCAGCATTCTATTCATTACACATCTATATGAGATATGTTCTAACTGATTTGATAACTAGTCAATTGATAATTTATCTCATCTCTCCTAACTAAAGAGTTATATATACTTCAATATTTGGTGAATCTTTGAGACATATGTGATTGTAGGTCACAACCCATCCCTACTTTTTTATCCTGTCTGGTGCGTGTCCATGTCTCTTTAGGGCATCATGGTGAAGTGGTTAAGGCACTGGATTTAGAGTAAAGACCTGAGTTCAACTCCCACCACAGATATTAACTGACCTTGGCAAAGTCATTTATCCTCTGTGTGCCTTAGTTTCTTTGTCTTTAAATGGATGATGTTGCACTTGGAGACCATTAAGGACACTTCAATTTCTAAATCAATGATCCTGTGAATCATTGTTCTGGGGCTCCTTACCTAGATCACTTGAAATCAAGTAAATCCCGGTAGAGCATCTAAGTGGTCCAGGGATTGTCTTTCCTTCTCTGTGTGTAACTGGCCCATCTTTTTTTTTTTCTTCTTCTAGTTATATAGTCCTCTGATGATATCTTTTATTCAGTTTTTGTTGCATAATTTCTAATTTTTAATACATTGTATCCTGCTCAAGACCAAATATAGTCTCATTTGAATCTATTCCTCCCATAGAATTCTTATATGATTTATTTGATATTTTTCCCCTCTTGGAAAGGGTAAAAGATTTCTCTACTTTTCCCGCCCTTCTGCTTCAAACACCAAATGATCCATCCTTATTCAATGTGGTTACTTCCCTTGGTTCCAGGATAAGAAATAGGTGTGTGAGGTGCAAGAGCATGGGACCAAGAAAGTACAGGTTGAGGCTTCTGTGAGCAGAAGAGCCAGGATGCACTTAAGGGAATTCAATGCTGCTTGTTTGTCAAGCATTTACTGGGGAATGCATTTGGAGGAGCAATTCTTCACCAGTTCAGGAATCCAGCTGGCAGCTGAGTGTTTAGCAGAATGTGTCCTGTCAGTCAGTTCGCACTCTCATCCCATAATGTCTGTTCCCTTGTCATTTGCCTGGTGTACGTTGCCTCCTTTTATTTTAAGTGAATTTAACAAGGCTGAGAGTTGCCAGGGTGAGGTCCCTGGAGATTAGCTCCCATGCTCTGCAGGCATATCACTCAGGGTGTGATTTTGCTCTTCCAATCACAGTCCCACCCTGGATAGAGTGAACCCCTTATCTGGAGGGTTACCCCTGGGGCTGAGCTGAGACCTGGAGAGCTTCCCCTGGGAGCTAGGAAATAGCAGCCAGTGAGGCAGAGCAGAGGCAGCCCTGTTTCAGGACTGGCAAATCCAGAGACATTTTGCCAGTTGCTTTCCTCTTAATTTTCCTACCCAGGGGTATTTCAAGAGGAATTCAGTCTCTATGTTTCTGGTTCATTTGCATTTAACTTGTCACAGAATTCTTTCCTAAGAATTACTTGCTATTCAGGAGAAGTTGGGAGACTTTTTAATTTCTGTCTTCCTCCCCTCCTTCCTCCTTCCCTTACTTAACCCCTATATGTTGAACCAGGAGAGTTCAATGACAGTTTATTCAGGACCAAAAGTGAAAATTCAGGTTCATCTATTTAATCCTCATTATGTTTTCTTATCTGTGATCCTTTGAAAAGTATACTCATTAACTAGTGAGCACTTCCTTATCTAGTCATGGGGGTGATAAGAGCTATTCATGAATTTGGTGCCAAGGGCTAGGGTTCAAATCCTATCCCTGATACTTACTATCCAGGTCACCTTAAGTCACAATCTCTCAGACTCATAGTTTCTTCATCTATTGAAATATCAGGGTTGGCCTCAATTATGTCTAAGGTCCAACTTTAACTCTCTGTGATTCTGAGAAACAAATAATGGAGCTCCTCATTAAGTATTGGAAAATTTAGAAGTAGGGAGAATAGAAATGAAGCAGTTCTCTAGATCTACTTCTCCTGTTGTTAGAAAAACTCATTTTCCCCCTTGGGAGGAAGGAGTAAGCCTTTATATAGGACCTACTATGTGGCACGTACTGTGCCAAGCATTCTTGAAAACGTTGTCTCATTCAGTCCTGACAATAACCTTGAAAGGTGGAGGCTGCTATCCCCCTCATCTTACGGTTGATGAAATTGGATAACAGAGGTTAAGTAACTTCTTGCTCCAAATCAGACAGATAATAAGGTTCTGAGGCCATATTTAAACTCAGACCTTCCTGATTCTAGTCCACTGGGCCATCAGCTGCCCTGCTCCTGCCGTAGGAGAGATATAGGCAGTTTAACCTTTTCTCTTTTTCACCTCATAGGTCCAGAGTTTGGGGTTGTTTTTTTTTTTTTAGGTCTTATTCATTCCCATTTCCCATGGTACTTAAATATATGCACAGGGTCTACTTGAAGTTTTAGGGGTCCAATAGAGTTGGAGAGTTGAATTCTATGCATACGTGCCTCACACATAGCTAATAGTCAACTTTGAGTCACTGAAGCATAAAGCTTAGAACTGCAATAAGACTTTTGGGACACCTTCAGCATGATGAGTTAAATTAAATTGAATTGAATTGGTGCTGGCTGCTTGGATGATGCTGTGGGTACTTAATAGAGACTTGAGTTAAACCCTTTTCAGTGAGCAGACATCACACAGCAACATTTGCTACTCAATTCCTGACCTGGGCTGGATTCAGATTAGTTGGTACTAAAAAGACAGACATGTGGCCTTCCTGCTACCACAAATTCAGCTTAGGTTTAGTAATTATTGTATAAGATTTGACTTTGCTGATGTGAAAAAGCAGGGTTTCCTGGCACCTGGTAATTGATGTTCGTTGATTGCTCTTTGCTCTATTGTAGGTTTTTAGAAAAATTCATTTGGATGTTGTGCAGGGTGAGGGGGGAGAATAGAAATACACAGATGGGAGGGGAGGAGATAGAGAGAGATGGAGACAGAGATAGAGACACACAAAGAGAAATAGACAGATAAAGACACAGACAGATAAAGATAAAGAGATGATAGGGAGAGAGAAGGGAATATACACATACATTTGCGTGTCTATGTATACATATGTGTGTGTATATATTATTGTGTGTGTATATATAGTGTGTATGTATATATATATAAATGTACTGTGCGTATATATATATAGTGTGTATATATATTATATATACACACACATATACATATACTTACATATATACACACACACACGTGTGTGTGTGTGTGTGTGTGTGTGTGTGTGTGTGTGTATGTGTGTATGCTCTGTCATTTCATTCATGTCTTACTCTCTGTAACCCGATTTGGGATTTTCTTGGCAAAGACACTAGAGTAGTTTGCCGTTTCCTTCTCTAGCTCATTTGACAGATAAGGAAACTAAGGCAAACAGAGTTTGCCTAGAGTTAAGTGACTTGCCCAGGATTACACATCTGGTAAGTATTTGAGGCTAGATTCAAACTCAGGAAGACAAATCTTCCTGACTCCAGGCCTGGAACTCTAGCCACTCTGCCACCTAGCTACACACACACACACACACACACACACACACACACACACACACACTTGTGGGTATATATGTATATATGTGTATACATACATACATATGTACCTATATCTCTAGAGATACAAAGACAGAAAAAGACAGGGAGAGAGAGACAGGGGAATACATATGTATGTGCATGTGTGTGTGTGTACCCACACACACATATTTCTATCTCTATCTCTTGTTCTCATATCTACATATGAAGAGGGAGGGAGCCCAGAACAGGGCACAAGAGAGAAAAGGAGAGGGGCAGAGAGGGTAGGGGAGGAGGGAAGAGGAGAGGGAAGTGAAGAGAGTGGCTCAACTCTCCTTAGCAGCACTTAGCTGCTCTCCTCACAGCCCAGTTTGTTTCCATTCTGTGCTTTCTTCCCTGAGCCTTTAGTTCATGAAGTGCTGAGGACCTCTGATGGCAAGACTGCTGTACTTAGCAGGAATGTTGCAGCTGACTTGCTAGATGAAGGAGCGTCCCAGCACCCAGCACACTGGCCCACTGCCTCCTCACTGGCACCTCTTCAGTCTTTGAGTTTGCATACATGATTTCAGGTGGTTCCAGGGAATAGGGATAGCCAAAGATCACCTCCCTCCCTTGGGTTACATTTCCAGCATTATGTACATGTGGAGTCGCACTTTTCTTTCTTTAGGGATTTATACTTAATAAGTGACATGGACATCTGAGATGCAAAAGAGGCAGGGTGTGTGATTGGTGTTAGGAGGGACATGGCTTCCTCTCTCTAACACTTATTGGTTAGATCATTCCTCAGTCTTCTGAGCCTCAATTTTCTTTTCTATGTGATAGATATGATAATACCTGCAGTATCTATTTTCCAGAACTGATGCCATAGGACAATGCTTGGAATTATTTTTAATTCATTAATGTTATATTTTGGAGAGGTACCATATGATATAGTTCTAAATTCTAAATCTGGAGAAATGAGTGCAAATTATGCCTTAGTCACATTATAGTTTTGTGATCACAGAACTCAGTTACCTCATCTGCAAAATATCTCCAAATCAGGAAGACCCAAGTTCAAGTCCTGACTTTACCACATATTTCAATATGTGTCATCCTGGGCAACTCACTGAATTTTCCAAGTTCTCCAGCCACTCTCTAAGACTATTGGTAGTAGAGGTTATGCTGACTTGCATGAGTAAATAAGCTCCCTGAGGGGAACTCTTTGCAGCGCTCTGGTCAAAAAAAAAAATGAAAAATAAAAGGGAATAATATTCTACAGGGTCAAAAAAAAAAGAAAAAGAAAAGGCAATAATATTCTACAGGGTACCTGGAATTCCATCAGCTTTTGTAACAGAATATCAACACTTTTTTTTTTATTATTGTAAAAAGGTATTACACTTCTCCACCTTCCCCCCTATCCAAGAGGACTGTGCTCATTATGGTATGACTTTTACTGAGAGAGTCCTCATGGTCCAAATTCCTGGGGATGGCTTTGTCAGAGAACTAGTAAGAGAAGATTTTGGTTTGATGTGTTTGCTCGACTACATTCCCCAGAAACAAGTAAATAAAAACCAGAAGATGAATGTCCTTTGCTACTGCAAACAGCTGCTGCTGCTCCTGCATCTGCATGGCCAGTTGATTTAGAGATTTGTGGAGGGAGCCTCTGAGCCCCTCATTTCTGCCAACTGAATTATCGAGAGCTTCCTGTGGTGAGAGTTATCTTACCAGTCCAGGTGCTTTGGGAACGAGTGCTGCAGAACTTGAGGATGAAATACACAGGCTCTCAGAGAAGATGGCAGAAGTATAGGACCTAGCCTTGAAGGTGAAGGGCACTCTGTGGTTAAGATAACTTGCAGATGATTCTTCAGTTCAAGTAATGAACATCTACAAAAGACAAATGCTCAGGGAAGGCAGTTGTTGTTGGTGGTCTGTTACAGAAAATCATTTTTAATAAAGTCAGTTTTTTATCATCTTTGCTAGTGGAGGTATACAATTGTATGATAATTTCAATAGTAGATAATTCCTTTTTTTGGAGAGGAGGAGCTTTATATTTTACTGTTTTCTCAATACTCTTAAGATTTTCTTCTTTATAAATCACATTTGGTTTGTGGTTGTATTTGTTCCTTTTGGAAGAGGACTATGACATCAGGGAGATGATGACATGACTTGCAGTTGACTTTGAGTTGAGTGAGGGAAGACTGTGCAAGGTTAACAACCACACTTTCTCCTTCTGAGCCATCTGGGTACAGTGGTCAGATATTCATCAAGATGACTGAAATGGCCCACGATGCAATCTATAAACTACTTATGAGACCCTGAACAGTTCACTTAAACTCTCAGAGCCTCAGTGTCTTCATTTATGAAATAAGGTTGGTCGGACAGTTTGGATTAGTGGGTAGAATTTTGGGCTTAGAGCAGGAAGACCTGGGTTCAAATCTTCCCTCAAATTAGTTGTTTGGCAATGAAAAAATGTTTGTTCCTTAACTTCTCTGTTAAAATAATAATACCAGACACAGTCAGTTAGTCAGTAAGTATTTGGTTTAGGCTAAAATGAAAATAGGTTCCCTTCTTCCTCCCTAGTAAAATACACCCGCTGAGGGCAAGGACTGGTTCATTTTTGTTTTGTATTTAACGTCTAGCCCTTTTGTTCCTGGCTCACAATAAGTATTAAAGAAATGCTGATTCCTTTCTCTCTAGTGCTCTGTTTTCTGAAAAGTTTGAGTAACTTGGGAGAACAAAACTTCAAAAGAAAAAGTTGTTGTTCTCCTCCTTTGTCTCCTTGTTTTTGTTGCTGTTGAAATGGGAGGCAAGGACATACCCAGGAAATTATGGTTATCTACAACATGGTTATTAGCATGCTAAGGTACTGTTTTTCTTCCCCCAACTTACTCCACTTCAGTTTTTCTCCTCTCCATGGTTGGATCATGGTTAGTGATTTGGGAGGAGAGACATTTTACAGCTGCCTCTGGCCCTTATGCAGCTGGGCATCTGTGCTTTTCCAAGCATCAAAATATGTTGTGAGAAGTGATCTGCAGCACTACAACCCTGGACACTAATGGTAATAGCTAGATTGAACAGGACCAGCTTCTCTTTCCACCTCTTCTCTCAATCAGAGCTTGGTTTCTCTAGCTACAACTTCTCTCTACTCATCCTCCTCCTTGCCTACCTCCTACCATTGCCTGAGGAAACTTAAGAGACAATTGAACTATTCCTGCTTCAAAAAACTATGCCTACCCATATTTTTAGCATCCTGTTCCCAATGACTTCCCCTAAGAACAAACAAACTTTTTCCTTAGGTGAATTCAAGCACTGTCATGTGTCCTTTAAATATCCCACCCCAGGGCAAAATTCTACAACCATGCCCTAGTTATAACTCTAACTTAGCTATCCATGTAACTTAGACAAGAAACAATGTTAGACAGTGAGCTTTTATCATAATTGGACAGGATGAAGCAGAGTCAAGATGGCATTGTAACAGGAGAAATTGCAGCCTAGCTCTTGCCTACAACTCCTCATCCCCTTACAGGACATTAAAAAATGAGCCAAATTGAATTCTAATTAGGAAATTCAAGTAAAAATCATGAGTCAGTTTTCCATCCCTGGGCGTCATAGAGAGAAGAGAGAATTGGAATTTGGCGGTGGGATGTAGCCAGAAAATTCACATGATGCAATCTAGCATAGGAATTGAAAAAGAATGAAGTCTGCATGCATACCACAGCACAAAGAAGTCAAAGTAAGCATCTTTGAGAGACTTAGGGTCTAATAAACACAAGGACCAACCAAAATTTCAGACCACCTTCTTCAAGCTGCAGAAATGGGGCCAAATGGGAATTCTATCACTCATTTTCAACTTCTGAGTCTCAGATTGTAATGTTAATGAAAGATCTTCCCCACCCATTAACAGACTCAGATGGAGTCCATTAAGGGAAGCTTGATTGGAGGAGGCTTGTTTTTGCAGGAAGGCCCACACCTTTTGTCAAATGAGGTGCTGAGTCAGAAGCTCTGAAAAGTGTGTATTTACTCTGAGGTGAGACTTTACTTTGGGGCTTACTCTTTGGAAGAAGGTTCATGTGCCAGATGAGACTCTGGGTAGCCATTAAGAAGCACTCCACCCCCACCCCACCCCCACTTTGAAAACCC
>CM053770.1:644860725-644883722 GCA_028658325.1 Potorous gilbertii | reverse complement strand
ATGGTCAGACAGTTAGAAGTCCTATCTATTGGTCTTTATTTCTCAGCTTGTATTTTCTCTGTGGGTGAATGTAATTAAAGTAGATTGTGGACTCTTCAAAAGTTGCTTTCCTTTTAGAAAAGCAGATCTAAGATCTGTACAGCAGAGGCCTTCCTGCTGTTACACAGATCTAGAGTGGATTGGATGTAGATCTATATCTAGGGGTGGGGAGCAGTCATGGACTCCAAGAAATGTACTAAATGAAGAGAAAGGTCATACACAATCAGGAACTTTCCCTAGGATCTGAGTCTGAAGCCTGTAGAAGAGCCAGTGAATCTAGATACCAAAGAGGAACCTATAGTCCTGTCAATCTGAACCAACAAAACTTGCCAGATGGTTGACTGTGACTAAGTCCAGCAACAGTCCACTGGAATTCCATCCAGGGCAACCCCATAGATGTGTTGCTCACACCTAAATCCTGGCCAAGAACTTGCCAAGCTCTGGCCAAGAAGAGAGAGAGTAATCCGACTTTGCTTTTAGGAATCAAGCATACCTGAAAGAATCCTCCCTACTCATCTGCTTGTCCTAAGTCATGAGAATAAGCACCATTCTCCTAGAAGGTTTAGCGCCCAATTATCTCCAAGGGAAACCAAATTTCAACAGCCTGTTTGAAAAGGTTCTGGACTAGGGCTGAGGAGACCTGGACTCCAGTCCATGCTCTGACTTCCACCTTGTGTTCTTGTTTCTTTATGTAATCCTTCATTTTTCAGAAGAGGAAATGGAGCCCCCTTCTGATTCTATTAGTCTCTTAGTCTTTGAGATTTGGGCTTCATTTGACTCAAACTCCTTCAGCCTTTATTGCAGTCAGAATTAAATGAATCTTTTTCTATGATCTTAGACAACTCACTTCGATTTGGGGTCTCAGTTTCTTACACCATAAAATGGAGTGGGTGATTCCTAAGGTCTCTTCCAACTCTAAATATTGATATTTTGAGGATTTAGTAGTGGTTGTCTTAAAAACCACTTTGATCTTCGGTACCTAAAGAATCTATGTATTTGCTGCTACTTTTATAATTCATTCCTTATATACCTTAAATGAGGCTTCTTGAATGCCAAATGTGAAGAAACAATCTTACCATCTAGTTTTCAAGAATAATTGCTTGAAATAGCAAACTATGAAATAACCCACTTTCTCTGAGTGGGAGTGCTGGTAGGGGTTACCTTTTCAGACTTAAGGTTCTTGCATCTCCATTTCCTTCCAAGGGATGACATCCTTCATTTCCCTATTGAGGGTGCCTATGATGCTATTTGCCTGGGCATTGCTTTGTGGGACCTGCTTAAGGTACATAGCCCTGAACTTGCAGTCAGTCTCTTTCAATGGGTTTAACTTTTATTAGCTGGGTAAGTCACTTAACTTCTCTCAGATTCAGTTTTCTCATCTGTAAAATGGGGACATGAATACTTGTATTAAGTACTTCACTTAGGTTGTAATGCTCAAATCAAATAATAAAATACTTTAGAAATCCTGAAACATTCACACATATGCACACACACAAATAACACATACATGTATAGACAAATACACATATGTGTACATACATATATTTGTACACACATATACATGTGTATGTCCATATGAATTGATTTTAGAAAATAAATACGAGTGGATTAAATCTGCTCATTCATGTTCATGCATAACTATGATTTTTGAATGAAATAAATACACAGATAAGTGCTATAGGAAATTTGAAGAGAAAGATCACTTTTACCTCTAGAAGAAGAGAGATGTTGGGGAATGAATAAGAAGATGGCACCTGAATTGTGACTTGAAGGAAGAGTTGGACTCAACAGATAGCGACAGGGAGAGATTCCATTCCAGGTATCAGGGATGCATAAAACACAAAACAAAGCTATTAACAAAAAGCACATTAAAGTCAGTGGTGGGTACAATCTTGGCCCTACTAATACATTGATTTTCTTGTCTTGGAAAGACATGGGAAGTATCACTGTGCAAATGACAGGCATGAAACTTGAGCAGAGTCAAGATTTTTTTTCTCTCACCAGCTTTGGTCTTGGGATTTGATTCCTTCTTTCTGAGTTGTGACTTGGTGTATCTCACTGATCTTCCACTCTGTCAGATTCTATTTAAGAGAAATTTATTCCATCAGTGTTCTAGGGAGAACAGAGAACCTTAGGGAAGGAATCTCTTCTATGTTTTTCTTTGGACAAAGAATTTGAGAATCAACTTTAGATCCTGAGATGAGTAAAGGAGGAAAACAATGTGGATGAATCATCAACTCAGACTTCATTGGTTAAATTTATGTCTGGGAGTATATATCTAAGAGTTCTTTTGTCTCTATTCTTGAAAAACAACACCCATGGGAAAAGGAGAGCCTTCATACAGGGAAAGCATAATCTAAAATTAACAGCAATGAAATGAGTATGACCAAGGTGCTGAAAAAAGAACATGGAGAATCACAAAAAATAAATCAAAGTAAAAAATTTTCCATGTTTTTCCATTTGATATGAAATACTTCTGTTAATATGTCCTTTAAATAGAAAAGAGGAAAATTGTGAGGGGGAAATTAGATG
This sequence comes from Potorous gilbertii, assembly GCA_028658325.1. Taxonomy (NCBI): domain Eukaryota; kingdom Metazoa; phylum Chordata; class Mammalia; order Diprotodontia; family Potoroidae; genus Potorous; species Potorous gilbertii. The sequence continues at coordinate 644,881,151 of CM053770.1, read as the reverse complement.
ACATGTAAAGAATTTTTCAAAACTTTAAGTTTGATATATATCCTATATATAAAACCATCATCATTGTTAAGGTATAGGTCTGACCATATCCTACAATGTATGGAAAAGACTAAGTAGGTAAGTTTGGGTAGACCATCGACTAGGTAATAAATGAATGATGTTCAACAAACTTGTAAAAGTCAGTTTGACGCAATTTGTGAAGGAATTTATATATCAAAGTAGGGAAGTTTTTGTTTTATTTTATTTTTCCAAGGACAGGAGGGATCAATTAGATTTCCTTGAGCAGGAGTTTGTCATAAAATCTGTGCTTTAGTGTTATCAATTTGTCTACGTATTAGAGAAGGGAGAGTTTTAAGCCATGGATTCCAATTAGCTCATTCCTGAACACTGTTGTCGTTTGATGCAGTATTTCTGTTCAATGACCAATGAGTTTTTACATAGTGTTAAAACCAGAAGACATACTAAAGCTTCACCTAAATATAAAATGCCTTAGAGATCATCCTTGGAGAAGCAAATAAAGAAGTTCATTGGATCATAACTTTAAATCTGTGTGTATGTATGTGTGTGTGTGTGTATGTGTGTGTGTGTGTGTGTGTGTGTGTGTGTGTGTGTGTGTGTGTTCATCCTTCGTTGCCAAAGAAGATCATGCCATCAGAGAAATAAAGACTTGACTTTGTTTTGAGTGGGGGAAGGTTGTGCAGGTCACCAGCCTCACTTCTTCTCCAGAGCCATCTGAATCCATTGACCAGATTGTCATCAGGATGACTGGAGATAACTCAGGATGAGGTAATCGGGGTTAAGTGACTTGCCCAAGGTCATAGAGTGACCAGTGAGTGTCAAGTGTCTGAGGTAAGATTTGAACTCAGGTCTTCCTGACTCCTGCACTGGTACTCTATCCACTGCACCACCTAGCTGCCCTAACTTCAGATCTGGAAGAGATCTGAAAGATTTGGTCTACCCACGTCCTTCCCACTTTACCAATGTGGAAACTCTAAGTGTCTGAGGTGTGATTCAAACCAAGATTTTTCCTGACTCCAAGTTCAATTCTGTTTTTACTGTGTGCCCCAAGGAATACCATTTTTTGGATATGCTTAGCTAGCATATACAAAGTGACCATCATGATGACAGATACTACCTATGGACCAACATCTACTACCAAAGATAAAAAAGTAGAGAAATGTCATGCAGAACATGACCAGATACTCCAAACTAAGTAAATATATAGCTTAGTACTGGGTGGCTTTCAATGATAAGATGGACACTGTTGAGGTGTGTTTGAGATTAATAAATGACATCATGTTCTATGCATTGATTCCTCAATGAACTCCATATTCACTCAGTAATTGATTAAGTTATTGAATTAACCAACTTCAGGAGTTTGTTAGTTCTGTGATATAATCAATCTGGATATTCCTTCTGATGTATCACAGCTCATCTATCCTTGCTCATTCTGTGCAACTATTATTCATGTTCTCACATAAACCCTCCACAGAAAGGTCCACCTAGCATTCTGTGGGCCTTCCTCTAGATCTCCTGATATTATATAGATTCTAAAAGAATAAACATACTACCCATTAGTCATTGACTCCTTGCCCTTGCTGTATGACCTTCATATCTCTTTCAAAATCAAGCATTTCATTGTTAATATTTTTCTACTATTTCCCTTGTACAATTCTTCTGTGGCAGCAATAAAACCATGGGTTTTATGTCATTGACCTTTGGATGACTTTTGATTTTAATTCTTTTGATACTATAGTATTACATACTTTCCAGCATGGCCAGAGCTCATGTTTAAAAGATTGGCCTTTATTTCAGTGAGAAGCTTTAGGTCATTAAAAACATGGTGCAATTTTCCAAATGCAGTTCAGCTTGTTCTCATCCTCCTATTCAATTTTTGGGCTAGCTCATCGTCCCTCTGCTCTGTCTCTCCAAGATGGATGTCTTGATAGACCAAATTTTGTGCTTGTCCATCTAACCGCAAATTGTAATCTGGACAATCGACATCTATCTTTCACTTGCATTTTTATGTGTCGATAGTTAGGCTGAACTTGTCTGAGTGATTATAAATCTTTTTTAGGAGACTCAGCAATGTGGACTTGATGAAATCAGCACAAGGTCATCCGTAAACAGGAGCATGTGAAACACCTTCCCCTCTAAAGGGCATCCTTCCCACATTTGTCTGTGCTGGACACCTTCCCTGATAGTGTCAAATACTTTTGGCAGAATATATCTCCCTGTTTGATAGTTTTCTTGGTATAAATAATCAGAAGGTCATTGATTAAAGTTCACTCCATTGTTGAATATTTTGAGAAATTTTATATGATTTAAATATGTATATGGGGTGACCATATAGGCCTTATACCCACAAGGAAGACAGACAGAAAGAACTAATATGTGCCAAAAATATTCATTGTAGCACTTTTCATGGTATCAAACCCCTCCCCCCCAAAAAACTAAGATTGTGCCTTGACTGCAGAATAATTAAATATTATATAGTAACATTTATTTAAGGTACCTTTGATGAATGTAATATAATGAATATATATAATATATATAATGAATGTATAATGAACATATATACTGAGTATTTCCACTGTAGCAAATCACAAATATGGAAAATTCAGAGAAAAATGGGGAGATCTGGCACATGATAGTCACCTAATCTATGTTAATTGATTGATTGACCTAAATGACCCTTTGCAAAGTGAAGAAAGCAGAATCAGGAAAACAATACACACCATGAATACAACAAGGTCAATTCATTGAACAAAATATAAAAAAAAATTATGACCAAGCTTGGGTCCAAAAAGAGTTGAGAAAAATGTATTTTTTTCCTTTCCTTGAAGAGGTGGGGGACTATGAGTGTGGAATATGACATGTACCATAAGATGCAGTGGATGCTTTGGTTGATTTTATGTAATTTTAAAATAATACATTCTGTCAAATGCATTCAAAATACTCTCCTTCTCTCCTTGGTTGATCTGCCTCTTTCTCTACACCTCCTTGTCCTGTGAAATACTCTATTTATCAATCGTAAATTGATATAGAATGTAACTAATTGAATGTTTGAAGAGTTGATATAGAATGTAACTAATTGAATGTTTGAAGAGTTATGAAAGTAAAATTTGTACCTTAGGAAGGTGAAGCTGCTAACAGTGAGAGCTATATTCCTTAGCACACTAATAAATTTTGTTGTTTTCAGTTTGTCCTTGATCCAGAGTCATAGGACTCTTGATGACCAATATGCCTCTCCCAAGAGGTCTCATTCCTCTTGTTTGTTCTCCAACATTAGACTGAAGAAAAGAAGGCTTGAGGCAAACATTACAGTTGTTTTCAGCTGGACATCCTTGTGAATGAAGTAACAAACACTCTTATTATCCTTAGAAGCAGAGCTAAGTTGAGTGGGTAAGATTTATAGGCAGGCAGATTTCTGCTCAAAAGAAGAAAGGATACCCTAACATTTAGTGTTACATAAAATAAATGGGCCCTCCATCCCAATGTTTCCAAGGTAGCAATTTCCTTATTCGTAAAGACTGTCAAGTAGAGAATGGATGACCACTTGTTAGAAATGTTATATCAAGTTCATTATTTAGAGAGAAGTGGCATTTCTAACCCTAAGATTTTATGGTTTCATGACAGACTTACTTGTAACCATCTAGAACTAAGAACTCTTGTGAAACTAACATGTCTAGAGCTGGGTGGGTTTCTTCTTCCATTACTATCTTCTCTCTTAATTTGGATTTTCAAAAATAAGCAACAAAACAACAACCAAAATGGGTGATCTCTGATTGTCAGTCTTGTTTTTAAAGCTCCACACAATCTGGATGCCTCCTGTCTTTTCATTCTTATTTAAAGTTACTCCCCTTTACTTGGCCTGTGTTCTATTCACAATGGTCAATTAGCTGTTTTCCATGAAAAATTATATATTCAATCTCCCAACTTGGTGCTTTTGAAGACTAAATGAAGTATCTTTTGCTTAGTCTTCTCTTTAGCCTTTTGGAATCTCAACTTTCTTTCAAAGGACAGTTCACATACCACCTCAGAGATACTTGCCTAGTAGAAAATGTAGGTGAACTTCCAGGACTATGGAAAACTGGTCACAAGACCTGGAAAATAAGAAGCCACAATTCAAGGTAAATTGGAGTCAAGGGGATCCAAGTCACTTACTATTTGGGGGTGCCTTGTGATAAAATAACAGTATAAAGTACATTGGAACTTAAAGATCAGCTGTTTCAAGTGACACAGAATGAAGGACATTGTGGTCTAAATTAAAGAACTGGGACATCAGAGGTAGTGAAAGGATTCAGTCACTGGGGCAGTCTGAGGAAGTTCAAAACTGAGACAGGCTCTCTCTGTGGTGTGGGGGGGGGGGCGGAAGGGGGTAGGGAGAGGAGGTGACTGCTACCCTGTACTTAAGGGACTGCTGGGAGATGGAACCAGTCCTTCCTGAGGCCAATGATCCTGGATCTGTGGGATTTCAAATTAATGATCTGGGGCTTGCTCAGACAGATTTGGTTGAGAAAGGTTGATACAAGCAAGGCAGAAAATGAAGTCTACTCATACCTGGAGGAATCAGCAAAGGTTGTAGGTACCTGATGTTCTGGAAAGTAAGAGTGTAGAAATGAGGTGGTTTTATTTGGAATACACTGAAAGTCATGGTACCCTTTGAGAACCAAGGACAAACAGTAACCTCTGTTAGAAAGAGAGCTGCCCCAACTGGAACTGGCCTGTTGGGTAACACACTTCTTTCTTTCCCTTCCCTCTGTCTATATAGGATATAATACTCTTACTTGTGAGTGTTCTGCCCAAAGGATATGTACATTTTGAGCGCTGAAACCTTTTGTAAACTCAAATCACTTTAATTCTCATTTATTGGCCAACAATAGGTCCCAGGATAAGTCCTACTTGGTCCTTGTTTGGGCACTGATTGGCTAAAGTGAAGGGAAATAGTTATTGTTTCTGTTCTGGCCAGAAACCCTAAGGGTCTTCCCCTCCCAAACGGATTTTTTTTTTTGACTAGGTAAAGAATGTCTCATTTCTTACCTACCCTTAATCACTGAATGGACTTTACCTCAGTCAAACTGAGACCTGTTAAAGATTTTAGCTTGAGAAGGTCAAGGTCTCCCACTGCATCCAGGGCCATCTCCAGTCTTCCTCTTCTATATTTCACCACTGAACCTGGATGGCTTTAAAGGAGAAAGTGAGACTTTGCATAACCCTCCCTCACTTAAATCCAGTTCCCTTGCATGTCATGACATCACCTCCCTGACGTCATGATCCTCTTTGAGAATGAAAGACAGACAAAAACAATAATAATATTTAAAATGCATTCAACAACCAAATGTTTGTCCTGTAATGTATTCTTTGGAACAACCAAAAATTTAGATACCTTTGTAGAAGATCGTATGGAAACTGGGAGCCCATTCTTCCATTGAAACAATAAGCAAACATTTCTTAAGTACTAGTTATGTCCCAAGCACCACATCAGGCACTGGGAATGCAGACAAAAATGAAATATTCTCTCCCTGAAGGAGCTAATATTCTATGAGGAGACGCAAAGTATGAGTTTTGAAGGAAGACAAAGGATAGATTGTCCAAGAGAAAACTGGAGATGGCAATCCTCACTTTGAAGGAATTCAGAGACTTAAGGACACAAATAACTAAACCAGCAAATATGATTTGAGAGAGGTTATGGATAGGATTTTGAATAGCTAATGCTAGTCTGACTATAAGATTATAAGCAAGTTACCCTGCCTCACAGGAGATATTGGTGATACTATTAATGTCATAGAATCAAGACATAAGATTGGAAATGACTAGAAGTCTTCTATTCTAATTACCTCACTGTCCAGTTGAGGTCTATAAGGCATGGCCAGAGTTCATAAATTGTCCAAGGGTGGGCATTCATGGTATAATGAAATGAGTCCTGGCCTAGTAGTTAAGAAAATTCGGTTCTAGTCTCTGTACAGTCATTAATAATACTTAGGTAGTGTTTACTTGGTGCCATGTGTTGTGCTAAGCCCTTTATAATGTTTATTTCAGTTTATCCTTACAACAGTCTTGGAGGTAGATGCTATTATTCTTATTTGTAAACTAAGGTAGCCACAGGTTGTATAGCTTGTAAACTTCTGAGGCTGGATTTGAACTCAGATTTTCCTGATTTGAGGCCAGGGCTCTCTCTAGCACCACATAGCTGCCCTATCTATGTAATTCTCAGCAAGTCATTTAATCTCTCTTAGGCCCAATTTCCTCATTTGCAATATAAGTAGTTAAGTGGATGATTGCTAAGGTTTATTCTAGATCCCAAATTCTGCTGGTTACACATGTAACCCCTGTCCCAAAGGTCAGTGGTATGGGACTCTTTCCTGTGTGAGACTTGGTGAACCATGAGGCTTCAGTTTGCAACTAGCCCTTCTTGCAGGGTAGCACATTCATCTACTCCAAGAAGGAGAGAGTCCCATGTCAATGGCCTTTGGGACAGGAGTTATATACAGTTTGTTAGTAGCAGAGGGGACAAAAACCCTGGCCCTTGACTTCTGTTTCTTTGTCTTACTTTGCCTGGAATTACCTCTTGGCCACATGACTGGATTTGTCCTGTTGGACCTTGATGGGCTAGGAACCTATGTGCATAGGTAGCTCGTTGAGGTAAGACTCTGTAGCCAAACTTCCCCTGATCCCTATAACACCCATCTCAGAGAGTTTTAATGAAGTCAAGTGACAGTCCTTCACTTCCGTCTAAGCTCCCTTTCAGGGATGTGCTAGAGACAGCCAGAGCCCTCCTCAATTTACAATTGTTAAATTTTCACTGTGAGCATTTACACCTCAGAAATCAGAAAAAACAATGCAATTCAGGCCTTGATTTATGCTTTATTGATTGTCTAAACTTAAGAAAGTCATGGAAAATATGTTAATAATGATGACTGTCACAGTGTGGTGTGTGGATATTTTTGCCCCAGAGAGCCATTTGTTACATATTTACCCACATAGCACCCATACCCTCTCCTTGGAAGTCTATAAATATCAGAAGCCAGCCCTGGATTACTAGGCTGCTTACACATTTCTGGGAATGGCTTAGTCTCTAGGATATGAAAGAACCCATAAGAAGAACTCCATTTCTGGTGATATGATTAGATGCTAGTTGGAAGCACTCCAGGGTTTCTTATAAATCGTGTGGGCAAAGCATTTCCAAAAATGATCTTGACCATGTGACTGAGTAGCTGTTTATACTCCCTTAAAGAATAAGGGTAGAGAAGAACCAAAAGATCAACCTCTTTTTGCTTGTATAAGCATGAGGAGGTAATAGACAACTTTGTAGCAGGCATTCTTAACCTGGAGATACCAGTCTTGGAGTCAAAGCCCTGTGTTAGATGGAATCCCGCTTCTGTAACTTAGGAGCCGTGTGATCCCGCGCAAACCAGTTCCATCACAGAAGTGCTTTCCTCCTTGAGACTACTGCAAATGATGATCCGGGAGCCTGTGAACTTGGATGGAAAAAAAAGATCTTTATTTTTACAAATCTGACTGAAATTTAGTATTTCCTTCAGTTATGAATGTAGGTAATGAACCAACGTATTATTAGGCTTCATCTGACTGTGGAAGAAAGGAAGGAGAGAAAGAAGGGAAGGAAATCAACGTTTATTAAATCCCTACTATGTCCCAGTTACTATGCTAAGCTCTTTATAAATACTCTCTCAATTAATCCTAACAACAACCCTGGATGGGAAGTGCTATTAATTTCTCCATTTCACCGTTGAGGAAATTGAGGCAGACAGAGATTAGGTGAATAGCTCAATCACTCAGCTAGTAAATATCTGAGGCTGGATTTGAACTCAGGTCTAACTAACTCCAGACCCAGGGCTCTCTATTCACTGTGTTACTTAGCTGGTAGGGGTGTATGATACACAAATATTAATAACCCCTGCTCTAGAGCTTTTGTTCCTACCGTGTTGCCTGAGACATTGACTACTGCAGCCTGAAAGGTGCTTGCCGGGAGCATGGTCTCTGCTTGGACCTTAATCACTAGTTCCTGGGACAGGATGATCCTTCCATCTTTAAGCCCCCTCCACAAGCTACCATCCTCCTCTTCCAGCCAGGCTCCAAGTTTGGTGGCTGTAGCTGCAGGTGGATGGCTACAACAGAGCAGAGAGGGGGATGGAGGGAGGGAGAGAAGCAGTATTGGTTTTTGAGTGCTCAGCATAGAACCAGGTGCCTGGGAAGCACTCGGCATCTTACCCCTGTTACTAATAATCCTCCCAAAATCACCGAATGGTTTCCAGGCATTAAAGTTATCGTTTGCCATAAACCCCTTGTCTGTTTTCTGGAGAGTTTAATATATCGCAGGAAGTTTCACCCATAAAAGGTGATCGCTGTGCTCCTGTGAGTGTGCCCAGAGCCTATAACTTATGACCTTCATAAATGTGAGTGGGTCTCACGAGTGAGTCCATCAGTCTTTGGAGTAATTCTGTTTTGTAGTAAAATATTTTACTGTGCTCGCTTCTGTCTATGTTTGCCTCGGTTGTGGGGGTGGGGGGCCTCCCTCTCCTCCCTCCTCCCCTCTCCATTTTCCCTTTTCTTGGTACCAGGCTTCAGGCAAAAGCCTAAAGACCAGTGGTACCCACTTTGCTGTTTGGGGGCTCCCCAACAGCCCAGCACAGGGGTCAGTCCCAATGCTTGGTTATGGTAAAAGGGCCCCTTGGATTTGGAAAGACTCTTGGATCAATGCACAGCAGTGTTATTTATGGATGCAACTTCTCCAGGGCCTTTTCCTGGAAGTATATGAAGTGCTCTCCAAAGAAACTTAGCACTTTATTCAGGGAGCGTCCTTCAGATCTCAGAATTGCAAGGGATGATACAAGGAACTGAAACAAGGGGAAGAGAGTGTCTCTGTGTGTTTGGGGGTGAGAGGAGCAAGGTGGAAGGAAGGAATAAAAGAAAGAAGGAGTTAATGAGAAAGAAAGCAATGAGACTTTTGCAAGAGAAAGATCCAAATGGCAGTTCCTCAGGGATTTTGCTAGCATTAAGTAAATTGCATCTACTATAATTAGATTATAAGCTTCATGAAAGCAGGAACTAAGTCTCACTGGTCCTTGTATCTCCCCTGGGTCCTGGTACAGAGCTCCTCTAAGCACATAGACATGTTTCATAGATCGAATGGAACTCCCAAGGTATTCAGGATTGGGGCTTAGGATTATGCCTTGTTAGCTGGTTGGGAGGGTAACGGACAGTGATGATGGTGATGATGATGGTGGTCTGGAAGAGGGTGATATGAGCAATAGTTACACATCCCCAAAGGCTCTTTAGCAGCTACAGTGAGATCTCATTGGATAGATACTCTGTCAGAGTGGAAATAAAAAATGGCCATACCTTGCCACTTCTTAAAAGTGTGAAAGGGTGACTTGAGGAAGACACTGTGCTTCTGGGCTCTCTTTGTTAGTAAAATTAGAGAGTTGTCCCAGGTGACTTCTAAAATCCCTTCCATTTATAATTCTTTGATTCAATTAATACAAGACATTGATGGAGACCTATGTCCACTGATGGAGAGGAATTCACTAATGGTTATCTACTGCGCCCCTGTAACATTTTGTTTCTCCCATTCCTAGGGGAGAAAGAGGAGGAGGAAGAGGGAAATAGGGAAATACTCATGAGTGAAAGCTCATAACACACAAGAAAGATAAGAGACAGCATAATCAATCTGGGAAGCCAGGGCTGCTGTGGCTGCAGGGTAACCCAGCAGGAAAAGGGATGGTCCAGCAAGAGCAATATTGCCACCATTGTGGGCAAATCAGTGAGAATACTGATACACAGATACTGATATACAGAAGCCACATGAAACATGCAGAATTAGTAGAACTGTTTGTGCTGCTGAAAACAGAACTTAAAATCTGGACTTTCTTGTCTTTTGTTTGGGTCTGTCTCTGTCTCCACTGCCATTTCTATTTCTGTCTGTCTGTCTCTTCTTTTTCCCCTCAGTTGATTTCTTAAGGGTTTTCTTCTTCATTCTTCTTTTAAAATTGCTTTATCTAAGATAAAATGTAATTGGCCTTTGTATCACTCATCTGTGTTTTTTATTATTCCAGTAAAGCTAAGAGAGAGGTCACAGCTGAAAATGCACAGAAGTGAAAGATGTTGATTTTAAGTATGTATGCACATACGTACATACACACATACATGTATATATCACACACATATAAGTATATATCAATATATATTATGAATATGTAGGTATATATACATGTATACATATGAATATATATGTATATATATATATATATATATATATATATATATATTTATATAATTTGTAGTGAGCTTACCTCCCATTTGTAGCATAGGAGGGGTGTTACTATGTGGCTTAAGAAAGGCAGAAAGGCAGAATCTCTAGTTCCACCTTTCTCCAAGGTAGGCTTTAAATCTTGTCAGAAGGTGAAGCAGGGGACTGGGATCAGAGTCTTGGCAACTTTGTTCTCCTCCAAGAGGGGCTAGAATTATATTTATCTACCCCCTTAAATCTTCTTAGTCTAGGGAATGTAGTTTTCAGGTTCAAGATAAACTTCTAATCACTATTTCTTAAATGGGGCAAGGAGGACCCAAACTTTATAACCAAGACTTGACTCCCTTCCAACCAAATATTAGTTCCACGATGAAAACACGTAGGAAAGAGCAAAGAGGTCCATTTGTGTAAGTCAATAGCAAAAGGTAAATCAGAAAAAGTATGTTGTTTAGTCATTTTTCAGTTGTGTTCACCTCTTCATGATTCCATTTAGGGCTTTCTTGGCAAGGAAAGAAGGCTGCCATTTTCTTCTCCTTCTCTTTTTATAGATGAGGAAACTGAGGCAAACAGGGTTAAGTGCATCACTCAGGGACACATAGCTTTTAGTAGCTGAGGCCTGATTTGAACTCAGGTTTCCTGACTCCACACCGAGTACTCTCTTCACTGTACCATCTAGCTGCATAAAGTAGGATTGCCATTGACCATCTTCTCTCTCAAACCTGGAAGCCAAAGGATACTGCAGAGTCCCATGAGCATGACTAGCCTTGAAAAAGATTTGAAAGGAGCCAAGTTCTCCACTCTTATGCTCTTACCAACTCTATATTGTCCCTCCCACAGATTCAGGTATGACTCTACATCAGTGAGGAGAGAGTCCTATACCAATGGACTTTGGGATTTTAGTTACATACATAAATATAAATAATATAAATGTATATTTGTCAGAGAGAGAGTCATTTATTTTCATTGCTGGGACTTTCCAAGCTGGGGGTTTAAACTATGCATAAGAATATTATTAATTTATATTGGTTTTAGCTTTTCAAAAGAAGAGAAAAAAGAAGTGAATTTATCCTAGAAATAAAATGAGCAAGAAGTTTCCAATAGGATGAGATTTGTAAGCAATCTGGACTTTCTGAGATAATCACAGCAGGTGCCTCCCATTCCCATTATTTTTCCTGAGGCATGTTTGAAAGGGAAACTATTCCCTCAGTGGTGATGCTGTGGGTGTTGACCAGAAAGAAAGTAATGTTTAATGGAAGAAACTGGGAAGGGACGGTTATCCTCAGGAGAGGATGGGGCTCAGGCAAGCAATACCAGCTGATCCTTTTCATACCCACAAAGCATCTTGAAAACTTGCTGATCTATGAAATATTCTTACCCCGGACTTAAGGGTCTAGTTATATTTAAAAGTCCCAGTTCTTTCTGTTTATATGTTACATTTTCATGTGGACACAAATCCTATCATATTGGGATCTGTTATATCTATGCTTCAGGTTTCAAAGTTCTACATCAAAGAGTTTTCCTCTGGGGGAAATTCCTTGGGAATCATGGCTGGGTGACGTGATTTAGGGGGACTGAAGAAGAAGAAGCAAGGAGAGAGAGTCTGATAGGTTTTTACGGAGCTTTGTCTACATTTTGAGAAAAAAAGTCAGAGTGAAAATGACATAGGAGATATTAAAATGACATTTCCCTCTTCTGTATTGCATAGTTCATATACTCTTAGCTATCTTATCAACCACATTGGGAGAGGCATTTCAGAAAACGGTTCTGAAAGTTTAAAAAAATCCTACTGGCAGACCTTAACGTTTTTCCCTCCCAGAAATTCCAAGAAGTTCAAATCCAACAGGAAGGAAATTGATTAACTTTTATTGGTGATTTGTTTCTTGGTCAAGGCTCATTTTGCTTTTTTTTTTTTAATACTCCCTTTCTTTAGCACTCATCTGTCACCTTTCTGTCCTTTCCCCAGCCCCTGATGTTCTCTCTCTGCTTCTCTATTCTCTGTCCCTCTGTTCCTCCCTTTCCCTTTCTTTCTCCCTTCCCCCTCCCTCTTTATCTACTTCTCTCCATCTCCATTTCTTAGGCTCACTCTGTCTGTATCTTTCCCTGTCTGTCTTTCTCTGCACTTCTATTTCCCTCTCTTCCCCTCTTTCCTTTTTCCCCTCTCCCCCTTCTCTCCCCCTCCTTTCCCCTTCCTTCCCCTCTCCCCCTCCTCTCTCCTTCCCTATCTGAATATTTAAGACATCTGAGGAGCTATAGGAGAAAAAAAATGACCCTGTCTCAAAGTGTGATCTACAAGGAGCTCTGGCTGCACATTTTAATTGTTGCTAACAAAGTAACATTTTAATAGCTTTAGGTAGAAATTGATGAGCCCTCCTGTGCTCTATAGGCTTTGGGAAGGCATGATATGATGTCTTATGGAAAGGAGAGAGAAAAAGGAGGAAGGCAATGGATTCTGAAGCATCGACACTACATGTTTCCTTCAAGGGACTTAAGGATCTGCGATGGGACATTTTAGGGCATTTTCACAGCACCTTTATAAGGAGGAGGCAAATGCTATTCTGTCCATTCTATAAATGTAGAAACTGAGACCCAGACCATGGAAAGAAAATGTGTAGAATCCTCTTATGTACCAGAACACAACCATGATAAGAGCAACTCAATCATGAGGCTAGAGATTATGGCTGCTATTTTCTTTTCCCCCCACAACATCTTTTACAATCTGAGGCATGGGAATAGGAGCTGAGAGCTTGGTATTTGACTGAGAATGGGGGGGTGTGCTGATTAATATTTAAAAACTGGTTCTCTGGGGATAAAGTACCCATGGCACACTTTTAAACTAATTACTAATTTATACTTCATTATCAACTTTTTCTATCACTTAAGTCTAAGCAATCAATAAAACAATAAACCAAGACTTAATTTACAAAATTTGGCAATTTCCAGGATATAAATGCTCACATTGAAAATTAGTAGCTATCTCTACGGCTGGTTAAGCTGGTTGAAACCAAGTTTTCACCCTGATCTTAGATGCGCCAGGTTTGTTGTGACAATAAAATGGGATAAGATTTGTAAAGTGTCTTACAAACCTCTAAGTTTCATATAAGTGATAGTTATTATTAGATATATTATTGCTACTCTTTGGTCATAGTGTGCTATGAAACAAGGAAGAGACCTAAAGGTCCTTTAGCTTGATATTCCCTTCTCTTTAAACAACCATGGCAGAATAGCGGAAAGGGAGAGAAAAAAATGGTAAGAATCCTGCAATTTTTAGACTATTTCTAAACATTCACCTCCATTCACTGGAGGATAGTAGATATATTCATAGATGGAATGTTTACAAATTTGTCAACAATATCAAGCTGGTAGGAACACCTAATACAATGGACAATTAAAAAACGATCTTGACAGGCTAGAACTCTGGGCTGAATCTATTTAGATGAAGTTTAATAGGTAAGCAAGGTAACTGAGATTGGCCCGTGAAAGTCAAGCCCTTATAAGCACTTGTAGCATATCTGGTGTGATGCAATCCCAAAATTGGATTTTGAAGCATGCATGAGAATCTTCTGACTATTTCTGGTCTGAATATTTTGTGCCATTTTGATTTGATGCTGAACTGAAGTTCTTTTTCTCTCCTGACTTCATGTGAGGAGGCAATAATTGCTGTATACTTCCAGGTGAGAAGAGTGTCATTGATCTACTCTCTCCATCTGAGTTATCATGAAGTCATAAGTACAGGTCCCTGCTATTGATTTTGTCCCTATTATGTGTATTTTTCTTGTCTTAGGTGAGGTAATTTTGGCATCAAGTCAACAAACCTTTATTGAATGTTCACTATTAGGCATTATGCTAAGTTGAGAATACATTTACAAGCAGAAAAAAGGAAAATCCTTACCATCAAGGAACTTACATTCTAATGGGAGAGGACTAGGCAGAAAAGGAAAGTAGGGTTAGTCAGGGAAGATAGGAGAGAAATTCTTATGGGAAATGAGTCAGCAACAGCCTAGGGAATATGGTTGGTCTGGGGCTCTTCCTTAAGACAAGATTCTTGGAGGTATCAATCAATGATGGAGAGAGAGAAAGAATGAGAACAGGAGGAGGAGGGTTCTTCCAATATGAGAAATAATTCAGGAGTAGAGTGAGATTTCTGAGTGAAGAGATTTCTATGACTTAACATGATTTCACATTTGTCGCTAGGTAACATGAATTCATCAAATGCAGTTGGGTTTTCTTTGATTATCTTCATACTAATCTGGAGTATTAACTCCCTATTACCCATTTTTGTTATGTTTTTCCCTAGTCCAAAAGTCATTCTCTTTGGTAGAGAAAAAAGGAACAAAATAAAAATCAAACAACGAGCTATCAGTTTTAAAAGTGGGAGTTAGAATAGACGATTATTCCACCCTCTGTCAAGTTAATGATAATATGTCACCCCTTCAAGTGAGAACACACAGCAATAGCTCAACTGTTGTGAGCAACGCCCAGATACCTCCTTTTATGAGACATCTATTTGGATTGGCCAAGAACTTGGTCATATCTTCTGGGATTTTAATGAAACCAATGAGCTTCTTGGCATAAGCAGAGAGGAGAGGAAGCAGGCTCTGACAAGAAATCTCAGGAAGAGGGGAAGAATGTTGTATTCCTCTAAGAAGTGGGAATCCATGATCCCATGAGCCAGGAGGTTCTACTTTAGACAGTTCTAATTTTTAGAATATTTTTTTCCTAACTATCAAGTCTACGTTGGTCTCTTTGCAACTGTCAGGCACTGTTCTTTGTTTACTGGGGCCCAGTAGAACAATTCTAACACTTCAAAATAATAGCCTGTTGAATACATGAAGACATTCACCGTGTTTCTCTATGGGTCTTCTTTCCAGACAAAAATGTCCTAGTTCCTTCAAAAAAATCTTTATATGACATGCATTTCTGTTAGTCACAGCTAGATCCTTTGCAACAGGCCAGTGATACTACAGAAAACAAAATCAATTCCTGCTCGCAGAGAACCCATGTTTTAATTGGGGAGACAAAAATCATAGCTAAGATTCACATAATGCTTTATAGTTTGCAAAGTACTTCACATATGGTTTAATTTGAAGTTCACAACAACCCTGTGAGATGGGTGTTACTATTGTCTCTGCTTTTACAAATGAGGAAAGTGAGGAGACGGAAAGATTGAACAATTTACTTAGGGTCACATAGCTATGTAAATGTCTGAGGCAGATACTTCACTCAAGGTTTTTCACTATTCTGCTTAACTTCCTCTGGAAATTCCCATTTCATTAGTATTCTTTCCAAAAGCTAGTGCCCAGAACAGAAAGCAACACTTCAGAGGTGATCTGACCAGAGAAGAGGGACTATTGTCTGCTTAGTACAAAAATTCATACCTTAAGATCACAGTTAATGTTGACTCCTTGAGAAGAACCAAGGAAGAGGAAAAAGAAATGCAAATGTTGCTGAATGCTCTAGTCAGGGGGTATCACTACAACACTCCAGAGTGCGATTGAACCAGATTAAAATGAAATTTGATTGAAATTTATAGAATTTTATTTTTAAATTAAATTTAAAAATTTTTATTTTAGTTTTAAATTTTTAATAAATTAATGATTCTTTTTTAAATATTTTATTTTTTAAATTTTAAATTTTTATTTAATTTGACTTAATTTTAATTATAATTACAATTGATTTTAATAAATATTTTAAAATAAAAGTTTAATTTTATTTAAATTTAAAATAAAGAAAAATACAATAAAGCATAGATAATATTACATTTCAAAGCTAAATCAATAGGATCTTTATATATGGATTAATGGCCTTATTTCTATTTGAGATTGACACCATTGCTTTAGTCTAGTCATCCTGTGCCATCTCATTAAGAAGTCAATTCAGTACGTGGGATTTTCTCAAAAGGTAGGTTTTGAATGATCACATCTCCCCTTAAATGCTTCCTCGGAGACTCCAAGATTCTTAACTTCTTTCTTTCTAAAAATTCCAGACATTCCTGTAATGATTTTCAGATGGCATGATCTTTGCTACGATGGTAGTGGATACCATGGAAGGGATGGCAGTCAGTAATAAAAAGACATCTTTGTTTGGATTGGGATTTGCAAATTGGAACAGAGGAAAGTTCAAACTGATGCAATGTTATGTGGGGGCAGCTACAGGATTTAGTTACCAAAATTAAAACACTATATAAATGCTTGTCATTTATTATTATAAATTTAATTGTAAATTGTAATTTTAAAATACAGTAGTTCACATTGAAAAGGGCCTAACATCATTAGATTGGGGTACCAAGAAGAGGCTGGCATTGCCAACATGATGAAAGTATGAAGAGAGCAGGATTTGCAGGAGATATACCAACTTCTTCATGATGAATTGTAGGCTCTAGAAGAACATTTTAGTGGAAATATCTTGAAATTACTGAGAAATATAGGTGGATGGAAAGAGAAGGGACTTAGACAGTAAGAGAATGAGAGAATTGGGAGTGACCTTGGAGGTTAACTACTTCATAGCTGGTTAGTTACAAAACCAAGATTCAGATCTCCTGGTTCTTAGATCAGTCACCTTTTCTTCTCCTAGCAGTATAAGAAGCAGGCTGGCAATAATGTAAGTGATTGACACATGGGTAGATCACATGGCCTAGCAGGGAGAGCCTTGAACTTGGCGCTAGAACAACTATGTTCTAGGCTTGGATCAAGCTGTATGAACTTGGGGAGTTCACTCATCTTTTGGGTTTCAGTTTCCTCATTTATGACATTAAAGCACTGACGTAGATAATGTATGAAATCCTCTCCAGCTCTTGTGTTCTAGGAATGTTAACAATGATGATAGGATCATAGCTGGAAGGGGCTTTGGAAATCATCTAGTTGAACCCTTTCCTCCCCTTTCTAGTTTTGTAGATTATAATTGAAGATGTGGGGGCAGATTTTGGAGGCTGAGGGGAAGATGAAGAACTTGGAAAAAGCAACATGGGCCTTTCGACACTGTGATGAGTTAGCTGAAGTCTCAATGTGCAGTCCAGAGTGCACCTACAATAGATCCCACAGCCGGTCTTTTAATGTATCTTTTTATGCTCCACAGATGTCCTTTATCATAAATTCAGATGTATCTGCACGTCCCAAGGTGAGCTGGTGTCTTCTTCCTTTTTATTGCTGGCAGTTTGCAGGCAATGGAACTGACATTAAGAAAATACTGCATTCCCTCCAAAGAGCTTGACCCCTCCTGCCATCTCTGTTCTAACCTTCCTGTAATTCCCTTTGGACATTCCCTTTTGTGCTTCTGGTTAGGTTACAAATGAACTCTGGGGATACCGCACTGGTTTTTTCCTCTGGAGTAAAAGAAGGTTGTTGTGAATAGGTTAATTTATCAGAATAAAGCAGTTTCTTAAAAGGTCATGATCCTTCCGGGAATTCTCTTTTAATCAACAATTGAAAAACATCTATTAAGAGCTTACTACGTGTCAATCACTGTTAGCTAATAAGGATATCGACAAAAATGGAATGTCTCTGCCCTCTGAGAACTTCTATTCTATCAGAGAAATATGTATACAAAATATATACATACTAAATCCAAAGTAATTTTTGTTTTGGAGGGAGGACGTACTAGAAGGTGAAATAATTAACTTTTCTATAGCCAGTCAACCAACATTAGGAAGCATACTAAGTGCCAAACACTGTAATAAGGATTGAAGATAAAAAGAAAGGCAAATCAAACAAAGAACCAATCTCTGATCTCCAAGAACAGGCACAGTAATTAAGGGAGATGAGACCTTGCGAGTATCTAGGTATATGGTAAAGAGCAGATGGAAAGTAAACTGGAAGAGGAGGTGTTGGGAGCTGGGCAGATTCAGAAAGGCTTGCTATAGAGAGTGGGTCTTTGACCTGAGTCTTGAAAGAAATGGAAAGCAAGAAGTGGAAGGTAGAGGCTGAAGCATTTCAGGTCTTAGGGAAGGGTCAGTGAATGCAAAGGAGGGGATGTGATTTGCTTTTTATAACACAGCCAGTAAGTCAAAATTTAGAGCCAAAATTTTACCTAGATCAGCTGAATTGCAAACCTCTGCTTTTTTCCATTAGTCAACAATGTCCATAATTCATGGTTCATGTTTTCTGGGTAGGAACAACACAATCTATTTCCACTGGAGAAAAAAGAAACAAAAACAGAGGATATTTAGATGATGTAAATAGAGTCAGCGTTGCACAGTGTGTAGAGGACTAGACTTTCAATTCAATATAGTAAGAATTTGTTAAATGCCTATTATGCGTTACACCCTATTTGAGGCGTTGGGGATTCAAACACAAAAATGAAAATGCTTCTTGACCCCCCATGTGCATATATGTGTATATACATGTATGCATATGTGCGTATCGAATACATATATGCATATGCATGTATATACGTGTATATACATGTGTGTATATACGTGTATATGTGTGTATATACGTGTGTGTGCATACATATGCATGTATGGCTTATTTGTGTGTATGTGTAGTTTTGTTTTTTGTTTTGTTTTGGAGGTGATCAGAGTTAAATGACTTGCCCAGGTCACATGATTATTAAGTATCTGAAGCCAGATTTGAACTCAGATCCTTCTGACTCCAGACTGGGTGCTCTATGAACTATGGAGCCACTTTGCTACCCCTGAGCTTTAGATTCTACCAGTGTCAAGAAGACCTGAGTTCAAGTCCTGTCACTGACAAATACTATACTGTTTATAAATATACAGTATATAAATACTGTATGATCTTAAGCAAGTCGCTTAATGCAAATCCCTTAAGTATCAGTGCCTCCCAAGCAATTCTCTAAGACCAAAATTACATACAAGTTTGTGATCTGCAATAGTGAAGGAAATTCTCATAAGAGTATTCTCCATGTGATAAAATTACAGGTCCACAAGAGCTAAATGAAAGAATAAAAATGGAAGAAAATGACATTTCTCTTTCTCTTTCAATATATGTCACTAGCAGGATGAGCAATCAATTAGGATCAAGCTAACCAACCACAGTTTTAATTGGTTGCTATATGGTGCTAGCTAAACTGATACTAATTGACAGCATAGTCACCCAGGGATAGGCATTAGAATTGAAATGGTAAGAGACAATTGAATCAATCAATCAACACACTGCACTTAAACTAACTACCTCAATCAAGAAAGGATATTACTCTTGTATCAATCAATCATAGACATTAAACTAAATATGAAAATTATTAATCAATTTAGATGGAGTGAAAGTCATTGGATGAAATTAAATGATGCTACACAGGAAATGTATTGAGATTAGTTGAGGAAACTTAGTCATGCCCTAAGGGGATTGTAGGAAAGAAAAATGCAATATGACCACTGGGAATTCAAGTAGTAGACCAACTTAAAGGAGAGAGCAGTCCAGCCAACCACACAGGAGGGAATCACTGTACAGGAGTTAGTGGGCAGAGAACAATTTCTGTTTCCAGAAGGTAGAAAGTAAAGATTGGAGCATTTTCAACCTTGGGGAACAGTCAGTGAATACAAAGGAGGTGATGTGATTTGCTTCTTATAATATGGCCAGTAAGAGTTATTATATTCAAAATATCAACCTAAATCAGTTGAATTGTAAATCTCTACTCTTTCCAATAGTCAACAATGCCCACAATTTTCTGCCTTTCCCCCACCCCCACTTTGAACAGAGGACAAACTTTAAAACTTCAAGATGTTGAAAGACTTTGGATTCTCCATTAGCATCCTAGTAGTGTACTTGGGACAGCAATGACTGACTATAGCATTGGCATCAGAAACCAAGGAGAAACTGGATACACAGTGGAAAGGCAGTATAAAGATTCTTCAAGGGGCTCAGAAGAAACAAATACCAGACCGAAAGGGAATTTCATGGGGATTCTACAAAAGGAAAAAAAAATCTTCTGGCACTCACAAGCTATGATTTGTCTCTTTTTGAATACAGATTTTCAAAGCTTGAGTGTACTTACTTTCCTTTGACTGTAGATACTTGTGGGAGAAGTTGGTGGGGAGGATGTTTATGCAAACTGTCATTAGTATATCACCATAGTAAATACTGGGTTTTTTTTTTTTACAAATATTATCTCTTTTATTTTCTTTTTTTTTTAAATAAATTTATTTAACTTTTTACATTCATTTTCACAAGATTTTGGGTTCCAAAATTTTTCTCCCCATTTG
>CM053770.1:644839622-644860225 GCA_028658325.1 Potorous gilbertii | reverse complement strand
CCGGAGATCCCCCACTCCCCTCTCAGCCCGTCTCTCTCACTGACCTGTGCATCTGTGGGTGGAGGGACCTTCGCAGCCGCTGGAGATTCAGGTCCCTGATGCCTGCTGGGCTCTGCTCGCTCCTCTCAGTGCTGCGTGGCCGGAGTGGAGGAGGGGAGTGCTGGGCAGGACAGGACTCCGCTCCTGTGTCCGGGTTACCTTTGCGGTCGATTTTTCAGGGCTCTCTCTAAATATTGGTTTTAACAGTTTAATTAATTCTGGTTTGCAAATTGATGTCATCTGATTGCCAATAGGGGAAGCATACCTGTGAAGGCCTAGGGGTTTTAGCTGTAGGAAATCAGCTCCAACCCTTTAGGGCTATCTTTAGATCCTTGAGAAGACAAGTAGCCAGTCAGTCTCTCGGCAGGAAACCAACCTGCCAGTGCTTAGTTAACTTTTTCAGCCTCTTATTTTTATTCTTTGCATACCATACCATATCTATCTGTCTGTCTGTTTATCTATCTAGCAACCATTTGTGGAGTTTTGCTTCCTTAATCTTTTCCATTTTGTTGGATTATCTAAACCATTCACATTTAGGCTATGAAAGTGAAGTTTATACTTTCCTCCACTTATTGCTATTATTTTTTCCAAATAAAGATTCCACACCCCCTTCCCCAACCTCTGCCAACACAATACTTTGGCTTCAATTATTTTAGCTTAATCTATCTTAATGAAGCCTTGTTTCCACCGGCTCTCTTTCCCTTGCCCTTTCCACTCCCTATCTCTTAACTATTTCCTTTGTTTTGTTTAACATACCATTTCCTTTCCTTTCTTCCTTTTATAAGATTAGGTAAGGTATTATATGTTTCCCCCCTCTTCATCATGTAAAATCCCCCTTCCTTTTTTATTCATTAGTTTTTAAACATTTCATTTTCTAGTACTTTTATAAAGATCACTTTCCCCTTCTTCACTTCATCTTTCCTATTCATCCGTTCCAAATATTCATTCTTTAAATGAATATTAATTCACATTTATTTATTTATTTTGTTGTCTTCAAATGCCTCATGGAAGGGATAGCAAGCTCAAATAGAAATAGATCTCTGTTGGCCACAAATTGACTTAGAAAACCATTATCTATGTTGTATTTTTATTTAGTTATATATTTCCCAAATATATTTTACTTGGGTTCAGTTGCAAAATTGACACCTCTCTTAAGATACCCAAGTTTCCAAAAATATTACCTTTTAGATTTTGTCTTCTATCTTTTTTTTTCTTTTGTGCCTTACTCTTAAAAATACCAGATCCTGCAGGGAATAAAGAGGATACTACTCATGGTAGGTATTTTCCTATGCCTGTAACTATGCAATTCATTATTAACCTTTACCCTATTCATGGTCACTCTTTTCACTATTTGACATGTAATGTCCCTGGGTCCATGTCCTCCTATTCTGGGTATAAGTTGTTTCCCTGGATCTCTGATTTCATTTTTCCTACAGAAGGATGAATGGTCTCTTATGTACCAAATCCCTACAAATTACAGCCATTTTAAGGCCCTCATTTCTCTTTATTATTTTTCTTCCTTTGTGAGACCATCCATCAGTGGTCCCTTCTCCCACTGTTAAATTAATTTCTCTCTCTCTCTCTCTCTCTCTCTTCTTAGACTCATGTGTTGATCTCATAGTTCCCATGGATTCAATTGTCACTATGTTGATGATTCTCAAATCTACTTATCCAGTTCTAGGCTCTTTGCTTGTATCTCCAACTGTCTATTAGACATCTCAAACTGGATATACCATAGACATCTAAAACTTGACATATTCAAAACAACTCATTATCCCTCTGTCCCCAACCATTCCTTATTTTCCTCTTACCATTGACGGTACCATCATCCTCCTGGTAACCCAGATCCCCAACTTAATTGTCACCCATAACCCTTGACTCTTACTCACCATACCCCTTCCCACTATATCCAACTCCTTTCCAGGCCTGTTGATTTTACTTGTGTAATATATCTAGCCTATACCCCACTCTCCTCTGACATTGCCACCCTTCTAGTGCAAGCCCTCATCACCTCTTGTCTTGACTAATGCAATAGCCTATTGGTTGCTCTCATTGATACAAATCTGTCCCCACTCCTGTCTACCTTCCACTAAACTGTCAAAATGATTTTCCTACCCTTCTAACTTTCCAATCTTCTTATATCTTATTCTCCACAATATACACTTCAATCCAGTGACACTAGTCTCATTCTTTGAACAAGACACTCCATCTCCTGACTCCAGATGCTTTTTCTGGCTAACCCCAATGCCTAGAATTCTCTGCCTTCTCATCTCTATCTTTTGGATCCCCTAGTTTCCATTAATATCCGGCAAAAATACCACCTTCTATAGAAAGCCATCTCTGGCTCTTCTTAATTCTAGTGCCTTTCCTCCATGACTACCTCTGATTTTTTCTGTCTGTAGCTTGTTCCTGTTTTCATGTTGTCTTCCCCATCAGACTGTGAACTCTTCCGTAGGGTGCCTGGCACATAGTAGGTACTTAATAAATGATTGTTAACTTTATTATTTTAAATTTCTCATTTTTTGCTTCCTTTTTCATTCTCTTGTAGATTTTCTTATTCCAAGACTGTAAGAATTATTATTTTCTTCATTGTTAAGCTTTGACTTGATTAAGGTGCCTCACATATTCTCCTCTATCTTTTTCCTTCTTTCTCATCTTTTTTATATACCTTTTCTTTTTGTAATTTAGTCTATGAAACCATCAATTCTTCTTTAAGTGGGTATTGTGAGGTGAAGTCCATGATATTGCAGAACTAGTTCTCTGTCATCACTTCTGTTTGATTCCTGCTTTCCCCTTTGTCTTGCATAATTAATGGTTTGTTGTCATTTTGTTGTCCTTGATTGCTTTATCTGTTTATCTTGTATTTTTGGTATCTGGGGTATTTGAGAAGTAAATAATGTGTTTACTCATTGTTTTCTTTCTAAGAATGTTTCAAATGCCTGTTTTTATCGAACTATCATTTTTCATTAAAGATTGGACTCATGTTTGCAGGATATAAATAACCTTGGGATGAGATCCTTTGCTCTTTGAACCACATTATTCCTCCTGTGGTTTATGAGTTTATGTATTTGAATTGGGTTTTTTTTCCTCTTTGTACTTTAAGGTCCTTTTCCTAGGCATTTGCGGAATTTGATGTTTGTCATGGAAATTGTCAAATTTAACCATTATGTATCTGGGAGTTTGTAGCAGTTTTTTTAAAGGTGATTTTTAAAGGTAAATTCTTTCAAATAGTAATTTTTGGGGGGAGGTTTCCAGAAATTTAAGTTTCTTATATTATGGATTGTCATGTGTTTCTTGGAGACCTTTAATCCTCAGCTATGCATTCTGTCCTCAAACTCATTATGTTTTCTTTGGATAGAGAGTGTGTTTTTTTAATCGTTGCTTTTTTAATTTCTCTTCTTCCAGATTATCCTCCCCTTACTTCTATTTGCATTTCTAAATCAGAATTTATTTTCTTTTGTTTCTTTGGTGTGCCTTGTGACAATAGATTCAAGATGTTTTTTTCCTATTCTGCCACTTATCTCTGTTGCACAGGTCATAAATTCTACTTTCACAAACTTTATTTCTCTTTTAAACCATTTAAGAACCTCACAGTGTGTTTCCATGCTTTCTTGGGAATCCATAAGTTTTTCTTGACTAATCAGAAATTGATTCATTTTATTTTTTTCCTATAATACTAATTCATAGTGTCAGAGTGACATTTTTCCTGTTATTAACATCTTTCTTGCTGGTTTATCTATTTATGTTCTAGATTGTTACCTGAATTTTTTTCTTCTTAAAATATTTGGTAGTTTTAGCCTTTATACCTCAATTTTCCATTATTGTTCACTGTCTGACTTCTTCCTCTTTGATGGCAAGTTTCTAATGTTTGACTCTGAAAGTTTGCTTAACCTCTTCCCCACCTGGAAAAATCATTTTTCTCCAGCCTCACTCTTTACTTCTGAGTGACTTTTAATGGTGACAAAATTGATCCCAAGCAGATGCTGGATTCATCCCTTCAGGTATTATTGGAGTGCCACATAGTCACACATGATGCAATCCTTTCTCAGTGCTCTCTGATCCTCCTTTTTCTTGCTGAGTTCTGTTGCAACACAGAGTGCTTCCATGCTACTTTCATAGCCAGGGCAAACTTCTGCCTTTTCATTTCACCAGGAGTTAGGGGAAGTCAGAAGTCCTTGAGATCCATTGCAAATCTACATGTCAGCTTGGGCAGCCCTATCCAAATGGTGGGCTGTGGGGAAAGAATTTCTGAGTAAGTACCTTTGGTGTTAATATTCTTCACTCTTAGTTCATCATACTTTTACTTTATTTGGGTTGTTGATGTCCCATTTCATGAAGATAACTAAAATTGCTTCATCTCTTGAGCATAATTCTTATTTTAGAGTAGCTAGAGCGGTCATGAAGATTGGAAAAAATTGTTTAGTCCCCTATCTCATGGGACACCTGATCCAAAAGTTGCTTATATTTGTTTTTAACTTTGATCATATATTCTCAAAAGTTAAGACCCTGTTTGTGGTGATTCAATGAGGCAATGAAAGGGGTGAATGAGAATGACTGAGTAGGTGATAGGAAGGGGTCAAGTCAAATGATCTGATTGGTGGAAACACCAAAATTCAAAGACCTAGATAGATTGTAACCTGGTACTATGTGTAAGAGGAACAGTTTGATTGTGGATGGTATCTATAGCACCCTGTGGTGTTGGGCAGCATTCACTACATGTTTATAATGGCTATGAAGGAACAAAGGGGACAATGCAAGCTTCATGAACATGCAGAACCAGTAGCAATATCTGAGTACAATAAAGAAGTGAGATGACTATTCTGTATGTAATCTTAATGTGAGAGAATCTTAGCTACATTATCCTCTAACCATGGTGTAGAAGTATTCAAAAAAGATCTGAACTTACAACCCAAGAAGTCTGAGCTTGATCTTTCACAAAGCAAAAATTTACCACTGAGATTCCCTTAAATAATGAGCTCCTCTCATGCATTGCAAATTCTATACAATGCAAGTTACCCAAAACTATTTATCCAGCACTTTTTAGGAGTACATTTAAAACTTAATTTTCAAGAACAGCCCTGGGCAAAATCATGAAGTAGGCAGAGAGTGTTTTCAATTCTCCCTACAACTTCCTTTCTGTGTCTTCTTCATGTGGTGAGGCCCTCCCTTAAGGCACCCAGGGTTTTCAGGTTACTCTTTAGTAGTGTCTATCAGTCAAGCTGTACCCCATGTTTTTTTACCTTTTTTCCTGCTCCCCAGTAAAATTTAATGATCCTGTGCCCATTCTGTCAGACCTCTGATTGGGCTCATTACAATAAGAGCAGCAGCTAGCATTTGGGACTATTATAATGCCTCACTGTATTTCTGCCCTGGAGCCTCAGCATGGCAGAGAGACAGAGAGAACATTGTGTCCACAAACCTTACAGCAACAGGTCTTGGTTGTGAAGATTGAGTCTTCATTCATAAGATCTCAAAACATTTGATGCTAACTCTCTCCTTTCAAAGATGAAGAAAAAGGCTTGAGGGTGAATAAATGACTTGCCCAGAGTCATGCAAGTGCTAAGATACTAAACAACAGAAGTGAGATTTGAACTCATATTTTGTGAATCCAAAATCCATTGCTCTTTCCACTGAACTATTCTCCCTACTTTACAGATGAGGAAACTAAGACTCTGCTTGACAAACTTACCCATTATCACATATCTAGGATATATCAGTGGCAAGATTTGAACCCAGATCTGTCTCTGAGTTCCCCTGGTTATCCAACCTACTATGCTAGCCCTTCCCTGGATGAACAGATTTAAATATAGTACTTTACATTTATCAAGTATTTTACATAAATTGTCTTGGTTTGATTCTCACAACCTAAAGAGGCAAGCGTAGAAATTATTAATAATTCCATTTTATAGAAAAGAAAACTGAAGTTGGTCTGATAAGGAAATTTAAGCTAGCATGTGAATGATTACTAATGGCTAAGCATTTTATCTTCTTATCTTGTACTTAACTCTGGTCTTCAGTGTCTAACGTTTCAGGCCTAATTGGGGGAGTGAGGTTTCCTAGAACTGCCAGGGCAGTGGGAGAGACACATTTGGATAAGGAAGGTCTGCTAGAATCCTTAAAATCATATGAGTCATGCAATAATCATTGATTAAGCACCCACTATGCGCCAGGCCCCATGCTAACCAATGAGAATACAAAGAGTGGCAAAAGACACATAGTCTATATCCTTGAAGGGCTCACACAGGTGTTTTTCTGTCCTCAAAGCCAGCTATGCCCTAACTCTGATAGGGTTAAAAATAACATTATCTCTCTCTTTCTCAAATTACAGCAGAAGGCTGCATTTTAAATTATATCCTTCCATCCTTTACTCTCCAGAGTCCAGGATAAGAATTACTCAAATTTGAGACCCTGTATCATTCTCTCTGCTTAAAGCTTGGACTCAAGCCTTGAATATTTCCCTCAATAATTTAAGGAAGGACTGGGTTTCATCAAACTCCCAGAGTTTAGTTGGAAAGCAGAATGATTTGACCAGTTTCCATCTGATACTTTTGAGGAGTCTAGCCAGGGAGGCTTTTTATGAGCACTTTGTTCTCCTTGGAAGACGAGTGCTGAATAAATGGTGATTTTTTCCTTTGGAAAAAAAAAACACCCTACCCGTAACTATAGCAATAACAATTCCATCTCTAAGTGAAAATTATCACTGCTATCTAGTTGGCAGTCCTAGTTTCTTTCCTGTCACAAGAAGACGGAAGACAGGCGCACCTTCTTGGAGTCTATAAAAAGCTCACCTCTGCAGAATGGTGACCAGCTGTTCTCCATCTCAGCTAAAGACAGACCCAGAGACTGTGTGGAAAGTGGGGTTACAGATGAGGATGAAGTTCTCTGAAAGGTGCAGTTTATCCCTAAAAGAAGGGAGCTTTAACTAGGAGTAAAACCTCCCTTTCTCAAGGGACCTTTAAAAACAGCATAGTTTCTTATCTGCTTTCACCTCTTTGGGGTGGTCTTGCCTATAGGCAAGTCCCAGATAACTTCTTTATGACTCCTTAAAGTCCTCTCCTGGGAATTGACCAAGTAATTTATTCTCCAATTTCCATTTAACTAATTCTTATGAAGCATCTCTATTAGGCTCCCAGAGGCAAAAAATGAAAGCCCTGGTTCTCAGGAATCCAAATTCCTTCTGGTCAATAAATAGAAAGAAATTTCCAGAAGAGAGTAAATTAACAGCAGGAGAATCCTAAAATGTCTCCTATAGGAGATGGCACCTAAATTGTGCTTTGAGGGACAGAGATGCTCTTGCAACTAGTCATTTTCCTAGAGTTTTGCAGGGCTGCTAGTCTTGTAATTTCACTGGTATAAGGAACTTTTCCATTGCAGACCTTCATGTGCTTTCCTAAGGCTATTGGGAGGTTAGGATACTTGCCCAGGTTCTCTCAGGATGTATCAAAGGAAAGTCTAAACCCCTATGTTCCTGACACAAGGCCAATTTTAAGTTACAATTTCCTTCTTAACCATTGTTTAGGATAGAAGTGGGGAACCTGCAGCCTTGAGGACACATAACCCTCTAGGTCCTCAAGTGCAGTGACCTTGAGGCTGCAGGTTCCCCACCTCTGGTTTAGGAAAATCATGGCAGGAGCATAAACTATTTGGCTGCATAGGAACTACTGGCCTCCAGAGATCTTTGAAGAAGTCATTTAATTCTATTTGTAAGCTGGGGAACTGGTCGTTGAATCATGTAGGAATTCCAATTAAAAACTAAAATGAAAATTAAACCTTCCTTAAAGTGAAGGCTAAATATGTTTGGGGTACAATTTGAGCAGATATAGAAGCAAACATCTATGGCAGGCAGGTATTTATAAACTTTTCTGTGTGTTCTCGACCCCTTTGGAAACTTGGTGAAGCCTATGTTCCCCTTATCAGAAAAATTTTTAAATGTATAAAATGATATGTTAGATTATAAAGGAAATAAATTGCATGGAAACACATGTTTGTGTGTATGAATACACATAACACATACAAGCATAGATTTTTTTTTCACAGACCCTAGGTTAAGAACCTCTGTGTGTAGGACAACTTTAACAAGAGATTCCATAGATATTTATGCCAGGGAGAGAAAATCCCATCTTTTCAGAGAGGCTTTTTTGATATGAGCATTCCTTATTGCAGTCCAACTACTTCATGCTTTTTCAGAGGAGTGTGCTATCCTCTGGAAAGTGCTTTCATTTGAAAATTAATGGTCAGATCTCAGCTCGGTTCTTCAGGGGTGACAATATTTTACCTCAGAGTTGACATTTACTTCTTGGCAACCCATTCCTTATACGTTCTAATTGCAGAGCAACAAACTGTCTCCAAAAAAGGCAAAACAAAGGAGGAAAAAGGAAAAAAAGAGACTTCAAGACCCTTTGAGATCCCATCTAATTAAAAATGCAAATTAAGAACGAAACCTCAAGTCATAAGTCCTGTTCGATCTTTCCAAAGGCACAAATTACCAGGGACTCATTGGCAGAGGAGCTGCCTTTGGTTTCAAGATGAATTTCCTAGCTACCTCCCGCAGGCGGGGTAGGGGGCGAGAGTGGGAGGGGGATAAAATGGTTACCAGCTCTGTCGTCCAATTAACTCTGCCACCTCTGGCATCCATAGTCTCCTTATTCTTGTTATATTTCACTGAAAGTACTTTAACAGTCGTTAGTGGGCAATTACTCCTTGTCGTTTTTGCCAAGGCCCCAAGAACCATCTGTTTTCTGATGATGGGCAAACTCATCTTTGGTCTTCCCTACCCCATGTGGTGATGGTGACTAGTGGCTGGGTCTCTGAAACTGTCTTGTGAGGCATTACAACAAGACAGCTAACTCCTCCTTGCTGGAGCCTTTTTCAGTGTTAATTGGGAAGGGAAGTGGGTGAGAATGGGGTGGGGGGGCAAGACTCGGATACAATAGTTCTCTGGCTGTGGTGGTGGACCATTAAGGGTCCTCCAGATGGTTCTTGGCCTGGTCTCTTGCAATATTTTATGTCAAAAATGATGTCTATACAGCACTTTTATTCCCTGGCATTGATTCACAGTTTCCATATGAGATCCCTTATTGGCAACCCATCCAAAACAACGCCAATCATAGTATAGAATTAAAGAATCTTAGAGCTGGAAGGATCTTGAAGGTCATCTTATTCATCTTCCTCCTTTTATGGCACAGGAAACAAAGCCCAATGAGAATAAATGAATTGCCCCAAGGCCCATGGCTAATTAGTGGAAGAACCAAGATTTGAATCCAGATCTCCTAAATCCAAGCCTGGAAATTCACACTGTAGGAGTACATTGATGGTATGGGAACAGGCATACTGAACATGTAATCGGGGAAAAATAAAATATTACATTTTTTAAAGAGAGTTACTTTCTTTCAAGTCAAGCCACTCATAAACTCATAAATTAGGGACAGCTAGGTGGTGCAGTGGATAGAGCACCAGTGCAGGAATCAGAAGGGCCTGAGTTCAACTCTCACCTCAGACACTTGACACTCACTAGCTGTGTGACCTTGGGCAAGTCACTTAACCCTAATTTCCTCATCCTGGGTCATCTCCAGTCATCCTGATGAATATCTGGTCACTGGATTCAGATGGCTCTGGAGGAGAAGTGAGGCTGGTGACCTGCACAGCCCTCCCTCACTCAAAACAAAGTCAAGTGCAAGTCATGTCATCATTTCTCTGATGGCATGGTCTTCTTCAGCAACGAAGGACAAATACACACACACTGAACATGAACTAGAAGATATGAATCTGAATCCCTATTATCTACTTATAAGCTATATGATCCTAGGCAAGTAATTTACCCTTTCTGTGCCTTGGTTTCCTCATCTGTAAAATCAGAATTATAATTTATGCCCCACTTATCTTTTAGGGTTATTATAATTAATTTTTTTGAGAGACAATGAATCTCTGTAGAAAGGCATGGAATTGGGAGCTTGGACTGAGAAAACCCAGTTTAGGTTAGCGACTGGGTTAGTCACTCTTCTGTGGGTCTCAGTTTCCTTATCTGTAAAACATAGAAGTTGGATTAGAAGATCACTCAGAACTTACCCCCTTCCCATCTCCCAAAGGAATGAACTTTCCTATACAAGAAGAGGAGGAAGGAAGGACCAGGTATTTGTCACATACCTAATACATGTCAGGCACTGTTCTAAGCATTGAGAATACAAAAGAAGAGAGGAGAAATAATTCACGCAATGCCTACTAAGTGCCAGGCACTGTTGTAAGTACTTCACAAATATTTAATTTGATCCTTAACACAGCCCTGTGAGGTAGGCACTGTAATTACCTGCATTTTATTGTTGAGGAAACTGAAACAGGCAGAGGTTAAGTGAATTTCTCAGAGTCATCCAGCTCCTAAATGATTGAGGTCATATTTGAATTCAAGTCTTTCTGACTCTAACCCAGAACCCAACCCACTCCATCACCGGGATACCTATTGGAAAGCTAACTAGTCTCCAGTATAACCAAGCTTCCAGATAAACAATTTGATAGCAATTGCCATGTGGTGCAGCAGATAGAGCACTTGGTTTGGAGTCAGGAAGAATTCAAATTGGGTTGCAGACACTTACTAGCTGTGTGACCCTGGACAAGTCACTTAAACTCTACCTTAGTCTCCTCATCTGTGAAATGGGGACAGTAATAGTACCACCTACCTCCCAGGATTGTTGTGATGATCAAATAAGACAGTATTGGTAGAGTGCTTAACACAGTGCCTGGAGTCTATTCTAAGTACCATGGACATATTAGTTATTTATAATTATCCCATACTGGAACTCTCTAAGCTCATTATTGTTTCTCTAGCTTTCCAGACTTATTTCATATTGCTTTCTCTCACCCATAATCTATTCTCTAGCTAAACTGGCTTATGTTCTGTCCCCATGACATTCCATCTACTTTTCTACTTCAGTGCTTTTGCTAAAATTCCCCTCCTCTTTCTGGAATATCTTCCCTTTTTCTCTCTTTGTATGTTGAGTTTTTATTCATGCTTTAAAGACCAACTCAAATGGCAATTCTTCTGTGAAACCTGTCCTAATTCACCCTTGTGGTAATGACTTTCCATCCTTATATTTTTCTTGGTACTCCTCAATTAATATTGCCACTTACAGACATGGCCTTAGCCATGTTCTCTCTCTGGATCTCAATTTCACTGTCTGTAAAATGAGATAGCTGGATTATGTGACTTTGTAGATCCCCTCTAGCTCAACATCTTTTGACTACTTATCTATGTGTATCTAAACCCTGACATTTATATAGTGATTCAAGAAGGGGTATGCTAGTAAATGTTTAACAACCTGCTCTCCATTAAAAGTACCCCTGACATAGCATTAAGTTTAATCCGCGTTGTTAATATTTTGTCCATCACTTTCTTAAGTCAAGACCACCAACAAAACCATATAAAAGTCCCAATTTTTGTAGTGACTCTATTTCCAAGGTGTGCTCCAGCACAACCTTGGGTCATCAAGCTCTGTGAAGCATTTATTTAGTTTGTCTCATTTATCTCATATAGTATGATAATTATTAATACCCCCATTTTACAGGTGATGGAAATGAGTGTGAATGGGTGAGTGACCTCATCAGGGTCATAATGCTAGTGAGAGTTTGAGACAGAGTTCAAATCACTAGGCTAGTACACAGTACGAGAATTTAATTCCTAGAAAGGAAGGGACTATCTTAGCTCTGTATCCCCTTAAGACTTTGCATCTTAATAAATGTTAGATAATGTTTGATAAAATGAATTAAATTACTTTCCCATGAAAGACTGGATGCTGTATAGCCCCCTGTTCAGTTGCTTTTCAGTCATGTCTGATTCTTTGTGACCCCATTTGGGGTTTTCTTGGCAAAGATAGTGGAATGGTTTGCCATTTCCTTCTCCAGCTCATTTGATAAGGAAATTGAGACAAATAGGGTTAAGTGACTTATCCAGGGTCACACAGCTTTTAAGTGTCTGAGGCCAGATTTAAACTCAGGAAAATGAGCCTTCCTGACTCCAGGCTCAGCATCCACTATGCCACCTATCTGCCTCTATAGCTTCACTTAGTCAAGGATATTTGAATCAGAAAGGTTGAAGTATATTATCTTGATTCTTAACTGGAACTCCATGAACTTATTTTTAAAAATTTGATAATTGTTTCCCTAATATAATTGACTTCCTCTGTCCTCTTATATATTTTATTTTATGTATTTGAAACTATTATTCTGAGACGGGGTCCACAGGCTTCACCAGATTTCCATAGATAGAGGCCAGTGATGCAGAAAAGGTTATGAAACCCTGCAGGACTCTTCAGAGGCTGCTGTATTTTCAGCAAATGCTGAGACCCAACAAAATATGAAGCACATGAATTGTTAGTTAGTCTTAGAAGAGGAAATTTGGTGCAGTCCTCAATCTAATCCACTCTTCTGCGTCAATAGACAAAGTGTTCTCCCAAACAATTACCTAGGGGTGAGACTTTGACTAGGAGATCTTAATCTTCAGTGACATGCATGACTGGAATAAATAACAAAACATCCTTCTGCTTGGTGATGGGTAAAACCCCAAAGACTCAATCTGGTCTTGATGAGCATCCAAGAATCTGGATGCTCACACCCCACTGTGGAGGGCTCACCATCTACAGTGCTGTGAAGGAGGACTGTGGTTTCTTGCAATGCCTGGTTTGTTCAATTATGGGCTAAGCTAATACCCTGCTTCCTGGTGATGCTCCAGGGTATAAGCTGGCGAGCCTCTCTCCTGCATCCAGATGCCATTTCTACCATTTATGTCAGATATATACATAATGAATAACTAGGTTTTTGGGGGTTTTTTTGTTTTTGCTTTACATTTTAATACACTGTCATTTGCTACTGTTACCTTTTAGCTTTGTCTAGGACAAAGACAATCACATGTTCCTAAGACCATGGGATCCTTCTTACTGAACTCTTCTACCATGGTCCTGGGGACATCTACATCATTCACTCTTTCTTCCTCAATGAAATGCACACACTAACTTAGCCACAGTGCGTGGAATGAAGAAAATGATGATTTTGGAGTAGGCATCTTACTGATAATTTTTCAATGACCATTGTTAAGGACTGTACATTTTTTATTCATGAGTTTTTATTAGATCAAGCCTGAGGCTATTAAGTTTGCTATTGAATAATTCTTTGAAGAATTCACTTCAAACCTCTCCTCCCTGGAACCCCTTTGATCTTCAGATTTGGACTGTATCTCCCCCAAACAGTGGCACATTTTTTCTCACTTAAAGGTGAGAATCTTTTCATCAAATTATATATTACTGATTTCTACTGAACTCTGTGATCTCTTTTAGCTATTTTTCCTTTATCTCCCCCTGATGCTGTCCCCTATTCCTCCAACCACTATGTCCATATGCTGACTCTTTAAGCCATATCTGATAAGGGGCATCCCTTAAGAAAAACTAATGAAAAGACCAGACAGCATGAGTAATGAAGGATTATCTACTTGTCAATCAGTCTCAACAACCTTACCCTAGCGCAGGGTTCCTTCACTTTTTTGCTTGTCTTGGATTACTTTGGCAATCTCATGAAGGCTATACTTTCCTCAAAATAATGTTTTAAAATGATTGAGGAAAATGCTAAATTTCAATTAGAACTTAGTGGAAATAAAGATAAAAATATTTTTCCCATTCAAGTTCACAGACCCCTTCCCTGAAATCTACAGTCAGTTGAGCCCAGGTTAAAAGTACCCCTCCTGTAAGGGGGTATGGACTGCTATGATTTTTTTTTTTTAGCAAGTCTGTTGACGTAGGGAATATGTTGGATGGAAGGAGGAAGAGATGAAAGAACCTGTCATTTTCTTTACTTGCTTTAGGATGCAAATGTATCTTATCATTTTTTAATACCCAGAAGCATCTTTGATTGCTTGCTTTTGATTTCTTTTTGGTGTTGGCAGGCATACTGTGGAACAGAAGCAAGAATGTGGTAGGATTAGAGTGGCCCTTTTTTATTCAAATAAAATAGTTCCTTATCCTCCCCCTCCCCCAATTTTGCTCTGTACTTAAGGAAAATATACAGGAAGCAAACCTCAATCTAAGCAAAAGATGCATTCTGAGTAGCCTGGAAAGATTCCAGAATAGATGTTTAAAATGTTGATGATCAGTAAATCTGCTGGATATTTGTGAATATTCATTTATTAAGTAGTTAACTACTAGGCATTTGTAAATAGTCATAGTTTTCTAGAAGATGCCCTATGGATGACCAAGATAAATGACACGGTCCCTACCTCTGAGAAGCTTTTATAGTCTAACAAGCAGTCTAGGACAAGTCTTCAAGCAGCTGTGGATAACCACTTGTTGGATGTTGTCATGGGGATTACTTTGTGTGGAGATTGGATTGATTGGCTGCTGATCTCCCTGATAAATCTCAAACTCAGTGACCCTTTGACATGTGCCAAAATAAATTATTACAATTTGGATAATTGGGTGCCAAAGGCAAGAAGGGGGAAAATAAATGCAGTGTGCCCGATACAAGAGAAGAATTCTGTCCAAAGTTCTTCACATGAGAATCAGCCAAAATGTGGAACAACTGATTACAGCAGGCTTTCTGCTAAAATCTTTAGGGGTGCTAAGTAGTTATGAATCTCTTCCATCCAGAATGTATTCTCTCCTCACCTACAATCCCCAGTTTCCTTTAAAGCTTAGCTCAGAGATACATGCTGTATGAGATCTTTCCTGATTCCCCTATCT
Source organism: Potorous gilbertii (assembly GCA_028658325.1). NCBI lineage: Eukaryota > Metazoa > Chordata > Mammalia > Diprotodontia > Potoroidae > Potorous > Potorous gilbertii. The sequence continues at coordinate 644,845,472 of CM053770.1, read as the reverse complement.
ACTAGGGCATCACCTACCATTACCATATATTTAATTAGTTTATGCAAAGAGATATCCTGTCTCTTCAGAGAGAAAGTAAGCTCCCTAAAAGTAGTGACTCTTTCACTTTGACTTTCTTGTGCCCAGCAGATGGCATAGCCAGTGGCATACAGTAGGTACTCCATAAATGACTGTTGAGTGCTAAAGTGATTGTGATGTGGTGGCTGATAGAGACTGGTCATTATTTGACGACCTAGTGTAGATGAAGGGGAGGCAAGAATTGAGGTCAGTCTTGTAATTTCTCCCACTCACAAGGTGGGGTATTCATGGGTATCTGTCAGTTTGGGCTGGTGCCATCCTTGTGTTCTTGTTTGTCAGAATGGGGTAGGCAAGCAATGAGGAAGCTGTGAAGCCACATCTAGTCTGTCATCAGCTCTTTGAACTGTATCAGCTGAGTTTACTCTAAAGAAAGGGGGAGGGCTGAAGAGGGAGAATGGAAGTCATAGGAAAAAATGCTCTAAATCGTAATTGACTAGAGAAATGCAAATTAGAACAATCTTGAGATATCATTTTGCACTTATCAGATCGGTTAAAATGATTGAAGGAGTAAGTGACAAATGTTGCAGGGGATGTGGAAGAATTGGGACATGAATTCACTGTTGGTGGAATTGTTAACTTATCCAACCATTTTGGAGAGCAATCTGGAATTATGTCCGAAGAGTTATTAAACTGCCTATAGCCTTTAACCCAGCAATTACCACTACTAGGTCTATTTACAAAGATGATTAGGGGATAAATAAAAAGAATCTATATGTTCTAAGATATTTATATAGTTTTATTTGTGGTAACAAAGAACTGGAAATTGTGGAGATGCCCATCAATTGGGGAATAACTAAACTAGTTGTGGCATGTGATTGAAATGGAATATTACTGTGCTATAAAACATGCTGAGCTCAATGATCTTAAAAAAGTGGATAGACTTGCATGAAATAATTAAGAATGAAATGAGAAGAACCAAGAGAACATTGTATACAGTGACATCAATATTGTTTTAAGAATACCTTTAAGTCATTTTGACAATTATAAAATACCCAAATTAATTACAAAGGAACTATACAGGAAGATATTATCTGCATTCAGAGAGTTGACAAATAGAAGTGTGTATAGAATTTTATACACCCACATGCACACACACACACACACACACACAAAGATATTTGGGTCTAATGGTAGCCATCTCTAGGGCAAGGAGGAGGAAAGAAAAAAAGGGAAAAAAGAATATTTATTATATTTAATATTTATTTATATAATATTATTATATTAGATATATAATTAATTAATGTAATTTATAATTATGTGTGTAATTATATAATTATAATAATAAATATTATATATTTAAACGGAATAGCAAATTGTACATAATAGATTTGAAGTTGCATGTACAATCATCTTTTTTTTCCTATTCTACTATGTTATAGAAATACTTGTTTTATTTCTTAAGTTCAGAATAAAATAAAATTACAAAAGGAATAAGAAATTTTAAAAATTACATGACTTTTGTCAACTCTAAGTCAAGGTGGAACGCTAAAGAGTAGCAGGAATGTAATAAAGGACTATGGTAGCTCAGATGAGTGAAAGAATTATCTAATAAATTCCCCAACTCCTTGGGAGATAGAAGTTAGCCTGGTGCCCTGAGAGTTAGAACAAATGATCCCAAAACTTGAATCTTCCATGAACTAGCTATGTGATTTGAGGCAAGCCATTTTCCTTATTTGAGTCTTCAGTTTCCTCATCTGTAAAATGATAGTGTTGGACCAGATGATCTCACAAGTCATTTATAACTCTGACATTTTTCTGTTCAATAAATCCAAAGGTAACAAATCTTCAATCAATTAACCAACAAACCTTGATGACAGTTCAAAGCATTGTTCCCGACACTGAGAATACACAGACGAAAAAGGAAATATTCCTCTTCTTGAGGAACTTATATTCTGTCATTCATATAGATTATTATATGTATGAGAAAGTGGAGACACAGAAATTGACAAAACTTGGCCATCATCATGCAATGGAAAAGGAAAGGGAGAAATCACTTAATTCATCTTCTCTTGACTCTTGACCTAGACACAGCCTGAGTCATTTTGCAGTCATATTCATCTGCAGATGAATTAAGTTGCGTTTCTTCTCATGCTACCAGTAGCACAAGTTCCAAGGATTCTTTTCCACTTCTCTAGCCAGTTATTCAAGAATCTCATGATCAGTAAAATGTGGTCAGGGAAATATGGCTTATTGTAGTATTTGATGAGTCACAAGATAACCAAGCTTGGGTCAATTTCTAACCCAATACAAACATATAAATCTCTTTGAAAAAAGCTTCTATGAATTTATGGCATGTCTAACCACAAAGGCATGGACCCATCCACACTTATTTTTTGTAAAGAGTTTGGAATTTGACCTCTTCTAGAACCCATTGGGCTTAAGAGATGTAGACTTTTAATTGCTCCTGGATCCCAGTTGCTATCTTGAAGTGGAGCCAGTTCCAAAGGAGAAAGGAAATATGAAGGCAAGAGAGTCATTATTAAGCTTCCCTGGAAACTAAGAATGAAGGCCTCCTATAATAAAGACCAGGAGAGAAGCAAAAGAACTGCAGCTTGCAGGGAAGGGTGGCAGTATGGTGAAGGAGAGAGAGTACCACCCTTGACATCAAGAGAACTTGGTTCAAATGCTACTTCTGTGTGATCCCTGTGTATTAATTATACGACCATAGGCAAATTACAGAGCTTTGGTTTTCTCATCTGTGAAAAAGAAAAAAAGGGATAATACTTAAAGGATCATAGATACAGAGCTGGAAAGGATCTCAAAGACCCGCTAATTCAACTTCTTATCTTAACAAACAAGGAAACTAAAGTGCAGGGAGGTCAAGTGACCTGCCCACAGTCATATAACTCGTAAGCTTCCGAGGTGAGGCTTCAACCTATATATTTTGATTTCAGGACATTATCTCATAGTAGTCTTATGAGGACAGTATTTTGGAAAAGTCCAATTATCCATTGAAGCTATTTTCTCATTGGTGTGGATATTAACTTCAATGGCTCCCTGTCACCTCCAGGATCAAATATAAAATCCTTAGGTGTTCATCCTATCCAGGTAGCATCACTTCCACCATCCCAGGCATCTTGTGCCTTCTTCTTCCCCCTGTCTCCCCATAATATAATAACATTGCCTTCTTTGCTGTTCCTTAAATAAAACACTCCATCTCCTGATTGGGCATCTTCACTGACTATTCCCCATGCCTAGAATGCTCTCTCTTTTCATCTCTACCTCCAAGCCTCCCTGGTTTCCTTTAAGTTGTAGCTAAAATCTTACCTGCTATAGGAAGCCTTTTTCTTAATTCTCGTGCCTTCCCTCCATTGATTGTCTCCAGCTGATCCTGTATATTTCCTTTTTGTACATAGTTGTTCACATGATGTCTCTTCAATTAGTCTGTGAGTTCCTTGAGGGCAGGGGTTATCTTTTGCTTTTCTTTCTATCTGCTTAGCACAGAGCTTGGCTCATAGTAGGCACTCAGTAGGTATCTGATAACTGACTATTCCCTCCAATAGTGCCTATTGCAGTCACCTTTACCTGCCCAACACATCTCCCTGCCAATTATATCTTACTATAAATTTGCTTTGTGTGCATATATGGAGATGGGAGAGTACAAAATGTGCTGGGAGTCTTCTTTTGATTCTATCCATGTTGTCTGGATACCAATAGAACACCTGATGGTCCATCAGTTGTCCTTTACCCTTTCTAACTGACCTACATATCTTTTGCTTTTTTCCTGTAGTCACATGTAACAGCAAGCACCCTGACACATCCAGGATGGCCTGCTAGTACAGGTTCTCAGACCTGCTTTTCTAAAAGGAAAAAGGGTCAACAATCTTCTTTAATCAAGTATATATCAACAGAGAAATATAAGCAGAGAAATAACTAACAGACAGGGCTTCTGTCTAACCATAAGCAATAGAAACATCACAAATCAACCGACAGATCCAACTGTTTGGCCATACATATATAGTTATCAGAGAGAGAAGCACCAACATCTGGGTTTCCAAAGTGGGAGGGGGGGGCTCCTTAATGGCTACCCAGAGTCTCATCTGGCACATGAATCTTCTTCCAAAAAGCAAACCCAAAGCAAAACCTAAACTCAGAGTATGTACACACTTTTCAGAGCTGGAGGACACAACCTTGCAACTCAGTGCTTCATTAGAAATTAACAAAAGAAATTAGAAATTAATAAAATTTTAATCAAGTTTCTCTTAATGGGTTCCACCTGAGGCCTATTAATGGGTGGGGGACATCTTTAACTCTCATTAACATTTCGTCATATGTTTATCTGATTTATTCCACTTCTTTCAAATAACCTCTCACTTAACAGTGCACTACATCTTGCTCATGCCCACTGTACATGTCTTTACCTTTCTGTGATCAGCTTTCATTCTTCAGAGACTATTACATTTCATGACTCGAAGATACCTTAAAAGTCCTCCTCCAATAAGTTGTCTTCCACATTCATGTCAAAATCGTATAAAAGTCCTTGAAAGATATAATAGAAACAAGTCTCTTTGAGCATCTAATCATTCATATCAAGGAAGGCATAAAATAAGACGATTCACCAGAAGTAATTTCCACTCTCACAGAGGATGTTAAGTACAGAGTCTAAGTCAAAGAGAGTTTTCTTCTATGTGGACAGGTCCTCTAGGTGCTTTCTTTCATGGTTGGCATTTTGGAAAGTGCAGCAATCAATCAATAAACATTTAATACTTTAGTAGGCTATGTGTCAGACATTCTTCTAAGTACTGAGGTTACAGTGAAAAACAAAAATTGTCCCTTTCCTCAAGGAGCTTCTATTCTAATGAGGAGTGATATCATGCTCCAGAAGATTCAAAAACCCTCCTAAATGACATCTAAAATCATACAAGAGAGTTTGATTTAACTATCCACATGGGAAAAACAAAAGTGAATGTCCATCCAGAGTGTAATGGTAGAGGGTCTCCTGGAGCTTGCCCAGCAGTACATAGACCTTGGATAGACCATGAAAATGAACTGAATTCAGAATTGAATAAGAGGAAGGGAAATGAGATGAATTAATTACCTTGGGAAATTGTACACTTTTGGAAATGACCATCAAGCTTCTTTTTGAAACAAAGACTCATTTTTTTATACAAATGGTCTTAGAGTGATATTCTCTAAAATTATATGACTTATTACCATGATGGAAGCTCCTCAGTTCTGAAGCAGAAAGAAACAGTTGTCTGGCTTGAAGTCCCTAGTGAAGAAGAAAAGCATCACTGAGAAGATGCCTCTTGACAAGATTCCCAGAAGAATTGACCCTATATTTTTTTGCAGTATGTTGGGTCTAGGATCATAGAATTTGGAACTAAAAGAAGTCACAGAGTTCATCTAAACCGGTGCTTCTTAAACCTTTTCTCCTTGCCACCACTTCAGCAGTACTTAAACTTAGGACTAGAAAGATTAAGTGACCTGCCTAAGGTCACACAAGTAGCAAAGAGCAAAGATAGGATAATTAGGTCATATTTAAAGTGATCCAACAATATTTGCCTTTCCGTAGCTAGTTTATTCATAGTCTGTTCTTCAGATCTCCCTGGGGGTTAAAGGTAAAATAAGACCCTCTGAAAAGCAAGCTCTACCCTAAATTCATGGTGACCACTTCATTACCCTCTAACCACCTAGAGAGCAACGCTGGTCATTCTTTTTTTTTTTTTTCAGGTTTGTGGATGATTTATGTATTTATTTATTTATTTTTAAAAATAAATTTATTTAACTTTTTACATTCATTTTCACAAGATTTTGGGTTCCAAAATTTTC
>CM053770.1:644823061-644839122 GCA_028658325.1 Potorous gilbertii | reverse complement strand
ACCAGAGGGCAAAATAAGTATTCAAGGAGTCTATCGATCACCGCCTGAAAGAGATCCAAAAAGAGAAACTCCTAGGAACATTGTGGCCAAATTCCAGAGTTTCCAGGTCAAGGAAAAAATATTGCAAGCAACTAAAGTATACATTCTTTCTGAGGAACAATACCACTCCTAAGTCTAAGCCCCAAAGAAATAGATGCATGAGGAAATAGCAGCTCTTTTATAATGGCAAAGACCTAGAACCTAAGGGAGTACTGTTTGGGAAGTGGCTGAACAAATTATGACATAAATGTATTGTAATACGATAAGATGAAAGGGACAGTTTCCCAGAAACCTAAAAGACTTGTATGAAACAATGCAGAGTGAAGTAAGCAGAACCAAGGAAACAATCTATACAGCAATAATGTTATGAAGACAAACAACTTTGAAAGATTTAAGAACTTTGATCCACGCAATGATGAATCACAATTCTATTGGCCCTAACGATTCATGCTACTCACTTCCTGACAGAGAAGTGGTGGATTCTGGTTGGAGAATGAGACATACTTTTGAATGTGACTGACAGTGTATATTTTTTTAAAATACACATTTGTTACAAAGGTGTTTTTTGTTTGTTTTTGTTTTTTCAAGAGTGGGGAACTGGGTTAGTTAGGAGGGGAGAGAAAATAAATTGAGATTAATTGAAATAATAATATAATTGTCTTTAAAAAGGAAGTAATTTTGGAATAATTGAGAGTCGTGGTATTAGGAGGTTCCTGTTAAACTGTTGTTCTAGTAATAAGCCCAAGCATTGCTGGTGTTTTGTTGATTAATCTGACTGATGTAGAGTAGATAGCACAAGTATTTGAAAAATGAATAAATGTGTATTGTAACAATGAACAAATGAATCCATGGTCTGACTTTCTAATAACTTTGTTTCAATGAACTGACAATGCTTAGCGAGTGTCTTCCTCAACGCTCCTTGGGTCTCACAATAATTGCACCCATTTCTCTCAGAGGTAACATGAAGCATCAAAATGAAGTAACTACAGCAAGGTTATATATCAACAAAGACAGAAACTGTCTTCTGCAAGGGTCCTTAGATGAAAGGCTCACGAGTCTACTTTAAAAATGAAATTAGTGTCTCTGCTGCAGAAATTCATTGACGTCTTGTTGAAATTTATGGATCAAACATTTCCATTTGACATTTAATTCAACTGTCATTTATTAAATAACTGACATGTGCAAAGTCCTGTACTTGTTTCGCATGGATTTTTCTTTTTTGTCTCCCCATTTAGATCGTAAGCTCTTTAAAGGAAAAGACTACTTCCTCTGATTTTTTGATATCCTTGATGGAGCCTCATATAGCGTTTAGCAAAAGTGGGCATTCAAGAAATATTTGTATAAAAGGGCAGTTGCTCCTGGACCCAAGCAGCTGTGGCACTATGTTCTTTTCCTTTCCTCTGAGGGAACCTTCTCACTGTACCTACTCTTGTGGTGCCAAGGTTTCAACTTGGCAGAACTTGATCACCTAAATGTTGTGCCAGATTCTTTTGTCTCCCTGGCTATTTGCAGGGGCATATGGATAAATGTTTTAAAAATGCACTCCAACACACTTTTAAATTTAATCTGTATTTTTAACAATTTCTACATCACTTTCTTAAGTCTAGACAATAGAAAAATATCAAACCTGGATTTATAACATTGCTAGTATCTTGTGTAATTGCTTACACAGAGAATTTAGCAGTAGGTTCTCTCCAACTTCAGCTGGACCTGGTTACAACACATTCTGTCTCTTCAAATCCTCACCTTACATCCCTGGAAAAATTGCTAGAAGTGTACATTTAGTTCTTATCTAGGTTCTCCCCCTAAAAGGGGTAGAAAGGTACTCACTGTACAATAGGAATCAGATGGTTTTATTTCTTCCATATAAACTCGATGGTAAACACAAAAGACTCTGGCAAGCAAGCATTAACAAAGACTGAAAATAAGATACAGTAGCATATAACTACTGTTATACTCCCCCAAGAAGATAAACCTTAAATATCTGAATGTGAAACAGTCTGTGAGACTGCTGAATAGGAATTTATATTTCACCTCAGCTTTCTACTAGGCAAAAACACTCTCTAGCTGTTCTGGGAAGACAGACCAAGAGGTAAGCTCCTACTCCATTAAGAGTCAGCTTCTCTGATGGAGATGTTCCCCCTTGCTACCAGTCAGCTCCAAACAAGAAACCTAGGAAGTCTGGGTCTTTCAGACTCATTAGATTGTCTCCAAGGTTGTACACATCTATCTGGAGAATGCTGTTTGGGCACTTAAAATCACCAAATAAATACAAAGGAAAAGAGGGGATCCAAAAGCTCAGGTTCAAATTCACTTAGCTGAATTCCCTATTTTTGCAGCCATGTGGAAGGTAGTAGAGTGAAGAAGGGCTGACTGACTTTTTCCCACCCCTCAGATTAGTGGAGGAGATGAAGGAGGAGAGAAAGCCAGAGTCTCTCTGCTGTTTGAATTTATGTTGCCCATCTCATCCCATCACAGGGCAAAGGGACCCATAGGAGATTATTTCATCTTTCCAAAGTGTCCAAGCCCATCAGCGCCACATGAGCACATGGTTGTCTCATTCTTCCCATATTCAAAGGGGAACAATCCCAGTTATTCTGTCAATGAATCCATCACTTGCAACTGTTTCTGTTAGGCAAAATGTGAGGTTCAGTAGTTATTTGGAAAAACTTATTTAGTAAAACTGATTTTGATTTCCAAAATCCTTTGAACCGAAGACAGTCTTCTTCCTGATACTTGGATCAACCCCTGGTGAATTAATTTAACTTCTGGTGCACTGTTTTTACTACTTTGTACCCCTAATTCCTAGGAACTAGAATTCGACTGCTACTTCATGTTCTAGTTGTGGCCATAACAAAGGAGAACATAGAATGAAGTACTAAAGGGTGGGTGAAATCAGTGAAGCATTGGCAGAGCCGGAGTAATAGAATGACCTGTCCCCTAGGCCTGCAATACATTCCCTCTTCATCTTTCTTTCTTACCATCTCTAATTTTCTTTAAGGCTCAGCTCAGTGATCACCAACTATGGGGAGCCTTCCCTGATATTTTCTCTACTACTCACATTACCAGGTATTTGCCTGTTTACACATTTTATTCACTCAGTAGAGTATAAACTCCTGTAATGTGAGATTGCTTTTTTTTCCCCCAAACATTTTTTTGCACAGGTTAGATACTTGATAAATGACTATTAGACTGCACTGGACTGGAGAATTGGATTGGATTGGGGAAGGCTTCTTAAAAGAGATGAAGTAAATTTTGAATTATAGACTCTTGATAAATATAATAGACATGAAAAAGAAGTTCAAGTCAGGGAACAACCTGATTGAGACCATGGAGGTGAACAGCACTGATGAGGCAGCAAGGAGAAAGGCTGATCAAGGCAGAGAGGGTTACCAATGAGGAGCAAGAAAGCTGGTCAAGTGGAATGGAGCTCATATTATGGAGGCAGGCAGAGAGGTTTAGGTTGTAAAGTCATAATATTAAAGAATATTACAGCTGGAAGTGACCTCCGAGAACATGGAGTCTAACCTCTTCATTTACATGTGGAGAAATGGTAGCTACTCTTCCTACAATACTTTGTCTTTAATAAAGTGCTTCCTGTGAGTTAGGGAATGATGTGTTATAATTCCCATTTTTCAGATGAAGGAATCAAAGCCTAGAAAGAGATACTTCACCTCCCAATGTAGAGGGGGAGTTATCATTGACCAAAAAAAACCATACCCCAAAAACCAGGTCAAGGCTCCCAGTAGAGGCTGAATCAATATCACCTAGCCCTTATAATTTGTTTTACTTTCCCCTTATAGCCTAGCATGATTTTGTTATTGTTTGAGACAACCAGGGTTAAGTGATTTGTCCAGAGTCACATAGCCTCCAACGGGACTGTGAAGTATGATGTATAGGCTTGTATACACATACATGCTTCTAGTGTCTATTTACACATATGTATATATAGGTACATATACTTATACATATATGTAATGAACAGTCCTGGGAGGTACTGAGCTCCCTTCATTGAAAGGCTTCAAGCTAACACCAGAATGATTATTTCCAACTTAACCCATAAATACTTTGCTTGTAGGTTTGTTTGTTCAGTTTTTTGGCATGTTGTCTCTACCAATAGACTGTGAATCTTTTAGAGCAGGGACTGTCTTTTATATTTCTTTGTATCTCCAGTGCTTAACAAAGAGTATTTGCAATTTTAGTCATTTTTTTTCAGCCATGTCCAACTCTCCATGACCCCATTTGGGGTTTTCTTGGCAGAGATACTAGAGAGGTTTACCATTTACTCTCCACCTCATTCTATAGCTGAGGGAACTGAGGCAAACAGGGTTAAGTGACTTGCCCAGGGTCACACAGCTAGCAAATGTCTGAGGCTAGATTTGAACTCGTGAAGAAGAATCCTTCTGGTTCCCATCTCAGTGCCCTGCCCACTACACCATCTAGCTGCCCTCACACATAGTAAGCACTTAAATGTTTATTGATTGACTGCCTATTTTAGTGGGATATATTATATAGTAGTATTCCTTTCAGGTGTGGGTTGGACTCTAAAGATGATGAAATCCATTCCAATTTTAAATTTCTATAATTTTGTGATATTGGTAAAGAATGGTTTTCATTACCAGCCTACTCAAACATATAAACACATACATAGATACAGAGTAGGAGAGGGAAAAACACTCAGAGTATTTACTATTTATAAAAACGTTCAGCAATATTCTGGGGGTTTTTGTTGTTATTACGCTGTTTCTGATGATAACCCTTAGCTTTGTGCCTTTCCCTTTAATTGTTTCTGGATGGAGCCAGCAAACCCACTTAAGCTGAACAAATGCTAGAGGTGATAAGTACCCATTTGTGCCCTTCTCCACACCAGAGCCCAAAGACCTGGCCCAAGAAGAGGTTGGGTCAGCAGCAGCCCTCTCCCTCCCTGGTCACCCTGTTAATGGAGCATTATTTCTCCAGTGCAGTAGAAGATGCTTTCCATTGCAGGCTTTCCCAAAAGAGACTACTTGATGGAAGAGCACAGTTCTTTGTGCAGAATGACTGTAAGCTGTGCCTAGTCTGGACTGAGCTCTGAGACTGGGAGGCTGTAATGGTAGCACTTCTTGAGAGTTCAATTAATAAGGTTTCCGAGAAGCTGCCAAAGTCCAGCTACAGTAATTATCTAGTGAGTATGCTGAATCAGCTAATATAAGCTTCCCCAGTCTTGTTGCTAATTAGACTCCAGCCTCTCATCTTGTTAATAAGCATTCAGTTCATTTGCATGTATAAAAGGGGGGTGGAGGAAGGAAGACACAATTCACCTTCAACATGTGGCCTTTTTTATTTATTAAAATATGCAATCTTTTATTCTGGCTCAGATATCTCTTTGTACTGCATCCTATGAAAAGGTTTGAAGAGAATTCAGTGCCCACTGTCACCTTCAACTTTACTTTTCCTTCCTCTTTCTCTATCACTTCTCTCTAATTCTTTCTCCATCAAGTCGGTAGTGTGATTCAAAAAGCATTAGAATCATGAGAATGTTAAAGCGAGAAGGGCCCTCAGAAATCACTTGGTGTAACTCCTTTATTTCTCAGATGAACTGAAACACAGGAAGTCAATTGACTTGGCCAAGGTCATGTGCACAGCTAGTTAGAGCCAGAACTAGAACACAGGTTTCCTAGCTCTCAGTGCCATTCTTTCCTTATGGCATTCTGATTCTGTGTCACATTTATGGAACCATGAGGGTTAAATCATTTGGTTACAATCACTTATCAGATATCAATCACTTTACCAATCACCTCTGTTCTCTTATACCTCAAAATTAGAAAGAGCTAGATGAACATAGTCTCTTCAATCCTGTACTTGAAAAATTGCTCTTTATGCAGCAGTGAAATGCTCTCCTTTTGTGGGTAGAATGCAGCACTTATTTCCATGACACATATTACCTTTGTCTTCCTGCGAAAGAGAAGAAAGTAAAAGATACAGATAAGATCATTGTATACTTGGTTCCAAGGGTTCTGAGTGAAGAGGTTGTAAAGGAAGAAAAAAAGAACTGTTTTTCTTTCTTAGCTTTGCTTAGGGTGGTATTTACTTGAGAAAGAGAGAGGATCAGATGGTTTTGTATTTACTCAAAACACTAAAAAGGAAAGAAAAGAAAAATCCTTTGTATTATTGGGTGAATTGATATATAGCGATAACACACATAAATATGCATACATATAGGCACACCATGCAGTATTCCAGTGGATTTGTGATCAGTTGATGTAGGGATTCCTGCCAGTTCCACAAATCACAACCCAGTCATGCATATCCATCTTGTGTGATCTTTGTGGTGTCCCATAAGCTTGCAATAGGGAATCCATTCAAAGTACTGTGGACCTCTTGCAATGCATCTTTGTATTGTGTGTATATCAATGGAGCACATGGTCTATCCATTGGTTATGTATGCCTCACGCTTGCCATGTGACTGAGCCCTTATTTTTCATAAATATTTCTTTGGTGACATCCCTTGCTATTTCTCTCTTGTAACTGTGTGATTGTAATATGTTGCATCTTGCTCATACCCACGATGTACTTCTCCAGTGCCCCTTGAGTGATGCTCAATTTTAATTCTTCAAAGGAAATAGCATTATATATATATGTGTGTGTGTATACATATACATTAGTTATATATTATATGTATACATATAGCATATGTAAGCATGCATATGTGTGCTTATGTATCTATTTTTATCTCACTTCATAGCATATCAAAAGGACCGTAGGGACAATATACCCCAACCCATTTCTGAATAGGAATCTATTCTGTGATATCCCCCCTCCTCAAAGTGCCTATCCATTTAAATATCTCTAGTGATAGGGAACACACACACACACACACACACACACACACACTCTCTCTCTCTCTCTCTTTCTTTCTCTCTTCATCCTTTTTTTCCTCTCTCTCCCTCTTCCCTTATTTCTTTTAAGAAATGCATATACACACACAGATATAACTGCCCTCCCAGTCAAAAGGGCATACTATAAGAGCATTTGCATTATTTTAGTTGAGGTAGTGTTGAACTCGTACTGATTCATTCACATTCACTCCCTCATTCCTCTTCTGGACTAAGGACATGTATCCTCAGATCAGTGTTGATATAATAGAGAAGCATTGAAAAGGACACCATATAAGACATATACAATCAAAAAGAAATCATGTAGTAAGAATGAGGGATGATTGTTAGCTTATGAATTCAATTAATAGCTTTGTGATAGCATGAAAACATAAGGAAGGGAACCAGTATATTGGGTGGATGACTGTGCAAAAAATATGGGAGGACATAGAACAGATTCATACTGTATAGGCAGGAGTGAGTGAATTGCAATCTGTATTCACAGATATTCACAGAGAGAATACTTAAATTGATAACATTACAGCTAAAGTATTTTAACTGACAACCCATTAAGGTTTCACTTACATAAAATTTACTTTTGTAAACCTGAAAATGTTATGTATTGACCAAATAGGAATAAGATAATATTGCATATGTGTGTACATATTTAGCAGTTCAAAGACCCTCAAGTTCCTCATTAAACTCAATTCCATGAATATTTATTGATTCCACACTATGTTTGTGTTAGGTTCCACAGATCCCACAGTAGTGACTATTAGACAGTTCCTGCCCTCCAGGGTATTAAAGTTTCATGATGGAGAGAAGATATACACACAGATAACTTCAGTAAAATTAGAATATGATAGTTTCACATAAAAATACAACCATAAATGTGCACTGTGAAAGATTCAAGGACATGAGGGGGATTAGAAAAGGTTCATAGAGGTGGTGGCCCTGAACAATGTACAGAAGGATTTCAGTCTCAACGACACCGAGAATTTGACAAGAGCATCTTCCATCTACAGGAAATGGCATGAGCAAAGATAAAAGCAAGAACTGATGATGAATTTGAGGACCAGTCAGTCAACAGGCATTTATTAAATTCCTTCTATGTTCTAGGTCCTGGGCTAAGTACTGAGGATAGAAAGAAAGAAAGAAAGAAAAAAGACAATTCCTACTCTCAAAAAACTCACAAATGGTGGAAACAACATGCCAGCAACTATGTACAAATAACATATGTACTGGACACATTGGAAATAATCAATACAGGAAAGGCACTAGTATTCCAAAGGGTTGGGAAAACCTTCTGGTAAAAGTTAAGTCTTTAGCTGGGACTTGAAGGAAAGTAGGAAAGTGAGGAGGCAGAGATAAAGAAGGAGAGATACCAAGGCATAGTGGACAGCCAGGGAAAATGCCAGGAGTAAGGAAGAGTCCCTTGTTTGAGGAACCACAAAGAGGCTGGCATTACTGGATTGGAGACAACAATTTAGTTTACTAGGGAGTTGTTGTGATTCTGCCTTTGATCTTGAAGAGGACCATGACATCAGGAAGATGACATAACTTGCAATTGAATTGGATATGAGAGTATAGACCACATGAAAGACTATCAGGAAATGAGGTGGAAAACCTAGTTTGGAACCAAATGGAGAGCACCATGATTGCTAGGCTAAGGAATGTAGACTTTATGAATTAGGCGACACAGAAGCATTGAAATATTTTGGTAAGAGGAAAGATAATCTCAGAACCTCAGACTTATCCGATCTTACTACGATTAGATTGTAGGCTTCTTGAAGGCATTATACGGATAAGGATACAGGCTGGACCTGTGTTTTAATTAGTGTATGCACATTCCCATTGAGGAAACTTCCTTTGCCTATATAGGTTAATGCCTTCTCTGTGGTTTTTCGTCTTAGAGAGTGGTAAAGGTGCTCTATTTTTAGTTCCTAAATACCTACCACAGATTGCCTGCTCTAGGGTCCAACGAGACCATTAACCAATCTCTGGAGAGACTTCTTGCTCTCCTTCCTTTATGTCTTTGCATGTGTCATTCCTTCTTTGTGAAATCCTTTCCCACTCCAACTCTGCTGTTGAAAGTCTACTTCTTCTTCTTGGTCTGGTCCAATGCTGCTTCCTCCATGAAATCATTTATTCAGTATAATCTAATGAAAAGAACCTGGCACTGGAAATCAGAAAAGCAACTAAGTCTTTGAGTTATGAATAGAAGAGTAATCTTGGAGCCATCATTCAGCTTCTCTGAATCTTAGTTTTCTTGTTAGTATAATGAGTATAAAAACACTCCGAATGCTTATTTTACAAGTATTTTTATGAGGATCAAGTGCAGTAATGTAACAAAGTGTCTTTGCAACTTTATTATTTGTCATTGCCATGATCTCTATATCCCCCTTACTATAGAGCCTGGCACTAAACCTTAGGGAAAATAGACATTAACAAAATATCCCTTAAATGATTAAGTGGTTTTAGGTGAGTCATGTATACTTATCCCATGCTTTAAAGCAGTCATTTCTAAACGCTACATAGCAAAGTCTTACTTTTAAAACAAAACAAAAATAGTACATTGTCATCTTGAACATCTTTCATAAAACAACCTATACCTATAGTTTTCTTAGTTTATATTCTATTCAAACAAGTTAAAAATTTATTATAATTTTTATAACAATATGAGAGATAACTAGTTGTTGCCCTGGATAGTGCACTGGACCCAAAGTCAGGAGGAACTGAGTTCAAATTTGGCCTCTGACACATTATCTGCATGCATGGCTTCGGGTAAGTCTGTCTTAGTTTTATCTCTAGAATAGGAATAATATTAGTACCGGCTTATGAGGGATGGTGTGAGAATGAAAGGAAATGATACCTATAAAACTCTTAACATTATACCTGATGCATGGTAAGAACTGTACAAATGTTAGTTTTTACTACCACTGCTACTACTCCTGCTACTATTAACAAAGCAATCTTAAACATAAAATGAAAACAACTTGGCATATAGGTATTTATTCATTGATACAATCCTTTATAATTTTTATTTTTTAACATATGAAGAATAACAATGATATTGTCAATATGATGGATGAGTAGACTCACTTTTTTTGGCACAAAGTTTCTTAAAACACAAAGTCATTGATGACGTTGTACTCATAGTTCTTTCTCAACCACTATTCAAGAAAGTTATTTTTGTCTTTATAATCAACATACCAGAATATTGCTTTTCAAAAAAACAAACAAAAATTACAAATGGCAGGAAAGTTTGTGTCACTTTGTTTCACTAACAAGTATTTCTTCACCTATCTCCAGAACAAAACAATTCTAGATACAAATGCTTGTTTAACTATACTATCACAAGGCAAGTTTAGCAATCAAACCTGTCAATCATTCTTATTCATCTGGAGTATGACCAAAAACAGCATACTTGTTCATGGCAATTGGGTTTCTCCTCTATTCTTATTGAAAAATATGTAGACCTTTAAATAAAATGAGAATAACTTTTCTAAACCATTCAAGTGATTAAAAAACTATATTTTATTTCATTTTTAAATCAGGGTTTTCAATTGGGAAAAATGTTTAAATATTGATTGGAAATTTGTATCCACATATTATGGATACTTTATTTTTTAAATTTATCTTTCTAGATAAGAATGTGAATCATCTTATTCTGATTTAGAGTACTTTTTTAAAAGTCCCCTAAAATAAATTTAATGAAGATATTTTTATTATAAAATTGACTTTATTGTTATCACAAGCAATTTCTTCTTTCAGTTCAAAAACTCTTTGAAGTGCTTTGAAATGAAAAAGAAAAGACCAATGTATTTCACAATAACATAGAATTTTCCGATGCACTGCTCAGTATCCTCACTCAATTTTGCAAAAATAAATAAAAAAACAAAACAAAAACACCTTTATTTTAATAGACTGCTAATAAAAGTTTATTACCATTATAAAAATTTAAAAAACTGTAGATAGCTCTTCACTCACATTTCTTGATGAAAATTATTCTCTTGGACATATGCAATATTTGCAAGTTTCATGAAACAACATATTTTAAATTCGTGTTTGTTTTCTCCTGGCTTCAAATAAATATCAATATCATAGAGGGTAATGCATCCCTCACGTTATGCTAATTTTCTCAAAAATTCCATTAATTATATTGAAAATATTTCATGATATGATATTGCCATTAGTAAATATACAAACTAACAAATCTTCTGTAACATCAGTTTTCAAAATTTTTCATACATATGCAACCAAACGAGCATCTCTACATTCGTTGCTTCATACATTTGAAATGTAAAATAGGAAATTTTTAGTTTCCCAATTAATTGATCAGACTTAGCTTCTCTTGGACATGTCTTGTCTTTTTTTTAAATCTGGTTTGGATCCTGAAGCAGCAATGACAGCAGCAACAGCAGCAGCAATTATAGCATGAAAATGGCTGCTCATAGACTCAGAAAGGAAAGCATATTATATACTTATCAATCATGTAGAGTTAGAACCTTACTTAAAATTATAACCAATAAAATTTATAATTTTTATATTTAAATTTCATTGTTAAAAATCTCAAATGCTTGTCTACAACTATTCTCAAGTTATTTCATTAAAAATAAGATCATGATATTTTTTGGGAATTGAGCTTAGTGCATTTTCTTTACTAAAATGAATGATGTTAAGAAATATAACAGGCTTCTTGGCACTTTTAACTTTCAAAGAGACACTATCTACCTTCAAGTTTAGGAATTTCATGTCCAAAGGAAGAAAAAAAAATTCATCTGTGACAGCCTCTGTCAACTTGTGGCAATAGTGGTAGGTTACACCTATGTCAAGATTTGGCATGTATTGACTCATTCTTGACCTCATTTGCATATGTCATATTAAATAATTTATGTGATACATTCACTGTCATAATTAATTAACTATTTTAATCTTGCTTTTGTTAACTTTGATCTAAATTTAGTTTGCTTTGAGAAAAAGTTGATATATTTCCGTCAGAGTTGAACAAACATAATTTCCAGTATTTTTCATCATTGATTTGTACTGTTCCAAGAGCTGCTTGCCTTATTACTAACTTCATTATTTAAAATATTGAGGAAGTGATGGAGGATATTGCTATTCTCTACCTAATTATTACTATAAGTATATGATTCTTTGTAAAAGGAAGTGATGGGTACTTTGAGAGGAAGAGATGATATCATCTTTGAGTGAGCAACTGATAAGGAGAGGATAGATGAACATGTCTGAGATACAGCCTAGATTTAGGAAGAGTGAATTTTAGAATTTAGAGACGATATAGATAGAATCACATGACCCAATAATATATATAGGGTAAATTATCTCAAGAAGTATGGAAGTTTCTCATGAATAAAATTCTGAAAGCACAAAAATAATTCTAAAGAGACAGAAGAAAGGGGGTAGTATGAAGAGAGTGGGGTTTTTTTAGACATGTACAGAAAAGTTACCAGGAGAGGTAACTGAAAATGAAAATGAGTAGCATGGTCCTATGAGAAAGAATATTGTCAGAGTGCTAAAAATTTCTGCAAAATTTGAGACTGGCAGTTGATTATAAACAACTAAATGAGTTTTTGAATTTCTTTTAAAAGATACATAAAGGGGTTAAAGAAAGAACAAAGCAAAGATAAAACTGTACCTCAGCTTGGATTGTACTTATTACAAGCATGCTATAGGCTAGGCACTATGATAGATATGTAGAATACAAAGGAAAAAACTGGAAAAAAGCTCAGTTCTTGTTTTCAAGAAGCTTATATTTTATCATGAAAAGAAATATATATATATATATATATATATATATATATATATATATATATATATATATATGTTGGGGGGAAAGCATTATATCTCAATATACTATAAGAACCAGCAAATGTGATCATAGAGCAGTTCAGAAATTAAGGAAAATAGGAGAGGTCATAGAGGAAAGGGGTAAATTTCCTGATTTATAAAAAAAGGAGGGGAGTTGAGATCCTCAGACAATGTGCTGGTAGGGCTACTTTGATTTCTGGAAAAATTATAGACAGAATGGTTTGTGATCATTTAAGAAAAAAAAAAGATTAACATGAGCCAAAATGCCTTCAACAAGAGTAAATGGTGCCAGACTTATGTCATTTCATCTTCTACTAGGGCTACTAAGTTGCTATATCAAGAAAATGCCATAGACATAGGATTTCAGCAAAGTATTTAACTAATTCTCTACTAAGATTCCCATAGTTAAGATAGAAAGATGCAAATAATTTTGCAACTGGGTAGATTTCCAGCTGGTTAATGAGCAAACTGAAAGACAATGATTATTGGATCTATACCAACCCATAGGTTGTATGGGGAAAGAGGCAACTATCCCTACCCATGTATTGTTAAATCATTTTATTGATGAGTTGGTGGAGGGGTAGTGGGCAAGTCTATCAAGTTGGCAGATGACATAATAAATACTAGGTGACATTGACCAACTGAATCAGAATCCACAAAGATCTCAACATGCTCATTCTATAGGTAAACTAATGTGAAATTTAATAGGAATATATGTGAAGTTCTGCATTTGTTCTTTAAAAAACAGTTTTATTTATTTTTAGATTTAGACATTCATTTCCACAAAATTTTGAGTTCCAATTCTTCTCCCCATCTCTCCCCTCTTCCCACCCCATAACACCTTGCATTCTGATTAGCCCTTCCCTCAATCTGCCCTCCCTTCTATCACACCCCACCCTTCCCTTATCCCCATCTTCTCTCTTTTGTTGTAGGGCAAGATAAATTTCTATACCCCATTACCTGTATTTCTTATTTCCCAGTTTTATGCAAGAACAATTCTCAACATTCATTTCTAATACTTTGAATTCCAACTTCTTCCTCCCTCCTTCCCCACTCATCTTCACTGAGAAGACAAACAATTCAATACAGGCTATATACGTGTCATTTTGCAAAAGACTTCCGTAATAGTCATGTTGTGTAAGACTAACTATATTTCCTTCCACCCTACCCTGTCTGCATTTTTTTTCTATTCTCTCATTTGACCATGTCCCTTCCCCAAAGTGTTTATTTTTAGTTACTCCCTTCTCCCATTTGACCTCTCTTCTGTCATCCCCCTCACCTCACTTGTTCCCTTCTCCCTTACTTTCCTGTAGTGTAAGATAGGTTTTCATACCAAATGTAATGAGCATGTTATTCCCTCCTTAAGCCATATGTGAAGAGAGTAAGCTTCACTTTTCCCTTCTCACCCCCTCCCTTTTCTTCTCCATTGAAACAGATTTTTCTTATTTCCTTTATGAGTGACAGTCTGCCCCATTCCATTTCTCCTTTTCTCCTCCCAATATTTTCCTCTCTCACCCATTAATTTTATTTTATTTTTTATATTTTTAATGTTCTAAAATCATTACCATAAAACTTAGATTTCCCCCCTACCTATCTTCCTACCACCCCACTCCCTCCCCAAGACGGCATACAATTCTATATAGGATCTACATATACTTTCCTATTGAATACGTTTTCACTATAGTCATGCTGTGTAGACAAACTAAAATAAATGGAAGAAATCATATAACAAATCAAAACATAATACACACACACACACAAATGATCTGCTACATTCTGCAAATGAATTCTATGGTTCTTTCTTTGAGTGTGGAAGGCATTTTGCCTTAGAAGACCATCAGGAAATTTTTTCTTTAAGTTCTTGCGTTGTCACGAAGTTCCAAGTCTACCACATTGTGGTCATTGCTGTGCACAAAGTTTTTCTGGTACTGCTCCTTTTGCTCAGCATCAGATCACATAAGTCCTTCCAGGCCTCCCTGAAGTCTTCTTGTTCATCATTTCTTATGGCTCAATAGTACTCCATTACATTCATATACCATAATTTATTCATCCATTCCCCAATTGATGGACATCTCCTTGATTTCCAGTTTTTTGGCAACTACAAAGAGTGCTGCTATAAATATTTTTGTACATGTGGGACCCTTTCCCATTTTTATGATCTCTTGGGGATATAGTCCTAGAAGTGATATCACTGGGTCAAAGCGTATGCATATTTTTGTAGCCCTTTGGGCATAGTTCCAAACCATTCTCCAGAATGGTTGGATGAGTTCACAGCTCCACCAACAATGAATTAGTGTTCAAACTCTCCCACATCGTCTCCAACATTTATCATTTTTTGTTCTGTCATGTTTGCCAATCTAATAGGTATGATGTGGTACCTCAGAGTTCTTTTGATTTGCATCTCTCCAATCAAAAGTGATTTAGAGCATTTTTTCATATGATTATAGATATCTTTAATTTCTTCCTCTGAAAATTGCCTGTTCATCTCCTTTGACCATTTAACAATTGGGGAATGACTTGCATTGTTGTACATTTGTCTCAGTTCACTATATATGCCAGAAATGAGGCCTTTATCCCCGAGATTAACTGTAAAAATTCATTCCTAGTTTACTACATCCCTCTGAATTTTGGTTGCATTGGGTTTGGTTGTGCAAAAACTTTTCAGTTTAATGTAATCAAAATTATCCATCTTGTATTTCATAATGCTTTCTATCTCTTCTTTAGTCAAAAATTCTTCCCTTCTCCATAAATCTGATAAATACACTATTCCTTGCTCCTCCAGTTTTCCTTGGTATCAATTTTATACCTGGATCGTGTACCCATTTATACTTTATTCTTGTGTATGGTGTCAGGCATGGATGGGTCTATGCCTGGTTTCCACCACACTGTTACCCAATTTTCTCCGAAATTTTTGTCAGTGAGTTCTTATCCCAGAAGCTATGGTCCTTGGGTTTATCAAGCAGGAGATTGCTACATTCCTTGCCTACTGTGTCTTGAATGCCTAGTATATTCCACTTATGTACCCTTCTTTTTCTTAGCCAGTACCAAGTTGTTTTGATAATTGCTGCTTTATAATACAATTTGAGATCTGGTAGTGCTAGGCCACCTTCCCTAGCATTTCTTTTCATTAGTCCCTTTGATATTCTGGATCTTTTGTTCTTCCAGATGAATTTTGATATTATTTTATCCAGCTCTAGAAAATAATTATCTGATAATTTAATTGGTATGGCACTAAATAAGTAAATTAATTTAGGTAGAATTGTCATTTTTATTATATTAGCTCAGCCTACCCATGAGCAACTGATGTTTTTCCACTTACTTAGATCTGACTTTATTTGT
>CM053770.1:644794026-644822561 GCA_028658325.1 Potorous gilbertii | reverse complement strand
TTCCACTTACTTAGATCTGACTTTATTTGTGCAAAAAGTGTCTTGTAATTGTGTTTATATAGTCCCTGGGTTTGTTTTGACAGGTAAACTACCGAGTATTTTATAGTGTCTACCCTAGATTTAAATGGGATTTCTCTTTCTATCTCTTGCTGTTGGACTTTGTTGCTAATATATAGGAATGCAGAAGATTTGTGTGGCTTTATTTTGTAACCTGCAACTTTGGCAAAGTTGTTTATTATTTCAAGTAGTTTTTTACTTGAATCTCTGGGATTCTCTAAGTATATCATCATATCATCTGCAAAGAGTGATAACGTATTGCCTGTTCTTATTCCTCCAATTTCTTTATCTTGTCTAATTGCTCCAGCTAACATTTCTAGTACCATTTTGAATAATAGTGGTGATAATGGACATCCTTGTTTCATCCCTGATCTTATTGGAAATGCATCTAGTTTATCTCTATTGCATATAATGCTTGCTGAAGGTTTTAGGTAGATACTGCTTATTATTTTATGGAAAGTTCCCTTTTTTCCTGTGTTCTCCAGTGTTTTTAATAGGAATAACTGTATTTTGTTGAAAGCTTTTTCTGCATCTATTGAGATAATCATATGGTTTTTGTTAGTTTTGTTGTTGATATGATCAATAATAGTAACAGTTTTCCTGCATTCCTGATATGACTCCTACCTGATCATAATGTATTATTCTCGTGATAAGATGCTATATTCATTTTGCTAACATCTTATTTAAAATTTTTGCATCTATATTCATTAGAGAAATTGGTCTATAATTTTCTTTCCCTGTTTTAGGTATCAAACCTATATTTATATCATAGAAAGAATTTGGAAAGACCCCTTCTTCCCCAATTTTCAAAAATAGTCTATATAGTATTGTAATTACCTGTTCTTTAAACGTTTGATAGAATTCACTCGTAAATTCATCTGGCCCTGGAGATTTTTTTCCTAGGGAGTTCATTGATGGCTTGTTCAATTTCTTTTTCTAAGATGGGGTTGTTTAAGTATTCAACTTCCTCTTCTGTTAATCTGGGCAATTTGTACTTTTTAAAATACTCATCCATGTCATTTAGAGTATTAAATTTGTGGGCATAAAGTCGGGCAGGTAATTTCTATTTTTTTTTAATTTCCTTCTCATTGGAGGTGAGTTCACCCCTTTCTATTTTATTTTTTTATTGCTGATTCAACTCAACGTGCACTCTGTGTGTGTGTGTGTGTGTGTGTGTGTGTGTGTGTGTGTCTGTGTGTATAATCCTTCCACCTACCCAAATACTGAGAAAAGTCTCAAGAGTTACAAATATATTACAAATAAACAGTTCAGCTCTGGAAAGTCCTTTATTATTTCTCTTTCCTGTTTACCTTTTCATGTTTCTCTTGATTTTTGTGTTTGAAAGTCAAATTTCCTGTTCAGTTCTTGTCTTTTCATCATGAATGCTTGAAAATCCTATTTATCATTTAATGACCATTTTTTCCATTGAACTATTATAATCAGTTTTGCTGGGCAGGTGATTCTTGATTTTAACCCCAGTTCCTTTGAATTCTGGAATATCCTATTCTAAGCCCTTCGATTCCTTAATGTAGAAGCTGCTAGATCCTGTGCTATCCTGATTGTATTTCCACAGTATCTAAAATTGTTTCTTTCTAGCTGCTTGTGATATTTTCTCCTTGACCTGGGAACGCTGAAATTTGACTACAATGTTCCTAGGAGTGTCTCTTTTTGGATCTCTTTCAGGAGGTGATTGGTGAATTCTTTTAATATTTATTTTGCCCTCTGGTTCTAGAATATCAGGGCAATTTTCCTTGATAATTTCATGAAGGATGATGTCTAGGCTCTTTTTTTGATCATGGCTTTCAGGTAGTCCCATAATTTTTAAATTGTCTCTCCTGGATCTATTTTCCAGGTCAGTTGTTTTTCCAATGAGATGTTTCACATTATCTTCCATTTCTTCATTCTTTTGGTTTTGTTTTATAACTTCTTGGTTTATCATATAGTCATTAGCTTCCCAGAACTCCACTCTCATTTTTAAAGAACTATTTTCTTCAATGAGCTTTTGAACCTCATTTTCCATTTGGCTCGTTCTGCTTTTTAAAGTCTTCTTCTTCTTATTGGCTTTTTGGACCTTTTTTTCCAATTGAGTTAGTCTACTTTTAAAGGTGTTATTTTCCTCAGCATTTTTTTGGTTCTCCTTTAGTAAGCTGCTGACTTGCTTTTCAAACTCATCCATTTTGGAGGTACTGGAAAAAGAAGTCTTGACTTCCTCTGGTAGTATGCATTGTTTTTCCTCATCCAAAAAGATGGAAGAAGATACCTGTTCATCAAGAAAGTAACCTTCTATGGTCTTATTTTTTTTTCCACTTTTTTGAGCATTTTCCCAGCCAGTTACTTGACTTCTGAATCCTTTGTCAAGAGGAGGGTTCTAGTGCTCCTCCTCCCAGGACCATGCTCAGGGCTCAGGTTTATATCAGCTGCTCAGTTCCCCCAGGGGCTTTAGGTGGAGGCGGGCCACCACTGAGGGCTGAGGTTCGGATCCCCTGCTCAATTCCCCCAGAGGCTTTAAGCTGAGCTGCCTGGGCAATGGACCCAGGCTGCTTCCATGACCACCTTAGCTGTCTGCAGCCTGCTGCTGCTACTGCCCCTGCCTCTGCTGCCACCTGGGTCCAGTGCTGAGTGGACCCTGCGCCCCTCTTGCCCAGCTGGGAAAGCCCTCCCACAGTGATCTTTGAAGCTTTCTTTGGCACTTGTGGGTTGAGGGATCTGGGACCCTCCCTTCTGGGGATTCTGCCCTGGAGGCCTATTCTGGTCCTATCCCTGCTGTGCAGTATAGTCAGCGTTGGACTCCACTCCACTCAACATCCCATGAGATAGACCTTTCCTGTTGGTCTTCCAGGTTACTTTTGGCTGGAAATCTCTTTCACTCTGTCATTCTGTGGTTTCTGCTGCTCTAAAATTTGTTGAGAGTCATTTTTTTACAGGTATTTTGTGGGTTGTAGGGGAAGTGCCAGAGTATATGCATCTTTCTATTGCCATCTTGGCTCTGTCCTCAGTCCTGCATTTGTGTTGGAAAGATAGATTGTAACAGTCTGGAGAAATTATAGTTGGCAAAAACCATGTCAAAAGTATCTGAGAGTTTTAAAAGACTGCACATTCAACATGATTTGACAGAAGACATGGTAGCCAAAAAAGTTCATATAATCTTTAGGGGTGCAATATATGTGTAACTGTGTGTCTATGTGTGTATATATATATATATATATATATATATATATATACGTATATATATATATATATATATATATATATATATATATACGTATATATATATATACATATTTATAGGGTTAAAAATGAGTAAAATTTTAAATATGTAAGTATGTATGTGCACTTATCATGAATGTATTATGCATGTATATTTGGTCAGACTACACCTGAAATGCTGTGTTCAATTCTGGGTCATGTATTTTAAGAAGGCTATTGATATGTTAGAGGAAATTCAGAGGAAAGAGACCAGGAAGGTGAGATAACTAGAAAACATATTTTATAAAAATAAGTTTAAAGGACTAGAAATGTTTAATTCAGGGAAAATTTGAGCTGGGGTGCACATAGGTATCTTCAATTTTTGGAAAGATAATAATTTGGAAATTGTATTAGGTTTCTTCTGCTTGACCTCAAAGGCAGAACTAGGATCAAGGAATGGATATTGTAGAGAAGTCAATATTGACTTGATATTGCAATTCATTAGATTGTAAGCTCTTTGAGGATAGAGGATGTCTTTTGCCTATTTTTCTGTCCCTAGTACTTAGCACAGTACCTGACACTTAGGAGGTTCTTAATAATGGTTTATCAGTTAACTTGACACAAGGGGGAAACCAATAGATTGTCTGCCTCTGAAAGGAGTGGTTTTTCTATTACTGGAGGTCATCAGGTAGGACTGAATGACCACTTACCAAGAATGTTATAGAGGGCACTCCTACTCAGATTCAGATTGAACTGGATCATTTTGATGTCCCATTCTATGAGGATGAGTAAAATTGAATAGCTAGAGAGCATGGAGGATATTCAGTAATAAAAGAATAACATAAGAAAACCAAGAGAGAGATGACATTCTGGAGTCAGTGTGAAGAATGGTGAACATTCCAGTTTGACTGGATCTTAAAATTGTAGAAGCAGGGCTCTTAGCAACCAGCATGGAAAACTAGGAGAGTGCCAAGTTGAGCAATACCTTGAATGTCAGATAAAGGAATTTGAAATAAATATTTACTTGACAGTAAGAAGTCAGTGTAGACTTTGGGGCAGAGGACTGATAGAAGCAAAAATATATATGTAAAGAAAGTTTGGCAGTGGTGTGCAGGTTGGATTTGAGAGGAAAAAGTAGGGGCAAGAAGTTATATTAGAAGTTGATGCAGTTTAGAGGAGATAGGCAGAATATAAAAGGCATTGGATATGGAGTCAGAGCTGTGGATTTGACCACCAGCTCTTCTGTATATTAGCTGTGTGACCTTGGATATTTTGCTACTCTATTTTGAGTCTGACTTTTCTTCATTCATAATATGAGCTGATTGGATTAAATGACCCCAATATCCCTTCCAACTCTAAATCCTATGATCCTATGGATAAATGCAAAGTATTTGCTGTGATTAATTATTCCTCTAATCTACATTATCTCAGTGGTGGGCATGATACCAAATAGCACTGGACAGGTAGTCACCACTGAAATTCAGCCCTCTCTTACTTTCTTCTGGCATTAGTTACTCTTTAAATCCCTCAATAGACATCTTCTGTTCAAAACAGGTGTCCTGATGCCTGCCTGTTGTATAATTTGGCATGCCTGCATGGCCAGCCAATGAACTGGATGCCACCACACAATTCCTACTGTCTCTTTCCAAGTTGGAACCTTGTACAACTGTGCAGAGGGGACCCATGAAAGATGAGCATGGACAATATGGAGGCATCCAGAAGGGAAATGTCTCCTACCCTATGATACTAGTCTGCTAACATTTAATCAGATAGTATTGTGTGTTTAGTACAGTGACTGGCATATAGTGAGCACTAGATAAATGCTCATTGACTAACTGATTTATTGCTTAGTAAATATCCAATACTGTACTAGATAATAATTGGTGGTTAAAAGACATTTTAACATTTATAAAACACCTTATATAAATAATCTCATTTGATGTTTGTAGTTATTCTGAGAGGTAGATGCTAATACTATTCTAATTTTTCAGATGGTGAAAATGAAGCTTAGAGAGATTAAGGGACAACCCAGGTCACATGACCAGTTAGTGTCTGTGACAGGACTTGAATCCAATCTGTCTGAATCCAAGGTTCTCATTCACTGTTCCCTTACTTTGATGACCTTAAAATCTACTTCTGGTCTCTGTAGCCCCCTGACACATGAACTGGTTACTCTCTTTCCTCTTCCTTCTCTTCCTCTTTCTCCTCTTCCTCTCTTAATTTTCATAATATTTTATAGTTTAAAAAAAACATTATCTTACCTGATCCTCAGATTAACCTTTGTGAAGTATACCAGACAAGAATTACTATGACTACCATTTTGCAGATGAGAGAATTGAGGTTAATAGTAATTGAATGATTTGCTCACAATCACACTTGTAGTATGCAACTGAACTTGACTAGAACTCAAGTTTTCTGATTCCTATTCCAGGGCTGATTTTCATTTTACCATACCATTATACCAAAATGCCATACTCACTAGGTAGCTAGCTGGTTCAGTGAGTTGAGCACTGGCCTGGGGATCAGAAACACTCGAGTTTAAATAAGACTTCAGACATTTACTAGCTGCAAGTCACTTAACCACTTTCTGCCTCAGTTTCCTCAATTGTAAAATAGGGAGAAGAATAGCACCTACTTCCCAAGGTTGTTGTAAGGATGAAATGAGTTAATATATGCAAAGAATGAGCACAATGTCTGGCATGTGTGAGTGGCATGCTTTTGGGTGAGAGTGGTGGGAAAAAATTTTTACTAATTGCTATAACTACTCAGAAAATACTCCTTTTAAAAAACTGATTTAAATCTGTCTGATTAGTGTTAATTGGACACACCCTGGTGGGAGCTTATGGACAACAGTTCTAGAAAATTATCTTCTTAAGGTTGTCCTAGAATATTAAGCCAAGCCGATTATACAAGTGCAAATTAGGGGGGTGGACCTGGGGAGGTACACAAATAGTGATTGTTTTCCTCCTGGGCTATTTCTGTAGTAATTCTTTCATTTATTCATGATACTTCAGATGTGCCATTTCACAGGGACAGCTTGAGTCCCTTGTGAAAAGTGTTATTTACACAACATAGTACACAAGTTTCAAGGGAGTGTGGCTTCTAAGAGTTGTTGCAGTTTGCTACACCGCAGGATCTTAGGATAAGAGGGAAAGACAAGAGCTGGCTTATCTGCCTCCTTCCAGTGGACCACATAAGATGTTTGGGGCATGGGAAACTTGACTGCATCTGTCTGGCTATGCAGGACTCAGTTATATAGGATTTGCACATTTAGGGGTACCTGAAGCACAACACTTATTGGCTACATATGGTGTGTGGTGCAGGAACTGTCAAATACTTTAGGAGAATGCAATCATTGAAGAGCATTCTAATGCATATATATTTCTTAAATTATTGCTTTTGTGTAATTGGACCACAAGTAAAATTCATATGACAAAACTCCAGAAAAGCCATTTAGAATTCCTGCGTAAGTGTGTCCATTTCCTTTATAAAATTGTTGGAACTCTTAGAGTGATTTTTGCTATGGTTCATTATTAGGTAACATTTCTGCAATTTTCATTGTGTAAAGATTTTCAAAGATCTCACTCTTCAACTTTTTCTTCTTCAAATATTAGCAGCACCATGATTTATCTCTCATTTCATCTCATCTAGATTAAGGATGAATTTATTTTTAAATCACCTTGAACTAATTTTAAAACATTATTTTGTGTCTTGGACTGGAGGCTACCCAAAAATACAGTATGAGGCTCTTGTCTATAATAGGTTTGAGTTCCAAATTTTCTTCCCATCTCTTTCTCCCCAAAACTCCTTGCATTCTGATTACCCCTTCCACCAATGTGCCCTCCCTTTTAACACCCCTCCCTTCCCTTATCTCCATCTTTTTCCTTGCCCTGTAGGACAAGATAAATTTCTATACACCGTTACCTGTGTTTCTTATTTCCCAGTTGTACGAAAAACAATTCTCAACATTCGTTCCTAAAACTTTGAGTTCCAACTTCTCTTCCTTCCTCCTTCCCCAACCATCCCCACTGAGAAGGCAAGCAATTCAATATAGGCTATATATGTGGAGTTTTGCAAATGACTTCCATAATAGTCATGTTGTGTAAGACTAACTGTATTTCCCTCCATCCTATCCTGCCCCCCATTTATTCTATTCTCTCTTTTGACCTTGCCTCTCCCCAAGAGTGTTTACTTCTAATTGCTCCCTCCTCCTATTTGTCCTCCCTTCCATCATCCCCCCCAACTTGCTTAGCCCCTTTTCCCCTACTTTTCTGTAGTGTAAGATAGATTTTTATACCAAATTGAGTGTGCATGTTATTCACTCCTTGAGCCAAATGTGATGAGAGTAAGCTTCACTTTTTCCCTCTCACCTCTCCTCTTTTCCCCTCTATTGGAAAAGCTTTTTCTTGCACCTTCTATGAGAGATAATTTGCCACATTCCATTTCTCCTCCCAATATATTCCTCTCACCCCTTAATTTTATTTTTTTAGATATAATCCCTTCCTATTCAACTCACCTTTTGCTCTCTGTCTCTGTCTGTCTATCTGTCTGTCTGTCTGTCTGTCTCTCTCTCACTTTCTCAAATGTGTGTGTTTGTGTGTGTGTGTATGTGTGTGTGTGTGTGTGTGTGTGTGTGTGTGTGTGTATCTCCAACTACCCAGATACTGAGAAAAGTTTCAAGAGTTACATATTATCTTTCTATGTAGGTATGCTAACAGTTCAACTTTATTAAGTCCTTTATGATTTTGCTTTCCTGTTTACCTTTCCATGCTTCTTTTGATTCTTGTGTTTGAAAGGCAAATTTTCTTGTGAGCTCTGGTCTTTTCATCAAGAAAGCTTGAAAGTCCTCTATTTCATTGAATGACTATTTTTCTCCCTGAAGTATTATACTCAGTTTTGCTGAGTAGGTGATTCTTGGTTTTAATCCTAGTTTCTTTGACTTCTAGAATATCATATTCCAAACCCTTTGATCCCTCAATGTAGAAGTTGCTAGATCTTGTGTTATCCTGATTGTATTTCCACAATACTCAAATTGTTTCTTTCTAGCTGTTTGCAATATTTTCTCCTTGATCTGGGAACTCTGGAATTTGGTTACAATATTCCTAAGAGTTTCTCTTTTTGGATCTCTTTCAGGAGGTGATTGGTGGATTCTTTCAATATTTATTTTCCCTCTGGTTCTAGAATATAAGGGCAGTTTTCCTTGATAATTTCATGAAAGATGATGTCTAGGCTCTTTTTTTGATCATAGCTTTCTGATAGTCCCATAATTTTTAAATTGTCTCTCCTGGATCTATTTTTCAGGTCAGTTGTTTTTCCAATGAGATATTTATTCTTTTGGTTTTGTGATTTCTTGATTTCTCATAAAGTCATTAGCCTCCACCTGTTCCATTCTCATTTTTAAAGAACTATTTTCTTCAGTAAGCTTTTGAACCTCCTTTTCCATTTGGATAATTCTGCTTTTTAAAGTATTCGTCTCCTCATTGGCTTTTTGAACCTCTTTTGCCAATTGAGTTAGCCTGTTTTTAAAGGTGTTATTTTCTTCATCATTTCTTTGGGTCTCTTTTTAGCAAGCTGTTGACTCACTTTTCATTATTTCTTGCATCACTCTCATTTCTCTTCCCAATTTTTCCTCTACCTCTCTTACTTGATTTTCAAAATCCTTTTTGAACTCTTCCATGGCCTGAACCTATTGAATATTTATTTTGGATGTTTGGGATACAGAAGCCTTGACTTCTATGTCTTTACCTGATGGTAAGCATTGTTCTTCCTCATCAGAAAGGAAGGGAGGAGATATCTGTTCAGCAAGAAAGTAACCTTCTATAGTCTTATTTTTTTCCCTTTTCTGGACATTTTCCCAACCAGTTACTTGACTTCTGAGATTCCTCTCACCCCTGCCCAGATTCACCCAGCTAGTGCTTGGGGTCTGAGATTCAAATGCTGCTCCCCAGCCTCAGGACTTTCAGTGGAGTGCTTGGCTGCTACTCAATGTGAACTTATGCTCTGGTGCTCAGGTGGGAACAGGGCCACCTCCCAGGCTCAGTTCCCTCAGGAGGTTTATGTGGAGACATTCAGTAATGGATCTGAGCTCCTACCTGCTTGGAGAGCCCGAGTCTGCTGCTGTCCCTGTCTCCGCTGCTGCCTCCCAAGGGGGTCTGAGTTATGGAGACACCCCTCTCCCCTCTTGGCCAGCCAAACAGGCTCTTTCACTGACCTTTGAACCTGTGGGTGAAGGGACCTGCATGGCCACTGGACATTCCGTCCCGAAGCCTTCTCGGATCTGCTCTTTTTGGTGCCACACAGCCAAGGCAGGGCTGGGCACTTCTCCAGGTCCTGTGTGTGACGTACCTTTGGTGTTGGTTTTTCAGGGCTCTCTGGAACCAAAACGTCCTCCACTCCGTTCTTGTGCAGCTTCCGCTGCTCCAGAATTTGTTGGGAGTTCTTTTTTACCGGTATTTTATGAGCTGTGTGTTAGGAGCTAGCATATGTGTAACTTTCTACTCTGCCATCTTGGCTCCTCCCCCCCAAAATATGTATACTCATTTTAACAAAAAATTACAAAAACATGTTATTTTTTTCATGACCTCTTCTGAAGTTTTTGTTGCTGACCATATGCATTTGCTTTCTGGTTTTGTTATAATTTTGCACAGACATAATTAGTATATTTTTTCTTCTTTTCACTGATTTCTTCACTCTATGTCATCATTCTGTATTCCTATGTTATTATCTGCATCATTCCTCTTGTTACAAAAACTGATCTTTAAAAAACAAATGTTTTCTCCATAATGACATATGATTGGGAACCTTGGAACCCCACAATCTCTAAATGGTGGAAGACCCATTAGTCAATGGAGAGATGCATAGTAATCCCAAATACACTACAATGAATTATTAGTGGTGACCTATGTGTAAGATGTGGCAAAAGAGATGATCAGGAAAACATATGATTGGAAGAGGAGGTGAGATGGTCATTTGACAAGGTATGAATGCATCCCTTATGGAGAACTTATGGAAAAACTTGAATAAGAATAACACAGGTTGGAAAGGTATAGATGAGCTGTGACATGTAACAATGAATGGAATATACAGTTGATAGCATCCCAGATTCCCGAATGGAGTTAATGTATGGCACAATAAAATTCTGCTACTTTCATATGGTTCACTTCGTTGAACCATCACCCAAATTACTAGATATGTAGGTTGCTCCTAGTTTTTTTGGAGGGGTTCTTTATGAATAACAGATAGATCTTTTCTTCCCTTTTAGTATTATCTTTATATTTGTACATGGAGATCTATGAACTTATTTTCTAAAAGGAACTGATAACTATAGTTCAATTTAATGGGTTTCTTTTGCAATTCTATGAATTTTACATTATGCATTTAAAAACATTATTCTGAGAATGAATTCATAAACTTCACTATTGTGCCAAAGTGGTCCATGATACAAAAAAGGTTAAGAACCCCAATGTTATTAGTAAGATGAGTAGGATCAAAAAGTATGAATAGTTTTGTAGATTTTTCTGTTTCACAGAATATTGCTTTCTCAAAAAATTGTACATGTTCAAAGCTCAGTGGAAAAGTATGCAGTCTCTCCACAATACCACCATCACCGAATATTATCATTTTAGACTATCTTTGGCAATTCATTGGTTACAAAGTAGCATCTCATATTTATGCTATTTCTTCCTATTTGCATATGATTCTTATGCAGATAGTGCTTAATAAGCATTTGTTGAATATGTTGATTTTGATCATTTACTCACTAGGGAACGGATATTATTCTTTTAAAATTTGTGTCAATGCTTCATTGATTTTGCATGTCAGGTTTTTATTTTTTAAATCAGATATAGTTATTGAAAAGAATTTCCCCAACAACTTTTCTTCAGTGTTTATTTATATTCATTTCTTTGTTGTGATATAAAAGTTTTTAATTTTTATATAACAAGATATATTTGATAATTTTCCCCCAAATTTCCCTTCTAATCTCTCATCATAACATACAGGTAATCTTACATTGTGGAAGGGTATGCCAATGGCACACAAGTTCTGGCAGGTCGTCTCACTCTGGAAAAGCTTCAAGTATGATATTCAATAACATGGTGCTCTAGTATATATATCTGTCATCTGAGTGCCAGTCTAGTTAAGCTTAGAAGGGACAAAGAGGCCCCGTAAAGTTCACAAATTCTAAGATTCTATATATTGGACAAAGGGTGTGGAATACTTTGGCCGCAGGAACTCTCAAAGATCATAGAGGTATTTAGGTATTTAGACCACTGGGCACAGAGTCAGGAAGATCTGAATACAAAAGTGGCTTCAGACACTTATCAGCTATGTGACCCCAAGTCACTTAATTTCTATCTACCTCAGTTTCTTCATCCATGAAACGGGGATAATAGAAGAACCTACTTCCCACTGTAAGGATCAAATGAGATAACAAAAAGGTAGCTAGGTTGGGGAGTGATTAGAATGCTTCATAGAGTCAGGAAAAATCTGAGTTCAAATCCTTCTTCAGGTTTTTCTTAGCTGTGTGACCCTGGAAAATTTCTGTCTCTTCCAGCTTCCTCATTTGTAAATGGGATTAATATCATCCCCCCAAATCAGTACAAGATCAAATGATATAGCATTTGTAAAGTGCTTTGAAAACTTTAAAAACATTATATAAAGGCTATTTATCATTAGTATTATTAAATAACAGAAGGACTGTAACCTCTGCCAGTCAAGGAATTGGGTACTCATGCTGACAAAATTATAGATCTTTGATGTTACTGAAATATAATTTCTTCCATTCCATTTGTGACATAAATTTTATGGAATTAACTGCCCCCTGTGAAGACGTTTCACCTAATGTCATGTTTTCACAGAATCAATTAATGACACTAGGGAGATTATTCCCTGAATTGTGTTCATAAAACTGTAGGTAGAT
Source organism: Potorous gilbertii (assembly GCA_028658325.1). Lineage (NCBI taxonomy): Eukaryota > Metazoa > Chordata > Mammalia > Diprotodontia > Potoroidae > Potorous > Potorous gilbertii. The sequence continues at coordinate 644,810,398 of CM053770.1, read as the reverse complement.
TTTCACTATCAATGACTCCTGTCATGAAATTCCCATGATGCTTCATTTGGCAAAATGTAGCATCTACAGAGATGTATTGTGAAAATCCAAAAAACCTCTTTGGTATCTTGGGTTTTTGTCTTGGGAGTGGTGAGTGGGAGACTACCTCAGTGACCTATGAGCATTACTTATGATAGGCAGTCTATTTTATGAAAATCACCTTTCTTTTTTTATCTTTTCTGTATATTCCATACCCCATGCTTTTTTTAAGGTTAATTTATTTTTAGTTTTCAACATTCACTTCCATGTTTTAAATTTTCTTCTCCTCCCTTCCCTCTCCCTTCCCCAAGACAGCATGCAATCTGATATAGGCTCTAGATATACATTCTTATTAAGCATATTTTCACATTAGTCCTGTTGTATAAAAGAATTAGAATGAATGGGAGGAACCATGAAAAAGAAACAAAGCAAAACAGAGACAAAACAAAACAGTTTACTTTGCTCTTGATTCAGACTCTGTAGTTCTTTCTCTGAATGACTTTTTTAAAAAATGAACTCTGTGATTGATATGATGTAGAGAGCTAACCACGTGAATCAGCACCACCCCTGCAATTTATAGTTTTAAAGAGTCATCTTGAAGGAGAGAGGAAAAGAATACACATAAAGTCTCACAACCTATCAGAAGAGGGATATAAACCTCGCTTTTCCTGACTCGAAGAATTAACTAATACTATGACCATGTTCCATGTCTTCCCTATTTGAAGCACCAGCTTGTCCTTAGCTTCTCCATGGCTTGACATTAAAAGTGGGAAACCAAACAAGTCAAATGTAGAAGAGTACAAGTCATTCCCCAATTGATAAATGGTCAAAGGATATGAACAGGCAGTTTTCAGAGGAAGAAATTAAAGCTATCTATAGTCATATGAAAAAATGCTCTAAATCACTATTGATTAGAGAGATACAAATCAAAAGGTACCACATCACATCTATCAGATTGGCTAACGTGACAGAACAGGAAGATGATAAATGTTGGAGAAACTGTGAGAGACTTGGAACACTAATTCATTGTTGGTGGGGCTGTGAGCTGATCCAACCACTCTGCAGAGCAATTTGAAACTATGCCCAAAGGGCTACAAAAATGCACATCCCCTTTGACCCAGGAATATTGCTTCTAGGACTGTATCCCCAAAAGATTATAAAAATGGGACAAAAGTATTTATAAAGCACTTTTTGTGGTAGCCAAAAACTGGAAATCAAGGGGATGCCCATCAATTGGGGAATGGCTGAATAAATTGTGGTATATGAATGTAATGGAATACCATTGTGCTATAAGAAATGATGAACAGGAAAACTTCAGAGAGGCCTGGAAAGACTTATATGAACTGATGCTGAGTGAAAGAAGCAGAACCAGGAGAACTTTGTACACAGCAACAATCACAGTGTGCAAGGAATTTTTCTGGTAGACTTAGTACTTCATTGCAGTGTAAGGACTTAAATAATTCCCAATGGTCTCTTAAGGCAAAATGACTTCCAGATCCAGGGAAAGAACTATGAAATTCAATCACAGAATGAAGCAGATCATATTCTTGTGTATTATGTTTTGGTTTGTTTTATGATTTCTCTCATTCATTTTAATTCTTCTATGCAACATGACTAAGGTGAAAATGTATTTAATAGGAATGTGAGTGTAGAACCTATATAAAACTATATGCAGTCTCAGGGAAGGAGTGAAGAGGTAGAGGAAAGGAGAGGGAGGGAGGCGAAAAATCTAAGATATATGAAAGTGATTGTAGAACACTGAAAACAAATAAAATAATTAAAAATATCTATATGAAATAAATAAATAAGAACATGCACAAAAAAGTGGGAAACCAAATAAATGTGTATAGTTGTGAACTCACTCCTTTTTAAAAGTCATGATCCTTACCTAAGTCATCAAGGTGCCTTGATGTGGGAGAGATAAAGGATCTAGGCATTCCATACATCAACTAAAGAGGGAGGCAGAGAGCTTGTTGGAGTAGGCCAAGACCAAGGGCAGTTTCTCTGAAAGACTGTCACTGACTTCCATCCATTTTCCTCCCTTTAGCCCGAAGACTATCATACTCAAAATTCTGCAATACTTTTTCCCCCCCATCAAAAAAATCACAACAAAAACAAAAATGAAACCCCAAATTCCCACTCATCCTCAAGTGACTGAAACTTGTTTTTTTCCTTTGCTTGATTCCCCTCTTCTCTTGGCAAATTTTCCCATTCCTTGGCTCTTAGACATCTCATTTTGGGGCTTGCAACTTCATATGTAAAATAACTGAACTGAACTAGATACTCTCTCAAGTTCCTTTCAACTTTGGACCTATGGACCTCTGATGTTCTCTTATGTGAGTTCAAGTGGTCCAAAATAAAGGCTTGCTGCTCTCCATATTAGATGGTGTAATTCTGGTGAAAACCCAGAGACAGCATATGTCTAAGGAAAGAGTTTTTGGTCTCAAACAAGAAGATGTGGGTTCTTGCCCTTGATTGACTACTATTACACATTTATGACCTAAATATGTCACTTGCCTCTTCTGGACCTATTTCCTCATCTGTAAAATAAGGAACTTCAACTCAATGACTCTACCATGGTTTCTTCCAGCTCTAAATATAGGATTCTGTGATCTTCTAAACTCTCAAATAGAATGTCCTGAGACTTAGGTGTACAGGTTAGTTACTCATTTTGAGGTTTCTTCTGAGACTGATTACAAGCCAACAGAGGAGATGAGAACAGCTACACTTTAAATATAAAGCTACCCTGTGTTTCATGCATAAATATTTACATAAGCTCCTGCCTGTCCTAGGCACACAAGGCAATCACAAGTAAGTCATCAAACCTCCTCCAGATGAGCAGAATTGAATTCCTTACCTCCCAGTGGGAACTTCTAATGTTGCTGAATTGCAGCAGGAAACATGGGCCAGCTTTGTAAGGGATCCAGGTCCCTGAGCTTTCCTGAAGCCCCCAGGCACTGACTCAAACTTGAAGTGACCCACTACAGAGTGTGAAATCTCAGGTGTATGCTAAGCAGACATTTGGCAACATCACCAAGCCCATCTGTGCAGGTATTGCCAGTCTGGGCTTGGATCAGGCATGGCAGGAGGTGATATGGAACTGGACTATGGCACAACCATGGAATGGGGTCAGTGCCCAGGCTTACAAAAACCAAGCCAATGGAGACTGGGTAGGAAAGAATGCTGGCAGGGCTAGAAAAGTTAAGAGACTAGACTCTGTCCCTTTACTTTAGAGGAAGAATGACTCATCCAGTTACCCATGGTGCTTGGACACAGGTCAGATGGCTGGGCTGAGCTGACGAGACCTTCTGTTCCCTGGCTTGGAATACAACTTATCTGGCTTTCAGAGAAAAGTATCAAGGCTATGCTGAGGAGAAAATATGGACTCTCTTGACTCTATTACCCAACATTTTTCTTTCTTTGAGTCTTTGAAGGACAGAGTTATGAATCTGGGGATAAACTGAAAGAGAAAGATCCCATTGGGCTTTTTTTAGGAGTAGGATCAGTAGAATGCCTGACCTAGGTACAATGATATATATTTGTTTGTCTATCTATCCATAAATGCATATTACATATGTATATAGTTATGCATACATGTGTATGTGAAAAAAACTGCCTGTGTACGCATGCATTCATTGCCAGCGCAAGAGGCAAATGTGAAGGGTATCTACAAATCTGGGTGGGTAGACTGAATGAGCAAATGAATGCACACCTGCCATCCATCTTTTTACACAGATAGGTCAGGGCCATTGTTTGGCACAATTAACCTGGGACTAAGAGACTTGCAAATGAATCCAGTGGTGCATTGTGTGTTGGACCCATTCCAGCATGTGGCTGGCAGCAGGGGGCTCTGTTCCAAAGCCTTCATCACACTGGCCTGCCAACTTGCTGGATACCTTGTGCTTTGGAGGACACAGACAGAGTGAAAGTATCAGACTGGAAAATTGCCCAGTGATCTGTTACAAACATATTGTCAACTGCTGAAGCACCGGTGTCTGTCCCTACAGTGATGGGTAAGTGCCATCCCCCTTGGCTCTTTGGATGGCCACGTCTGCTCCTATCCATACACAGCTGGGGAAGAGCCTGCCTGGAGAAGAAGTGTAAAGGGGACATAGTAATGAGGGGTCAATCCTAGATGGGAAAGGAATACAAATGGAATTGTAATAAAGGTGACTCATTCAACATTCAGCACACATGTATTGAGTTAAACAATAATAACGAGGAGGAAAATGACGATAACTAGTATTTATATAGAACTATAAAATTTCCAAAACTCCCGCAAATATTATTCTCACAATTCCCCTCAAAGGCATGTACTGATATGATTCCTATTTTATAGATCAGGAAATTGAGGCAAACAGAGGTTAAGTAACTTGCCCAAGGTCACAAAGCTAGTAAATGTTTAAGGCTGGATTTGAATTCAGGATTCGACTCTAGGTCCAGTAGTCTATCCATGGCATTACATAGCCATCTCTTATCCTAGTAATCAGAAAATCCTGGTTCTAGTCTTGGCTATGCCACTAACTTTAGTGCATAGTCTTGGCCAATGAGAATTGGGCTAGGTTATCTCTTAAATTACTTTCCAGCTCTTCTATAATTGAACTCTGTGCATTATTCTAGTGCTAGGTTCTGAGAGAGATAAAGAGATAAATTACGCATGGTTCCTGCCCTTGAGGTACCAACAGTTTAATAGGGATATTACACATCTACAATAATAAATATGCAAATTTGAAAGTGATAAGTGCTAAAGAGGAATCCAAGGCACTGAGATAAAAGGAGGAGAGGATCTGGTAGAATCAAAGGTATCTTTATGAAAGAGTTGACATCTAGCTTCATCTAATTCATAGATTCATGGGATTAACATACAAGACCATGTTCACAGTGGCATCCTTTTATAAGTGAAAAGATTAAAACTCAGAAATTTCAAAAGACTTGCTCTGGGTTTCTCAGGGAGTAAGTAGTAAAGGCAGTGTTGAACCCAGACTGTTCTTCCTGCTATATACTGCCTAAAGTGAACTTCAAAGTTTAAATGGAATGTCTATGTATGAAAATGGAGTGAGGTAGAGGGTACATCTTAGATCTAGGAAAAATGTGTGAACAATGACATAAAGGCAGAAATATAGTGAAGACGTTGGGAGCATTAGGAATAGGCAGGCTGTGCTGGTAAATGTTTAATAAGGTCTCTGAAAAAATATGTGCATCATATATTTTCAACTTTAATCTCCATTATTAATACTTTTCTCATTACTTTATTAAGTCTAGACAATCCACAAAACAGTGAATCAAGTTCTAATTTGTAGCATTTACCCGTATTCAAGGTGTAAATACAGTGAAAATCTAACAATTAGCTTCCAAGAGTTAGTAGAAACTGGATCTAATGCACTCCTAGAGTCAACCCATTTAGTTTGAGTGGTGAGGAGGACCTAGTGTTTAACAGACAAAAGTCTCCATCAATTGCCCTGCAACACTACTCCTGTGACTAACTGTTCCTTTAAGCCCGATGTATCTACGTAAGACTACCATCTGCCTCTTAGGGTTATAGCTCTGGAGGTTTGGAGGTTGTCCTTAGGCAGGTGGAGTGAGGGTCGGGGCCCCTGAGGACTCAGTTACTGGGGATCTGTGTTTACCATCATCACAGTAGCCACTGGTAGAGCCAAATCCAAGAAGTAAGGCAGCTGCTGATGAGGATTGGGTAACAAAAAGTCCCCTTCATAAATCTGATTTCATTAGGTCAGGGAGCTCTCAGTGTGGGAACACTCTCCAAAATATTCAGATCAGCCAGTTATTTGTGATTTATAGTCTTAGAGGATTGCTTAGAAAATAGAAAATTTAAAAAAATGTTATTCTTAAAAATAAATTGCTTTCAATTGACAACCGTTTAATTTATCTATTTCCTGTTTCCTTCTCCACCACTGGAAAACAACAATGTCAAGAAAATATAAACCAAAAAGGAAAATAGGCCATTTGTAACACATTGCATAGCCAAATAATACATTCTCATACTGGTCATGTGCAAAAATGTGTGTATCATTTTGCGTATTTAGTTCATCATTTATCTGTCAGGAAGTAGAGAATATTCTCATCTTTAGTCCTTTGAAATCACTGTTGATCATTCCATTTTTTAAAACTGTTTGTTTTTGTAGTGTTGTTATTGCTGTAATAGCAATCATTCTCCTGGTTCTGCTCACTTCACTCCGTCTCAGTTCATATAAATCTTCCCAGGTTTCTCTGAAACTATCACCCTCTTCATTGGTATATGGATGTAATAGGATATTATTTTGATGCCAAAAATAACAATGAGAATTTAAATGGCTTGTCCATAGGCCATGGTCACCCAGCCAGTCAGAGACAGGAATTGAACTCAGATCTTTCTGACTTCAAGATCAGGCATCTAGCCAGTTAGATTATGCAGCTAGATGGCAGAGTGGATAAAGTGCTGGCCTTGGAGGTCAGGAGGACCTCAATTCAAATTGTACCTCAGACTTTTCATGCGACCCTGGGCAAATCACTTAACCTCTCAACCTCAGTTTAATCTTCTATGGAATGGGGCCAATCACACCTACATCAGGGGATTGTTGTAAGCAAAAAATGAGATCACATACATAAAGTGTTTTTTAAGCCTTTAAAGCTCTATAGAAATAATAATAAAATTATTTATTTTTGGTTGCTCCTTCATGTAGTCTCTCAAGATTCAGTTTATTCATCAATAAAATGGGAGTTCAATCAATCAATAAGCATTTATTAAGTCTCTGCTATAGCCTTGGCAATGGGTTTATAAAGACAAAAATGAAATAATCCCTCTGTTCAAAGATCTGAAATACTCTATCATATACTAACCCTTACATTCCTACGTCAAATAATTGTCATAAGGTTAAAATGAGATGACTATAACTTTTATTCACTTACTAAGCAAGTGTTTTGCAATTGCTATGTTCATAGTATTGGGCAGCATACTGATGGAGATACAATATTATAAAGCTAGAGGAATGTTTGTTATAGTGATCTCTCCCACTGCCTGACCACAGTGACTGAAGTTCTTGCCATTTCCTTCTCAGAATGCTGTTGGGCTTTTATGTTTCCAAAAAGGGAGGAACATATTAGTTAGCTCATTCAGTGAGCATATAAATTTGCCTCTCTCTGGCATGTGCGTCTGTACTAGGGGCAGCCAGCTGGAGAGAAAAGGCAGGAGGTAGTAACTTACCTCTAAGTTGACATGGGTTTGGAGAGAGAAAGAGATGTATTTTAATGGTACAAGGAAGTTCTCATGAACTTTCCAACTCTCCCAAACCCCCTTCCTCTCATAAATCTACCATGTGAAGTTTAAAACTGTAGGGATTGTGTGCAGTAGAAGTATTAAGAAAACTGAGGTGCTTTTTTTTGATTTGAATAAAAATACCTTCATAGACTTGTTTCATGTAGATCAGGTTAATGAACTGGTCCTCTGGGAAAGGGGATGAGTGCCATCTGCTGGAGAAGAATTGAATTGGACGGAGCTATGATCGTAGCGATGCGAGGACAGAGACAAAGAATGGGTGATAATCAGGTGCTGAGAGAGAGGGAAAACTGCAGCTGGCTAGTAAAGGACAAAGGATGGAGAAGAACGGATGAGGAGGGGCAAGAGATGACAACTGCCAGGCACAGAAGAAATCTAAGAGCCATCAACCCAACAGTGAGGGAGAAAGCATGGAAGGAAGTACTGATGGGAAATAGACCCAGAGTGGTCTAGTCCCAGAATACCTAGGCAGTACAATAAGGACATACAACTTTTTAGAGAGGTATGTCTCTCAAGGGTATTGTAGTTTCTATACAGCCCTATGTAAATTAAACCTATTGCCCTCTATGTGGAAACTAAATTGTTCATTTTTTGAGATTTTGAGTCTGTCTGATAATAAAGGTAGTTCATGGCTGCCTTTGGGGAGAGACCAAAGCTTATGCTCCTAGATTATTTGGGTGGGAGCAGTGACCTAAAACAATGAGAGTGGGCCAGATTGTGCCCTAGAATCAGGAGGGAGCCTCTGGCACAAGGGTTAGATGAACACTTAAGCAAAGGTTATTCTATCTATTTCACACATTGCTGGGTGCTATTCCTGGAAAAGAGGTAATGTCCCCAAGTTTGAATAAGTGAATAAGTTTGAAATGAATAAGTTTGGGGAAGGGACAATACAATACAGAGCATGGAGTGTCGTATGTGCGTGTGTGCGCGCACTCTAGGCTAAACATTTTTGAATAAAGATTTCCCTTAGAAAGCTCTTCAATAGTCAAAGATACTATTGGGGAGACATATATGAAGAAAGAGACAGCCTGCATCCTTGGCCGTTGAGGAGACAAAGGACATATGTACACACACAGAAAGATACCCGTATAATCATACTCACCAAGACCCACTGAAGAATTTTACCATGCAGCTTTCACTTTGTTGCTCAGATACTTCAGTGGCTTTATGGTTTCTTAAGTATTTGTGCACTCTTCTGCTGAGGGCAGCTAGATAGTGCAGTGGATGGTGTTCTGGGCTTGGAGCCAGGAAGACTCATCTTTCAGAGTTCAAATTTGTCCTCAGACACTTACTAGCTGTGTGACCCTAGATAAGTCGGTTTACTCTGTGTGCTTCAGTTTCCCCATCTGTGAAATGGGCTGGAGAAGGAAATGGCAAACCACTCCAGTATCTTTGCCAAGAAAACCCCAAATGGGGTCACAAAAATTGGACATGACAGAACAACACTTATTCTGCTAATAGTACAGATTACAATATATCCAAGCTTTCCCACCCTATGTAGCTCTTTCTCCATATCTTCCTATGACTCTTACACAGGGATCCACCTAATGTTCTATAGGGAATTCCTATGGGGAATGGCCTGTCCATCTGTTATTAGAGTGTTTCAGTGGAAAGAACATTGAATTTGGAGGCCTATAGTCCAATTTAAAACTGTGATTTGATATTCTTTCCCAGTGTAACTGAGCAAATTTCTTAATCATCATGGGTTTCATTTTCTCTGTCTTAAAAATTGAGAAGGTTGAGTAAAGTGACCTTTGTGGACTCTTCTAGTAATGAGTCTATGTTTCCTTATGCTCTCTGCATGACCAATTGACCCCCTTTTCTAGTCATGCATCTTTTTGATGGTGACTTTTATGCTTTTTCTTCTGTGCACATCTTTACTGGCCAAATGCTGAATTCTATTTATGCTTACCATGTGTGTCCCATTGCCTTTGGATGACCCATACTTTTGATTCTTCAAAAATTCCTGTCACATAGCATAGCTATAAGTCCATTGGTGTTAAAAAAAAAAACAAAAAACAAACAAAGGAGACTTTATTTCAGAAAGAAGCTTGGTGCCATTTAAAAACATTGTAGTCCTTCAATAGCAATCCACTTCACTCTCTTATTTAATTCTAAGCCCAGTATATGTTAACAGACAAATTCTATGGGCTGTCCCTACCATTGCATGTCCTATTCCCGAAAATAAGTATTCTTTATCCAATTGTTTTCGTTGGTTGAACTTACTGAGTGAATATGGATCTCACTTAGGAGGCTCTGCAGTAGTCATAGGGTTAGAGAAGAAAGCATCTGAGATCATTTAGTCCAATTGCCTCATTTGACAGAGGAGAAAACTGAGGCCAAGGAAACACAAATGACTTGTCCAAGATCAAGGAGTTCATACATGACAGACGTAGACTTCAAACTCAAGGCCTTTGACTCCAAAGTCAAGGCTTTCCCTATTGTATTATGATGACTCTTGATACAGTAAGCTCATATCATCTTCAGATAAGAGAACTTGACCATGTATAAGGAGACTATTTCATTTAGACTCTGAGTTAGACACCCTCCATGGTTGTGATTAAGCCTATGTGACCCCTATTTTGATGGCTTGCTTACTATTAATAATCACAGAATCATCCAACAAAAAGGAATATCACCTGATTCTAATATGTCATGGCACTCACCTTGTTAAAAGAGAGTCTTTAAGAAAGTTTTTGTGAGACTGAATCAAAGACTTTTAAATAAATGTAATGGGGGTATGGCATAGTCTTCATTAGATGCACGATGAAAAAAATCATTGAATGAAGAGGAGAGACAAAGGGAAAATAGCTGAATCTGACACTCCTTTTGAATATTTGTGAAGTCAATCAGAGAGGCTCCCCCTCATCATGTGGTTAGCTTACTGGAGCCAGCTACACATGTTCTAAGGTCTCTGCCAGGCACTTTCCTTACATGTCATTAGGACTGGCAATTGTGAGAATAACTTGCAAATAGAACTTTAATATTATTCTAGCGCTTTCACACAACCCTTCTGTGAGGTCAATGGTGTAAGTACTATTATCTCTCTTTTATAGATGAGGGAACAAACTCAAATAGATTAACTAACTTGCTCATGGTCAAATAGCTTAGAAATGTCAGAGCTGGTTGCTGAACCCAAGCCACTTGACTTTGAACTTGATGCTTTGGACTTCTTGCTTTGAGGACAAAAGACTTTCTGGGAGAGGCTAGTTTTGAGGTAGATTTTGAAGATGTCCATGACTGATTAGGATCATCACACGGATAACCTGGGAGAGGCTAGTTTTGATCTATATTTTGAAGACATCCATGGCTGATTAGGATCATCACATGGTTAACCTATTCTGTTCTGTAGTAGCTAGAAAATGAGCTGATTACACATTGATTATGACCACTTTATAAAGGCATTGTCTGAGAGCAGGGTGGTGGTGATCCTAGGAGATCTAGCAAGCTAAAATCCCCCCAACCAAGGAAACAAATCCCTAAGGCCAAATCTCTACCAACCAGCTCAGGGAAATGAACAGAAATAAACAAATAACCTAAATGGCCACAAATCAATTAGATGGTGACAGACATAAAATTCAGCCACACAAGTATAAGGTGTTATTCAAAATGACTTGTCTGAGCATGATGTCTTGAAATTTACATTTAGCTGTAATTAACTCTGTGTCATTAACTGCTGCCACTCACTTCGCCAAGCTGATGGTGTTTGTTAAAGAGCTACTAAAATGGTGGGTGTCATTATTCAGAGAAGGTATGCCACCTCCATTTTCATTCATTTGTATTGTATCTTCCTTCATTGTACCACACTAGGAGAAAAATTATTGTGGTTTTCTGGTGTTATCAACTCCCAGGGCTTGTTGGCTCTGTGGAATTCAGTCTTATACTTGAAACATCATGGGAATTTCCACAGAAATCAAGCCTTGCTGCAGATTCCCAGGATCCTAGGATCTCAAAGTTAGATGGGACCTCAGTGGCCACCTAGTCCTACTTGAACCTAAAGAAAGAATTTCCTTAACATCATGTCCAAAACACACAGACAAACATATATGTGTGTGTATATATATAAAGGATGCAGTGTACAAATGGAATCAATTTCTGAAGGAGTGCCTGCATCTTCTCTTTCTCTTACCTCATCCCTAGAAAGGACTTCTCCCTCCACCTTTAATTCTCAACCATTTCTATCATTTGAAATCGCTCCATATATTCAAGGATCAACTTAGGCTTCATCCTCACCCCTATTCTCCAACCTCATTTCATCCCAGCCAAAGTAATATCTTCCTCCAAATTCCTTAAAACACTTTTCCTGGATCCTCTCCTTTACATTGCACTTAATACACTCTTCATTGTGTCATAGTGATCTTACATGTATTCTCCTTGTTCATTTTAAGTTACTAGGGAACATGGATCAGAAGTCAGTTAGTCCAAATCCTTATTTGTAATAGAGAAAACTAAGGCCCAGAGAGGCTTAGTAACTTGCCTAAGGTCAAATAGCTGGGATTTAAACTCAGACTCCGAGATTTCAAATCCACACCGCCACAGCTTTGCATTTTCAGGGTTTACTATGCTAAATGTCAAGTGTGTTGAACAATGCCTATGGAGCTACCTTATAATTCTGACATTGGTCATTTTGCCTGGCACACAGTAGGTGCGTATCAAATGTTTTTTGACTTAGATTGGATTGGAGTTGAGTTGCTGTTATTCTTTCCCTCTTTCTTTCTCCTAGAATGTCAGAACTGGACAAAAACTGGTAGCAGAGATTCGTAGATTGAATTGGAAGCTTCATGTTCTGATGACCAATAATCACATTGCCTTTTATTCTCCTAACTAAAGTTAGACAAATGTGAAACAATGGTAAAATCAATACACCAGAATTTGGGGGCTCTGAGTTTGAGACCTTGCTCTCTCAAAGACTGGCATCATACAAGTAATTTTACTTATCTGGGCTTCCATTTCTTCATCTGTAAAATTATTGGGTTGGTTTTTAAATTCCCTTTCAGCTCTCACATTCTATAAAAGTATAATTTTATTATTCTTTCTCAGTGAATAATTGTTCCTTGATTAGTACATTTATGGATTAAATGCACATTAAAAAGCTGAGAGACCTCAAGAAAATCATTTCACCTTTTTAAACCCCGATTTCCTCATCTGCCAAATAAGAGGTTTGGTCTAAATGTTTGCTCTGTTTCCTCCCAATTCTTAGAATCTGTGAAACTATAGGATTGAGGTTGAAACAGTCTAATGGCCTTTTATTGCGCAGTTTTGCTTAATAATAATAATTGACATTTATATAGCATTTTAAAGTTTTCAAAGTGCTTTTACATGCAGTATATCATTTGTGCCTGGCAATGATCATATAAGGTAGATATTATAGATATAATTAATACCCCCATTTTACAGATGAAGCAGCTAGGACTCAGAAAGGTTAAGTGCATTGCCAATGGCTACATAGCTATTTAGTATCAATGATATGATTCGAGCCCAGGTATATGACATTGCGGTACCTATTCCACACTGCTATTACTTGCCTACTTCTTGGAGATATTCTGCCTCTGCCTTTGAGATTGAGGCTTTATATTTTCATTTTAGATAGTCTTCACAAAACCACCAGATGATAAGGCATCTGTTTCCTTTTTATAGTCCCTGAGAAAGTTGATTTGTTCAAAGTCATGCAATAGGCAAAGTGAATAATATAGACAGGACTGATGATCACACCACCTGATTCCCTAGACCAGTCTGCTATTTATGAGGTGGAGGGGAAACCCAAACCAAACAAAACTGCACTGCTTTTCCAAGTAACATGATTTTTTAATATTATTATTAATACTGAGAATAAGAAGAAAGGTGGCAAAAGCAGCAGAGATAACATATGGTATTGAAGGCATACAGTTGCCAGAGAAAAATGTTTTAAAATTAATTTTATAGGTTGCCTGAGCAGCCTTTTAAAGGAATCAGTTCTGTCTCTGTCACTAGTTCTATGAAGATCCAAAGCCTCGGAGTCAGATAGCATGCTGCAATTGCCCAATAAAATGCTGCGTGTCCAGAGATAACAGGGCAGGATTATTCTTCTTGGTATCTCCTCTATTATCAGGTGGCAGCCAGGGACAGTTAGGGGGCGAAAAGAGGGGAGGGTGTCCATAGGAAATACCTCTGAGAAAAAAGAGAAAAACACTGCTGCTATTCCTATCTGAGCTGTCCCATCAGCACCATAGCAATTACCGTATTGGTCTCAATATAAGCTGCACCTTTAAAATGAGAGCATTGGAAAGAGAGAGCAAAGGAAATATTTTTTATTTGTTTATATACTAAACACTTAAAATTATAGACTATGAAAAGCTATTTTTAAACATTCTCAAATTCAAATAAATATCTTTTATTCATTTTTGTTGCCATACCTCTTTATCTTTGTCTCTTTCATTAATTATTCTCTTGTTAAGAGTACTTGGGTTTTCTGAGACAGATACGTGTGTGTGTGTGTGTGGGGGGGGGGGGTAAGGGTGCATCTTATATTAAGAGCAATATGGTAATATGGTGGATGAGAATTGATGATTACCACTCCTAAAGAACAAAGGGTTGTGTGTATTATGGAGAAGAGAGAAAAAAATATATAGAAGGGATAAGGAACAGAAGTGCTGCTAGGGTTGGTCAAACCTTCCTGGATTCATTGCCCTTCTTCCAGCTTACGTTTATCACCTTGAGTCAAGGGTATCCTGGAACCACATCTTGACTGATTATTGAAAGCAGATTGTTAAATATTCAGTGTGAGCACATACCCCTCTGAAATTACTACAAATAAAGTTATAATTTATTGTTTTATTGATCATATTGACTTAAGAAAGTGATGAAGAAAGTGTTAATAATACAGATTAAATTGAAGTATTTTAAGGATATATTTTATTAAGGAAAACTGTCAAACATTATTTGTTAAACATTTCCTGCAACACCACTGAAACAAGCTTTCCATAGTAGTGATGGATGAAATTGACAAGGCTGTAAATTTGGAAAATCCAAAGGAAGATTAAGGAATGCTGGGCTGATGCAGAATGAGATGAGAATCTGGACATGAAGAGTACACATTAGCCCACTTCCCATGATGCAGCAGTGAGTGGAAGCCTGGGGTCAAGATAACACAATGGGTCACAATTAAGCAGTCAGGAGAACAGAAGGAAAAGTATGTGGGACACAAAAGATGTGTGAAATACAAAAGGAGTATGAATGTAAGACATAGTTGACCATAAGCAAGAAATTTCTTTTTTTGTTTTATTCAGTATTGTATTTTTCCCAGTTACAATTTTTAACATTAATTGTTAAAACTTTGAGTTCCAGATTCTCTGTCTTCCCTCCAACCACTGAGAAAGCAAATAGTTCAATATAGGTTATACACATGTAGTAGTGCAAAACTATAGGGGCAGCTAAGTGGTGCAGTGGATAGAGCACCAGTGCAGGAGTTAGGAGGATCTGAGTTCAAATCTCACCTCAGACACTTGATACTCACTAGCTGTGTGACTTTGGGCAAGTCACTTAACCCCAATTGCCTCATCATGGGTCATCTCCAGTCATCCTGATACATACCTGGTCACTGAATTCAGTTGGTTCTGGAGGAGAAGTGAGATTGGTGACCTGCACAGCCCTCCCTCACTCAAAACAAGTATAAAAGTGCAAAATCAAATGCAAGTCATGTCATCATTTCTCTGATGGCATGGTCTTCTTTGGCAATGAAGGACAAACACACACAGTGCAAAACATTTCCATTAGTCATGTTGTGAAAGAAAACATAGACCAAAAAAAAGCCCTCAAGAAAAATAAAGTATAAAAAAATATGTTTCAATCTGTGTTCAGATACCATGAGTTCTTTCTCTGGGGATAGACAGCAGTTATTTTCATCAGAAGTCCTTCAGAGTTGTCTTGAATCATTGTGTTTCCAAGAATAACTATTCACAGATGATCATTGCACAATATTGTTGTTACTTTATACAGAGTGCATTTCACTTTACATCAGCTCATGCAACTCCAGGTTTTTCTGAGATGATCCTGGTCATCGTTTCTTAAATACAATAGTATTCCATCATAATCATTTACCACACTTTGTTCAGTTATTCCCCAATCGATGGGCATCCTCTAAATTGCCAATTCTTTGCCACCCGAAAAGAGCTCTTCCCCTCCACTTTAAAAGATTTTTCTTGCCTCTTTTATGTGAGTTAATTTACCCAATTCTACATTTCTCTTTCTTTTTCTCCCAGTACATTCCTCTCTCATCCCTTAATTTTATTTTTTTTAGATATTATCCCATTGTATTCAACACACTTGTGCCCTCTGTGTATGTGTGTGTGTGTGTACACACACATATATACACACACACATATATATATAACTCCCTTAATAATGATAAAGTTCTTATGAATTACCAGTACCATTTTTCCAAGCAGCCATGTAAACAGTTTAACTTTATTAAGTCCCTTTTGATTTACCTTTCCTGTTCACCTTTGTAAGATTTTCTTGAGTCTAATAATCAAAAATCAAATTTTCTATTCACTTCTGGTCTTTTTATCAAGAATGCTTAAAGTTCTCTTTTTCATTGAATAGAAATTTCCCCCTCCTGAAGGATTATACTCAGTTTTCCTGGGTAGGTCATTCTTGGTTGTAAATCCTAGTACCATTGACCTTGGAATATCATATTCCAAGACCTTCAGTCATTTAACGTAGAAGCTGCTGAATCTTGTGTTATCCTGATGGTGGCTCCATGATATTTGAATTCTTTCTTTCTGGCTGATTACAATATTTTCTCCTTGACATGGGAGATCTGCAATTTGATTATAATATTTCTGGGAATATTCATTTTGGAATATTTTTTCAGGGGGTGATAGGTGGATTCTTTCAATTTCTATTTTAACATCTGGCTCTAGAATATCAGGGCAGTTTTCCTGAATAATCTCTTTTTTAAAAAATTTATTTATTTAACTTTTTACATTCATTTTCACAAGATTTTGGGTTCCAAAATTTTCTCCCTATTTGTCCCCTACCCCCACCCCAATACACTGAGCATTCTAATTACCCATATCACGAATCTGCCCTCTCTTCTTTCAT
>CM053770.1:644780019-644793526 GCA_028658325.1 Potorous gilbertii | reverse complement strand
GTCATTCTTTTGGTTTTGTTTTGTGATTTCTTGGTTTCTCAGAAAGTCATTAGCCTCCATCTGTTCCATTCTAATTTTGAGAGAACTATTTTCTTCAGTGAGCTTTTGCACCTCTTTTTCCACTTGGCTAATTCTGCTTTTGAAAGCATTCTTCTCCTCATTGGCTTTTTGAACCTCTTTTGCCAATTGAGTTAGCCTAATTTTCAAGGTGTTATTTTCTTCAGCATTTTTTTGTCTCTCTTTTATTAAGGTACTGACCCGTTTTCATGCTTTTCTTGCATCTCTGTCATTTTTTTCCCAGTTTTTCCTCCACCTGTCTTACTTGATTTTCAAAATCCTTTTTGAGCCCTTCCATGGCCTGAGCCTATAAGATAGCTATTTCAGATGTTTGGGATACAGAGGCCTTGACTCCTATGTCTTTACCTGATGATAAGCATTGGTCTTCTTCATCAGAGAGGAATGGTGCAATCATCTGTTCCCCAAGAAAATAACCTTCTATGGGCTTATTTTTTTTCCCTTTTCTGTGCATTTTCCCAGCCAGTTACTTGACTTCTGAGAATCCTCTCCACCCCAGCCTAGGTCCTCCCAGCTAGTGCTTGCGGTCTGAGATTTAAATGCTGCTTCCCAGCCTCAGGGCTTTCAGCAGCAGGCCTGGCTGCTATTCAATGGGACCTTAATTTCTGGTGCTCAGGTGGGGGCAGGGCCACCTCGCAGGCTCAGTTCCCTCAGGGGGTTTATGCAGAGACCTTTTGTAATGGAGCTGCTGCCAAGCTCCTGCCTGCTCTGGGAGCCTCTGGCCACCTGCTGTCTCTGCCACTGCCTCCCAAGGGGGTCTGAGTCCCAGAGACACCCCGCTCCCCTCTCAGCCCATCTCTCTCATTGACCTGTGAGTCTGTGGATGGAGGGAACTTCGTGGCCACTGGAGACTCCATCCCTGAAGCCTGCTCGGATCTGCTCACTCCTCTCAGTGCCACGCGGCCAAGACAGGGGAGGGCTCCGCTCCCGTCTGGTGTGCAATGGACTTTTGGGATTGGTTTTTCAGGGCTCTCTGGAACAGAAATCTCCCTCACTGTGTTGCTGTGCGGCTTCCATTGTTCCAGAATTTGTTGAGTGTTCTTTTTAGAGAAAATCCATGGGCTTTGAGTTCGGAGCAAGCATATGTGAGTCTTTCTACTCAACCATCTTGGCTCCACCCCCCCTGGATAATTTCTTGAAAGAAGATATCTAGGCTTTTTTTTTTATTATAGCTTTCAGGTAGTTCTCTACTTTGGAAATTATTTCTCCTAGATCTATTTTTCAGGTAATTTGCTTTTCCAATGGGATATTTCACACTGTCTTCTAGTTTTCATTTTTTTGGTTTTGTTTTATTGTTTTTTGATTTCTTATAATGCCATAAACTTCCATTTGCTCAATTCTAATTTTTAAGTAATTACTATCTTCAATGAATTTTGCCTCTTTTTCCATTTGGTCAATTCTACACTTTAAGTTTTTTTTCCTTGAGTGAATTTTTGTGCCTTTTTTCCCCATTTGGTCAATTATGCTTTTTAAGGTATTCTTCTTTTCATTGACTTTTTGTACCTCTTTTGCTATTTGGCCTAATCTGTGTTTTTTTTAAGGTATTAATTTCTTCAGTATTTGTTGTGTCTCCTTTAACATACTGTTGATTCATTTTTCATTATTTTCTTCCATCACTATCATTTCTCTTCCCAATTTTTCCTCTATCTCTCTTAGTTAATTTTCAAATTCCTTTTTTTAGTTCTTTCATGGACAATTCACATTTTTCTTGGAGACTTTGAACGTAGGAGCTTTGACTTTGTTGCCTTCTTCTGAGTTTGGGTTTTGATCTTTCTTATCACCATAATAACTCTCTATGATCAGAATTTTTTCCTGTGGTTGCTCATTTCCCCAGGCTATTACTTGACTTTTAACTCTTTGTTAAAATAGGGCTCTGCTTCCAGGTGTATTATCCCAAGCTTCAAGCATTTTGTGCAGCTGTTTTCAGAGATACTTCTAGGGACCTGCAAGGTGTCAGTTCTTCCTAGGTAGTATGATTTAAGGAGAGATGTTTACTACTCTCACCTGACCTTTGCCTTGGTCTATGAGTGACCATAAGCACCATCTCTGCCCTGGAACTCTGACAAAGGCCCTTGCTCCCATGCAATCACTGGATTTAGGGTGCTAGTGCTCCTCCTCACCCTGGGACTGCCACCCAGGAGAGTGACCCAGATCCAAATATGGGCAAAGGAAATGCCAGCAAAAAGACCTCTGTAATCTCCTTCTGACCAGTTTTTGACCCACGTAGCATTTGTGGGCTGAGAGCTCTAGAAATAATCCCTGCTATTGCTGCTGATTCGGTGACTCCCAAGTCCTACTTCTAGTTTATTGGGGCCCCATCTGCACTAGTGCTGCCTTCACTGGACTCTGCTCCACTCTCACCCAGGTAAGCCAAACCTTTTCTGCTGACCTTCTAAGTTATCTTTGGTGTCAGTGGACTAAAGGTTCTGGAACCACCACTGCTGTCACTCATTCAATTGCCTGAAAGCCTGCTCCTTGCTTGCTCCAATCTTTGCTGGCACTGCATGCACTGGACTTGCAATCCTCTCTCACTTTAGTTCAATAAACTTTTCCTGTTGACCTTCCCCATTGTCTTAGATTGGAGATTTTTTTTCACTCCACCTTTTTTGTGGGTTCTGCTGCTCTAAACTTGTTTAGAATCATTTTTAAAGATATTTGAAGGGATTTTGCAAAGAGCTCAGGTGAGTCTCTGCCTTTACTTTGCCATCCTACTTCCACCTCTCTGAAAATTCTTAGACTCTTCCTGTTACAACATGAATTAGTGACTGGATTCCCAAGGTGTGCCCACCTTGTGACAGTGCTGAGAGTCACTATAATTGGCACTAGTAGTACAGAAATATAGAATCATTGAATTTGAAGAGATCTCAGGTGTTATTGAGATGAGAAATGCATCTCCAAAATCTCCTGGGTGATATTCTTGACAAGTGGTCACCATCTAGTCCTTTATTTTACTTCCAGTAACTTAATTACCTACCTACTAGGGAATCCCATTCTATTTTAGATACTTCTTTAATTACTAGAAAAGTTGTCTTTATATTTAATCAAACTTTGCCTCCCTGACACTTTTACTGACCCTACAGTCTTACCCATGGAACGTTGTTGTTTCTACCAACACTGCTATCTGGTATATACTCAGTTGATATACTCAATTGTTATAGTTTTTCATTCTTTGGTCTTAAGCACTGAGATTTCTGTGAGGATTTCCTGGAACACCCAGTGCCCCTTCCCCTGCCTTTTTTACTAGGGTAAGCTATATCTTCAGCCAGTGCTAGACTAAGCTAAGTAAATACTGAGGATCCATGACACATCAGAACCAAATGGAGGACACTTTAAAATTGAATTTTTTATACCTTGCCCTACTTCTGCATTTAGGGCTCAGATTTCTTTGTTGGCTGTATTCATGTCCCTTGTCCAACCATACGCAGAAGACTATAAAATAAGGCTACTTTTCTTAGATTTTTGAAAGCCACTTCACTATTCTTGTCTTAGTTTCATCTGTAGACTTATTTATCTGTCTGACTTTTGATAACTCTACTGATGTTTCTAAGCCTGCTTCCAAGTGCAATCCAAGTCTTATCCAATCAATGCTATTTTTTAAAAATCTTTTTGCTTAGTAAGAATTTTGTTTTTGACCCCTCTTGGCTGACTACAACACAACTGTCAACATTTCTATGCACATTGACTTTATGGATTACATTTATTTTTCAAGTTGATGAAATGGTCCAACCATACTTCCAAATTAGTAAAAAAAAATAGGGTAGTAGTATACTAGATATGTGTTAGTAATCAATAAACATCTATTAAGCACCTACTATGTGCTAGACACTGTGCTAAGTGCTGAGGATACAAATTAGAAAGTCAGTCCCTACCCTCAAGAAACTTACAATCAAATGGGGAAAGTCACTCTCTCTCTTTCTCTCCCTCTCTCTCTCTCCCTCTCTCCTCTCTTTTTCCACATGTGTGTACAGACTTGCATACATATATGAGTTTTATATGTGTATGTATATGAATACACACACAAATAGAAGCTGAAAGTAGAGGGGTAGGCAACACCACAGGTTACCAGAGAGTATAATAAGTTGACTGGAAAATTTGAAGCCCTCTTCAGGTTTTTGGAGGCAGGTTTTTGGAGAAGTTTTTTTGTGTTTTTTGTTTGTTTTTGTTTTTGCTCTGCTCTCCCGTTCTCAAATAAAAGAAGAGAAGCATTTTTACCAACTATTTAAAATCTCCCAGTGTTATTGGGACAATTGAATGAAATAATGTCTGTAAAGTGATAAATATGGGGCCAGCATACATTAATTGCTTAATAAATGGTTCTTTCCTTCCCTTCCCTATACCACACAATACCATATTGCCTGCTTCTATCAGTATAGCAAATATACCACAGGTGTGGTAACAGTCTATAGTCCTCCTTGGAAGGATTATCCTATTTGCAAGATGACCCTGAATTCTTGAAGGCCATGTTAATGCCAATGGAACTCAAGCTCAGACAGGTCCTACCAAGTTGGAAGACTTTAACAACGCCACTAGCAGACCATATTCCATTATCTGAAGATAAACTTTAAAAGTTTAGAGAAAATGACCACTATGTTCACTGGAGAGAATGAATTTTTGCCCACAGTAGGAACTTTTGAAGGTTATCTGCTAACTTGTATAGTTTTATTTTTATGACAACTCAGAGTAGAAGTTTCTTTTTTTTTAAGCCAAGATGGTGTTGTGATGAAGTAGAGTCTAGTTATAATGAAGTCAAGGCCAATTTAATTAAAAGTTATGGAAGTCAGGAAGTCTTGAATTCAGATCTTGCCTTGACCCTTACTAGAGATCTTACACAGGGTAAGTCATTTAATTTCTGACTCTTCAGTTTCCTCATCTGTAAAATGGCCATAATAATAGCAATTAAACCCTAATGCTGTTGTGAGAGTGAAATGAGATATTTGTAAAATGCTTTGCTGGTTTTGAAGTGCTAGCTATGTAAATGCTACCATCATCAGCTTCAGCATCAATCATCATTGTAAAGTTCTTCCTTGTTTTGAGGCAAAAATACTTATCTTGTGGATGGATCAACTGATCCAGCAATTAACTGTCTGTTAGCTTACTATGCTCCATGGTTATGGATTTGTCCTCAAATTCCATCAAGCTGTTCAGCACATGCACTTTATATTTATACTTCATAGGAAAGACGAAGGGAAAGAGTATGGATGAATAAATCCAAGTCTATCACCTCTCCTGGAAAAAATCAGTCAATTGAGAAACATCTCAACTCAAGGTGATGGAATACCAGTCCCATTATCTTTCTATAGGAAGGACATTAATCAGTCATGGTGATTACTGAGAAAATATTCTGGTTTTTGACACAGGGAATGGAAATGTTTGATTTTGGAAACTTTGACTATATTACTCTTCAGTCACTTACATATTGTAAGATGATTGGCAAGTTGTGGAGGCCTGGTTCTAGAACCAGACGCCTAGGTGTTCCCTTCCATTTTCACCATCGATGATTGGATGAGTTGATTGGAGCCAGGCTTGCTCAAAATATGGCATCGTCTGGGTGTCTCCTGTGTACTTGGGTATTTGGTGGGTCAAATTAGCTTCCTGAGGGTCACAGAAATAGCAGCCTTCAGCAACTTGCAGCATAAATAGAGTTCAAGATGATAAGAAAGTAACAACATTAATTTATTCAAATTTATTTAAATATATTCATTTGCCAGTGGTTACTATCCTATTTGTGTTTAATTTTTTTATTATGCATGTTATACCTTTCTACAATTGTATTCAAAGTAAGTCAGTGAATGAGGTTAGTGGGAGTTTTTCACATTGTTCTCACCATATCTATAGGGTGGATGTAAGATGGGGGGGCAAATCCTCCAGGGAGAAGAGTCTAATAGAAAGAGCGCGTTTAGGGTTAGGGTTAGGGTTAGCCCTATGGACATTTTCCCAATACCAGAAAAAGACTTTCTCCTCTATCTCCTCTATCATTTGGCTACCACGTTGACAAGCCTGTCATGTATCTCTGATGCCGGAGATGTTAGGCCTACCGTAAATCCACAATGACACCCTAATTTTATGTTAGATCAAGTCAGAGCTCAGCCACCTCAAAACCTTTAATTTTGTGGTTAATCAATCAGTTAGGACACATTTATTAAATGATTACTATAGAGATGCAGTGAAAATAAAAACAAACCTGCCCTCAAAAAGGTCATATAATAACGGGGGGGCAACATGTTGATAAGTGAGAACATGCAAGATATATAGAATAAAGAGAAGTTAATCTCAGAGGGGAAATACTCTAGAAGCTAGGGGAACTAGGAAGCCTTCCATTAAAAAACTGGGATTGGTAGAAAAATCCAGGGAAGCAAAGAGGTAGAGATTAGGAGGAAGAGTCTTCCAGATTTGAGGAGAAATGGAGAAGTAGCAGTCAAGAAACTAGAAGTAGACCAGGATGACTGGATCATAGAACGTGTGAAAGAGAGTAAAGACTGGAAAGGTAGGAAGGCCTCAGGTTGCAAAGGGCTTAAATTACTAAATTGAGTATTTTAAATTTGATCCTAGAGGTAATTGGGAGCCATTGGTGTTTACAGAGTAAGAGGCTGATCTGGGCAGACCAGCACTTTAGGAAAATCACTTTGGCAATGAGTGGACGATGAATTGGAATGGGGGGACTCAAGGAAGAGAGAAAAATTAGGAATCTATTATAGAAATTCAAGCAGGATAATATTTGGGTCTGAAGCATTCTCTTCCTGGTCTTGTCATGGAAATGTGAAAGTTAGAAGAGCTCTTTGAAAGGAAGTCCGTTGGTGGATTTGGACCACTGTTCTGATCTGAGGCAGATCAAGGGGCTTAGAGAAGGAGTTCAGTGACATCCTTTTCTACCTGGTAGCCCTAGCATTGGGCTGCCATGTTGACCTGCCATGACTATATTGACTAGGATGGAGAGCAGCTGGTGCCATTATACAGGACTGGGATTAGAGTGTGGTTTTGGATTAACAAACTAGAATTCATGGGATTGATTCCAGCAGCACTGGAGAGGAGATAGCTAGGATAGGGAAACCACTAGGGGAACAAGGACATGTTAGCCTTCTTAAATTCTTAATCACTTTCTTTATTACCAGATCCTAGAAATACAATATACCTCGGATGGCCTAAATTCTACTACACATTACACAGAGGGAAGAGTTTCATTTTATCCTTCAATAAAACTGAGGAGAAAAAGGAAAATGGCCACCATTTAGTCTTTGAGGGAACTTCCTACAGCCTTCCATGTACCACCTAAGACTCCAGAGAACACTACTCAACAGTCCCTGGACTGGAGGGCAGATGGAAGATATGTTTCTATGATCCTCTTCTTTGGTTTCAGTCTTTGGTTGTTAGGATGATGCGCCACTCCTCACCTTCATCCAGTGACCTAGGGAAGGGCAGGATACACAGGTTATGCACCAATCCTCTTACCTACACACTCACTGCCCTTGTATTCCTTTTCTGAGAAAGCACCAAATGGTAGTTGTTCTTCCTTCCTTTCCTCTAAAATTTCTAATGCTAGCAATTTGAGGAACAGAAACAGGAAAAGGCAGCTTATAGATCTCTAGAGAATTGTTGGCTAATACATTAAAATTAAAGAGAAACAGAAGCCATCACTACAAATTGCAACATTATTGTTCAAGCCAAGATCATCCTAATTATAAACTAGCATTTTTATAGATGTCACAGAGGCTGTTTTAGTGCCTCTTTGCTGATGCTAAAAAGATAGTGTGGAAACACGATCAGGGATCCTCACACTGCTGTCTTACTGGAGGGGGAAAAGTTAATTAGGCTCTTTTTGGCATATTAGTGAAGACAGGCTTATTAGACACATTTACAAGCTAATGATATGCGTATCCTCTGCTATCAAAGAAAAATGCATTTAAATAAACTGATTTACAGTTCAGCCATTTTCATCTGTTTAACCAGTACAGTTCACACTCTCATTAGATTGACTTAACTGTCTTGAATTCTCAAATTTCTCTGGGCTCCTCAATGAGTTGGTAGTGGACTATTCTTATGGCTTACTTCTGTTGGGCAGCAGGTGACCTGACTGCCCTGCTCTTGGTTCTCTACAAAAACTGAACAGCTTTAGTCTTCATAAAGGCAGTGGCTTCATTCAGTCCAATTGGAAAAGCATTTATTGAATATTTCTATGTGCCAGGATCAGACTTACAAAAACCAAAACGAAATTGTGTCTATTCTCAAGGAGACTACATTTTACTGGGGAGAAAGCAACACGTATTCAGAGAAGTCTTTACAAAATATATAGAGAGTACATTCAAAGTGTTCTGGGGGTAGGGAAAACATTATCAACTGGTTTATGTATATGTGTGTGTGTGCATGAGTGCATATACTTGAGTGTATGTGTGAACACACGAGTACATTGTGGATATGTATGTGTGTGTGAAATCCTGTAGAGAAGAAGGCACCTGAGGTATGCTTTGAAGGAAACTTGGGGTTCTTAAGGATTCAGATCTGAGATACATCATAGAGGTCATCTACTCCAACTCTCACTCTACAGATGAGAAAAGTGAGGTCCAGAGATATTACGTAACTTATCCAAGGTTTCAACCTCTCTGCAATAGTTATAATAATAGGTCCAGCATTGATCTCACAGAATTTTTATTACAAAGAATGAGAGACTGCATTCTAAAGTGCTCTGCATATCTTCAAATACTCTATACATGCTGATTTTCATTGTAAGTAGCAGAGTCAATATTCAAACCCATATGGATCCATACAAGTGATCTACTCTACGGAAATGGATCCATAGCTGGTGGTCTACTTGATACTGTACCACACTTCAGAGATTACTGTGTCTTTTGCTGATTGTACATATATCTTAGGTGGGTGGCAGGATGAAAAGAAGAGTTTAAGAGAAGGTAGGAAACAATGAAGGAAAACTTTGACTTAGCCAGTACACAAGGTTCCCTTGATCCTTCTAGGAAACTGGAAGGAGGAAGAAAGAACCAATGCTGCTGTAAATATGAATCCAGAACTCAGCCATAGAGAACCTGAGTGTTCCTACTGCTAGAATAGATGGTTGTTTAGAAAAGAGCGACAGTCAGGGCTTGCTGAACAGAACTTCCAGGCCTCTGGGTCATAAAGGAATATAGAAACTCCTGAAAAGATTGATGTAATTAGAAGGTGGTCATTGCAAAGAGCTACCTGGAGTTGAAAGAGTAAGAGCATGGGTGGATATCTCTAAGAGAGACAGAGATAGACAGAGACAGAGAACAAAACCAAAAGAATATTTCATAGTAAGAAGCCTCTCACTACTAAGAAGTAGTGTGGAGCAAATGAGAGTAGCTGACCAGCCCTGTTCACCAACCCTGCTTATAAGCAGGCTCTCTCTCCCCACTTACATGCACTTTCTACTCTGAAATACTGAGGATTGTGCCTGGCATAGGAATATATTTGCAAGGGGATATCATGTTCAGATGGCATACTCTGATGTCACACAATTTGTATTTTTTTGTAATAATCTTAAATTGCTGTGCAGCTTGAAGGCTAAGAATTTTGAAATTCATTCCCAAATCTAACATCCAGTAGAAGGTAAGTTCCTTGAGTCCAGACAGTGTATCTCTTTCTGGTCTTTATATTCACTTCACTATGCCTAGCGCCATGTCTTGCATAGGAAGGGCACTTAATAATTTATTTACAATTGAATTTATCCCTTTCTACATCACTTTATCAGGAGGTGGGAAACATTTTCTGGAATCATGATGGATCTTTGCATTCCTCAGAGTTAAGTCTTTAAAAATTTTTTGCTTGTAAAATGCCATTATAGCACTAATTGCTCTCCTGACTGCCTGCTTCATTCTGCATAATTTCAAAGTGAGGTTGAAGTGGTATCTGCTCCCTTCAGACCTTTCTCATTTGTGGAGTTTCTTATTTGCTCTCCATGCTCATTTCCCTACCACCTCTCCCAGTCCTTCCCCTTCCCTTTCCCTTTAGTTCTTCTTTTAACTAAGATCATCGCAACATCACAAAAACTCTCCCAGGCTTTTCATCATATTTAATTCCATGATTCCTACTGACATTACCATGCTCAGGGGATGCTTGTATCAATTCCTCTTCCCTCATTAGAATGCAAAAAAATCATACTTTCTCTTATGATTTCTCATTTATATTTACATGTTTAATGTTTCTCTTTACTCCCATGTTGACATTTCAAAGTTTTCAGTCAGCACCGGTCTTTTCATCAAGAATGCTTTGAAGTCTTCTATTTCATTAAAAATCCACTTTCCCCTACAGGAGTACACTAAACTTTCCTGGATAAGTTAATCTTGCTTATAAGCCTAGATCCTTTGCCTTTTTGGAATATCATATTTCATATTCTCCACTCCTTTTCAGTGGCAGCTTCTACTAATTCTTGTGTGGTTCTTAATATGTCTTCTTAGAACGTGAACTCTTTCTTTCCATCTGCTTGCAAAATTATCTCTTTGACCAGAAAGTCTTGGATTTTGCCTTTAATGCTTCTGGAATTTTCCATTTTGGAGTTTCTTTCAGAAGGTTCCTGGTGGATTCTTTCTATGCTTACTTTGCCTTATTTAGCAAAAGAAATCTAGATAGTTTTCTTTCAAGTTTTCTTGAAATCTTTATGTCTAGACTTTTTTTGGTCATGACATCTACGTAATTCTTTAATTATCTCACCTTGACATGTTTTCTGATTCAATTGCTTCATTTTTTTCTATTTTCCCCAATTTTTATTGTTTTTAATATATTGTGCTGTCTGCTAGTCTTAAACTTCTGTTCAGTCATTTTTTTCAGTTGTGTTTAACTCTTCATGACCCTACTTGGGATTTTCTTAGCAAGGATACTGGAGTGGTTTGCCATTTCCTTCTCCAGCTCATTTTACAAATGGAGAAACTAGAGCAAATAGGGTGAGGTCCCATTTGAACTCAGATGCCCCTGACTCTAAGCCAGGCACTCTATCCACCCAGCTGCAACTTCTGTTTGATCCATTCTGATTTTAGAGTCTGGTATTTAGATAAAATTTATTTGTTTGTTTTGTGGTTGTTCTTTTGAAGTTTTGCTCGTAGGTATTTTGGAGGGATTCTGCTCTTCTGGGTTTGTGTCTTGGGTAACAATGGCCTCAAAATAGCCCTTTGTTCTTCCTTGTTCAGACATTGCTCTGGACATCCCAGCCTTGCTGACCCAACTGAGAGTTCTAGATGCTGAGACTATGATGAATCTCCCTAGGGAGACTCATTTGCACACACAGCCACTGCCATTCTGAGCAGGGTAATGAATCCTTAATCTGCTCTAGCAGACCCCACCTGTAGTTATGGGTGTTGAGTGCACACTCGGGGCCCCATTGGGAGACCTCTGTCTGCTAGCCATCTTCATAGTTCTGGGCCTGCTCTTCACTGCTCTGTGGAACTTCCCTGACCTAGGATGGAGACCAAGATCCTCTCTGGATGTCACCATGCTACATGCTTATCTCTGAGGTCCTGGGGGTTGAGCCCATAATGCTGATCTACTCCTGTTGCACTGTTCCATCTCTCCCCAATTGCCTGAATTTCTGATCTTGGACTGGAGAGATAGCCCACTCT
The DNA here is from genome assembly GCA_028658325.1 of Potorous gilbertii. NCBI lineage: Eukaryota > Metazoa > Chordata > Mammalia > Diprotodontia > Potoroidae > Potorous > Potorous gilbertii. The sequence continues at coordinate 644,781,875 of CM053770.1, read as the reverse complement.
GGACCCATTAGACTATGGTCTGATTGAGAGCAAAAATGCCTCTTGTCTTTCTTTGTATCCCCAGGACACAGTCCAACGCCTGGTATATAGTAGGTGCTTAATAAAAACTTGTGGACTGACAGTTACTGTAGTTTCTATTTCAATTTCCCAGAAACTTCTTGGTACAACATTCCTATTAAATCATAAATCAAGCTCAATAGTACAGCATCCAGTACAGCATCCAGCTACTTTTTCACCTTGGCTGGTCTCTTACAGTTTTCCTAAAGCACATTGCCCTGATGAGGGGACACTATTAGGCGTCAAATTCTCCATTGTAAAGATACAGAGAGACAGCATTGTGGAGTAGTTGGAAGGCCATTCTATGAGTCAGGAAAGCCTCCCAAGACATCTCATCTCTTCTATTCAGCTCCAGGACCTGCTTCTAAGCCATTAGCCAATTGTCCTGACTTCTGTCTTTCCACTGGACTTCGATAACTCTGGAAGAGAGGGTGAGACTGATGACTTTATACAACTCTGCCTCATTTAAATCCAGTTCATGCATGAGTCAAGACATCAGTGGTCCTCTTCAAAAACAAAAGATGAACAGCTTAGTTGTCCCATAAAACTGAGCTGACATTTGTTCTACTTTTTATACTTAGGATCATAGATTTAGAACTGAAAGGGATCCTATGAACCATTTCGTTCAATGCTTGAATTTTCCACTTGAAGATACTGTCACCCAGAGAAGTTAAATGATTTACCTAGGCCTCCACAGCTAATAAATGACAGTGGTAAGATTTGAACTCAGGACATCTGAAAATCTAAAACTCTTTAAACTATAGTTTAAATGGAGAATTTGATGCCTAATAGTGTACCTTCATCAGGGCAATGTGTTTTAGGAAAAATATAAGAGACCAGCCAAGGTGATAGAGTAGCTGGAGGCTGTACTATTGAGCTTGATTTATGATTTAATAGGAATGTTGTACTAAGTAGTTTTTAAGAAATAGCTAACTTTGTCCTTCCTTATAGAATGTTTATATTTCATATATTTCATGTATATATAGATTTAATATTTCAGACAGAGATTGTTTCACTTCCATCTTTGCATCCATGTGTTTGGGCATGTAGTAGGCACTTAAATATTTTTCTAGCTGTAGAATGACAGCTTTGTGGCACTCTAGTGCATAGAGTACCCTGCTTGGAGTCAGGAAGACTCTTCAATCTGAGTTCAAATCCAGCCTCAGACCCTGAGCAAGTCACTTAATCCTCTTTGCCTCAGTTTCTTCATCTGTAAAATGATCTGGAGAAGGAAATGGCAAACCACTTCAACATTTTTGCCAAGAAAACCCCAAATGGGGTCATGAAGAGTCAGATAAGAGTGAAAAACAACTCAACAATAACATGCTATAGAACCCTGGACAGGATTTACCCTCTAAGTACTGTAGATACTCCACTAAGATTGGGTTGCTGATAAATTGCTGATCTGCATTAGTGGAAGGAATTTTCAACTAGAGAATTCATCCTAGTATTGAAATTCTAGAGCTAAATGCTCCTCCATAAGGAAAAGGTACACGAATTTTCATACTTTCTCTATGTAGAACAAAGGTCACTGTGTGGCTAAGAATGATGGATATGTAGACTAACCCTCCACACTGAATCTTTCATTGTGATTCAATTACTTGACCCCTTGTGACACAAGGATTATGGGAAATACCTCCTCCTCTTTTCATCTCCCCACTTGCAAATCCTCCCCACCTTCACAATTGTACAAGTTCGTTCATTTTTTGATGAAGATGATGATTACCAAAGACATCATTTGAGCTTAATGCCTGGGAATGACTTCACATGCCAGTGACTAACAATGTTACGGACAATTA
>CM053770.1:644705019-644777519 GCA_028658325.1 Potorous gilbertii | reverse complement strand
ACTTATTCTACTTAGCCAATCAGATATTGCCGTGGATAAAGTGCTGGGTCTGCCTGGAGTCAGGAAGACTCACATTCCTGAGTTCAAATATGACCTCAGGTAGTTACTAGCTGTGTGACCCTGGGCAAATCACCTAACCCTGTTTGACTCAGTTTCCTCATCTGTAAAATGAGCCAGAGAAGGGAACAGTAAACCAGTCTAGTATCTCTGCCAAGAAAACCTCAAAGGTGTCATGCAGAGTTGGATATGACTGAAATGACTGAACAACAAACTCCCAGATGAGGAAACTCCTGTTACCAGTGCAAGCCAATGCCTATTCTACAAGTTTTAGTCTGATAGAGTTGCTTCAAGTACCAAGATGATAAGTGACTTGCCCAGAGTTACATAGTCAAAATATGTTACAGACAGGACTTGAACCCAGATCTTTCCAGCTCTGGGGCCATCTCTCTAGACACTATGTGACATTGTAAGAACATGGGGAGGGATACAGCATTTTTACTCTCCTCCAATATGTGTGGTATACATAGACATATGCCATAATTTTACATCAGGAAGGGACCTTAAAGATTCAGTCAGATAACCAAAGTACCATGAACTTTGTGAACCTTAAAGCATTGCATAAGTATTCATTCAAACAATTATAATCCTCTAGTCCAGTTTGTAGTTATGAATATTGATGCTCAGTGGAGTAAGTTATGTTTAGTGCAAAATTAAAATACCAATTTTTCATAACTTGTCTGGTTCTTTTCCCATCATAACTCAACAATGTCCTGGTCAATCCACTGTTTTGTTATTTGTGTAATATTCCCTAGTATACTATAGGCTTCATAAGGGAGAGTACTGGGCCATATTTAAAGTCTATCTCACCCAGGACTTTGTACTGTGCTATGTACCTAATAAAACATAATGCTTGTTTAATGAATTAAATGGAAACATTGAGACAGTACTATGGAAGCAAGGCTTACAAGGGAAAGGGGGATTTCTATATCATCTTCTGCTTTACGAATAATGGAGAAATAAAATCTGAGGATGGTGATTTTTATGTGGAGGGTAGAGGCGTAGGATGAAGACATAGGATAGAGGAAGGGGTCTTATATGGCAGCATGGTATCATTCCAAGTGCAGAGAGATTAGAATAAGAGGACCTGAGTTCAAATGCCAACTCTTCTTGAACCACTTATGTAACCTTAGAGAAATCTTTCTGACCCTCTAAGCCAGAGTTTCCATCTCTGAAAAAGGAGGAGTTTGATTTGTGTGACGGCTAATGTCTCTTCTTACCCTAAATATGCTATGATCATATGAATTGTAACTATACTGAACTTCATGCTATGGCAAGAATACATTACAAAAGCTATGGGGCAGACTACAAGGATCTGGAATTTGTGACCTAAATGGATGAATTTTCTTCTCAGAATGGAGTGGTTTGATAGATTGCTCTCTCTTAACAATACTGAAACAACCCTTTTTGCTTGACCAGAGGACCTGTGTTCTGCGGAAGGAGCTGGCTATGGAGCTCAGGAGATTCACTTAGCCAAAACCAAGCTAAGGGTCACTCAGGAAAGACTGTCCAGGCCCTCAGATTCAGGCTCTCTGCTCCATTCAGGCTGCAGCAGAGACGATCCAGTGAAATCTGAACTTTCTAGTTCAGAAAGGGCAGGCTTTTTTTTTTTTTCTACTTCCTGTCTTAGGCTGTTGTACAGAGCAGTGATTTGGAAATGACAGTGGGTCAGGCCCTAGATGAAATAATTGTAGCGCCGTGGGTGAGCGGATTTGCAATGTAAATAGAAATTCTTCTTGACCGGAAAAAAATATTCCTACTTGGTGAGAGTATTCAGGAGAGACAGCATTCAAATATGTACACATGCAAACATACACACATATTCCCATGTACAGACTAAGGCTCAGAGTGCTAAAAGCACTTATTTTATTTTATTTCTTTCCCTTAAAGTAAAGATTATGTGGTGGTGTAGTGAATACAGCACTGGCCCTGGAGTCAGGAGGACCTGAGTTCAAATTTAGTTTTAGACACTTGAGACTTACTAGCTGTGTGACTCTGGGCGAGTAACTTGACCCAACTGCCTTGGCTTCTCCCCCTCTAAAACAAAACAAAAGATTATCTATCATTCTTATTATAGCCCTGGTGGGTATTAAGGCTTACATTATTTTTAGAAGGAAAAGTAGAAAAATAGTGATGATGAAGATGAAGATGATAATTTATATTAATGTAAAAATTTCAGGTGCTTAAACATGTATTATCTTATTTGGTCCTCAACCCTCTGACTATTATTCCTATTTTTCAGATAAGGAAATTGAGGATGAAAGAGACTAAAACACTTGTCAAAGACCATACAGTTTTTAAGTGTCGGAGACAGAATTTGAATGGAGTCTACTTGAGTCGAAGTCCAGCACTGTGCTTTCTCAATCAATTCAGCCTCCTTCTACATGCAGAACTCAGGAATGATGCTGGATTGTACCGTTTTGACCCTGAGTTTGGGCATGATGTCTCAAGAGGTCATAATTCAATGACATGATGTTGCAACTAAGCAAATGTTGGATAACCTCAATGTTTATATGTGAAACAGAGCTTGAGAATCGAGGGAATTTGTGCAACCAGGCAGTGGTGGAAAATGCCAAGGTTATTTTTTTGTAGAATATGTGAATGCTTTTGATCTTTGCATTACATAGCTCTCCCCTTTCCCCCATCACCCACTGTTCCATTTCTGTTTTCCTGACATTATAACTACGACTGAGACATTAAAATATATATCCAAACTCCCTTTTAAAATTCAGATTACTTTGAATAACCAATAATGCAGTAACAAATTTGTGCTACTTTTTAAGAAAGTGCAAGTCAACCAAATATTTCAAGTCAAGAAGTATTTATTAAGTACCTACTGTGTTCCAGGCACCAGGCTAAGTTCTGGGGATACAAAGAAGACTGGAGATAGTCCTACCTTGAGGAGCGCTCATTTCAGATATTTTATCTAAAAATGACATCTCTGCTCTCTCATTCTCCATGTCTGTCCTAGAAAGATCCAGAGCAGATGCTGGGAACCTCTCACTGACAACAGATAGAGGTAGAAATGAACATTTGTTTCGACACTAAGATGATAATGAAAAGAAGGAGGCCTTTATAAACTTACTTGTTGGGTACATGGCCATTTCATTGGGTTGAGTCCCAGGCATAAACCCCACTTTTCTATCTCTGTAGCCTTGCTAAGAATCATTGTTATCCCTGTACTATACATGCAAATTCTCAAATTCACATGCAAATTCAATGAATAAACTGTACTAGAACCACAGCATTGTCAAAGACCAAACTGTCACCTCCCATTGCCTGGGTATATTGTTGACTTGTAAAAATGGAAGAATATTTTGCTAGAGGCTACCATACCAAATTGACCTGTGGTAGAGCTTTTTGAGCTCTTATTGGTCTGATTAGCCACAGTCCGATACACTGTGCCTTGACTCCAACATAATGATGTCATTTTGGTCTTCTTGAGAATGAAGAACAACAACCAACCAACCACACCAAATACTCAGAGATTCTGATCTTTGTGGAATAAAACGTTCTTCTTTAACCTGGGGTGTACATTGCTAAAAAAAAAAAATGCAGACAGAGCTTATGAGAAAGTAAGTTTAGGCTTGGAGCATACATGATAAGGGGGTTAACTCACAGGTCTTTGAAGTTGTTTTTCTTCTTTTCAGTAGGGCCATCTTAGTTTTCTTCTTGTGTGTCCTGTAGCATCTGGAATCTGCCTTTCCTCATGATATTTAGTTTGTGCTTGGCTCCAGATTCAAGCATTGCTACAAATGTTATAAGGGTGCTGCAATGATGCTGAAGAGAAGTCTGAATCTCCCATCCTTTAGAAGTTCACAAGACTCCTTTCTGGTCAAGGATCGAGTGGGATAGGGCAGAAGTTTGTCTCCTCTCCCCCTTCCCCATCCCCACTCCTACGCTCTTCCCCACCAAAGGCTTGACTGAAACTGTTCTCTCCTCTAGATTTCTAGACACTCAAATCCTCAGTTTCAAACTACTTTTCCATTACCTACAAAACCTATAAGACACAAATAGGCTCTCCTCAGCAAACCTCACTCACTCAAAACAAAGTCAAGTGTAAGTAATGCCATTATTTCTCTGATGGCATGGTCTTCTTCAGCAATGAAGGACCAACACACACACATACTTCCTGAGTAAAATCGCTGGATTTTACCCAACAGCTTTCCTTCTTTCCAAACAGATCAAGGATTTCTCCTATCTAGTCTAATGACCTGGACTGACAAATTCAGTAAAAGAATCCTCACCTAGTTAGATGGTTACTTTCAGTATTTTTGTTGATCTGATTCAATAGGTCCCCACCCTTCTGCTTCTTTTACTGCTATTAGTAGCACTATTTCTCCTGCAATTCTTATCCTCAACAATAAAACGGGGTGGTAGTAATTAACATTAACAAGCATTTCAGAGTGCTTTGAGATTTACTAAATCCTTTAAATATAGGATCTCATTGGATTCTCCCAGCAACTCTGGAGGCAGGTGCTATTTTTATCTTTGGCTTACAAATTAGGAAATTGAGACTGAGAGAGGTTAAATAACTTGCCCAGGGATACACTACTGGTAACTGAGGCAGGATTTGAACTCAGGTTTCACTGACTCCAGTCAAGAAATATTTTAAAATACTGGGGAAATACTGTCTCACAAGGTTATTATAAGAAAAATCCTTGATAAATTGTAAGACTTAATACAAATGTGAGTAATCATTAAAGAATATACCACAAAGCTTCATTAAGTCACAACTCCCTAATGAATTGCAAGTATGATTTGATTTGCATGAATTCAAGATGTACAAACCTCTCGAGTAACCTGGCTATTACCTAAAGTGAGAGAAACCCGTATTTCAAGGATTCCCTGGATGGAAGATAGCTTTGAATGCTGGGTGCCAGAACCCCTTTCTCCTTCAACATGGAGGAAAAAGAGTATCCAGTGAGAGAAAGAAGCACCTCGAGACTTCAACACACATGCTTCCTTGAACGCCCATCACTCCTTCCCAGACAGCTCAGCAGGCTGCCCTGGAAGCCACAGGGAGCCTCTCCTTGCCAGGAGAAGGATCATTACCCACAAGGAAATAGAAATCCTATTCTTCTTTTAATCTGCATTCTCAGAAGGCAGTCTCGCTTTTGTGCTCCAAAATGAACCCTGGCTTTGTTTTATTAACAATGATAAGAAAGCCCTTCATTTATAGAGTGCTTTATAAATAACAAGATACCTCATTTTTATAGCATTTTATTGAGAACAAAACTCTGTATTCCCATAATACACAACAGGGTACCAAGCATTTTCATGTAATTGTATACATACGTATACAGACATACACACACGTATGTGTATATATATATATATACATATATATGTATATATACACCATACACATGTACACACACACATATGAAAATAATGCAGTATTTCAAGTTTATAGAGCATTTTCTTCATAGTAACCTCATGAATTAATCTAGGGTAGGTATTGTTACCCCCATTTTGCAAATGAATAAGGTAGGCACTCCTATTAATGATTTGTCCAAGGTCACAATAGAATCAGGATTAGAACTCAGGTCTCTTTACTTCTGTTCTGGTGTGCTTTTTCATTGTATCATGCCAACCCTCACATTTGTTTTTCTTTTTTCTTTTTACTTTCCCATTCTTGATAAATATCCTGTCCCACAAACTCTAGCACTCTAGAGACACTCTCCTCACAGCCTGATTGGGGTCCAGATGCCAAAGAATAGAGAAGATGGGTTGTTTTGTGGAGGAAGAGGAGGTGTGAAAGAAATTCACCCCTCATTGGAGCAACACTATTAGGATGAAGCTTTATGAATGTGAATGTGGCTAAAAGACTTTTCTTCAGGTGGACTCATGCAAAAGCAATTGAACAGGATGACAGTGGGTTGGACTGCCTTTGGAAAATTTCTTATTGCCTTTATCTTCCTGAAGTAAATGCTTGTCATTGCCATCAGTATTCTTCTAGTGATTCTGTATGATTCTACAGGATCTATGGATATATTCTACGAAATTCGATGGAATGCCATGAAGAATGACTTGTGGTACACTCAAAGGCCAGTGGAAAGGCACATGATGAAGGTATGGGTTGCAATGTGTTATAAATGAGGAATTTCCTACACACCCAGTATGTTTTTAAACTGATTCTATTATTTTATTGGTAGAGGGAATTTGAAGAAACTCCCATTACAATTACATTAAAATATAATAATTTAAATTATTCAATTTTGTTATAATAAATATATTTTATTATTATTAATTATATATTACATATAAATTATTATAATTTATTATGCAATTTTTAAATAGGATTAAGTAAATAATTTAAATTATTAGAAACTGCTCTGAAACAATCTTAAAGAGTTGCCAGGGAACACTAAAATTATATGATTGGCCTAGGGTCACCTAGTCTGTAGGTGGCAGAAACAGGACTTGAACCTAGGTCAGACTCTTACTTCCTGTGCAGCTGTCTACCCACTGTCTAGCACAGAATGAATATTTAGTACATAGTTATTAAATGAATTTAGTACATAGTTATTAAATGAATGAATAAACAAATGAATAAAATCTTAAGGATGTTGGCCAATTCTATAAAGAGCATGGGATACCCAATGAAAGGCCTGAGTACCCTAATGGATGATTTTGTTCATCTGAGTCATAAAATCTCAGAGTTGGATGGGATCCCAGGATCATCTAGCCCAACACACATTTAAACCAAAATTCTTCCTACGACATCTCTAGCAAGTGGTCATCTGGTTTGTGCTGGAAGGACTCCAGAGTTGAGAAATTCATTAACTTCTGAGACAATTCATTCTACTTTTGGATATTTCTTATTGTTACTAACATTTTCTAAAATGGCACGTAGTCCTGACCAAAACTCCCTTATTAAAGGATTTTAATCAAAACTTGTCTGTCCTGCTGTAACTTCCACTATCTATGCATCATTCGGCTCTCTGAATCCAAACAGATCAAGATGTTGGCTTATGGAACTAGTCACAATGAACAGGTTCATTCTCTCGGGACAAATACAGGACCAAGCTATCCATTAATTAAGGTAGCTAGACTGTGAGAGATAGAAGAGTATTATACAAGGCAATAAAAGAGTTCAAAAGACATGTGATTGGGAAGAATCTGAGGACAGTTTAGGGAGGGGGTGACATTTGAGATATATGTTTCAGGGAGGGAAGGACTTTTATAGGTTTACATGGGGGAAAGGAGCCATGTTTGTAAAAGTAGAAATAGGGCAACAAATATGGTAAGTGGAGACTACTTCAGTTTAGCTAGAGCATAGAATGGATGAAGTAGAGTGATGAAACATCAGTTTGGAAAATTATATGGAGTTAATTTGTGGAGGGAATTGAACACTAGACTAAGGAGTGAGAATATTAATCCATGATCAATGGGAATCACTGGAGATACACTTGATGTCCTTTCCACATCAGTAATGTCCTTTCTAAGAGCCTTCATCCTGGACTTGTCCTCTCTGAACCAAGAATGTGTTAGTATCAGTTCACAATGGATCTGGAAAGTCAACTTAAGAACATTCACATCTTGGAAGGTGGAAAATACTACAAGTCAAGGCTTTGTTTATTCTTTTATTGACTGTCTCTAGTTAAAAACATTATAGAGAAAATGTTAATAATGAAAATTAAATTTAAAAGTGTGTTGTACTTACATTTTTATTTTTTGCCTGGAAAACAGGTTGTTGAACATTTACTTCTCACCTATGATATACTATACTCACTTCACTTCAAAATATTCCCACCTTACATCTCACCTAGTCTAGGGACAGGTACTCCTTTCTATCTTCTGCAGTGTGGACTTATTTACATTCATCCAGATTAAGGTACTACTGGGAGAAGGGTGGCAACCTCCCTCTTCCTATTTAGCATATGCATATTTTTTCAATATACTTCTGATGATGATGCTTCCTGGAAGTGCGTTAATTGTCAGAATTTTAGGCGAGGAAGGGAGGGGTGCCATAGTAAAGGAACGTTTTAGCAGGTATAACTTTGTACCATCCTTCAAATCACACCAAGTAAGCATCTATCTATCTCTACCTGAGTAACGTAGTCCCAAGCCATGTATAAATAAATCTTTGTTTTGGCTTTTGAGCATTGGTCCCATTTGTTCATGTTTCTATCTTTCCAGTCCTAGGTATTGATCACATTTTTCTTGGGAGGCATGTTTCCTCCACATCATGGTGTTTTTTCACCCCATTTTCTTTGCTTGTGCACCTTACTATCTAACAGAAGCCTCTGGACATTGTTTCTATGTCTTTCTGAACTGAACTATGTCTTTCTGCAGTGTCTACAAGGAGGGCCATCAGCTTTTACAGGTTTAAAAAATAAAGGCAATATAGGCTGTGTCCATGCTGCTTCTGGAAGTTCAAATGGTTTTGAGCTACTGAACAGCCAATATAACATAACAATGCTTCTTGGAGAATATTTTAGTTCAATTCCCCTTTTACACCACCATAATTCAGGGGTGGCTAAAGGGAGCCATTCCATTGAAGTTCAGAGGTATGAAGGAAGAAGACTGAAGGAGAATTTTCCCAGTATTCTCATTTTCCACCTATTATCTGAACAAAGTGGGAAAAAAATAGAATGAACTTGAGGGCAAAGAGAGCCTTTGGTTGCTTCCATTGCCATCTTTCCCTCCCAAGATAAATGAATCTATCATTGGCAACTTCTTCCATTTACATTTTGGAAAAGCACGTGACAGCTCTGGAAAGGGAAATTTTTTTCTCTATAACTGTTGGTACACTTTCAGTTGTAACTCAAATTGAGGGAGTGGTCTGTTAAAGGAGAGGTTACTTTTTTCTCAGAGATTTATGAATTTACTTTTCATCTAAAAATAAGATGTAAATGATCTGAGTGACAATATTGCTGCAGGGGCAAGGTTGCAGTTTGGTTTTCATTAAAAAAAAGTCCAACAAATAATATCAAAATGAATTAATGCATTATAACACTTTTTTTTCAAGGACCTCAAGTCACATCACAGGTAACATTCATAATATGGTGAAAGACAGTTTTGGAAGTTTGAGTTCTAGTAGCCCATAGAATAGACTGGTTTTTGTCCTTTGGTTTAAACAAGACTGAGAATCACAGAAGTGTAATATCTCTTATGAGAAAGAGCCTTCAACAGCTTTGTACACCCCTTCTACATTATCCCCAATTTCCTTTTGAAAATCTCCAGTAAGTAATGCACTGTTGGTTGGAGTTGTGAACTGATCCAACGATTCTGAAGAGCACTTTGGAACTATGCCCAACAAGCAATTAAACTGTGCACACACTCTTTAATCCAAAGAGATCATGAAAAAGAGAAAAGGACCTACAAATACAAAAATATTTTTAGCAGCTTTTTTTTGTGGTGGCAGAAAAATTGGAAACTGAGGGAATGCTTATCAGCTAGGAAATTGTTGAACAAGTCATGGTATATGAATGTAGTAGAATACTATTGGGCTATTAAAAAATGGTGAACAAGTGGATTTCTGAAAAATATGGAAAATTGTAGTAACTGATGCAAAGTGAAATGAACAGAACCAGGAGAACATTGTACACAGCAGCAACAACATTGTGTAATCCAAGATAATTCCAAAGAGATCATGATGGAAAATGCTATCTACATCTACAGAAAGAACTGATGGAGTTTGAACCCAGTTTGAAGCACACTATTTTAACTTTTTTCCATTTTTCTCATTTGTTCTCTTTCTTTTTTCACAGTATGAATAATGTGGAAATAAGTTTTTACATAATGTCACATATATAATGTATATTAAATTGTTTGCTGTTTTAGGGAGAGAAAAGAAAAGAGAGGGAAGGAGAAATTTTGGAACTCAAAATTTATAAAAAGTGAATGTCAAAATGTATTTGTACATAGTTGGAAAAAATACTATTAAAAAACAAAAGCAAATGCAAAAAAGGGAAATTTTCAGTAAGGAGAGCTTACTATCTTCCAAGGTAGCCACCTATATCACATCTATACAGCTCTAAATATACAATTTTTCCTACATCAGGTCCTGGTGATCGGGATAGTTTTAGTGCCTTCGGCAGAAATCTAGATTGGAGAAGTTGTTAGAAGCCATTTCAAACATATGAAGTTTGAGATACCTCTAGGACAAGCAGGAAGAGATAGTAGGCAATGGAGGACATGAATCTGAAGTTCAGGAGAGAGATTTTGACTATATAGAGAGAAAAATTTGGAAGCCATTTGTTTAGAGATGAAATTTTAAACCAAAGGAGCAGATGAGATCAGCAGTGCTCTGAGAAGTTAATTGATTTCTGTGTGGTGACTACACGGTTAGTAAGAGGCTTGGCCAAGGTTTAGAACCTCATTTTGATACATGTAGATTTCACAAGGCCTCAGGATCATCATTCTGTCTTCAATTATTTCCTCTTCCCTCCCCTCACACAGTTACCACTCTAGTTTAGGCCTTTATCACCTTGCTTCTGGATAATAGGCACTTAAAATGTTTAGTGATTGATTGATTGATTGTTACTCTCTAATTGATCTCCCTGCTTATAGTCAATTTCCAATCCAGTTTGCTGAGATGCCAAATTAATATTCCCAAAATACATTACTATCTTACTCAAAGATCTCCAGAGACTCAATAAATTCTAAGATGAAATGCAAACGCTTTAGTTTGACATTGAAAGCTCTCTACACTATGATTTCCTCCTCCCTTTCTGAAAAGAGGACAGGGTCAATTATCATTATGTAAAATAAAAGCAACAAGATTCCTCTTTTTTTTCACAAGGCACTCTTGTTTTCATAGTCATCTCTTGACAATATGGTAACTAACCTTCTGAAAAGCATGCTCTTTCTCTTCTCGCTTCCCTTTTGTCCCATCCCTAATTGCTCCTGTGTGTAAAGGAAGGATACTTCATAGTCTAACATTTAAAGCTCCTTATAATCTGGCTCCCACTATCCTGTTTTTCTAGGCTCATTTCAAATTATCGCTTCAAATTGTTTCCTGTAATTCAACATGCCCTTTCCCACTTATGTACCATTTACTAATTATTACCTCCCAGAAGGAGGCAGCTAGGTGGTACAGTAGATAGGACACCAGACCCAGAATCAAATCTGAGTGCAAATCTGGTTTCAGATCTGTGACCCTGGACAAGTCATTCAATGTCTGTTTGCCTTAATATACTGGAGAAGAAAATGGCAAACCACTGCAGCATCTTTGCCAAGAAAACCCCCTGAATAGCATGGTTCAAAAACTATAACGACAAACAACTAACTTTTGCCTCTTAAAAGACTTTCTCCTTTTCTACTCAGTGTAAGCAGTGACTTCTCCTTGAAGGCTTCTTCTAGCACTCCCCAATGTTTTAGTTCTTTCTTCTTCCTCAATTTCTTTTTACTACAGTTATCCTTTCCACATTATGGGAGTAAGACTCATGGTACTTTCATGACTTGGAAAATTTATATGAAGATTTTGAGAACTCCCTTCATACCAGAGAAGAAATCTGAATTTTTTCTTTTGTTTTATGTGATGTTTACAGTACCCTATTATAAAATTTGGTTTGGTATTGTATAATACTATTATATATATTTTATGCATCTCCGAGTTTCTAGACTTTTTCTGTATCATCCGCTGGTCTTTGTATGTCATCTGTGGCTTCTGCCAAACTCCCCCAAAATTCCCATTTAATTTCTTATGCTGACCCACAATATATCAAAATTGTGATGGGAAAAGTGATGTAGAAAGGGATAACTGTATCTTCCATTCAATTCAGTTTGTTTATATTCATTCCAGTAGAAATTAAACTCCTTGATGCCTGAGTCTGTTTCATTTTTGTCTCTTTAGTCCCAGAATTCAGCAGAACATGGTACCTCCTGTGAGAAAGTCATTTAAGTAGTTGTTGAATTGAAAGCAGCTAGAAGATGCAGTAGATGGGCACTGGGACTGAAGTCAGGAAGACCTGAGTTTAAATTCAGCCACAAACACTTAGTAGGTATGTGATCCTGGGAAAGTCACTTAGTCTCTGTTTGCCTCTGTTTATTCTACTATAAAATGGGGCCTATATTAGTACCTACTCCTCAGGGTTGTTATAAGGATCAAATGAGATAATATTGCTAAAGCACATAGCATAACTTCTGGCATATGTTAGATGCTATGTAAATATTAGCTCCGATTATGAATTAAATTGAGTATCAATTTCCCCACTTTAAAAATGAATACTACCTCACTATGTTTTGGTAGGAAAGCACTTTCTTTTTGAGTTATAATGGACTGAAAGGTCATTTGCATAATTTGAATGATACAGTTGTCAAAAAGCTACCATGGTATCAAACTTCTTTAAATAATACACTGTTCAGGAAAAGGTATATTATGCCATTTATACGATATTATGTCATTTCACACAATACCATACCATACCATAACATGCCATGCCATATCATATCATACCATACCATACCACACCATAACATAACATAATATAACATACCATACTCTACCATACATACTATGCCATGCTGTGCAATGATATGTTAGGACATATCATACCATACACTTGATTGTGCACTGGTCAGACTCATTCTGGAATGTTGTGTTCAATTCTGAGCACCATATTTTAAAAAGGATATTGAGAAGTTGGGAGGGTCCATAGAAGAGTAACCAGTAAGACCTGAAGAGGACAGAAAAACAATCTATAAATTTATGAAGAACTCTCATATGTAGGGGCAGATTTTAGGCTAAGCATAAGGGAAAAATAACTTCCTAGTAATTGTCCCAAAGGGGCTGTGTAACTAGGTAGTGGCTTCTCTTTCATTCATTTGAATAGCCTTCAAGTAAAGGCTGGATGACCCCTTGTTGGGGCTTTTATAGGGAAGATTCTTGACCAAGAACAGACTGGAGTAGATGGTATCAGATGTTACCTGAAACTATGATTTTTATAGACCACTAAATATACATATAAGTGTAAACTCTTATTGCTCTTGTAAGACATTATCCTTTATTCCTGGAATTTTCTTCCCACATGCCTGGAAATCTCTCCCTCCTGACATCTACCATCTGGTGTCCATGGATTCTTCCAAGTCTCAGCTAAAGCACCATGTTCTGTAGGAAGTCTTTTCTAATCCCCCTTAATGCTAATATCTTCCCACGGAGATTAACTCTACTTAGACTCCACTGTGGATCTCTTAATTCTACAGAGGTGTGGACATCATCTGTTCCCATTAGAATACTAACCCTTTGAGACCAAGGACTGTAACCTTTATTTTTCTTTGAATCACCCAGTGCTTAGCATAGTGCTGGCCACATAGTAAGCCCGTAATAGATGCTTGTTGAGTAGACAATTTGATTATGGTCACTACACTATACTTAAAGAAGAGGATAGTTAATTTTAGGAACTATTCAGCAATGGAGGTTGCAGTAGAAAGGCACCTTCTTTTAGATGAATTTGCTTCCCTGAAAAAGGAATTCTCATTTATGTAGACATCCTAAAACTGGGTTAACTACCAAACAAAAATGACTAGAAGTTTAATTATCCAGAACACACTATTCCCCAAACATTCTAGCCAATTTCACTCTAAGGCTAGACCCCCCCCCGCAGAAAGCAAGACTTTGTGCTCAAACTCAAGCAAGAGAAGAATTACAGAATGTTAGAGTTGGAAGGGCCCAAAGAAATCACCTAATTTAGATGGCACAGGGGATAAACTCATCTTCCTAAGTTCAAATTCTGCCTCAGACTCTTATTAGTTGAGTCACCCTGAGCAAGTCACTTAACCCTATTTGCCTCAGTTTCCTCATCTATAAAATGAACTGGAGAAAGAAATGGCAAATCACTACAGTATATTTGCTAAGAAAACCTCCCAAGTATAACATGAAGAGTCAGATGTGACCAAAAAACAACTGAACAAAAAAATTCATTTTATTGGTAAGAAAACTGAGGACCGCTGAAGAAAAGTAACTTACTCTAGGCTATAGATCATAGAATCACAGATCTAGGACCCTGGAGATCATCCAGTGTAGCCCTCATTTATAGACGAGAAAACTATGGCCTAGAACTTTTGATAGTTGCCACATACCTAGCAACATGTAGTCTTAGAAGACTTATAAGCAAGCTGATTTAGTTTTAGCTTTAATTTTGCCATTTGAAAAATTGTGCCATCTGAAAACTGGAAAAATGCTACTGGAATAACTGGTGACTTAGTATAGACTAACCCAGAATGTAGTTTTTGTTTGTTCAGATAATGCCCAAGCCAATTGCATTCTTGTGGAGGTAAATGTGTAAGTAATGCTTTCATAGCAATTTATGCTTACCTGAAAACGGAATACAATGAAGCCATATTCACTAGACCATCCAGTTCACTGTCACTTAGCTATACATCTACTTAGCACCGTTGGGACCTAGAAATGTTCATCTTTTTGTCCTTTAGGATCTGAATGCTTTGATGCACCACACCATGCCTTAGTCTCACTCAGCTGCTCATGGTACAGAATATAGAGAGGGCATGACTGGAACACTGATCCATGATGATACATTCACCATTTTAAAAAGATGCTGTGTTTAGGAAACAACAAATTATTGGGCTGATGTCAACCATTCCTCTCTCCAGGGGTTTCACTCTGCCATATTCCATGTTAATTTTTGTGCCTTCAAAATCTACCTTCATTCTTCATTCCTAGGTCTAGTACTCTAGAACTCTTCTATCCACCAGTGAAGGGACTTTGGTTTATTATCCCTACGGTGAACAGAGGCCCCTCAAGACAGAATGTCATGTCCCAAGATTCCAAAGCTGAATCAGGATTCAAACTCAGGTCTTCAGCTCTAAATCTGGAGTTCTCTCCTCTTAACCACACACCTCCAGTTCCATGAGCCAATGCTCCTTTCCCCATACTCTGTGGCATTTACGAAATAACAAAACCAAGGATGGCTTATTCATTTTGCAAAACCCTTCTTTACTTGACAAAAAGAATTACTCTGAGGGTTCTCTAAATACAGAACTGTCTTTGCACATTTAAAATGAGATAAGGCTTCTCTAACTTGAATTTCTATCAATTCATTCATGAATTTGCTTCATGTGTGATTTGGGGCTATATTGGCTGTCCATACATAGTTAGGTGCATCATTAACTTGGGATTTACTGGCCTCATTTCTTGTTCAAAGACCAAACCTTAAACCCAGTTCACTCTGGAGCTCAGAGATTGAACAATAATAGGTCCTTGCCCTTCTTTCTCAGAGTGAATGTAAATAGTAACTAGGGCCAACAACCCTAGGGTCTTTTTATTAGTATTATTTTGGTTAAAGGGGCCACCATTGACTTGCTTCTTAAAGAGGCCTATTCACTAACTAGGCATTGCCTGGTTCAAAGTGAGAACCCAAAATATCCTTAGCCTAAAAGGGGCAGGGTCTCCCATTGCATCCTGGGCCATCTCTAGTCACCCCAATAAATATCAGGCTGCTGGACCCAGATGGCTCTGAAGGAGAAAGTGAGGTTGGTGACCTTGTACAGCCTTCTCTCATTCAAATCCAAGCCAATTGCAGGTCATGCAATCATTAGCCCTGATGTCACGGTCCTCTTCAGAAATGAAAGACAAATACAACAACAACTTGAAAACCTTTCAGCATCACATCCATTGTATGAAGGTACAACTGTGATATGTATATCACTTGTAGATTTTACTCCAAGAATCATAAGATCATAGATTTAGAACTGGGAAGGACCTTGAAGGACATTAAATCCCACTTCCCCATTTTAGAGATGACGTTACTGAGGATGAGAGGTGAAATAACTCATTCAAAGTCCCATAGTAAGTGGCGTAGCTGAGACTTGACCCCCTGCCCCATCCCTCTTTTTTTTGCTCATCAGTGTTTTATACACGTTCCTATAAGTGCTCATCCTAATACTACTTTGTAATTATTGTCATAGTGAGTGGTTTGAGTTGTTTCTGTTAATGTACATACGTGATAGCGTAAAGGTCATGTGGATTTGCTTTGCAAATAACTTGTAAAGATGATAGACAATAAGTCATGGTTCTGTGCCTTTTGTTAGGGGACGCTCCCAGGCTCTGACCCTTGCTTTCTTTTCTCTATCACTCTTCTCTCTCTATGGGTCATTGCACTGGAAGGTTGAAACTTGGACATCCTGTCTGCATAGATGACACCCAATTTTCTAGTTCCTTGGATGCTGAAAGCCCCTCCTAGGCAGTGCACTGAAAAGTCACCAGGTCATTTCATTCAAGGACTTTCAGAGATGTTGGCATTTTGTTTGGTTTTCAATTCTCCTGATCAATGGTAGAAGTGATGAACTGTGAGGATTGTTTCCCAACTTTGTTAACTATGGGATTCAGAGAGGTTGTGATTTGTCTATTGTTACACCACCGATTCAAATCAATCCAATATAATTGAATTCAACATTTCTCAGATATCTACTATGGGCAAATCACTGTGTCAGATCACGAGAATGCAAAGACATCAATACAATTTTTCCTGCCTTCAAGAAACATACATTTTAATGTGATGCAACATATAAACACATTTCATATAGAAGAGAGAAAAAGAGAATGAAAGAATAGAATAGGGTGAAGTAGAATTAAATAGAGTAGGGTAGCCACCGAGGGAATCAAGAAAGTTCTCAGGTAGGAGGTGCTACGTGACATGTGTACTTTGAAGGATTTTAAGGATTGTCCTTGGTAGAGAACATTGATATATTTCCCAGCCAGAACTTGAACCCGTATTTTTTGGTCCTGAGATTAATGTCTATACAATTATACTTCTCTTTCAACTCCATTCAAGAAACCCCTTTAGAATCCTAACAGAAAATCTTTGCAGTACAATATGGCACTTTCTCTGCAAAACCCATACTTTCTCTGTTCAGCTACAAAAAAAAGAAAGAAAAGAAAAATCCATCTTGAAGGCACCCTTGGATCTCTGAGACAATACAAGGTCTTGTGCAAATTCACTGGGGCCTTCATTCTATTGTGCCAATGATATTTAAAACCAGACACAGACTTTCTCTGTCTCCTTGCAGTAAGACTCCCTGTCAACAGGCATTGTTTCTAGGAGACAGTGAAGGCAAGGCTGTCTCCATGTCCTGTAATTAAAATAAGTGAAAACAAAACCAAACCAAAAAACCTTGTGAAGTTAACACTTTTATTGCATAGGCATCTCCTGCTGCCAGAGGAAAATTGACTGAAAGTAACTTGTGTGAATAGAAAAAAATCTTTGTTTTGTCAGCTCTACTACTAGCTAACTCTGTGATCTAAGGCAACTTGTCTCATTTCTCTGTTTAGTTCTTGGCACTAGATTTTAGGAAGAACTTCAAGCAAGAGTGTGCCCAGTGTTGGGTCCCCAAACATGATAAAGGGCATCACGATCATACAATGTAAAGTTAAATTGAAGGGATTATGGGTTTTTATCCTGGAGAAGTCCTAAAGGAGATGTAAATTCAGAGATGTATGTGTAAATGTATAACAATGTCTCTAGGGGAAAAATGCATACAGGACACCTTTAGGTTTAAATTACAATATTACATATACACTTTCTTAAGTCTGGGCAATCCATAAAACAATAAATAATGTCCTAATTTGTTGTTTTGCTGATTTCCAAGGTGCTAACTTCCAAAATTTCCACTGAAAATTTAACTAGTAAGGTAGTTTTCTCTAAGACATCCTAAGACGTCGTAAGATAATTGTACTCATCAATATGGAAAATTGTGAATAAGAGGGATTAGACTAATTCTCCTTTTTTATTATGAACAGAACTAGTGGCAGAAGACATAAATTACAGTGAAACAGATCTGGGCTCACTGACTGGCTCACCTGAATCCTGATTCGGGAATACATGAGATCAAATCTAGTCTCAGACACTTCCTAGATGTATGACCCTGAGTAAGTCACATAACTTCTCTTCCTTAGTTTCCTCATCTGTGAAACAGGCATAATAATAGACTTAATTCACATTGTTTTAAGGATAAAGTGAGATATTTGTAAGATACTTTGAAAACCTTGATACACTATATAAATTGCCATTTTTGTTAGAAATGAATATGAAATGAGTAGTCTCAGGGGAACTTGTCTTTATACAGATGCTGGATGACCTCCGGGATCAGATGTTGTGGAGGGGTTGCTCAGATACGTCATAGTAAATGTCCTCTGAGGCCATTTTTTTCACTGAGATTTTAGGCCTTGTTTCCATTATCTGCAAGAGAAAGAGTTGGAAAACAGAAAAAAAATCAGATCTTTGGATATATTTTCCAATCACTAGTGAGGATTTTTTTTAACCAATTCACAAAACTTACTGCTAAAGTTACTTACTTCGTAAAGCCTAAAAACTTAAGGAAACATTCATTTTCCTCCTGTGCATTGGTTCTTCTTTAGGTCCATGTACCAGGATTTCCTTGGTACACCAAGAAATAACAAGAAAAAAGAAGGAAGAACTACCTGCGGCAGAATGGATGAAATCTCTGTGACAAAGTTATGAATTGACAAAGGTAAAAATAACATAGAGAATAATGTGGAAATGTGTTTAATATGATTGCACATATATAGCTATATCAGATTGCATGCCATCTTGAAGAAGGGGACAGGTAAGGAGGGGGAAATTTAAAACGCAAAATCTTATAAAATGAATGCTAAAAACTGATATATATTAATATATATATATATATATAGAGAGAGAGAGAGAGAGAGATACATAGATAGATAGATAGATAAAAAGAGTAAGATGGAGTGGGTAAGCATGAATATATCATGATCAATATTGCTGGAGAATATCTCCAGATCAACAAAACCATTTGAAGATATGAGTGTGAAGAAGTCTTGACATTTAAGCTATATATCTATCAATTAAAGGCAGTAGGTGGTGCAGTGGATAGAGCATCAGTGCAGGAGTCAGGAGGACCTGAGTTTCAAAATCTCACCTCAGACACTTGACACTCACTAGCTGTGTGACCTTGGGCAAGTCACTTAACCACAATTGCCTCATCCTGGGTCATCTCCAGTCATCCTGATGAATATCTGGTCACTGGATTCAGATGGCTCTGGAGGAGAAGTGAGACTGGTGCCCTACACAGCCCTCCCTCACTCAAAACAAAGTCAAGTACAAGTCATGTTGTTATTTCTCTGACGGCATGATCTTCTTCAGCAATGAAGGACAAACACATGTCTATCAATCACTTATAGGGGCACAAAGTTAATCATTGACTCTTGATTGATTCAATGTGACATATGCATTTCATTCTTAACATTTCCAGCCTGTCTCTTCCCATCCAGGTGATTCTTTCTTAAGACTTTGAGAAAGGGGATTCTCATCAATTGAGGAAATGATGAACAAATTGTGGCATGTGATTGTAATGAATACTATTGTACTATAAGAAATGACAAGCAGTGTGCTTTCAGAAAAGTCTGGGAAGATTTATATGAACTTAAAGAAAGTGAAGTGAGGAGAAACAGGAAAATACCGTACACAGAAAAAGCAATATTACGTAGTGATCAACTGTGAATAACTTCGCTATTCCCATCATTACAATGATTCAAGGCAATTCTGAAGGACTTACGTTGAAAAATGCAGTCCACCTCCAGAAAAAGGCATGATGGAGTCTGAATACAGAACAAAGCATACTTCTTAAATTTTATTTTTCTTATTTTCTTTTGTTTGCCTTTGTTTTCTTTTACAACATAGTGAGCATGAAAATATGTCTTGCATGGATGAACATGTATAATCTATATCAAATTGCATGCCTTCTCAAGGAGGGGAGAATGGAGGAAGGGAGGAAGAGAATTTGGAACTCAAAAATTTAAGAAATGAATGTCAAAAATTTTACATGTAATTGAGAAAAAATAAAGTAAAGACTTTGAGGAAACAGTCAATAGTAAGGAAATAAAAATTTATTAAGCATGCATTATGTTCCAGAAGTTATACTAAGTACTTGGGGGCAAAGAAGGGCTTTCAACACCCCGATTCTTATGGAGCTCATGATCTAATGTAACACAACCTCTGCCTGCTGTACTACAGGTAAAATGAGGTGGTCTGTCTTCTCTATAGCCAACTGCACCCTAATCTGGTTCCCTTGAATTCCTGCTGGCTTTTGAAAGTTTCCTTTTTCTTTGCGCTTTCAGTCCTTCATAGTGACTTCTCTCCCTCCACACATAAGCTTTATTTAAAACAAACCACATCGACTTGAGCTATTGTCAGTTTGTGTCTTCTTCATTATTTAGTTTACCCTCTTCTCCCTTTCCTGATCCAAATAAACCATCACTTTCCGATTCTTAGTCTTATAAAAATATATTATTTTTAAACTTTCATCTCCACTGTCCCAACCTCCTTAGAGAATTTCTTTACCCTTATTCCTCCCTCTGACTCCTTCCCTCTCCAATTATCAAAACCAATCAAAAGAGCCTTGGATTTGGCATCAAAGAAACTGGTTTTGTATTCTTAGCCTTATACCAAGTGACCTTGATTAAGTCACCTTCTCAAAGACTCAGCATCAGCATTTTGAGTTAGAGTAAATTATCATCTTTTCTCTGTCTCTTTCTCCCTACCTCATCTTTCCTTCCTTCTAGTATTCCTTTCCTTCTTCCTTCCTTCTTTATTTTCTTCTCTCCCCTTCTTCTCCCCTTCTTACTTTTCTACCCTCTTTCTTTCTGTTTTTACACTTCTAATTTTAGGAGCTTAGTTTTTTTCTTTTTCTTTTTGGAGACAATTGAGGTTAAGTGACTTGCCCAGGATCACACAGCTAGTTAGTGTCTACTGTCTGAGACCAGTTTTAAGCTTAGGTCCATCTGATGGTGCTCTATTTACTTCACCAACTAACTCCCCCTGAAATCCTGTTGTTTTTTTTCAAGATCAAGTTCATTCTTACTTTTTCATTGAAGAATTCTAGACTGGTTCATATTTGAATGATGTGCCCATCTCTTAATTCCTATTGCACAGCCTTCATGTACCCACCACTTTATGATACATCGCAATGACTTCCTATATTCTTATTATTGTTTTATATTGCTCTTTAATTATTTCATATATATGGATAAAATCCTTCCAAATAGATAGTGAAGCCTGAAGGTTAGGGATAGACTCTTCTATTTTTCTTGTATTGGACAAATTCTAGATATATAACAGAGACTGAATCAATAAATATTTGTTGATTGACTGATACCTGCATTTCCATTGCTCAGTTACTCAAACATTGTGTTAGACTAATCAACAAAATTAGTATTTCTTTTCTTTGTTTCTTTTTTCCCAAAAATTTATTAATTTATTTGTTTTCAGTTTTCAACAATGTCTTCCATAAGTTCCAAATTTTCTCCCCTCCATTCCCCCTTCTTCATGCCCTTAAGATGGCATGCAACCTTATGTGTGTTCTATACATGCATTTCTCTTAAACACATTTTCACATTAGTCATGTTGCATCAAAGAATTAAAACAAATGGGAGAAATCACAAGAAAACAAAATGTAACAAAGGAGAAAATAGTCTGCTTCATTCTGTGTTCTGACTCCACAGTTCTGTCTCTGGATATGGATAGCATTTTGCATTGTGAGTCCCTTGGAAATGTTTTAGGTCTTTGATTTGCTGTGAAAGGCTAAGTCTATCAGAAACAGTCCTCACACACTATGACTGTTACTGTGTATGATGTTCTCCTAGTTCTGCTCGTTTCACTCAGCATCAGTTCATATAGGTCTTTCTAGGCTTTTCTGAAGTCTGCCTGTTCATCATTTCTTAGGGTACAACAGAATCCCATTACATTCATATACCAAAACTTGTTCAGCCATTCCCCAATTGATGAGCAACGCCTTGATTTCTAGTTCTTGGCCACCACAAAAAGAGCTTCTAAAATATTTTTATACATATGAATCCGTTTCCCATTTTTATGATCTCTTTAGGATACAGCTCTAGAAGTGACATTACTGGGTCAAAGGGTATGCACATTTTATAGCCCTTTGAGTATAGTTTCAAATTGTTCTCCAGAGTGGCTGGAGCTCCACCAACAATGAATTAATGTTCCAACTCTCCCACACCTTCTCCAACATTTATCATTTTTCTGTTTTGTCATGCTAGCAGATCTGATCAGTGTGATATGGTACCTCAGAGTTGTTTTGACTTACATCTCTCTGAGCAATAGTGATTTAGAGCACAAAATTAGCATTTCTAAAACACTCCTTTACATTCACATTTTAAAGTCCCTAAACCATAGAATGGTAGATCTAATTTGGACCTTAGACAACTCCCTTTATTTTATAAATGAAGAAATTTAGGATCCCTGACTTGCTCAAATTCACGCACATAGTTGGTGACAAGAATATAGGACGCAACTTGCATTCTCTTTTTTCTTTGTTTTATGACTAGAACACAAAGAGTTAAGATCAGAACAGAACTTTGTCTGAAGAGGTGTGTGTTTTTTCCTATGGACTACATCTCCCAGAAGGCTATGGTGCTAAAAGTGTCAGCCTTGAAAGTGATTTCCAAGGGTCTTGTACTTCTGAAAATGATCCCAAGTCTAAAGGTGGAAGGGAGCTTGGGTACCATGTAGGCTCTCATTTAATACATGAGAAAATTGTGTCCTAGACAAGGTAAATGATTTGGTGAAAGTCACACAGGCAGCAAGTTCCATGGGTGGGATTTAAATGTAGATAATATGGCTATAGAATCAGCTCTCTTTTCATTGCACCACTCATCAAGAGAAGGATAGATGGAGGAAATGGAAGATATGGTGGCTATAGGCATCAGTATTTCCTTTAAGACATGAAAGGGGCTCAGTCATGTATGAAGTTGAATCAATCCCTAATATTGGGGGTGGGGTTTGCTGTGGTAACTGTTTAGTTGAAGTAATGAGCAAGCAGAGCAAAGATCTGACAGGATAATGGTCGAGGTTTCTTTAGGTTTTGATTTAAGGGCAAGAACTCCAATAGCTAGTGAGTAACTTGTTAATTTGAGAGTGATTTAACCATGTCTCCCTATCCTTGTTTGTATTAAGCAATGACATTCTGTTTTACTTCACCTTTCTTTGGGAACCAATGAGAGGAAGGCATTACTCTGGGAATTGAACAGAAATTGATATGGTTGTACTTCTACACAATTCCTAAATAAAAAACAATGTAGAGCAATGTGTGGGACTGAAGAGATGGGAACAGAAGTGATTCCTGTCCATGGTCCTGAGCACTCATAGACATGTATATAAGTACTAGGTTTACATACATGTACTGGGCATAAAGGCATTCAATTCCATTGACACTAGAAATTGTCTCTGAAACTGATGACTCTGTGACTATGGTTGCATGAACACACATACGCAAATCTGTTAAATAAAAAGGTAATAGGAAAATAAATATTTTGTAAAAACCAAAATATTCAAATATCATTTTTGAATTTGGACAAGCAACCGGAGAGCTGGCATTTGTGGAACTGGGTAATTACTGCCTGTTTTCAGAAGAACCACTGAAAAGGTGGAATACACCTATCATTGCAATCTTCTAACCTTAGTTTGTGTGTGCACACATGGTCTATGTGAGGCCTGTGTAACTATCTATGTAACTGACAATTCACAGGATGAGGGTCTGTTTATCCAGGGACTCCCAACTACCCTGGCTCCTGTGGTTCTCATTAGCAGTAGAGGCTGAGACCTGCTTGTTCTGTCTCAGTGCAGCTTGCAGACTGTCAGGCTTTATCAAGATCTTCTCTGCTCAAGTTCATGGGCAGTCATTATTTTAGAACCTGGGATGCCAACACAGTAGATTTTATGTGATTAGCCGCTGAGATAAACGTTAATTAGTTTTCAATTTCCATAAAGTATCCCACTGACAGAAAGATTTGTTAAATCAGTTAATGACTACAGATTATCATTCCAAAATTGAGGAAGGTGAGGGAGAAGCTATGAACACTGGGGAAGAGCAAGGGTGGATGAAGAAGGACACAGACAATACTCTCCTGTCTCTCTCCTAAAACAGTCCCATACAGCTTTGCTGTGGTAAGTGCAGAATGCTCACCGGTTATGATTTCTTGAGATTTTTATCCCCTTTTAGAGATGTCTTGTGGCTTTGAAAAAGACAGAGTGTCTGGGAAAGAGGGCTCAGGGAAATAGTGAAGAAAGGATAGTTAGAAAAATGGTTTTCTCTTTAAAACAAACAAAAAAATCCTACTGAACAAAAAGCTAAATCAGCCAAACCATCACATTATTTGTCTGTGTTATCAGAGAAATCAGAAAAACATCTGAAAATAAATGTCCTAGTAAGAAAAGAACTTTGAAGACTTGTGCTGGGACTTCTTTATTTTTATTTGAATGTTTGATGTTTAAGTGGTTTAATAGTTAATTTAGGAGATAAAGTCTTAATCCAGAACCCAGGATTAGAATGAATTCTTCTTCAGAGGCAGAGATGGTATCTTGAAATGTTGTCTTGCTGTAGAATGTCTTCTTTTTTAAATGCAAAGAATAAAAACACATGATGCAGTTAGTGGTAGATTGACAATGACATTTCATTAATGGTTTGAATAAAGCAATTTATCCCCTTTTCACAATGTAGGAAACCATAGCAGTCAAGGAGCCTCACTTATAATCTGAATCAGAAACATCCATTAAAAATAAATATACATGCATGCATACATACATATGTATATACTAAATGAAGAAGGGTTTTCTTGAAAGGAAAGCTACATACATACACATATATACATACATATACACAAATATATTTATAAACACATATACATATGCATACATTGCATATATGCATATATGTTTCTACATGCACATACATACATATGTATGTATATTGCAATATACACACCTGTATATGCACATAGATAGTGTATATGTATGCACACACATACATGCATATGTATGTGAATCTGTGCAAATACCTGCACATTTATTCATGTGTATGTTTACATACATGTGTGTATATGTGTATAATATGTGTTTGTATATGGACACACAAAAATTCCACTTTGCTTTTAAGAAAACCCTTCCATTTCTTGCTTTTCTTTTTTACTGTGGAGTGGGAAAGGCCTGTGTTACACAACAATCTTTCCAGTCAATGCTTCTAGAAATATTCACCACATGGTGTAATGGAACCTCCTTAGACCCTTCTGGTATTCAATAGCATTCTAAATAGAAGGTACAAATGCAAGTCAGTTTTATAAGGCCGTAAGTCTGGAAAACAAAGTCATCGTATCTGGGTAATTCATGTTCAAACCCCACTTTGTCCCAAATGAACTGAGAATGAAATGTTTTGGTGTATTTAAGTGTTAGCCATCCTCAAGATCTGATTTTGTTTCTTTCTCCCTCTGCATAATCTGGATATTTCAGAAAGAGAGTAACTTCTAGAGCCTAAAGCAAAGATTTTTCTACCTGAAAGGGATGTTGGAGATGAAAGGATAAAAGCTAGGAGGAATCTTAGAGACAATGGCATTAAAAGCTGGAAGGGAATCTTATAGAGGGTGAAACGGAGGCTCTGAAAAGGGATCTGACTTATCTAAGGTGAGAAAAATAGTAGTAAGTAGCCCGGCTAGGCTTTGAAGCAAGATCCTTTGCCTCTTTCCACCAGTGCTTTATCTGGTCCAATTCCTAGAGCCAATGCTGTGCATCCTATAGTACCTGATACCTAGTACCACAACGAATACAGGACTCATAACTTTACTTCATTTTCACTGCCTTTTTAATTGTTGCTCTAAAACTGTGATTGCATTGATGTGGGGAAATTCCCTGTCCTGGTAAAGAAAAGTAGAAACTCTTCTGTAAGTTAAAGCCTTTGAGAGTTCCCTGGGGTACTGAATGGTCATTCAGTTACCACGTGTCAGAAACGGGACTTACACCCTCATGTTTTTTACTCTAAGAATAGCCTTCTATCTCCTACAACACATTTTCCCCTTGACTGCATGTTGCTCACCAAAGTCTAATTTCCTAATTGGCAGAGCCAACAATTAAAGTAGCTTTTCCTATAGAATTGAGTGATGAGAGTACAATAATGAGGAATCAATCTATCTATCCATCCATCCATCCATCCATCCATCTATCTTTCTATCTCTCTGAGTAGAAAATGTAGAAGTTTGCAGAGTTCATGTTAGTGACAAAAGCACTAACTAGACCACAGTTCTCTGGCTTCCTGGTCCAGTCTGTGCTCTTTCCAATGCATTTGTGGCAGCCCAATCCTATGTTCTTTCTACTAAGTAACCCTAACTCTTTTAATGTGAACATGCGACTTGAAGTCAGAAGATTCATGTTCTGGTTCCAACTCTGACACCTACCTAATGTGACATTCTGCAAATAAATTTTCTCAGGTTCCTCATTTTAAAATGGAGATACAGTTTCTTCCATATCTATTTTGTGAGATTGAAACAAGGAAAGCATGGTGTACATTGTAAATTGCTATGAAGCTATAAGCTCTTTTTGTTCTTGCTCTTGTTACTCAGAGTTAGATTAGTGGTGGATTGCAGGACAACAGTGATGCTTAGGGAGAGGCTACCAGGAGACAGCAATCACAGAAACTGTGCTAGAGAATTCTACCTGACATGTTTATTTATGAAACTCTGCTTTTGGGTCTTGTACTTAGGTATCCTGCTACCTAGGGCCACACATCTTCTATTCAGCAGGTAAAACACATGACAATGTATAATGTTAAGGAGAGTTTAAGATCTTCCCTGCCCATTAATAGACCTCAGGTGGAGCTTATTAAGGGAAGCTTGATTAGGGGAAGCTTGTCTTGTAGGAAGGCCCAAACCTTTTATTAATTGCTGATGAGACACTGGGTCATGAGGGTTGTGATACCCTCCAGCTCTGAAAAGTGTGTATATACTCTGAAGTGTGGTTTTGCTTTGGGGCTTACTCTTTGAAAAAAGGTTTGTGCACCAGTTGAGAATCTGGGTTGTGGTTAAGGCGTCCCCCCAGCTTTGAAAACCCAGATGTTAGTGCTTCTTTCTCTGGTAATTATGTATGTATCTAATGTTCAGATAGTTGGATCTGTCTGTTGATCTGGGATGTATGTATTACTTATGGTCAGACAGTTAGAACCCTGTCTGTGGTCTTTATTTCTCTGTTTGTATTTTCTTTCTTGGTATATGTGATTAAAGAAGACTGTTGACCCCTCAACAGTTGCTTTCCTTTTAGAAAAGCAAATCTAAGAACCTCTTCTAGAAGGCCATGTGTCATGGTATTCTTGCTGCACCACGATGCTGGACAGTGGCAATAAGCAAAACTTCCCAAGACAGATTTTTAAAAGATGAAATTTCTAGGGGTGGAGCATTGTACATAGGTGACCTAGGCAGCTACCTACAGAGTATGATTTGAGAGGTAGCACATTCTCTTTGTTGGTGCCTGAAATAATTGCTTTTATTCATTCATTTAATTAATACTTGAGTGATTGTTTGGAGTAAATCTTTTTCAGAAGCATAAATAGCATTAGAAGAGATCTAAGAGGTCATCTAATCTTTTGACAGTCTATTTTGCCATTTCTTAGCAAGACAAGCAGCCATTGTTTTGTAGAAAGCACACTGGAGTGGGATTTTAAAATATCTGGAGTTTAAATTGGATTTTGTGATGAATCAGAGGGTGGACACTGGGAAAGTCAATTCCCTGTGGAGGCCATTTGGCATGGAGGAAGGGTTGTTGGATTTTATAACAGAGTCAGTCAATAAATATTGTGTCCACTATGTGCCAGGCACCGGGCTAAGTGCTGGATAAGCAACAAAAGATAAGACAGCTGCTATCTTCAGGGTGTTCATAGTCACATGGGGGAAACAATGTATAAAAAAATCTACATACAAAGCAGCTATATAAAAAATAAATTGGAGATAATCAACAGAGGGAAGGCACCAGAATTAAGGAGGATTAGGAAAATCTTCTTGCAGAAGATAGGATTTTATCTGAGACTTGAAGGAAACCAAGGAATCCAGCAGGCAGTGATAAGAAGGGAGAGTATTCCATGGAAAGGGGACAGCCAGTGGAAATGTTCAGACTCTGAAGATGAAATGTCTTGCCTGAGGAACATCAAAGAAGCCAGTGTCATTGGATCTCAGAGTACCTGGGGCTGGAGTGTAAGGTGTAAGAAGTCTGGAAAGGTGGGAGGGTAAACAGGTTATGAAGGAATTTGAAAACCAAACAAGGTATTTCATATCCTGAGTGTGACAGGAAGCCACTGGAGATTATTGAATGAGATGGGGGGAGAGAATGGTAGGAAGGAACAGGCAGGAAGATCACTTTGATAGCTGAATGAAGGATGAACTGAAGTAGAGAGAGATTTGTGGCAGACAGACTCATCAAGAGGAAATTGCTATAGTTCAAGTAATGAGAGTCTGCATTAGGTCAATGGCAGCATCAGAGCAGAGAAGGGGATGTATATGAGAGATATAACCTAGGTAAAATTGGCAAGTGTTGGCAATAGATTGGTAGTGGGGGATGAGAGTAATTGAGGATGATAACTAGGTTGTGAGGCTAGGGGATAGGTGGTAGGATGGTGGAAAAAATAGTAATAGGGAAATTTAGAATGAGGGATGGTTTTGGGGAAAAGATAATGAATTCTGCTTTGGATCTGATGTTTTTGTTTGTCCTTCATTTTCAAAGAGGATCAACATCACAGGTGATACCTTGATTTGTCTACGAATTGCGTTTGTTAGAGTTTCACAAAGTTGTCAGCCTCACTTTCTCTTCCTGAGTCATGAGTCCAATGACAGAACAAAAGTCTAGCTGACTAATAACGACCCAGGGTGACATGGATGATCTTGGCATCTCTGATGCCTGGCCAAGCTATAAGTTCTCGACAGCAACTGCTTCAATCACCTTCATGTCAACTGGAACAAATCGTACTCATCACCTATTTTATTTGGACTTGAAGAGTTTCAGCTGTCTACACAATAGTATCAAACTCAAATAGAAACAGCTACTTGTTGGCCATATATTGACTTAGAAAACCACAAATTAACATTATCAATTTTGTATTGTATTTGTATTTATCTTATTAAAGTTTCCCAATTATTCCCAAAATTTTAATTTTGTTAAGGCTGTACTTAGGAGTTTGTTCACCTAACCCAGCTATGAGCCATTAGCTGACACCTTTGATCTACAGGACATCTAGTTTGAGCTGTCCAAAGACACTGGTAGGTGCCAGACTGTAGGTCAGCAAAGAGGTTATGGCTGAATAAATAGATTTGAGAACGATCAGCAGAGAGATGATACTTGAATTCATGAGACCTGCTAAGGTTCAAATTCCTACTCTTCTTCTTACCACTCATGTGATCTTGGGAAAGAACTTCTCAGCATCTCAGGTATAAATTGAAGTGGTTATGAGACATGTTATAGTGGTAAGAATGCTGGCCTTAGAATCAGCATGACCTGGGTTCAAATTCTACTTCTGGAACTTGATAGCTGTGACAACGAATAAGTCACTTCAACTTTCTAAGCCTCAGTTTCCTCATCTGCAGAGCCAGAATAATAATACTTGCTGTATCTAACTTATGGTGTTATTGTGAGACTCTGTTATAGATAGATACAGTGACTACTGCCCACAAGCTTAAAGAGGTCTTTGCAGAAGAAACAGACTGGCCAAACAGAAAGCAATATGTCTTTAACACAGGTACCATTTTATCTCACTTAGGAAGGTTTGTAACTTAACTTGAGATTCCCAGAGGCATGAAGATTGGGAAAAGGGAAAGGGATAAAAGGAGATCTGAATCATTGCCCTAGATGTTATGGTAGCATGGCATATCTGATAGGACATGAACATAGAGTCGAGAGGATCTTGGCTCATATCCTACCTCTGACACCTCCCAGTTTTTGACTGTGGAAAAGTCATTTAACCTTTCTATGACTCAAATATTTTTAAAAAAATAATTAACTTATTTGCTTTCACTTAAGTAAGTTTTCAATTTCTTTTCCTCTCTCTCCAGGACAGCATGCAATCTTATATGGGTTCTATACATACATTCTTATTAAACACCTTTTCATAATAGTGTGGCTCAAATTCTTAATCTGCAAGTAAGAGAGCAGTACCTGGAGGGCTCTGAGATTTCTCCTAACTTGAAATGATCCTATCATCCTGTTGGTGAAATCAAGATAAAATCATATCTTCAGTGGCATCAGACTATAATAGGTCTAAGTCTTAGATGAAATCATATTCAGGTCATGACTGAATGTCAATGGAAAGAGAAAGAGGGTGTCTAGATTTGGAGTCAGATGGTCTTGGTTCAAATCTTGGATCTGTCATTTAATGTTGTGTGATGTTGACCAAGTTGCTTAATGTCTCTGGGCCTCACTTTCTCCTCTACAAAATGAATAAGTTGGGCTAGATAACCTCTAAATAAATTTACCAATCTCTACATATGATCTTAGGATGATTACATGACAGTTTTCCATTGTACTCGACAAGTTATGCCAATTATGCCAAGTTCTGCCAGGCCTTCTCATTCCTTCCTAGTTCTTGATGCCCAGGTTGTGCAATTCTGCTTCTCAGTTCAGTATAGGTTCCATCAAGTTCCTTTCAATATTCCACTCAACAACATCATCAGCAATACAGAAGAAGGTCAGGGCTTTATGAGAAGAAGCAGGTACCCAATTGGGGCCATTTCAATTGATTTTCTACTAAACAAATGTGACATCAATTGAGAATGGAAGTTTCTAGCATGTATGGATCTAAAGCATAGAAATTTTCATTAAAGAGAGGTAAACACAAATAGGAGACATGTCTAGACATTAGAGAGTCAGTCATAAGAAAGGCATGACCTTGATATCTGAGATGGCTTTCTGAATTCCCAAAGACTCAAATTAGACCATAAGCAATACATACATCACAGATGAATAGACAGATCACACTGTCTGACCATTATATACATACATAGTTATCAGAGGAAGAAGCACCAACATCTGGATTTTCAAAGTTAGGGGACTCCTTAATGGCTATTCAGAGTCTCATCTGACACATGAACCTTCTTCCAGGTTCCCACAACAAAACCTCACCTCAGAGCATATACACTTTTCAGAGCTGGAGGGTATCATGACCCTCATGACCCAGTGTCTCATTAGCAATTTAAAAAAGTTGTGTGCCTTCCTATAAAACAAGCCCCCTCTAATCTGGGCTCCATTAATAGGTGGGGAAGATCTTTCCAGTAGATTCCAGTTTCTAAATCTCTAGTGACTTTTCTCATCTAAAATCCTGAAAGAATACACACAACAGAGAAACAGAAGTGGTATCGTGCATCCATAGCCACATGGCACTTCAATGGAAGAGAAAGAAATGTGAAAAAGGGGGGTAGCCTGAGCAACCTAAAAGCCTTTTCATCACACATGATAAGTCAACAAGAAACATAAAATGTTTGTTCATACTTTGAAGCAGAGTGGGGAAGAATGTCTCCATAACACATTTCTGCAATCAGGGTCACCAAGTTTCCACATGGATATTGTACCTCCTCTAAGGGTCTGGTCCTCATTGGAAGCCTTCCTATTATACCCGTATAGTAGGTCTCGGAGTTGAAATACATGACATAGATTTCACTCTATCTTTGCTGCAACTTAAACAAGCATGTGATAAATCACCTCTTCCATGCCACCATTTCCTTACATTAAAAGGACATAATATAACCGACCCTTCAAAAGTCATAGGTTGACAAATGAGATGGCATACACAGAAAAAAAGAAATCACCATGGGAGAATGGAACATGACAATACGATACAACCTTTCTTGGAGCCAGCATCTTATAGAGCACTGAATTTAGAGTGAGAGGACCTGGGTTTGAATTCTGACTCTCCTCCTCTCTGTAGTGTGATTTTAGACGAGACGCTCTCTGATTCTTGATGTTATCATCTATAGACTAAGTGACTTTGAAGATCCTTTCTAGTTTTGAATCTGTGATTCTATGGCATCAGTTTCTTCATCTGTAAATTGAGTAGTCTGGTGATTCTAAAATTTAGTAAATAAAAATCTCTAAGCACTCTTTCAGATCTTATGATCTTTATATATCAAGATTGGGATGGTGGTGGTGACACGCAGTGATGGGTGGGGATTGTGACCAGGTTGTAGTGTTTAAAAAGAATAATAGACCAACAAATAGAAGAATTGATTATCCACTGGGCAAAGCAACAGCTTCCTCAAAGTTCCACTTCATTTCCCTTTCTTTCCTTTACTAGGGCCAGATTCTCCACTGGCTCAGTATTTCCTCAAAAGCCAACGTTAGGGGACAGCAACCTCCAGCTCCCTTCCTGGGCACTGGTTGTGACTAGAGGATGGGGAGGGGGGTAGAGGTGGGAGGACTGAACACAGGGTTGTTTGTATGCAGGCTATCTATTAGGACAGGCAGGAGAAGGCATGGACTCAGATTTTTCAGGCCGCACTGTCAGGATAAACTTACCATTTGCCATTAATGACTTTGACGTTATTAGGCTGGACAGAGGAATGTCTGTGTGAATCATTTTCAATGCTATTCCATATTCATAATGGACTAAATATAGTTGGAGGAATGGGACTGGCGGGCACACGCCTCCGGATGGTCATAGTGGATGACTCCAGACTCAAAATGAAATGCCAGCACTGTTCCCCTAACTCCCTGAGGGGTGTAGAAACCCATACCCTTCACTCCCTTAATGGGAAGATGAAACTAAGACATAGTTGTTAGGTTTTTACCCTTCTTCCCCATGGGCAAATGAGAATAACATTTCATCCAGGCCTAGGCATTTGGTTCTGACTTGTAGAGATTTACAGTATATCACTTCAGCCAGGGGCAGGCACTGTCAACCTGCCACTCCCCAAGGCCTTCTGTGTTTCACTTCAGTGCCAAAGCCCCAAGCTGTGTTTTTTCATGAAATGAGAAGGTTAATGATTTCAATTATGTAAAAGGGGCAAGAAGGTAAGGGTGGGTAAGGGGAGGAGGCATAATGGGGTGCAGCTAATAATTATAAACAAACTTTTTTTTCTTAGATGCAGAGGAAAGACAAAAGTAGTCAAAATGAGATATTTCCGGAAGAAGAATCTTTGGTATCCTTTCAGGGTTCAGACATAAGAATTCAGTTGTTGACTCCCACATTAAATTTGTAGGTTTGGGTGTTTCCTGGGGAGGGCAATGGAATGATAAGCTCACAGATATTGGAACTAGATACTAGATACTAGGATACTGGATACTAGGATATTAGAGATAATTTAATCACAGAATGACAGACATAGAATGAAAGGCAGGTACGTTAAAGATCTGTTAGGCAAGGCATGTCATTTTATGAAAGAGGAAATAAGCCCAAAGAAATGAGACACCTAAGGTCACATGAGTTTTAGTAGCAGATTCCCATTCCAGTGACTTTTCCACTATCCTAAGTTGTCTTTGCAACATCTTTCCACTTTTTAAAAAAGTGAAAATTGAAGACCATAAGAGGAAAAATCCCCAGGTCACAAAACTACTATTATAACAAATACCACAATACTGGATGAAGAGGGAAAGACAAAAATAGGTAGCTAAAGGAGATTTGTGCTTCATGACCTGAAAGGTCCCTTTAAACTTGACATCCTATAAGTCTATGGAACAAGACAAGAAGAGATGGTCTTGGGAGTCAGGAAGTCCTGGGTTCAAGTTCTGCCTATGACATATAGTGCCTATGTGACCAGGGACATCTCACTTAGCCTCTTGTGCTCCAGGCAACAGCAGGATTAGGAGGGTTCAACACCAAGAGTTCCCTGTACTGATGAAATCCAAAAAGAAAAAGATAGTCTCAGTGGCAGAGCAGCAAGTAAAACCTGGGATCTCCTGACTTCAAGATGAATGTTCTTTGCAACTACTGTCCTACCTCCAATTTAAATAATTGCTTGATACAGAAAGAAATAAGGGACAAGAATATAATCAATGACTACAGCAATGTGAACCAAAAGCACAGCAATAGCCTAACTCCAAACTAAATCTGATGTCTTTATAACGATCAAGGTTGGCCCCAGATAGGAGTTGTGAAATACACCTCCAATCTTCTCTTTTATTCTTTCAACATAGACAAGGATGGTGATGGAACACTGAAGCATTGTCTTTACGGAGAAGAAATAGTTTTTGTGTTTTCTTTTTCATCTCTGTCTTATTCTTTGATGCACAAGATGGTTTGCTAAGTTAAGGGTCGTATTTAGAAATGAAAGAAATGATCAAGTCGTCAGAGTGCAGCCTGAGAATGAACTAAATCCTCTCAACATTCTCACAGACAACTTTAAAATAGCACCTCAAATCAAATATTGAAGTGGTAGAGCCAACAAATGGGGGAAGGGAGACATTTTTCCAGCCTAAGACAACTTTGGAAGTCCACAGAAGAAGTATGTAACATTGGGATGGGCACAGGCCAGGAGCACAGCAGGACCCCAGTGGTGGGTCTCCAGCAAAAGAACTATATGAAACTATATGAAAATATAGCAATATGAAATATAGAAGCAATATGAAAAGAACCAGGCTGTGGTGGCAGCAGCAGCTTCAGGGGCTCTTGGCCCAGAAAGTAAGAGGGTAGGAGAAAGAGATTATGGGAAACTCTTTGCAGGCACTGGGTGCAGCTGGAATTGATAGGCAGCTCTATTGCCCATAAGAAATTCTGGGTTATAATTCCAAATTGGAGAGGACAAATAAGGGAGCAGGGACCTAATCATGGTTCTGGAGGCAGAAAGGCTAGCATGTGTGGCTACAAAAGAACACAGTACCTTGTCATAGTTCCAGGGCCAAGAAAAGTGCTAGTACTTGTGGCTGCAAAGAGTAGGGGCCCTTCCTTAGATCAGAGCACAGACCAGAACAGCAATGACCACACTTCTCTCAGGATAAAATAAACTTGGAAGCTCAGAAAACTTGCAGACCCCTCAGAACTAACTCTGAAAACTGCAGCACAGAAAAACCTGAACCTGGGTATAGTCTTTCCACCTGCAGGTGAATAGAGCCCAACTTTAACATAAAGTCCAAGGTGAAGAAATAGGATGGAGAAATGAGTAAGCAACAATAACAAAACTAACTTGATCATTAAAAGCTACTACAATGGCAGGGAAGATAAAGATATAAACTTAGAAAAAGACAGCAATATGAAAAGAACTATGCTTACCATCAGGGAAAGACATCAAAGTCAAGGCTTTTGTATGCCAAACATCCAAAATAAATATTCAATGGTCTCAGGCAATGGAAGAGCTCAAAAAGGATTTTGAAAATCAAGTGAGAGAGGTGAAGGAAACATTGGGAAGAGAAATGAGAAAGGAGAGAGATTCAAGAAAATCATGAAAAGCTGTCAACAATTTGCTAAAGGAGACTCAAAAAAAAATGGTGAAGAAAATAACACCTTTAAAAATAGGCTAACTCAATTGGCAAAAGAGCATCAAAAAGCCAATGAGTAGAAGAACGCTTTAAAAAGCAGAATTAGCTAAGTGGAAAAGAGGTTCAAAATCCCACTGAAGAAAATAATTTTTTAAAAATTAGAATGGAACAGATAGAGGCTAATGACTTCCTGAGAAACCAAGAAATTACAAAACAAAACCAAAAGAATGAAAAAATGGAAGATAATGTGAAATATCTCATTGGAAAAACAGCTTACCTGGAAAATAGATCCAGGAGAGACAATTTTAAAATTATGGGACTACCTGAAAGCCATGACCAAAAAAAGAACCTGACATCATCTTTCATGAAATTATCAAGGAAAACTGTCCTGGTATTCTAGAACCAGGGGCTAAAATAAATATTGAAAGAACCCACTAATCACCTTCTGAAAGAGATCTAAAAAGAGAAACTCCTAGGGACATTGTAGGCAAATTCCAGAGTTACCAGGTCAGGAGAAAGTATTACAAGCAGCTAGAAAGAAATAATTTGAGTATTGTGGAAATACAATCAGGATAAAACAAGATCTAGAAGCTTCTACATTAAGGGATCGAAGGGTGTGGAATAGGATATTCCAGAAGTCAAAGAAACTAGGACTAAAACCAAGAATCACCTACCCAGCAAAACTGGGTATAATACCTCAGGGGAAA
Source organism: Potorous gilbertii (assembly GCA_028658325.1). Lineage (NCBI taxonomy): Eukaryota > Metazoa > Chordata > Mammalia > Diprotodontia > Potoroidae > Potorous > Potorous gilbertii. The sequence goes on along the minus strand of CM053770.1, from coordinate 644,741,587 downwards.
ATGGTCTTTCAATAAAATAGAGGACTTTCAAGCGTTCTTGATAAAAAGACCAGAGCTGAAAAGAAAATTTTACTTTCAAATAAAAGAATCAAGAGAAGCATGAAAAGGTAAACAGCAAAGAGAAGTCATAAGGGACTTACTAAAGTTGAACTGTTTACATTCCTACATGGAAAGACAATATTTGTAACTCATGAAACTTTTTTCAGTATCTGGGTAGTTGGTGGGATTACACACACATGCACACACAGAGATCACAGGGTGTGTTGCATAGGATGGAATCATATCTAAAAACATGAAATTAAGGGGTGAGAGAGGAATATTTTGGGAGGAGAAAAAGAGAAATGGAATGGGGCAAATTATTTCTCATAAAAGAGGCAAAAAAAGGACTTTTCAATGGAGGGAAAAAGTGGGGAGGTGAGAGAAAAAACATGAAGCTTACTCTTATCATATTTGACTCAAGGAAGGAATAAAATGCACCCTCATTTTGGTACAAAAACCTTTCTTACAACACAGAAAAGTAGGGGAGAAGGGGATAAGTAGGGTGGGGGAAGATGGAAGGGAGGGCAATGGGAGGAGGGAGCAATTAGAAGTCAGCACTCTTGGGGAGGGACAAGGTCAAAAGAGAGAATAGAAGAAATGGGGGGCAAGATAAGATGGAGGGAAATATAGCTAGTCTTACACAACATGACTATTTTGGAAGTCATTTGCAAAACTATACATATATATGACATATTGAATTGCTTGCCTTACCAATAGGGATGGGTGGGGAGGGAGGAAGAAAAGTTGGAACTCAAAGTTTTAGGAACAACTGTTGAGTATTGTTCTTGCGTACCACTAGGAAATAAGAAACACAGGTAATTGTGTATGGAAATTTGTCTTGTCCTACAGGACAAAAGAGGAGATAGGGATAAGGGAAGGGAGGATGTTAGAAGGGAGGGCATATTGGTGATAGGGGTCATTAGAACGCTTGGTGTTTTGGGATGGGGGGAAGGGAGAGATGGGCAGAAAATTTGAAACTCAGAATTTTGTGGAAATGAATGTTGAAAACTTAAGAGAAATAAATAAACTTAATAAAAAGGAAATATTTTACAAATTAGAAATGGGCAAGTAGAAACTGATTCCTCCATGAAACTTTAATAAACAATAAAATAAAGTCAAAAAATGAAAAAAAAAGAAAAATGTGAAATATCTCATTGGAAAAAGAATTGACCTGGAAAATAGATCAAAAAAATTATTAGACTACCCCAAAGCCAGGATCAAGGAAAGAGCATAGACATCATGTTACAAGAAATTATAAAACCAAACAAAAACAAGTGCCCTGATAAGAACCATAGTGCAAAATAGGTGTGGAAAAAATATGTTGATCATTTCCTGAAAGTGAAATCCAAATGAAAATTCCCAGGAATGTTACAGTCAAATTCCAGATCTTCCAGATAAAGGAGAAAATATTTTAAGAGCCAGAAAGAAGTTCAAATACTATGCAGCCATGGTCAGGGTCACACAAGATTTAATCATTTCTACTTTAAAGGAGCAGAGGAGTTAGAATATTGTATTCCAGAAGGAAAAAGAGCTAGGTTTGCAGTCAAGAATAACCTCCGAGAAAGTCTGAGTATAAAATTTCAGAGGAAAAATGAATATTTAATGGAGTAGAAGATTTTATTCCTCATGGGAAAAAAACAGTTGAATAGAAAATTTTACATTCAAAGAGAAGACTTAAGAGAAGCACAAAAAGAAAATGTAAAAGAAAAATCACAAGGAGTTGTGAAATACACCTCTTCTTTTTATTCTTTTGATATAAATAATGATGGTTATGGAACACTGAAACATTGATTTCTGTCTGGGAAGGTGATCCATGGAACTCCCCCCAAATTTGTCATTATTAGAACAGTTAGAAGGAATCTGTAAAGACAGAGGGCACAAGTATGAGTCAATTATGTTGAGGTTATCTGCAAAAAATAATATGGAGGTCAGAAAGAGGGTTGTACTTGGAGAAAGGGGAAAGGAGAGATAGAATGGGGCAAATTTTCTCACACAAAGTAAACATGGAAAGTAATTTTTATAGTGGAGTGGAAAGTGATGGAGTGGTAGGCCATACATCTCACGCTCATTGAAATTGTTTCAAAAGAGGAAGAATGTGTATACAGATACACTCAGATGGGTTTAGAAATCTAGCAGAAAAGAAGAGATATGAGAAGAAAGATAAGGGGAAAGACATATTGGAGGAGGCAGTGATTGGAAACAAGACATACTTTTGAGAAGGGACAGAGAGAAATGATAAACAGAGGAAAATTAGAGGTGGGGGAATGCAGAGTTAGTCATCATAACAGTGAATGTGAATGGGTTGATATAGCCCTTTAGAATGGAAGTGGATAGCAGAATGTATGAGAAACCAAAATCCAACAATATATTGTGTACAAGAGACATATCTGGGACAGAAACACACATATATTTGAATGAAAAGCTGGAACAAAGTCTATTTTGCTTCAGCTGAAGTGAAGAAGTCAGGGACAGTAATAGTGGTCTCAGACAAAGCAAAAACAAAAATAGACCTAAGAGAAAAAGATAATCAGGGAAAAAACATTTTGCAAAAAAGTACCACAGACAATGGAATGATATAAAAAAATTGAAGCCAAGTTTATCTGATAAAGTCCTCATTCCCTAAATATGTAGGGAACTGAGTCAAATTTATAAAAAAAAAATAGGAGCCATTCCCCAAATTTATAAATGGTCAAAAGAAATGAACAGGAAGTTTTCAGTAAAAGAAATCAAAGCTATATATAGTCATATGAAAACACTCTAAATCACTATTGATTAGAGAAAGTCAAATTTAAACAACTCAGGTACTACCTCACACCTATCAGGAATGAAAAATTCTAGAGGGATGAGAGAAACTAGGTACATTAATGAATTGGTGGTGAAGTAGTCAACTGGCCCAACTATTCTGCAGAATAATCAGGAACTATGTCCAAAGGACTATAAAATTGTGAATATTTTAAGATCTATCATTACCACTATTTAGAGACTAAAGAAAAAGGAAAAGGACCTCTCTATACAAAAATATTTATTGTAGCTCTTTTTTGTGCTGGCAAAAGTTTTGAAGTTAAGTGGATGCTCATCAACTGGGGATTGACTGAACAAGTTGTGACATGTGATTGTAATGGAGTACTATTTTACTATAAGAAAAGGTGAGGGAGTTTCAGGAAAAAAAACACAAAAAGACATATATGAACTGATGTGAAATGAAGTGAGAAGAACCAGGAGGTCATTGTGCAGCAATGTTGCAAAGATGATCAGTTTTGAAAGATTTGGCCATTCTGCTCAATAAGTGATCCAAGACAATTTCAAAGGATTTATGATGAAAAAATACTACCCTTCTCAAAGAGAGAACTGATGAACTCTAAATGAAATTAAAATATGATTTTTCTCAGCTTTTTTTGTAATATGGCTAATATGGAAAGATGGTTTACATGATTTCACACATATAGTTGATATCATATCATGTACCTTCTAGGTGGGAGTGAGGAAGAGAATTTGAAATTCAAAATTTAAAAAGAAAAGAACGTTTAAAGTAAGTAAATAATTGGCACAAAAATAAAAATAAAATAAAAAATAAATTAAGGATATGTAAAACCAAAAGGTATCAATAAAAATGAGATTAAAGATTTACTTAAAGGGATTCATAAGCTTCCATTTTGTTTGAAATAAAGCATATTGCTTCCTATTAGTGGGAAAAATATGCAAACCCACATCAATACCACTAGTAACTGTTGGTGGAAAGATTTGAAGCCAAGACTTTGCCTTACTACCATGCCTACATGTCTTGGAGGGTGGGAAGGGAAAATCATACTATCTCTCTTAATGTTTGCTAGCAAATTCCATAACCCAGCAGGTGTAGTCAATGTTTCCTTCTATCACTGGTCAGACCGCAGAGGCCATCTTCACTGATAAAAATAAACTAGAAGAGGCAAAGTAAGAAACTGGAAATATTGTACTATAAAATACTTTAAAAGAGACTGCAGTATTAGTGCTTTCTAAGCTAGACAATAATGGGGTAGGAAACAAAATATTTCCAAGTAGGGATCCTGCCAGGATTGCATAAATAAATAACTGACTGGTTTGTAATAGTATCCATTTGCATAAAGCAATTAATGGTTTGCATGACTTTTAAAATTTTATTAATTAGATTAAGCATAACACTGCAATATTATTTGCTCCATTAAATGTCTGAGAAGTTTGTTCTTTGAAGATAGTGCAATGGTAAATTCCAGCCTAGACTTAAAATCACAAATTTCAAGTTATAGTACATATGTGTGTGTGTGTGTGTGTGTGTGTGCTACACATATAATATAGTTTAGATATTATCCTAACATTGAGGTAGATTTTCTGAAAATGAGAGACTGTTATGATACGTAAGGACAGAAGCGTGCTGGAGTCAATCTCTACAAGCTCCTGAGAGCACATCACTAAAATTTCAATGTGACCATTGACACCTTGGAAATCAAAGGCTACAAATCAGACCTTGATTTATCGTTTTGTTTATTGTCTAGACTTGAGAAATTTATAATAATACTGATTAAAATTAAAGTCGGAGTGCATAAATTCTCCACCCATCCATCCAGAAAGTCAGTCAATTAACCACTTACCAGCACATCTCTGCAGGAGAGTATTTAAGATTCACCCTCTTAGTGACTTCTGCCACTAAGAATGCCCAAAAAGGTAAAATTAGTTGTTAGAATAAAGGAAGATATCTCAGATTCAGTCAGAATACTTATGCTCTAGTTTGAGCTTTACCCCCTGTTACCTTTGTGAAATAAAGCAAGACACCTACACTCTCCATGGACCAGTTTTTTAAACTACAAAAGGAAATATTAATTCCTGTCCCACAGAGATAGTATGAGAAGTATGTGAGATAATCTATGGGAAAGCATTTTGAAAATTACATAGTACCATGCAAATGGAATGGATTATTGTGATACATCATTCAGAGATCACTTACCTGTCAACCTCAGTAATCTGGAATATACCCAAGACCAAATACAGAAACAAAAGGCTTCTGTGCAGCTAAAAGAGATATCATAAAGCCCAAACGCTCATGGAACTCCTCAAGTTTTCATTCATGAGTCTTTAGACAGCAGAAGCTCAAGAAGCTTGATTATTTGGTGTCCGAAACTATGGTGGATGAATGCATCAAATTAGAAGTGAGAATGAGATGCCAAAGGCAAAAACATTGATCCAGTTGAAAAGTAACAACTGAGAGCTGGCACTGAAGAGACAAAAGCTTTTATAATATTCAGGCAGAAAAGCAAAGCAAAAAGCATAGTAGTCCGGAATCATTTCATGTAGGTGCAAACATCTCCACACTATTCAGTCGTTATTGGTGGATGTTTATTAGAGCATAACAATGCAACTGACATAGTGACTAACCTCCGTCTTCAATAAGTGATTCAACTGTGCTTCGCAAACCCTTTTTAGGAAGGCAGGAGTAAAGATAATAAATGTATTTTAGGAAAAATTTCATCAAAAATAATTACAGTAAAAAGTTTTCTCACTAAAGTGGGTAACCTTTCAGTGATTTAGGAAATTAACCTATATCTTTGTAGTGTCATAGAATCTTAGAGGTGGAAGGGCTTGAAAGAGTTCCCTAATCCAGTGTACTTCTACAGTCCCTTCTATAATATGCTGCTACTTCAAGATGTTCAGTGAAGAAGAACCTTACTCACTTCTAAGGTTGTCCCATTATCCTGTTGAATGGCAGTAGTTTTTAGGGAATTTTTCCTTGTATTAAACTGAAATCTATTTCAATTATACAAAATGATACTCAATTCTTTCCTCTGGAGATAAGTAACACAATTCTAATCCTTTTTTTCACATGATGACTCTTGAAATATTTAGATTCCCCTATCAAGATCCCATCAGTCATTTCTCCTCGAAGCAAAATCCTTCAATATATTTATGAATGATACAATTTCCAGATTTTTCACCCGTATGGCCATCCTCCTTTAGATGTGTTCTAATTTACCGATACTTTGACAATTCGGTAACTCTATGATTGTATCAGTGTGGACATTCTCTTTGGTGATGTGAATCATAATGGACAGCTAGATGGTGCAATGGATAGAGAATCAGGAATCAGGAGGACCTGAGTTCAAATCTCACCTCAGACACCTGACACTCACTAACTGTGTGGCCTTGAACAAGTCACTTAACCCCAATTGCCTCATCCTGGGTCATCTCCAGTCATCCTGATGATGGCTCTGGAGGAAAAGTGAAGCTGGTGACCTGAACAACCCTTCCTCACTCAAAACAAAGTCAAGTGTAAGTCATGTCATTATTTCTCTGATGGCATGGTCTTCTTCGGCAACAAAGGGCAAACACAGACACATGAATCATAAGCCTTTACTCATTCCCTTGATCTCTTCAAGTTTTGTCCTTATGAAGGGGTTTATCTAGTCACATAGTTTTTAACAGTAGAGATAAAACTTCAACCTGGATATTATTCGAGGCTCAGAAGTTCTTGGAACCCTTGATGCAGTGAAAAGAAAGAATTTGGAGAAAGATAGTGTGGTTGTTCTGTTTCATTCTCAAAGAGGACTAACTTGACATCATTATGCTCGAGTAGTAGAGAAATAAAATTGAGTTCAAATCTCAGCTCCACTGTCCTCTCATTCCACCTACATCAGAAATGATCTTCCTGTCCATTGTGTAGTAATTCATAATTTCTCGATGTTGTTTCTCTAAGACTCCAGAGAGGTGGCCAGAAATATTAAGAAGGTGGAGTCTTGTCCCTCTTTCTCTCCCTCCTCCACTCCATAGACTCCAATAGTGCCCTGCTATCCCCAGGATCAACTAGAAAATTCTCTCTTTGGGCTTTTAAAGCCCTTTGTGAACATTCCTTTTGTGAGTTTTTCTCACCTTTCCAGTTCTTTTATTTCTTAGTGTCCAATTTATGTTCTGTGCTCCACAGACATTGACTGGCTTGGTTTTCCTCTCATATGACCTTCTATCTTTTGTCTCTGAATTTTCTCTGGCCTTCCCTTTTGTTTGGAATTATTTTCATCCTCAGGGTCATCTCTTAGCTTCCCTGATTTTCCCATCTTCTGCAAGATTTTCAAGTTTCCCTTAATGATAATTCCTTTTCTCTAAACGTGTATCCAATCTATTTTGTATAGATCTTTTTTGTACATAACTATTTGCATTCTTTCCTCCATTAGATTGTGAGACTTCTTGAAATCAGAGACTATTTTGTTTGTTTGTTTTTTACTTTCTTTGTATCCCCAGTCCTTAGCACAGTGCCTGACACATACTTGGTACTTAATAAATACTGGTTGACTATCACATTCTAAGACATTTTTAATTCCTTTTCTCAGTTACAGAGATAATTCTTTCCCCATGCTTCTGTGTCTGATTGATGGAGGACACATTTAGAAAGTTAATTAAAGGTATTGGATGTATGCAGAAGCATCTCCACAGATCTTCAGCCATGCATATCTTTGGATTTTCTTTCTTTTTCTTCTTCCTGTTCCCTGCCCACATCCTATCATCTCTCTTCCTTGCCCCCACAGGAGTGTTGGGAGACATAACTGTTTTATCTCTAATTGAACATAAAGCATTTCAAGCCCCACAGAGAAAATAAAATTCTAATTTATTTTAGAGCCCTCATTAATTTGCCACCCCTTTTCATTTATAACTTATTCTGCCTTCTTTTTAATATTACCTTTTCCCTGATGGATTTGTAAATTCTCCTTTAATTCCAATCACTCTCTTGGCAGACACTAACTCAATCTGTATTATGGCTGTCCTTACAATTCCCCTTTAAATCTTCCTGGTTAAGGGGAACTAGGCAATGACTTGGTTTATATAGAGAATTTACCTGAGTTCTGATTCCAGTAACAGAGTATCCAACTGTGTAGTCTGACCGTACCACCTCACGACTTGTGCCTCAGTATCCCCATATCAAAAATGAGGGTATTGGAACCTGTTTCTTCTGAGTCTGGTAAGTCTACTGGGATGATTAATTGGGATAGGTCACTCAATTTCCCCTTTCGACCTTTCAGGTGGCTACCCATTGTCCTATGAAGTTGCATGGAAAAAAAATTATGTTCACACCTATCTTATTTTCTTCTTTACTTGTACAATGGATAGAGGACTATCAATCAGAGGACTTAGGATCAATATTGCCTCTGACAGTAAATAGACCAAGCTAATATTTCTGGTCCTCAGTTTTTCCATCTAGGAGGTGGGTTAGAAGACCTCAGAAGGGGGAGGGACCACAGAGGTTCATTCCAACTTCAATCAAATGATTCTATACTTTCTCCATACCTTGTTTTATTTTTTTATCCTACTCTAATAACCACAATGCAATTGGTTTACCTTAGCCCCATGTTTGATCCGTGACTGGATATTAATCAGATATTTTGAGTTCCCTAGGGAATAGTGACATGGAAACATAACGTATTAAGAAATATTTTTTTTTGTCTCATTCATCTTCACCACTGCAACATACTTGCCTCCCAGAGTCACAGAATGCTAAAGCTGGAAGAGATCTTAGAGAACAATTAGTTTAGTTCTCTGTCTTACAGATAATTACATTGAGGCCCAAAGAAATTAAGTGACTCTTCTAAGACCATGTGTCTATTCAACGTGGTCAGGTCACTTGAATCCTATAGACTGGTGTTCTTTCCATTACAGAACATCATCCTTTGAACCTGACTTTCTTGTTTCTATTTATTTATCTATAGGCTTACTACATGCTCAACTGAACTTTTCAGTCCAAATGGGAGACAGCCATGCCCTGGTGCAGTTATTTTGCCACGTACATACATTGTTTCTGAAAGTGATATAACATGAAATATGACAGATTGCATGAAATAAAAATCTTACTGAAACTTGTTTTATTTTTCCTTTATCTTGATGGACTATTTGTGGATAAACCATAGTTTATCAAACCATAGTTTGATTCAACCAACTGGATTATTTAATGTGTTTGAAAGTAAAACACCTGAGAGTTTAGGAGTCATAGGGAATATCTGTCTCAGAACCCAATGGCTGTGTTGCAAGCATACGCCATATGTTCATCCCAATTATACTAACAGTAAAATATGAATATCTTGCAAACCATTCTTAAAGAATTAGAAAATATATTTCCATAGATTTTAAAGCTTTGTTTTTTAAAAAAAAAGTTATTTCTTAATATATTTATAAAAGCACTCTCTCTCCAAAGAAATTGTTCCCTTCCTTGCCACAAAGACTGACAGTTAAGCAAAACCAACTAACTAAATGACAATGTCTGACAGTGGATGAAGTCTTCTGCTCCCATTGCTTCCTGCCTCTCTACCAATAGGAGGGAAGTGAATTTCATTTTCTGTTTCTTGGACCAAGATTATCTATTGTAATTAATCTCAGTAGCATTTTAATGTTGTTTTTATTTACACTATAGTAGTCAAAGTGTATCTTGCTCTCTTGGTTCTACTTACTTACATGAGTTTTTAAAAGTATTCCAATATTTCTTTGAATTCTTGATATTCAGTATTACTTATACTATACCACAATGAAATTACATTTATATGGCACAATTCATTCATCAATTCCCTAATATGCATGTTTCCCTCTCCTTGCTTTCCTCTCTTCCTTTTCTCCCTTCTTCCCTCCATTTCTTTGTATTTCCTTTCCCTTCTCTTTTCTTTTCTTACCTTCCTTTCATTTTCCCTTTTTATAATCTCTTTGGGATGCAGCCCTAGAAATGATGTTACAGGATCAAAGGGTATGCATATTTTTATGGCCCTTTGGGCATAGTTCCAAATTACTCTCCAAAATGATTGGACCAGCTCATAGCTCCAACAACTTTCCCATATCTTCTCAAACATCTATCATCTTCCTGTTTTGTCATGTTAGTCAATCTGATAAGTGTGATGTTATACCTCAGAGTTGTTTTGATTTGCAACTCTCTAATCAATGGTGATTTAGAGCATTTTTATATGACCATAGATAGCTTTAATTTCTTCCTCTGAAAATTGCCTGTTCATATCTTTTGACCATTTATCAATTGGAGACAGCTTGTATTCTTATAAATTTGACTCAGTTTTCTATATATTTTAGAAATGAGACCTTCATCACAGACCCTAGTTATAAAAATTCTTTCCTAGTTTTCGACTTCCCTCCTAAACTTGGTTGCATTGGTTTTGTTTGTGCAAGAACTTAATGTACTCAAAATTATCCATTTTGAATTTCATAATGTTCTCTATCTCATGTTTGATCATAAATTTCTCCATCTCCTTGCTCCTTTAATTTGTTTATGGTATCAGTCTTTATACCCAAATCATGCACCCATTTGGACTTTATTCTGTTATATGGTGTCAGGCACTGGTCTATGCCCAATTTTCACCACACTATTTTTCTGTTTTCCCAGTACTTTTTTTTCAAACAGTGAGTTCTTATCCCAGAAGCAAGGGTCCTTGGTTTTATCCAACAGTAGACTGTTAAAATAATTGGATACTGTGTCTTGTGTACCTAATCTATTCCACTGATCTAACCCTCTATTTCTTAGCCAGTACCAAGTGATTTTGATGATTGCTGCTTTTTAATACAATTTGAGATCTGGTAGGAGTAGGCCACCTTCCCTAGCATTTATTTTCGTTAATTCCCTTGATATTCTGGACCTTTTGTTCTTCCACATGAATTTTGATATTATTTTTTCTATTTCCAGAAAATAATTTTTGGTAATTTGATTGATATGGCACTGAGATTATTTTCAACTAATTGAGCAAGTCAGTTGGTTTCTTTGGTGTTATTTGGATATTTCTCCTTCTACAATGTCTCTGGCGTACATCTCCTCCTTTCCACTCACGCAGGAACAACCAGTGTTCAGGCCCTAATCACCTTTCCCCTGGACTACTGCAATAGGCATCTAATTTCTGTGTCTCAAATTTTTTCCCCACCCTCATCCATCATCTACTAAGATGACAAAGTGATTTTTTCTAAATTGTTGGTCTAATCATGCCCTGCCCCCACCCCCAAAGAACTCCAATGGATCCTCATCTTTCCCAGGATTAAATAGGTTCCATTTGGCATTTAAAGCTCTCCATAACTGGACCCCTTCCTATGATTTCATCTTTAAACCATACTTCTCTCTGGGTTTCAGGTGTACTGGTCTACTAGTAGTACCCCAGACATGAAACTCCATCTCCTGTCCCGACAATTTTGTATTCACCATCCCCATTTAATTCCTGCTCACTTCTGCCTCTCAGTTCTCTTGACTTCTTTCAGTCTTAGCTCAAATTTTACCTTTAGCTGCATGCTTTTCCCATTTCCTCTAGACGTTAATCCCTTCCTTTAAAAAAATTACATTGATCTACTTTTTAAATATCTCATGTCTACCTAGTTATTTATATGTCTTCCTCATTAGAATGTGAGCTTCTTGGTTTTGCATTTTTCTATATCTCCAATACCTAGCACATAATAAGAACCTAATAAATGGTTGCCTGATTAGACACGATCTTTTTGTCAGTATTTTCAAGCTGGAAGGAACCTTAGATATTATCTAATCCACTTCATTTCACATCTAATCCAATCATCCTCATTTCACAAAATAGAAACCAGGGACCAAGAACTGAGTGACTGTTCATGGATATACTCTATTAGCAGCAGAAATGGCATTAAAAGTCACCACACCTGTGAACTTTTCTTTCTCTAATATTCTTTTAATTGCACTATGCTGTCTCCCACCATGCCACAATTCATCCTGCCTCTCTTGGGATAGGTCAAATAAAGTGGTACTGGAGGAACTGCATAGTTCCTTGAAACTTCTAAGTGTCCCCACCTTCTCAGTTTCTGGATGTCTTACCTGCTTTCATCTCTACCATAATGGTATACCTGAAGACCTGAGTTTTCTGATACATCTCTGTGGTCAAAGATGAAATCTCTCTTTTTCTGGACATTAATTTTTGCATTGTTCACCCCCATTTCTCAGTGTGTTATAGCTGAAGGACAAAGCCTTCTTTCACTTGTATGTTTTATTTTTCAGGCTTTCAGAATATAAAAGAAATGTACCAAAGGGTTGAAATGAACTCTGTAGTGATTTGTTTAATACAGAAAGAAAAAAAAGATGCAAAGAAATTTTTTTTTAATAAAAATACAACCCTACCAGGATTTGGACTCATTATTTCAACAATATAAGGTAGGAATGAGACAACAATCCTTGATTACCATCCATGTGAATTTACAGGTGTTAATTAGCCAACTGAGGGACCATCTATTGTTCCCCAAACACCATAAAAACATTGAGAATAACAGGAATTCAATCAAAGGGCATTCCCCAGCTCATATGAAGACCTATATATATGCACAATTTCATGCAAATCAGGTTTAATTTACTATATGTGTTCTTACTTCCACTGAATTTGGCAAAAAGAAATTAAGATGCATATTCTTTTGCTTCTGGTGAAATCCTCTGTGGTCCAAACATAGGCATGCAAAAAATGTTATCTTCCAAATTGGTGCCCAGGATGACAGCCATCTGGACACTGGAAAAAAGCATAAAATAAATATTTTGGTCAATGGCATTAATTAGGAGTTTTCCTATAGGAATCAGTCTATTTATTAAAATCAATTAAACAAACATTAATTAAGTACTTATTATGTACAAAGCACTAAGCCTAAGGCTGGGGATACAAAGACAAAAATGAAAAAGCTGCTCCTCTCAAGGCGTTTATTTCTATTGAGTGTGACGCACATGCTGATCAGTAGAGAGAAAATAAAAATAAAGGACTTTGAAGAGGGAGAGAGAATTAAGGATGAGGGAAAGCTTTGGGTAGAATATGGCACTTGAGCTGTGCCTTGAAGGAAGATAAGTATTCTAAGAGCCCAGAAGGGAGGAGTGTGTGCCAGGTAAGGGTAATCCCATACACAAAGACAGAGATTGAGTGTTATACAAAGAGAAGAGCTAACAGTTCAGTATGGCTGGAATGTAGAATGAGTAAAAGGGGTAAATACAAGTGAAACGGTTGAAGACCTCAGATTTCAAGCTAAGGATGTCCACATTTTATTCTGAAGGCAATTGGGCTGCTCCAAAGAGCAAGGTGATAATGTGGTCATATTTGCTTAAAGATATTAATTTGACGACTCAATGGAAGATAGAATGGAAAGGAAAAAGACTAAAAACATGGAGATCACAGAATCTCAGGGTTAGAAGTTGTGAGGACTGAAATTTACAACATGTATTTGAGAAATAATTTCTTACACAATATACTTCAAGAAGTGGTCATCCAGTCTTAGCATATTGCTAATGACATGACATACACTTGACTTTGTTTTGAATGAGGGAGGGCTATGCAGGTCACCAGCCTCACTTCTCCTCCAGAGCCATCTGGATCCAGTGACCAGATATTCATCAGGATGATTGGAGATGATCCAGGATGAGGCAATTGGGGCTAGGTGGTGCAGTGCATAGAGCACCAGTGCAGGAGTCAGGAGGACCTGAGTGCAAATCCCACCTCAGACACCTGACACTCACTAGCTGTGTGACCTTGGGCAGGTCACTTAACCCCAATTGCCTCATCCTGGGTCATCTCCAGTTATCCTGATGAATTTCTGGTCACTGGATCCAGATGGCTCTGGAGGAGAACAGGTGACCTGCACAGCCCTCCCTCACTCCAAACAAAGTCAAGTTCAAGTCACGCCATCATTTCTCTGATGGCATGGTGTTCTTCAGCAACGAAGGATGAACACAATTGCTAATATGATAAAAACATACTGCCACCTGGGAATGTCTCTGTTTTGAAGTATTTTATTTTGGGGGTTTTGTTTGTATGTAACACCTGAAGTTTCTTCCCAACCCCTGGGATCTCCGATATGGATACTCTCTCTCTCCACTGAGTTTTGAGGTACTCAGTGCCTACTCAGTAATTCAAAAGCCCCCACCAATATATTTACTTTTGTCAACTAGCTGGAGGGAAGTTTAATATTAAAAGAACCCCACTTAATCCAAAGTGAGAATAAGAAGACTCTAAATATATATATGGGTTGTTTTCATTCACAGATTACCAGTGTTCAAATATAGGACATACCCATATAGGATATAGAAAGGAGAAGCAAATTTGGCTAAAGAATATATATGAAAGTGCATGCGCCAAAAATCAGGACAGACAAGGCAGATGTGTGCCCAGACAAACACTTAGGATTGTTGTGCTACAAATATTCTCTGGAGATACCATCCCTATCGTTTTTTAGCATTCTCTGGTAGACACTCTATCTACTCTCCACTAGGCATTATAGTGTCTCTGGGTCAGATATCCCACTGATTTTGTAGTCAATACTGTTCTGTGCTGTCTTGGCAATAACAAAAACTACCAGGCTCTTTTGCACTATCCTGACTGGGGCAAAGTTTTCTGTTTCCCACCATATACATCAAATTGAAATCTGACTCTTCCGAACTTTTCATCGGTTGCTACCAGTTCTGCCCTCTCGGGCCAATAAGAGCTAGTGTGGGCCCTCTTCTACATGTAGATCCTGAAATAATTGTAGATACCTCTGATGTCCCTAAGTTTCTCTTTTCCAGGTTAAGTAACCCCAGTTCCACAGTCCTATGGCATGATCTTGAGACTGACATTCTGGTTGATGTCATCTGCACGTGATTCACTTATCAATGTCCTTCCTAAAATGCAGCACCCAGAACTAAAGAGACTGTTATAGACCCAAACTGACCATATCAATTTGGAAGAACCAAAGCTTCCCCAGACCTGGACACAGCCTTCCGGTTCTGGTCATACTATCACATTAACTTTGAAACTCCATATCACACTATTGACATGCCACTCTTTAAAACTCCAAGGCAATTTCCTCAGAAAAATTGTAATCTAGAGATACCCATCAGCCAATTTTGTTCTCATGAACTTGACTTTTAGAACTTCTCTGTAAGAGTATACACTTTTATTAAATTTAATCACTAAAATAAGAGTAATATTCAAATTTGCCAAGATCTTTCAGAATTGATACTTTTATATTAATTTTCAAGGTTCTTTCCTATATGAATTTTCATCAGATCTGTGAGAGTTAAATTCTTGCTATTTTCCTCCTTTTGTGCATGTGAATATTGAAGCAAATTATCAGGAAAAATAAGTTAAGCCTGATTCTCCTCTTTGAGTTCTTAAGTGTGTAGCCAAAGAAAAAGGAAAAGATGTGGTGAACCTTAAAGTGATAATAAATGTGAATTATCATTACTGCAATATAACCATAAAACTTAAGAGATATAATGAGCTTTTATCCTATCGCAGTCACTGGGCAGAAGGGATGATATACAACGATCTTGCAGTAGGTTTTTGCAAGAATTAAAGCATCGGATGACAAGCTTTATTTTTTTAAATCTCACTTCATGGGAATTATCCTGGCAATAATAGAAATGTGATTGGCTGCTCTTGATGAACAGTTTTAAAACTTTGGTGTTCAAATTGTGTGTGATGATTTAGAGTCCCCCAGGTGCTCCACCTGTATTTTTAGAGTTTATTTTGTAATAATGTTGCATTTGTATTTTTGAGGGGGCCTGATGTTCATAATTTAATTATGCTAGTTAAATATATTTTTTAAATCAGGGAACATGTGGGATTTTGCCAGTTGTATCTTTAAAAATTACAAAACATATGCATGTAGACGAGGCAGGCAATTCCCTGAGCATGACAATCAGTGCATGGTGCTCTGATTTACTCCTATTATCTGACATCAAAATTTGAATAATTTTTTCTCTCCACTTAAATCCATTTCCTCATCTTTCCTTCACTGTCATTGAACCTCTCTATGAACAACAGAGGGACAGCTAGATGGTGCAGAGGCAGCTGGGTCGCACAGTGGATAGAGCTCCAGGCCTTGAGTCAAAAAGACTAGAGTTGAAATCCAACCTCAGACACATAGCTATGTGACCCTGAGCAAATCTCTTAACTCTGTTTGCCTCAGTTTCCTCATCTGTCAAATGATCTCAAGAAGAAAACGGCAAATCACTCCAGTATCTTTGTCAAGAAAACCCCAAATGGAGTGAAAAGGAGTCAGACACTATTGAAATGACTATACAACAAGAGTGTGAACCACAGGCGCTATTAACCATCAATAACTGCTAATTCCTTTACAGGCAATCCTTGCCTCCCTTGGAGTGGCTAAGTGAATAGAATATTGGTCTTTGGGTCAAAAAGACATAGGACCGAATTTCACCACAGATGCTTATTGGTTGTGTGGCTTTGGACAAGTTACAACCTCTCTCTGTCTCAGTTTCCTCATTTGTAAAATAAGGATAAAAACATCACCTATCTCCCAGCGTTTTTGTAAGAAGTAATGGAGACAGTACGTATATACCCTTTTCAAGCATTAAAAGCTGCTATTAGAAATGGCATTGTTCTGTCTTCTCGGATGCTGCTACTTTTTCTTCCAGTGGTAAGGATAACACTTAGTTTCTCTATCCAATCTAGTATAGAACAAAAATGTATTGGTTAATGGCCTTATCAGCTGACTCAGAGATAGGTAGAGAGTATTTGCGTAGTCTTTTCTGAGGGAGGCTGTATGTTACATGTAAAGAACACTACACTCAATCATTAGAAACTGGGTTTTAGATAGCCCCGATATAGAATAGTCATCTTGTTTTGCAAGTCACTTCTCCCTGTGCCTCAATGTCCTATGTAAAATGGAAATACTTAGAACCTTCCTGACAGGGTCCATGTGGGTAAAAATTTGTAAATGTAAAGTGTTATGTGTGAGTTTTGGATATTTTGATGCTAAGGCTTGGGACTGAATGATCACTGAAAATGCTAATAGAAAGTTGAGAGAAATTTGCTTCTGAGAAGATTGTCAGTTAGCAAAATTTATTAGGCACCCATTGTATCAGGCACTTTGCAAAGTTCTGGGGATAAAAATAGGAAAAAAGTATATCCTTTCCCTCAAGGAGTTTATAATCTATTAGATTATGATAGATTATATATAGGGAAGATGATACATAATAAGAAGTTAAAAAGTGGGTGCTAGGGGAAGTCACCCAGGCTGGGAGCATGATGAAGTTCAAAAAGAGAAGAGATAGGTCGGAAGGAAGAGATATGTGACCTGGGTGTCTTTCTCAGACATTCTCAGAAGAACTTATTGCTCTGCTCTCCAAAGAGAGTGGCCTCTGCAAACAGAGGCACTGATGAAGTATGAGTACCAAGGTTGATACCATCTTGCAGGATGATGTTCTTGTTGACTGAGGTTTCTGGGGGCAAACTAGCAACATCTCAAACTAGAAAAAAAAGAATGACCTATCTATAGCTGATTATCACAATGGACTAGTCAAAAGATGAATTACTGTCTGTTTCTCATTATTGACTTTGTTGGTTAGTCAGGAGTGAGATACTAGCCTCAGTAGGACTCTTTTTCCTAGCCAAGTTATTTGTCTACCACCAAGAGGTCACACAACTGATGCACATCCTATTGACACTCATAGAAACATTTATCTAGGGTTTGGAGTGATATCAAATGTCATATAATCCAACTCTATAATTTTTCAGATAAGGAAACTGAGGACGATGAAGGTTAAGTGACTGGCTCAAGATCACACGAACATTAAACATCAGACACAGAATTTGAATCCAAATCTGCTAACCATAGAACCTGAGTGCTTTCCAGGGACTCAGAAGGAAAGAGGAATTTGGACAAGGAAAGCCTTTTCATTGACCTTGAAACTGAAATATTAATCACCAGATTTAGAACTGAAAAGATCCTAGAGTCAACCCCACCCCTTTATATATGGTGAAAATTTGCCTAAGGTGCCAAAGAAAACAAAGAGCAGAGCTGGGGTGGTTCTAGCTGCTCTGGGTCCAGCCTACATCTTTCCCCTTCACTAATTTGCCTTATAAAAGAAGAAGGAGAAAGAAGAGAAAGAAAATAAAATATCTATTTAAAATAAAAAAGCAGAAGTCACTGTGAAGTGAAGGGGGAGGAGAGAGGAGAGGGGAGAAGCAGTTTCACAGATTTGAGGGTCCATTGGCTTGAGGATTAGTATCATTGTTAGATGACTGAGTTTTATTGTTTTCAAGTGTAAATTGACCCAGGACAGAGCAGCTGCTGCCTATCAGCAAGAGAACAGATGACTGGCGAAGAGCCCAGGATAAGGGCAAACATGATTTGGTTTTTTCCCCCTGGTCCAGGTTTGTCTTTTTTTCCTTGACTAACAGTGAGTTAGGGCATATGCATAGAATGCATTGAATAGGACGGTTGAAAGTAACATTCTGGAGCAGCTTAGTGTATCCGTCAGACTCTAGGGATGGAGACTGCCCAAACAATATAGGCAGATGGATGTCTAGCTCCTAGATGAAGGGCTCTAGGGTAGGCAATTCCTCATTGACCTATCCCATGATCTCTCCACCTCTATAATCATAAAACATTTTTCTAACAAACTGGCAACAAAAGATTGTGATTGCCTTGTTCAGGTCTAATTATTGACTCTAGACCTTACAAAAAGGAGTTATATTTGAATTTATCTTTAACCAGGACTATTGACAATGATTTTGGCTGAATTGATAAGTCATTTCATTTTAACAAACATTCCATTAAGGACCAACTGAGCGAAGACCACTATGCCAGGTACCAGAAGTCATACAAAGACTCATATAGCATTTAATAATAATAGCTTGCATTTAAGTACTTGATCATATTATATAATTTGACCTTCACAATAATCATGGGAAATAGATAAACCCTCTGTCCCAATATACTAAGGAAGAAACTGAGAGAGATAGAGGTTAAGCGATTTGTCTCAGGATCACATAGCTATTAAGTGTCCGAGGCTGGATGTGAAGTCAGGTTTTCCTGACTTCAAGTCCAGTACTCCCTCCACTGTACCACATAGCCCCTTTATTAAATAAGATCATTTAGTACAGCTTTCTTATTTTTTTAAGTAAAAAAATGACACCCAGAGAAGTAAAATATCTTTCCTAAAGTCAGAGATGCTACTGCTGATCAAGTGCAGACCATATTCACTGAAAAAGGTCAAGTGCTGTCAATCCCATAATTCACCCAATAAGAGAAGGTGCTCTCAGGTTGGCAAGCTCTCTGTGATGCCCTCTCTTATCTTGCTCTAATCCTATTGAAGTTAACAACCCTAGTCTTCTGATATTGAGATTTTAGGTGTATTGTATGTGTGTGTGTGTGTGTGTGTGTGTTTGTGTGTGATCCATCAGCCTCCATTCACAAGGAGGAAAATGCAAAAGAAAAATAAAACTTGCTCATTCTTATTCTTTCTGCATTTGAGTTTTATTTCTTAAACTTGGCATAATCAGGTCTAATTTTGTACTCATTATAATAGAAAAGAAATAAAATCAAATATATTTCACACAATTCAAACTGAGTGTGAAACAACATGTTATGTGAGATCTTGTGGAAAGATTTTTACCAAAACTAGAGATCAGAGAATCATTTATGGAAGAGGTGACATTTGAGTTATATTTTAGAAGATGGGTAAAAATTTTAAGTGCAAAAGTGGGATGGGGGATATGGGTCATTCCAGAGACCAGGAACAGTGAACAAAGGTACAAAAATGGGTAAATATAAGGTGTTTTGGAGGGACCATAACATGCATGAAGGGTAGTAATATACATAAGGCTATGAAAGTAGGGTGAAGCCTATTTTTAGAGGACCCTAAATGGGAGTCACTGGTGGTATTTGATCAGAAGAGTAACATGGCTAGCAATGTACATAAAGGAGATCAAGTTCACAGCTTTATGAGGGACATATTGTAATATGAAGCATGGAAAAAGGATCCCTGTCAAAAGGTCACCATAATAGTTGAGGCAGGCTGCAATAGAGGCTTGTACCAGGGTATGGGTAGTGTGACTAGGGAATATAGAAGACAGAAAAAAAAATATTGTAGAAGCAGACTCAATATGATGATAAACGAATTAGATTTGAAATGTGAGAGAGAAGAGTCCAAGGGAACACCAAAGTTTCATATTTGTTGGACTGAGCAAATAGTGGTGTCATAGCAGACTGCTTAAATATTGTGATTAGGAGGAGGATGGGCTTAGGGCAAAGATAATAAGCTGGGTTTGTGACGTGGTGGATGTAATGAAGAAAAGCAATCTAACCAGCTGGTGATACTGTATGCAACAGTACTCAGTAATCCATAACATATGCAATAAATTTGGGGGAAGTGATTTCCAATTGCACGTAGTTTGGCTGCCACAATCAGACATAGCTAGCATAGAATAATGTAAGTGAGCATGAGTTCTAGAGTCATACACTTGCATTCAAGACCCAACTGATGATTGCTACTTATGTGATAATGAGCACGTCACTTAAACATCTTGGGCCTCAGTTGTCTCATCTCAAAAATGATGCATTAATAATTTAATGTCCCTTCTAGCTCCAGAGAGTTCATAAGAGAAATATCATAAGGGACACATCCCTTACAAAAGTCATTTTTTCATAAAATTGCCATACACCTCTAGGATTGGCATAGCAATAGCACAACCTCTCTACAAAGAACCAGCAGGCTATGACGAATCACTGAAGAAGCAGTACAAAATATGGCGTATCATTATCAAGTGTGGAATCATCTACTCAACTGGATCAGTGATTTAATTATTTAAATTTAGAAGTTCACAAAGGTGCAGATCCTAAGCTATACGTGTGTGTTTATGTATGTATGGGTGTGTATGTCTTCTCAACCTCTGTAAACCTTGTCATGTCCACTCATGATTACAGCACAGAGGGTCTGCCCAGAATTCTAGGAGTCTTTCTCCCATTTCCCTGATATTGCTGATACTAGTGAGGGCCGTTATCTGTAGCTCACTCTCACTATTTGACCAGTTCAGCTTCACTTCCTAATTACTCATTTCCTTGATAATATATTATACTTCTGTTTTTCCAAGTTCTTATTGGTTTTATGTTGTAATCTCCTTCTACTCCATTATATGCTTCTCCTTTGTCCTCCAAGTGATATTAGGTTTTCTTCAGAAACTGTTTTATCCCATCTCCTGCTATTGTATATACAACAAGACTGGTAGGATGTTGGTACTAAAAAGATAGGTCTTTATTTCTATGGAAAGCTGAACTCCATTAATGAATTTTGATGTATCTTTCTAGGTATTCGGTAGGTGCTATTTTTTTTTACAACCTATGGTGAGATGTTGCATAATTTAATAATAATGTTTGCTACTACCTCCACTACTACTATATCAGGCTTTTCCATTATCTTTTAAAGGCTTTAGAAAGTGAAATACCTTTCTGCTAATCCTAAATTTTAAAGAATTGAGATTCCTAGGCTTTCTAGAGGATAGAGAGGTGAAGAAGTCTCATTAATCTGAAAAGGGAGCTCTGCAAATAAAAATATTATGGAATAAGATTGGCAGAATAAGCAGTAAATCACCATAAGCCTCCCATATTCACCTCTAAGTAAGATAAATAGTTCCCTGAAACAAATTCTGGAACAGTAGAATCAACAAAAAGATGGGTGAAGCACTCTTTTAGCACCAAGAAACTTGGAAGATCACCAAGAAAGATCTGTATCACTCAGGCAAAAGGAGAATGCAGTCCAGGACAGGAGGCATCTCATCCCATTAAACCAGCTGTAAGCCCCGCTGCTGAAAACCAATGGGAGATCTTTACCCCAGTGTAATGGAGAAGGAGAACCTCAACACAAAGACCCCACCACCACCACCACATGCCTCAGCATAGCCAGGGAAACAGGAAGACTCCAACTCCAAGAACCACCACATGCTTCAGCATAGCCCAGGGGAATCAGACAGTCTCCAATGGCCAGACAGCCAAGTGTTTCAGTGTAGCCACTGGGAAAGAGAGAAACATCCCACTGGCCTCAGCACACACCAGACCCCAGCACTAGGACCCCAGCTCAGCATTATGTAAGCTACTAGACCCCTACAGCCTCCAGTAGCACTAGCCACTCCTCCATTTAACCCCTCAGCACAGTACCAGATACAAGGGTCCAAAATGAAACTCAAGGCAACATCAGTGCAGCGCCAGGTAAACAGCTAGTCTCTGCAACACCTGGCACAAGAAACCTGAAACCATTTGCCTTTCATCACAGAGCAGAAATCAAATTTAAGAAAAAGGGAAAAAAGTCTAAAAAAGACAAAGTGACAACAAAAATAATCTGACCATAGAAAGTAATTATGGTAACAGGGAAGATTAAAACACAAACTCAGAAGAGGGCAACAATGTCAAAACACCTATGGGCAAAACCTCAAAGAAAAATGGGAAGTGGTCTCAAGCCAAGAGAGAACTCATAAAAGAGCTCAAAAAGGAGCTTAAACATCATATAAGAGAGGTAGAAGAAAAAATGGGAAAAGAAATGAGAGTGATGCAAATGAATTATGAACAGTCAACGTCTTATAAAAAGAGGGCAGTTGCTTAAAAAAAGTAGAACTGGCCAAATGGAAAAGAAAATACAAAAATCTACTGATGAAAATAACTCCTTAAAAAGTACAATTGGCCAAATGAAAAAGGAAGTACAAAAGATAACTGAGGAAAACAAATCCTTAAAAATTAGAATTGTGCAAGTAGAAGCTAATTACTATATGAGACATCAAGAACCAACCAAACAAATTTAAAAGAATGAAAAATAGAAGAAAATGTAAAAGACTTCATTGGAAAAATAACTGACCTGAAAAATAGATCTAGGAGAGACAGTTCAGAATCATTGGACTACCTGAAAACCATAATCAAAAAGAGGACCTGGATAGCATCTTTCAAAAAATTATCAAGGAAAACTCCTTTGATATCCTGGAACCAAAGGGCAAAATAGGCATTGAAAGAATCCATTGATCACCTCAGGAAGGAGATCCCAAAAGAAAAACTCCAAGAAACATTATAGCCAAATTACAGAAGTGTCAGGTCAAGGGAAAAATACTTCAAGTGGTCAGAAAGAAGCAATTCAAATATTGGGGAGCCACAATCAGGAATACACAGCACTTAGCAGCTGAAATGTTAAAGGATTGGAGGTTATGGGGAATGGGGCAAAGTAGCTAAGACTACAACCAAGGATCACCTACCTAGAGAAATCAAGCATAATACTTCAAGGGAAAAATAGTCATTCAATGATAAGGAAGGATTTCAAGCTTTCATAAGATGACCAGAATTGAAAAACAACAACAAAATGATCTCCAATATCAAGACCCAAGAGAAGCCTAAAAATGGAAAAGAAAACATCAGATGAACTATTTACATCCTTACACGGGAAAATGATACTTGTCATTCTTTTTTTTTTATTTTCAATGTTCTACAATCACTTCCACATATTGTAGATTTTTCCCATCTCTTCCCCACTCCTCCCTCCCTCTCCACTCCATCCCTGAGATGGCATACAGTTTTATGTAGGTTGTACACATATATTCCTATTAAAAACATTTTCACCTTAGTCATGTTGCATAGAAGAACTAAAATGAATTGGAGAAATCATAAAACAAACCAAAACATAATACAAAAGAAAATAATCTGCTTCATTCTGCAATTGAATTCTATAGTTCTTTCTCTGGATGTGAAAAACATTTTGCCTTAAGAGACCATTGGGAATTATTTAAGTTGAAGTTTACCAGAAAAATTCCTCACACTCTGTGGTTGTTGCTGTGTACAGATACTTGTCATTCTTAAAAATTGTATCACTAATAGCACAGGTAGAAGCAACATACAAAGGGTATGAGTATAGGAGGGAATTTGAGGGAATGACATAAAAATAATTAATGAATGAGAAAGAGGAGTACACTGGGTACAGAAGGAAGGGAGAGATAGAATAGGCTAAATTATTTCACATGAGGCACAAAAGACCTATTACAGCGTAGGGGAAAATGGGAAGGTGGGAGATGGACATCACTTGCATCAGTATTAACTCAAAGAGGAAATAATATATATAATCATTTGAATATAGAAATCTATCTTACAAGGAAGTAGGAGCAGAGGAGATTAAGTAAAGTGGGGTGGGGGGAACTAACAGAAGGGACAGCAGATTGGGGAAGGTGGTAGAAACAAAACACTAGTGAAGAGGGAAAGGATGAAAGGAGAGGACAAACAGTAGGAAAAGTGGGATGGAAAGAAATACACAGTAATCATAACTGTGAACATGAATGAGATCAACTTTCTCATAAAATGGAAATAGATAGCAGGGTGGATCAAAAACTCAAATCCTATAATATGTTGTTTATAAGAAACACACTTAAAGCGGAGAAACATGTACACAGAGGAAAGGGGCTGGATTATATAATCTGTTATACTTAAGCTGAAGTAAAAAACAACAGCACAGGTATGGTGATCCTGATCTCAAACAAAGCAAAAGCAAAAATTTGACCTAATTAAAAGGAAATTACATCTTGCTTAAAGGTATCTTTGACAATGAAGTAATATCAATACTAAACATATATGCATCAAGTGGCATAGCATCCAAATTCTTAAAGGAGAAGTTACATGAGTTATAGGTTCATGAACAAGTGAGAGATAGAGAACATTATGAAATACAAAATAGATAACTTTAATTATATTAAATTAAAAAGCTTTTGCACAAACAAAATCAATGCAACCAAGATTAGAAGGAAAGCAGAAAACTGGGAAACAATCTTTACAGCAAATATTTCTGATAAAGGCCTTAATTCTCAAATATATACAGAACTGGATTTACAAGAATACAAACCATTTCCTAATTGATAAGTGCTCAGAAGATATGAATATGCAGTTTTCAGATGAAGAAATCAAAGCTATCTATAAGCATATGAAGAAGTGCTCTAAATCACTTGAATAGAGAAATGCAAATTAAAATAACTCTAAGGTATCACTTCACACCTATCCAACTGTTAATATGATGGAAAAGGAAAGTGATAAAAGTTGGAGAGGATGTGGGAAAATTGGGACACTGATGGTGTTGGTGTAGTTGTGAAATGATTCAATCATTCTAGAGAGCAATTTGGAACTACGCCCAAAGTGCAATCAAACTGTACATACCCTTTGATCCAGCAATACTACCACTGGATCTGTAACCCAAAGAGATCATAAGAAAGGAAAAAGACCTACATGTGCAAAGATATTTATACAAGTCATTTTTGTGGTGGCAAAATATTGGAAATTGAGTGGATGCTCATCAATTGGGGAATGGATGAACAAGTTGTGGTATAGCAATGTTATAGAATACTATTGTGAAATAAGAAATGATGCACATGCAAATTTCAGAAAAACCTGAAAAGACTTGTATGAACTAAAGCAAAGTGAAATGAGCAGAACCAGGAAAACACTGTACACAATATCAGTAACATTGTGTAACGATCAACTATGAATAACTCAACTTTTCTCAGCAACACAGTGATCTAAAACAGGTACAAAGGACTCACAAAGGAAAATGCTATTCTCATCAAAACAAAAGCCTGATGAACTCTGAATACAGATCTAAGCATACTTTTTACATCTTTATTATGTCTAATTTTTCCTTTAGATCTATTTCTTCTTTCACTACTAATGTTGAAATATGTCCTATATGATAGCACATGTATAACCTATATGCCATTTTAGGAAGAAAGAAAGGGAGGGAGAAAAATTTGGAACTCAAAATCTTGTAAAAATGAATGTTAAAAATTGTGTTGTTTTATAATTTGGAAAAGAAATAAAATACGGTTTTAAAAATGTAAAAAAACCCTGAATGAAAAAAGAAAAATACCATATTATATATTTTGGAGATAGCTCCTTTGTGTGTGTGTGTGTGTGTGTGTGTGTGTGTGTGTGTGTGTGTGTGAGAGAGAGAGAGAGAGACAGAGAGAGAGAGACAGGGACAGAGACAGAGAGAGACACAGAGAGAGTATGTGTGCATGTTTTGTTTTGTTTTGTTTTTGAACAGAGACATTGGCCAGGGAATCTCATTCAGTTGATTGCATTAACAAAAAAACCCCACCCCCAAAAATCTACCACTACCACCTTATATTAATTAGCTCATGGAGCCCTTATATTGTGATGTGTGTTTGGGGCCACTGTAGAATGAACATTGTCATGGAAATATGTTTTGTGGGACTTGTTAGCACAGATATTATTTAACTAAATAGCTTTTAATGACTCCTTCTGAGCCTGCTGCATCTGTTGGGCAATTTATTTTATAGTTGGGGACTTTAAACCTTCTATTTTTTAATGTAATCAACCCAAGTGGCCCATTCAGAACCCAGGAAGGTTAATGGAGTGTCCGTGTGTTCTGGTCTGATTTAAAATAATGGATGTTTTCTTTCTCTATCAAGAATGATATCAGAGTCCAGTTTTCTTTAGTTCTACTCAATGCTGTGAGTAATTTTTGAAAGAGCAAAAAGCATTCCTTTCCCTCTAATACTTGCTTCAAGGAAAACTCTAAACTATTTTAGAGACCATATCTCAGACAACTTACTGATTTTGTTCTGAAGGTCTCCAGGATTATCATAGAAAAAGCATTTAAAGCAAATTCTCAGCATCATAGGATCTCTTTGCCCCTCATGGCAACCAGGGACATATTTGCTCACTCATTTTTTTTCCTGTGCTGGCCCTGTACATTTTGTCTGGAGAAGCAAAGGCAGCATACTATACCTTAGCAGAAGTTCCCTCTCTCAGTTCTGCCAGAGAGGGGATAGTCATCAATAGTATGAAACAATAACAAATAAAAAATATTGGCTCTTCAAAAAAATTGATTTTGGGATAAGGTAGGGAGTTGGTAGAATAACGAATTTCATTTAGTCAAGTGCCAGGCTGCTGGAGAGAAAACCTCCTTTGGAGCTAAATACTTGTAAAGTTTGTTCTAAATCAGACCACTTTGAGGAACTGAAAAGCACTTTTAAGACCAGACAGATATTAAAGATTCTTCACCTCTTGTGAGATGGATCCCATTGGCAATCTGGTGCCATTTATAAACTACTTCTTAGAAGAGTGTTTTTATAATCATCCAAGTCAAGTACAAATAACTCACAAGGGAAAATGTTCTCTCCATCCAGGTAAGGAACTGACAGGCACAAAATCAGATTGAAGTATACTTTTTTCACTTAATTTATTCTTTTTAATGTTTTTTCCCTTTTAATCTGTTTCTTCCTTCACAACTGTGACTAATATGAAAATATATTCTACTTGATAGCGCATGTATAACCTGTACCAAATGACTTATCATTTTAGAAAAGGGGGAGGGGAAGAAGGGATGGAGAAAAATTTGAAACTCAGTATCTTGTAAAAATGAATGCTAAAAATTGTCTTGATGTATCACTCGGAAAAATACTATTAAAAAAGAGTGTTTTAAAACACATCAAATAAGATACATAAGATTACAAAAGAAACTGATAATATTGAAATACAGATGTAAATTTTTCCCATCCGCTTACTTGGACCCTCTGAAGTCTAGAGACAGACTCCTGGACTATGGGTGCCAGATTGAGAGTGGGATTGATGGAGCTAAAAGCGGTCATCTAGTCCAAGTTCTTTATTTTATGGAGGAGTCCTAGAGTATGTAAGTGACTTGCCAACAGTTACAAAGCAAGGGATAGTTTTAGAACTTGACCACAGATCTTTTGACTCCTCATCCAGGGGTCATTCTATTAAACCATACTGCCACTCGTCAAGGGTTCTGATTTACTGCATCATGCCATTGCCACATGAGCCATGGGGACATACTTAGGATTTCTTTCCTATCTTTAGGGTGCTATATATATGAACTTTTGGGTTGTTGGATTTTTTTGATGATAATGGAAGTTTCCTTTAAATATTCACCAATATTTATGAGAATCTGTTATCAACTGTATAGGCATTTCTGTATGTATATGTGTGTATACACAATACATATGCACACATACATGTATGCATACACATGTGTATATGTATATATGTGTGTGTATCAACTTCAATGTTCATTCTTATTCTGTGTAATTCTTTTCTATATTTTCTTCGGATCATGCATGATTTTTCCAATGAAATTAAGGTTTTCCTCTCATCCAGTTTCTTTTATTATATTCTAACTATCAATATAGCTCTCATTCTCAGGCAGTTCATCCATTATCTATCATTCTTGCTGCAGTTGATCAGTGTTTTTCAGTCATACATGTCCTCAGGAATTCATTTTTGTCTTACTTCAGATATACAAATTGTTTTTGATAACATCTCGTTCTCTGCTTCCCTTCACTGCTTCCATGGCCCTTTGATTTACTTATAAATTTAATTCTGAGACCATGATGCTCCATCTTTCAGGGTTCAAGACAGCAACATCAGCAAAAATAAATGACTTACAAGTCATTAGAAAATCCTGTAACAAATACACGTAGCTGGGCAGCTGGCTGCTAGGTGGGTAGATAGAGTGCCAGGTTTAATGTTAGAAAGACTCATCTTTCTGAGTTCAAATCTAGAGTGCAAATCCAGACTCAGACAGTTATTACCCATGTAAACCTAGACAAGTTACTTAACTGTCTGCCTCAGTTTCCTCATCTGTAAAATGAGCTGGAAAAAGAAATAGCAAACCACTCCAGTATCTTTGCCAAGGAAACCCCAAATAGAGTCACAAAACGTAGAACACAACTGAAACAAGTGAAACAACAACAACAGATAGTAAAAGGAATGGGGGGGAATATGGCTAGGAGGAACATCAAGTAAACAACTATGTCATTTAGCCAAGATGGAAGTTCTACATCCTATAAAATGATTAGAATGAGTTACTGATTGTGCTGAACCCCAGGCAATTATTTTTGAGTATTCCTAACAAACTGGAAAAACACAGGGAGAAGTGGGAAATTAAAAAATCAACACTGGAAACACAAGTGTAAGAATATTTCCAGTCTTCAGAAAGTTTGTGATCTTGGAAATCATTGCAGAATGAATTTAAGTTGGATCTGTATACATACACGAATCCGTTTGATTTTAACTTGAGCTTCAAGTCAGGGCGGGAAATACTTATCGACTAGAGTAATCCCAAAATGTTGTATGCTACTTTGGAAAGTAATGTGTTTTCTCTTACTGGAGTTTGTCATGCAAAATCTGGATGACCACTTGTTAGATTAATTGCAGAACATATTGTTCTTGTTTTTTTCTCTCTAAAGTTCCTTTCAACTCAGATAATCTATCATTCTGTGGTTCTAAAATAAGAAAAAAAGTTAATCCAGTCATTTTATTGACTGCTCTGAAAGAAAAAGTACAAAAGAAATTGTTTTAACTTAGTATCTACCAAAAGGATTTGTAATCAGTATCTACTTACTGTGACATGGTACAGAGCAAAGATGACTGGCACTGGAATCGGAGGACTTGCGTTCATATCACACCTCTGATACCATCCATAAGAGCCAACATTTGTCACTGAACCTTCCTGTACCTCCATTTCCCCATATGTAAAATTAGTAATTTCAGCTATATGCTCTCTGATGTCTGATATAGACCTTTAAAGCTCGAAAGAAACTTAAAGGTAATTTTAATACTTCCTAAATTTCAGACCCAATTAGGTTGTGATAACAGAGTTACAGAATTAGTTACTGATTCTAATTGCCCCTTCTGTCATATTTCCCTTTGGTTACTGTTACTGAATCTCTGTCACTAAGATTACAGAGCTACCACTTTTACACACACAGTGGTTATCTTTCCAACTTAACTCTATAATTACCCATTATATGTGTTTTGTTCCAGCCCCTACTCACTGACTATTCTATCAAGGGGAATGGTAGAAACCATAAATCAAATTGGAAAGTACTTAACTAGATAAAAATAAATTAATATTATATTTTGCCCCAATACACAAATTAACACAATCTCTATAGATTCACGTTTTGATAGGAAAAATTCCATATCATCCAAGGTTTCAGACTCAAGACTGTTTGCCTTGCATCATAGTTGGTAAAATGTAGTTTCTATCTGCTCCATCTCTCCCAGGGCCTTGGTCTTGTTTTAGAACTTCCTTGCTGCTATTGCTCCAGTTAGCATTGGCCCTGTTATCTGCTAAAACATTGTTCCCCTTTAGGAAAATGTCATACTGTGTGAAGCGAGACCATCACCCCAGGATGATGTCCTTCTGGATTTGTCAACACACTTTTGGGTCTGTGGTTAGTCAGTTTTGCCGTTCTATCTGACTGGAACACCTAATGGCAACTCTGGTAACTGCAAAGCTGCTAGAGTTCCTCTTGTCAATGGAAAGTAACCATTCATCATTCTTGGCTGCACCCTTCACCTCAGGGTACACATAGGGAGCACTATGTTTCCCAGATTATCAGTCCCTCCTGCCCCCCGAGTCTTTCTAAGACTAGGCACCAACACTTATACTTTCAATTCCTGTTTTACTCTTTGTTGATTAGTACCCAACCATATAAATTGTCTTGAACTATGACAAACCTCAAGAAGATGCTGGAAACACTAGAATAGAGGGGCATACATTTTTTAGTCTCTGTAAGGGAAGACCTTGTCCTCTGGTATCTAAGTGAAATCTTCATGAGCTTTAGGTGAAGCAGGTGGGATAGTGTCAGAAGTAAAATGTCTTTGGAGTTTGAAGACTTGGGTTTTGCCTTGAATCTCACCTTATCCTCTTTGTTCTTGCTACTTTGCAGAGCAGTTCAGGGGAAAGAGGAATCTTGCTTATCCCATAATCCCTTCTCTTAATCTCACAATCCCTTTGTATCATCCCCTACTATTCCCTCTTTTGCTCCAGTCTCCAAAGAAGACATAGCCACCCTTATCAAAGTCAACTGCTTTATAGGGGCCTGGATTCCCTCTCCTCCTATCTTCTCTGGAAGATTACCCTCACTCTTTTGGTAATCTTCTGATTCTTTTCCTATTTCCATAGGAACAAAAGCTCCCAAGTCTCTCCTTGCACCATTCTTTTTTAAAAAAGTGCTCACTAGATCTTACCATCCCTACAAGTTATCATTTTGCATTTCTCTTCCCTTTCTTATCCAAATCTCTTGAAAAAAACCATCTACACTTAGTGCCTCAAATTGCACTTTTTTTCCTCTCTTCTAACCCCTCCCAACCTCACTGTTCATTTGAAACTACTCAAAATGACCAGGGGTCTCTTAATTACCAAATCCAATGATCTCTTCTAAATTCTCATCTTTCTTCAAAACTTTGAACATCTTTACCTTTCTTCATCTCCAGGATACCTTCTTCAGTCTATGTTTTTCATGATATTTCTTTCTTGGGTCTTCTATTTCTGTCAAGAGAACCATAATCCCTTCCAGTTACTCAGATTCTCAATCTTAGTGTCATCCTCAACTTCTCACTGTCATTTAGTAGTCAGATCTTACTGGTTCTATCAATATAACATCTCTAGCATGTGGCTCCCTTTCTCCACTCATCACACTCAGCCATGCCCTCACCACCTCTTGTCTGGATGTTATAGAAGCCTCCTAATTGTTCCTCCTACCTCAAGTCTTCCTCCACTCCAATATATCCTTTATTCAGTTACTAAAGTTATTTTCCTAAAGTACAGGTCTGACCTTGTAACCTCCTCAGTCAATAAATTTCAATGGCTCCCTATTATCTAGGACAAAATAGTGCTTAAATATCTATATAATCTGACTACTTCCTATATTTCCAATCTTCTTGCACATTATTCCTTTCCACATACTCTTTCATCCATACTGTTCTCTTTATGGTTCCTTACACATTGCTCCATCCTACCATCTTTTTGTTTTTTTGATGACTGTCTTTTTATCCATGGAATGCATTTCCTCACCTCCACCTCTTGGAATCACTTTCAAGGACAAGACATGATGAACTGGATTATAGAATCCCTGGCCTTTCAATTCCTGGACTATGTATCAGAATAGAGATCCTAAGAATGGTATTGGGGGTCACCTTGTGGGTAATCCTGAGTCCAAGAGAATTCCAAGTTTGAGAATTACCTAGATCAAGGGTATAAGCATGTGGTCTACTAGAAGAGGAGGAAATTTCCTCAATAAAATGTTCTTTGAATAAGGAAGACCATAAAAATGACTTCTACCATGTCATAGGAGAACAAGATGTTTTAACCTTATTAAGTTTCTCTATTATTACTCTGAAGTGTTCAGACAGTGTAGCACTGAGGGGAATATTGAATATTTGTTGAGTAGCGATATCAAGGGAACATTTCATGCAAAAATGAGCATGAAAAAGAAAAAAATTACAGAGACTTAATTGAAGCAGAAGAGATTAAGAAGAGATGGAAAGCATATACAAAAGAATTATACAAGAAACATCTTAACATCACCAATAACCACAAAGGTGTGGTTACTTATCTAGAGTCAGATACCCTAGAGAATAAAGTCAACTGGGTCTTAGAAAAAGCATTGCTAACAAAAAGGCTACGGGATGTACTGGAATTCCAGTTGAACTAAATAGAATTCTAAAAGATGATGTTATTAAAGTGCTGCATTCAATATACCAGTAAATATGGAAAACTCAACAGTGGCCACTGGAGTGGAAAAGATTAGTCTACGCCTCAATCCTAAGGAAGGACAATGCCAAGGAATGTTCAAACAATTATATTCATTTCACATGCTAGCAAGGACATACTTAGGATTCTTCAAACTAGCCTTCAGCAACATGTAAATCAAGAATTATCAAAAGAACAGACTGGTTTTTGAAGAGGCAGTGTAACTGGAGACCAAATTGCCAACATTTGCTGGATGATGGAGAAAACAAGGGAGTTTCCCAAAAGCATTTACTTCTGTTTCATTGACTATACTAAAGCATTTAACTATACGGATCATAACAAAATTTGACAAGATCTCAAAAAGATGAGAGTACCAGACCATGTTACTTGCACCCTCAGGAACCTGTCTATGGGCCAAGAAGCAAGCATTTGAACCAAACATAGAATAATTGATTGTTTTAAGATTGAAAAACGAATAGGATAAGGCTGTATATCATCACCTTATATATTTAGCTTATATGTAGAGTTTATCATGTGAAATGCCAGACTGGATGAATCAAAAAACAGAATTAAGGTTACTTTGAGAAACACTAACAATCTCAGATATGCAGATGATACTACTTTGATGGCAGAAAGTGAAGAAGAATTATCTTGATGAATGTGAAAGAGAAGAGTGTAAACGCTAGTTTGAAGCTTAACATCAAAAAAACTAATACCTTGGCAACTGATTCCATTGCTTCCTGGCAAATAGATGGAAAAGAAAGGGAAGCCATGTCAGATTTTGTATTCTTGGGCTCAAAGATCACTGCAGATGGGGTCTTCAGTCATGAAATTAAAAGATGCTTCCTCCTTGGAAAAGAAGTTATGGCAAATCTGGACAGCATGCTAAAAAGTTGAGACATCCCCTTGCCAATAAAGGTCCATAAAAACAAAACTGTGGTTTTTCCAATAGCAATGTATGACTGTGAGAGTTGAACTATAAGAAACACTGAGCACCACAGAATTGATACCTTCAAATTGTGGTGTTGGAGAACTTTTGAGAGTCCTTTGGACAGTAAGGAGATCAAATCATTCAATACTTAAAGAAATTAATTCAGGCTATTCACTGGAAGGTTAAATACTAAAGCTGAAGCTTAACTATTTTTGCTACATAACAAGAAGACAGAATTCACTGGAAAAGATCCAAATGTTAGGAAAGATTGAAGGCAAAAGGAAAAGGGGATAGTCAAGGATGAGATGGATAAATAGTGTCATTGAAACAATGAACATAAACTTGGATATACTTTAAAAAATAATGGAGAATAGAAAGGGCTGGTGTTCATGAGATCACAGAGTCCAATGTGAATGAACGACTTAAAAACAGCAAACTATCCCAAATGTTTATATATGTGTATGTATTTGTATACATACACACCTATGTGTGTATATACATATATATATGCCCACATACATATATACATAAATACACATACTATGTATATATACATACTATATATGTATGTATGTACACACGTATATATACATATGCCTGTATACCATTTAAAAATTGGAATCTATCTTCTTTTATTTTTAAAATAGTTGTTTCTTCTATATGGATCTGCTATAGGAAGCTTTTCCATCAACCCATAGATTTTTACTTGCATATACAGTCAATTTTAATTAGGTATGGGATATATGGTCTGCTTTTAAATTTCCCCAGTGTCAATTTATTGGACTTTATCAGTTCAGTGAGGGAAAACGTGTAATGCCTCAACTCAGGTCAACATCTCTATACACAGCCTAGGGAAAATAGGCACCCAGGCAGCATCATTTTGTGTGAACATGGACGTTGGAGCTGACACATGTGAAAATGAGAGGATATCAAAGAAAAGGAGACACTTGGGAGCAAATGATCTCTTTGCATTGCTATCAATTTAATATGGGGAATAGTTAATTCTCCAGGAGAGCCTTTGTACTATTTGGGTGAAACTCTAGCTCCCTCTAGTGGAATGTTCTCAGAATTCCTCTCACTGCACCCTCATGTGAAAAGCTTCCTTCTTGTATACTCTGATAATTCTTTCCTTTATTCACATGAGATTCTTCTTTACAGATTTGTCCCTACCTAGAATAGTAGCCCTGGGCTAGCTACATTTGATGGGGGAGGGTTGTACTTCTTAGAGACAAGTTGGTAGAGGCTGAGACAGATGGAGGATACCAATGAGAGAGCAGGATAAAGAAATAATAAAAAAGGTAAGAGTCGTTATGTATCAAAGTGAGCTCATAACCTGGTGCTTTCCTGGCTTCTCACCTCCACCTGGCCAAAGGCTAGGGGACTGCCCCCTTCTGTTTTTATTTCCTTACATAGTGTTCAGGCTATCTGTGTCACATTTGTGACTTCTCATCTTCTCTCATCCACATAAACTCTCATCCACATAAAATATCATTTGTTCATTGTTAACTTTAAAAAAAATTGAGTTGCAATTCTCACCTTTCCCCTACTCATTAAAAAGGCAAACAATAATATACCCATTATACATGTGAAATCATGCAAAACATGTATCTTTATTGACCATGTATAAAAATTGTGGAGGGGGTAGAGAGGAAAAAACTGCTGTTTTCCCCAGAGCCTCATATGCTCCTAGAGATTGCCAGGGCTATGCTTGTCTTCTCTATGATTCAAGTTGAGAAAAAGCTTCCTCTTAACCACCAGGTGTTTTATATATGTGCACTCTTTCCATAGGTTGGGTTTCTTTAATAATCAAAGCTTTAATGTTGAGGTCTATCCAGATCGGTACACTCATTTTATAGATGGGGAAACTGAGCTCAGAAACATGGAATGACTTGCCCATGGTCATGGAGAGTACATAGAATCAATCAGTAAGTATTCAGTTATTAAGCATTCACTCTGTGCCAGACACTATGAACAGCAAAAGACAGTCCTTGACCTCAAGGAGCTTACCGACTAATGGGGAAAAATAGAAGAAACTAAGATTCATATCCTGGTTTTCTAACTCCAAGTGCAGAACTCTTTCTACTATAGCATCCTGCCAGTTCTCCATGGGCATCCCCTCTTCTAAGTGAAATAGAAAAGTTGCTATTGGTTATGATGATGATAATTTTTGATGCTTCGGTTGAGTCACAGAATCTGTGAGCCAGAGGGGACCTTCCAACATCATTTAGTCCAAACTCCACATTTTACTGATGAGCCCAGGGGCAAATGAATCTGGCCTAAGGTCACATATCTAATTAGCGATGAATCTGTAGCTAAACTTTGGGTTTGCCTAATTCTAAATCTCATCTTTGTTGCAGACCTATTGCCAATCCTCTGAGTCAGCTACAGGTATCACACCTTATCCTTTAAAATGAATGACAGAAAAGGGATGTCATTCCTAGACTGGAGATAAAGGAATAATCTAGCCCTGAGAAATGGCTCAATTAAGGGATGAGGAGCTAGGAGCTAAAGTTTTCCCAAGACATTGCTCCTAGTTTAGAGTCTGAGGCAGAACCTTGGCATGTGCCTTTATTTATAGGTAAGGAGAAGTAAGAAGAACAAGACAGTAAAGAAAACTTAGGAGTAAGTAGAAACAAGAAGAAAAACAAGATATATACACTTTTGTGGAAGCCAAAGGAATATAGTACATAGGGAAAAAAGACAGCTTGTGGAATTGACGAATCTGGAGTGAATCCTGGCTTTAATATTTAACTACCTAATGCACATCATTTTACCTTTCTGAGCCTCGGTTTCCTCGTGTGTAAAATGACAAGTAGGACTCAAGTTCCCTTACCAGGTCTAAATCTGTCATTTAAAAAATATGTTTTTAGTTACATTTAAAAACAATTTTAACATTTGTTGCTTTAAATTTTGAGTTCCAAATTCTCTGCCTTCCTCTCCCTGTCCTTTCTTTGAGAAGGCAAGCAATTTGATAGAAAATCAAATACCTTTCTAAAGAAAAAAAAACAAATATTATCGATTGAGGCAGCAAATAGACACAGTAGATAGAGTGCCCAAATCAAGCAACTTACTGTGTGACACCCCACTCACCTCAGTTTTCTGTAAAGTGGGGGTGACAACAGCACCTCCCTTGCAAGGTTGTTGTGAGAATCAAATGTGATATTTGGAAAGCACATAGAATAGTACCTAGGAGTTTCTCTTTTTGGATCTCTTTCAGGTGGTGATCGATAGACTCCTTGAATACTTATTTTGCCCTCTGGTTCTAGAATATCAGGGCAGTTTTCCTTGATAATTTCATGTAGGATGGTGTCTAGGATCTTTTTTTGATC
>CM053770.1:644676454-644704519 GCA_028658325.1 Potorous gilbertii | reverse complement strand
GGTGTTATTTTCTTCAGTATTTTTGGGGGCCTCCTTTATTAAGGCATTGACCCATTTTTCATGCTTTTCTTGCATCTCTCTCATTTCTTTTCCCAGTTTTTCCTCCACCTGTCTAACTTGATTTTCAAAATCCTTTTTAAGCTCTTCCATGGCCTGAGCCCATGGGATACCTACTTCAGATGTTTGGGATACAGAGGCCTTGACTCCTATGTCTTTACCTGATGGTAAACAGTTTTCTTCTTCATCTTCAGAGATGAATGTTGGAATCATTTTTTCAAGAAAATAACCTTCTATGGTCTTAGTTTTTTTCCCTTTTCTGGGCATTTTCCCATCCAGTGACTTGACCTCTGAGAGTCCTCTCCACCCCTGGCCTAGGTCCACCCAGCTAGTGCTTGGGGTTTGAGATTCAAATGCTGCTCCCCAGTCTCAGGGCTTTTGGCGGCAGGCCTGGCTGCTATTCAGGGTAAGATTAAATCAGGTACTCAGATTGGGGCAGGGCCACCTCCCAGGTTCAGTTCCCTCAGGGGGTTCATGCAGAGACCTTTTGTAATGCAGCTGCTGCTGAGCTCCTGCCTGCTCTGGGAGCCTCTGGCTGCCTGCTCCAGGAGCCTCTGGCCACCTGCTCCAGGAGCCTCTGGCGCACTGCCGCTGCCTCCTGAGGGGGTCCAAGTCCGGGAGACACCCCATTCCCCTCTCAGCCTGTCTCTCTCACTGACCTGTGAGTCTGTGGGTGGAGGGACCTTTGTGGCCGCTGGAGATTCCATCCCTGAAGCCTGCTTGGATCTGCTTGCTCCTCTCAGTGCCGTGCGGCCAGGGCGGGGCAGGGCTCTGCTCCCATCCGGGGCATGATGGACCTTTGGGATCAGTTTTTCAGAGCTCTCTGGAACGGAAATCTCCTTCGCTGTGTTGCTGCGCGGCTTCCACTGTTCCAGAATTTGTTAGGAGTTCTTTTTAAAGGAAATCCATGGGCTGTGGGTTTGGACCCAGCATAGGTGAGTCTTTTTCCTCTGCCATCTTGGCTCCGCCCCTCCTGAGCTACCTCTTGAAGGAAGGGAAGGAGTCTATAAAATGGA
This sequence comes from Potorous gilbertii, assembly GCA_028658325.1. Classification (NCBI taxonomy): domain Eukaryota; kingdom Metazoa; phylum Chordata; class Mammalia; order Diprotodontia; family Potoroidae; genus Potorous; species Potorous gilbertii. The sequence continues at coordinate 644,703,446 of CM053770.1, read as the reverse complement.
GGTGGGGAAGAGATGCATTCCAAGTGTGAGGGGAAGGCCAGTGCACCATCATGGAGACAGCAGGAATGATGCATATGAGAACAGTTTGATTGGATCTTAAATATAATGTACAATGAGCCTGAAGAGACAGAGTAGGACCAGATTGTGAATATCATTGTTAAAATAAAGGATTTAAATTTTATTTTGGAAGGAATAGGGAGTCACTAGAATTTACAGACTATAGAAGTAACATGACCTTATTTATGAGCTACCTTAATACCAATCTTTCTTCCACTTTGAGATTCTCCTATCTTTCCTTTGTCTTATGTGAATAACTTAAATTATGAATGAGGTGGGTAGAGACAATACAAGTTCTATTAACACTAGATTTCATAGTCTTTGCAAACATGTCCATATAAGGATGAGAAGTTTGATTTTGAAATGAAGGGAAAGGGGATCCAATGTCTTTTCCTCACCTACTACTCTCCTAATCTTTGCAGCTGACCAGGAAAAGAAATTTCCTTTAGCCCCTGGATGCCAGTAAACACGAACCTTATTGAGGAAAGAGATTCATTTTTTCTTGCTGATAGCTTACTGATAATTTTTTGTTGCTTTGTTTTTATTTTTCTGTGTACATTTTGTGACCTTTCAGTAGAATGTAAGCTCCCTGATGATGAAGACTGTCTTCAAATCCCCAAAATCCAAAATATAGCAAAAGTGTAATAAATATTCGTTAAAATGAATTTTTATATTTTTTAATATATTATTTACTTATTTTTCAGTTCTAAACATTCACTTCTACAAGAATTTGAATTCAGAATTTTCTCCCCATCTCTCCCCATCCCAGGGCAGCATGCAGCCAATCCACCCCTTCCTCCAGTCTGTTCTAAGCATAACCCTAATCCTTCTTCTATCCCTCTTCCCCTCTATTGTCCTGTAGGGCACAATAGATTTCTCTGCTCCATTGCTTGTATAGTTTAATTTCCAATTGCATACTAAAACAATTTTTAACATTTATTCTTAAACTTTGCATTCCATATGCTCTCCTCTCATTGAGAAAACAAGCAATTCAATAAAGGTCATATATGTATAACAATGCAAAGCACTTCCATAATAGTTATGTTGTGAAAGACTAGCCACATTTCCCTCTGTCATACCCTCCCCTTCTTTTATTCCATTCTCCCCCTTGACCTGTCCTCCCACAATAATGTTTGTTTCTGACTATCCCTTTCTCCAATTTGCTGTCCCTTCTATTATCTTCCCTCTCCTATCTCCTTCCCCCTTGCCTTCCTGCAGGGTAAAATAGATTTCCATATCCAATTGAGTGTATGTTATTCCCTCCTTAAGTCAAATCCCATGGGAGTAAGGCTCAATTTCCTTTCATCTCCCACCTCTTCCCCTCCATTGTAGAAACTCTTTCTTTCCTCTTGTAGGTGAGATGATTTGCTACTTTCTACCTCTCCCTTTCTCTTACTCCTAGTACATTCCATTCAACTGTAAATTTTATTTTTTTAGGTGTTCTCCCTTCATATTCAGCTCACCCTGTGCCCTCTGTACACACACACACACGTATACATATACACATACATATATACAAATACGTGTGTACACACATGTACATATACATACCTGCACATATATAATATACACATACATACCCATACACACCTACATATATGGAGAGTATGTATATATATATATGTATATCTGTATGTATGTGTAAACATATATATAGATATATATATAATAACATCTTTCTATATGGGAATGTAAACAGTTCAACTTTAATGAGTTCCTTAAGGCTTCTCTTTCCTGTTTACCTTTTCATGTTTCTCTTGATTCTTGTATTTGAGAGTCAAATTTTCTATTCAGTTCTGATCTTTTCTACAAGAATGCAAGGAAGTCCTCTATTTCATTTAGATTCCATTTTTCCCCCTGAAGTATTATACTCAGTTTTGCTGGGTAGGTGATTCTTGGTTTTAATCCTATCTCCTTTGACCTCTGGAATATCATATTCCAAGCTCTGTGATCCCTTATTGTAGAAGTTGCTAAATCCTGTGTTATCCTGATTGCATTTCCACAGTACTTGAATTGTTTCTTTCTGGCTGCTTGCAATATTTTCTCCTTGACCTGGGGACTCCGGAATTTGGCTACAATATTCCTAGGAGTTTTCCTTTTGGGATCTCTTTCAGTAAGTGATTGGTGGATTCTTTCAATCTATTTTCCCCTATGGTTCTAGAATATCAGAGCAGGTTTCCTTGATAATTTCTTGGAAGATAATGGCTAGGCTCTTTTTGAGGTTTTTAAATTATCTCTCCTGGATCTATTTTCCAGGTCAGTTGTTTTTTCCAGTGAGATATTTCATATTGTCTTCTATTTTTTCATTCTTTTGGTTTTATTTTATGATTTCTTGGTTTCTCATAAAGTCATTAGCTTCCATCAGCTCCATTTTAATTTTTAAAGAACTCTTTTCTTCAGTGAGCTTTTGAACCTCATTTTCCATTTGATTAATTCTGCTTTTTAAAGCATTCTTCTCCTCATTGACTTTTTGGGCCTCTTTTGCCATTTGGGTTAGTCTAGTTATTTTCTTCAGCATTTTTGGGGGTCTTCTTTAGTGAGATACTGACTCACTTTTCATGATTTTCTTGCATTGCTCTCATTTCTCTTCCCAATTTTCCTCAACCTCTGTTACTTGTTTTTCAAAATCCTTTTTTTGAGCTCTTCCAAGGCCTGAGACCATTGCATATGTTTTTTGGAGGTTTTGCATGCAGAAATCTTGACCTTAATGTCTTCCTCTGGTGATATGCTTTGTTCTTCCTCATCTGAAAGGGTGGAAGAAAATACCTGTTCCTCAAGAAAATAACCTTCTATAGTCCTATTTTCTCCCTTTTGGGGGCATTTCCCAGCCAATTACTAGACTTTTGAGTCCTTTGTCAAGTGGAGGGTATACTCTGGGGACCTGTAAATTCTTAGTTCCTCCAAGGTGGTACAATCAAGAGAGAGGAGTTTACTCTTCTCCTTGTCTGTGCTCTGGTCTGGGAGCAACCACAAGCACTCTTTTCTGCCCAGGATCTATAAGTAGGATTCTCTCTCCAGAGCCTCCACCAGCTCCACCATGCCAGTGCTCCTCCTCACTACAGGATTGCCATTCAGGGCTGAGATCCAGATCAGCTGCTTGTTTCCTCCAGGGTCTTTAGGCTCCAAAAAGTGGATGCTTCTGCCCTGGGACCAGGGCTGGGGCCTGAACTTGCTATTGTGTCACCCAGGTGAAAGAGCTTTCTTACTGACCTTTGAAGCTATCTTTGGTGTTTGTGGGTTGAGAAATCTGGGAGCGACAGCTTCTACCCATGAGTCTACAACTCTGAAGGGTGCTCCAGTCCTGCCTGTGCTACTTGGCCAAGGCTGGGGTGTACTCTGCTCTGAGCCTGATGCAACAGACCTTTCCTGTCAACCTTTCAGGCTGTCTTGGGTTGGAAATCTTTTTCACTCTGTTTTTTTGTGGCTTTTGCTGCTCTTATTCTCAAGATGGCGCCAAATGAATTCTGGATAATGGAAAAAATTCTCAGACCTCCTGTAAAGTTTCATGAATTTCTCCTTGTAGGGTCATGTGCTGTTGGATCTTCTTAGTTTCATATCTGTTCCTTAATCTCTGTGTTTTCACACGTCTCCCAAATCATAGTCTCCAGCTTCCTTCTCTCCAAGGACTGGGGCAGAAAGGTGACCTGTCAACCAACCAGAGGAGAAAAATGTCGTGAATGGTTGCAGGTCTTGGTGATGCTCAATTGGAGGAAAGTGAAGGGACTGAAAGGGAGGAGATGGAGACTGGCCAACTTGAATTTTTACATTTTTTCTGGAAATAATATTTTTCTCATCAACACAGTTGGAATAATATGCCCCAAAGAGATCAAAGAAAGAGGGAAAGAATTTATGTACACAAAAATATTTATAGCAATTCTTTTCATAGTAGCTCCCAATTGGAAACTAATAAGCCATTCTCCCAGTGGTGGCTATGTGGTACTATGAAAAGAGTGTTAGATATAAAATCAGGAAGACCTGAGTTCAAACTCAGCCTCAGACACTTGAGCCTGGGTCCATTATTTGACCTCTCTCCCTCAGTTTCCTCATCTGTAAAATTGGTATCATAAGGGCACCTACTTCCCAGAGTTGTTGTGTGGATTAAGTGAGTTAATATTTGTAATAGTTGGCTGTTCAGTTGCTCAATCTTGTCTGACTCTTTGTAACTCCATGGACCATTCTGTCTATGGGACTTTCCTGGCAAAGATACTAGAGTGGTTTGTCATTTCCTTCTCTAGTTGGTTAAGGCAAACAGAGTTAAGTGACATGCTCAGGCTCCCACAACTAGACGTGTCTGAAGTCACATTTGAATTCAGGTCTTCCTCACCATGGGCCCAGTGCTCTATCCACTGAGACTCGTTTTGCAAACATTAATGCCGTCTGTAAATCAGAAATATTATTGCTATAGTTATCATTGTTTTTAGGGAAAAGCGAAATAAATTATGGACTGACTATAATGGAATATTATTTTGTCATAAGAAATGACAAAATGGACAGCTTCAGGCAAAATGAGAAAAAAAGAATCATGAACTAAGTCAGAGAGGAATGAGTAGAATTAGAGGAACAGTGCACACAGTGACAGCATTACAGAAAAAAGCTTCTAGAGAACAAGGACTGTCCAAGAGTCTTCAGAATTCTGATCAGTGTTGTGATAAGTGTGTGCGAAGGAGACTGAGGAATCACTGTGCCTCTCACTGGTCAGGGCTGGGGGGGGAGGGGATGAACAAGTAATGCACAGAGGCACATGCAGGCATCTGACCAATGTGGGAAATCATTTTGCTGGACTATGTACATTCATGATGAGGATTTTGTCTATCTATCTGAATATCTGTCTATCTATCCAAATGTTTTTCTATCTCCATTATCTGTGTTTCTATCTACTATCTATCCCATCTACCTACCATAGATATCTATTAATATCTATCTATCTATCATCTATCCATTTACCTATCTTCTTACCTGTATGTCTGTCTGCCTATCTATCTATCTATCTATCTGCTGTCTGCATGTCCATCTATCTATCTGTCTATTGATCTCCATTATCTAGCCATCTATCTATATATCTATCTATTCTTCCATGGGTATAGTGGTAGAGACAAATTACAAAGGCACATATAAATAAATAGCTAAGCAAATTAATGAAGCAAAATTTGCATAAATCATAGACTGCAAAAGACCTTAGATTCTTTTCCTCAAGTCTTCTGCTTTTGCAAATGAGGAAGCTAAAATTCAGAGAAGAGAGATGGCTTTCTCCAGTTACTAAGCCTCCAAACCAGTCCTTAGACTCAGAACTGGCTCCAAGTCTAGTATTCACACCACACTGCCATTCTTCAGCTAAACTCATTTTCACTGAAAGAGGAGGTCCTGAGAAGATGAGCCAAATTACAAGTGTAGACCGTATGGCTGGGGAAGGGGAATATCAACTGAGAATCCTGTGGTGGAGGGACAGTTTGAGGGCACAAGGATAGCAGTGGAGGACAAATCCAAAATGTGGGTGGTATTGAAAGCAAGTTTCACTTATCTCACAATTTGTCCTTGGCACAGTGCCTGGCATATAGTAATCACTTAATAAATGATTATTGACTTGACTCAATTTGGACTAGCCATCAGAGAGGACTCTGTGTACTAGTTGACTCCATTTTGCCAAGCCCCTCTCCCTCCCCACCACCACATCAGGTCTGGGGGCCATGCTGTCCTAGATACTGAGCCTCCTCTTGTAGAGAGAATCAGTCTCATGTCCTTGCATGTCCTTGCACATCCTTGCCGTAACACCTGCTGCCTCTGCAGAGCGAGGAGAGAATTGAGCTGTGTTACCATCATTTCTAATGCATAGGGTACATGTGTATCCTTAGCAGCATCTGTCTCAGTAATAACACACTTAAGTGGGTTGCTTTGTTTACACCCTGCGAAACAGCCAGTGTGGTGGAATTTTATATTGACTATGCTGTTAGAGGCCACTGATCACTGACGTGACTGAAGAGCCTTTTCATACAAGCATATTCAGCCACAATTTCCAAGAGACGTACTGCTCAATCATTTTTCCTCCTTATGCTTTTTTTAGTGGATCATACTAATAACTCCCATTTCTGAGAGGTTACAAAGCACTTTCCATATAACAACTCTGTGCTCTAAGCAGTACATCATTATCCTCACTTTACAACTGGGGAAACTACGAAGTTTAAATACTTCTCCATAGTCACGCATCATTTTAGGGGAAAAGGGGTGGCCCAAATCCAAATCTTCTAGCTTCTAACTTTTAAGTCCCATGTTCTTACCATTATGCCTTACTGCTTCTGCAAATTAGTGTCCATTTACAAATGGACAAGTTTCTGGGTTAAAAGACATATGGTATCTCTTTTACTACCATACCACCCTATTGTGATTGGAACATATTCCATTTTTGTCCCATCTTCTTCTCTCGTTGTCAATAAAGAGGCTTCATCTATCTATCTATTTATCTATCTATCTATCATAACATCTCTCGGGACCTCTGATTCTAGACCTCATTTTATTTTGATTTTTAGGTGGATAGGAAGCAGTTGTTACGGAGACACAGTATCATAACTGACCAAGCAGATGATATAAAAGATAGCATGATCACCATTCTGTAGTGTTTCTCCCTCTATCCTCTTATACCATTAGTAAAATGTACCTTCAGATAATGTAGTTTGTAAAGAATTATATTCATAGAGCATCAAAACTAAAACGCAATTTTTATATCAAATGGCTCAGTAGCCTCATTTTATAGATCCAACAATTCAATGAACATTTATTAGACACCTGCTATGCATAAAGTGCCAGGCAGGAGAATACAAAGAGAGCTTAAATACACTCCAGTTGAGGTAGGGTAGAGAGGGAAGTAGTACACTGGAGAATAAACTAATTGAACTGGAAAAGAGAGATTCAAGAAAGCTTCTATGAGAAATTTAAGGAGAGATTACTTTTGTGGAGTTGGGACGGTGTGATTGGAGGAAAAAAAATAAGAGGCAGGAAATTTCCATTTGAGTTGGACCTCAAGAGATTGGAGAGATTTCAACTGACTGGAGATATGTGGAAGTCCATTCCAACCGTGGCTAACTATGTGTGCCAAAGTGCAAAGACACAGAGAACAGAATATTGCCAGTGTCTGGTGCTCAGAGTACATAAAGGACAGTAATGGAATAAACTAAGATAGAGAGATATAGAAATCTAAACCTAGGAAGGGGAGCAACTTGTCCATAGCCACAATGCTAGTGAGCAACGGGTTCAGAATTAAAGTCCAGGTCATCCCTTTTTCATGGAACACACAACCTTCCTGTCATCGTAGAGAACAGCATGATAGAAAAACAGAGGGATCCACAATAATACTACTAGACATATGCCCAATGAGATCAAAGACAAGGGGAAAGGCGCCATGCATACAAAAATATTTTTATCAGCACCTCTTGTAGGAGACAGAACTCGAAGGAAAATAGATACCCATGAACTAGAGAATGACTGAGCCAATTGTAACATACGAATGTAATAGAATATGACTGGGCTGTACCAGCAAATATGACAAATTCAGAGAAACTTGGAAAATGTGTGACGTGACACCGAGCAAAGTACAACAAGGGTGCATGCACAATGACTTCACAATAATCTAAAGGGGAGCAAGAGTGAAGGATTTCACAACTTCAGCCAGTTGTGATTTCTGAGGATGGACAATATAGCAGGTATCTTGCCTCTGGGCTGAGAAATGGTGGACCACAGATGAGGAATGAGGCTTATGTTTTTCAGTCGTGGTCAGTGTATTGCTTTGTTTTCGACTGTATTCATGACTATACTTATTTTTTGGACAAGGGAGAGTCCCCCTGTCAAAAGAGAGGACTTGGAGAGGAAATGTTGTAGAGAAGGAATAGTAATGTAAAGAACAGAAAAGAATATCGATCATTTAAAAACTATAAGGAGAATTTCTTGGTGTTCAATATCAGGAAGGAGAGAATTCTCTCTATTTCCATTCTTTTGCCACATAGATTACTGATTCTTTTGGAGATATTTTTCATGGATGGATGAAAACTCATTTGTTAAGTGCTTACCATGTGCAAAGCATTATGCTAAATGCTAGGGATGTAACTGAAAAACAAAACAAGACAATCCTTAATTTTAAGAAGCTCACACTTTAATTTGGGGAGAAAACACATAAGAGTTCAGTTTGGGGCCACATGAAATGGCTTAGAAATCCTGAGAGTATAGTAGAAGCACAGATGACAAGATCCAGAGTTCCTTAGGTTCAGTACCAAAGGTCTTCAAGACAGATGGTATGGTTTAGAGAACCTTAGGATGAAGTTCCAGAGCAAATAGTTGTTTATTTTTCATTTTGGAACAGGTGATGTCTTTATTTGTGTGTGAATTAGATTTAAATTGATAGACTTGCACAAAGTTGTCAGTCCCAATCTCTTCCAAGATAAAAGTTAGCATGACCAGCTATGGCCCAGGATATAGTGTTATGACCTTGGTACCTTTGATGTCTGACCAGGCTGTAAACATTCCACCTCACCTGTTTCAGCTGCTTTCATGGCTTTTGGAACATATTTTTTTCATCTGCCCATTTTACATGGGGTAAACATCCGCCTAATTCACCAATAGATTTGAGGCTTCTCAATAATCCTTGACCTGGTTTATGTGGCCTCTGAGCATGCTACCATTTCTTGCAGAGGTGTTAGTTCCCTTTCCAGGGGTTGGACAGTAAGGCCTAATGGTCTTCTGTATCATCAAAGGAAAAGAATTGTTGGCTTCTATCTCGTCAAGAAGGTGTGAATAGTGGACACTAAAAATGGCAGACTGGTAGCAAGTCTCTATCTTACTTTCCTGAATTAATTTCCACATAAGAAGATTACTGGTGTGTCTACAAGGACAGGGAACCTTAAGCCGCCACCATATTCAAAGAGAGCTGTGTGATTTCAAGGAGTAGGAGTAGCTATTCTGTCTGCTCCCCGCCTTCCCCACATAGTTGTTAAATCTAGAAATTCCTTTAATAGGGGATGAAACCTTTTATTGTATAATGATAGATAAGACTTAAAAGGCAAATAACTCAAGGAAGGATGCCAGGCTGATTTAAATTCACTCTGAGATGTATTTGACTGATAATCAGACTCTTTCCTTACAAAAGATATGGTGCATATGTGTAGGGGTAGAGAGTGGAGGAAGGGTAGGAAGGGGAGAAAGGAGAGACAGCAATAAAGCACCAGACTCATGAAGCAGGATGAGGAGAGGGAGAGGGGGAGGCAGAGATAGAGGGTAGAAAGAAGAGGTTTAGCAGATAAACCAGGCCTCCGCAATGGCATCATTAGAATTTTGCTTGGACAGTGACTAAGAGGGGTTGCTGTGCTGCACTTGGCCACAAGATGGAGTCTTTGGCTTTTAGACGAAGCATTAATTGAAAGAATTCATTTTTTAAAGGCACCTGCAGGCTAAGTCTAGACAAAAAGAAATCAAACTCAGTATTAACAGCCTAGTAGTGGATAAGTGCTGGCCACTTAGCCTAAGGCCCACACTACATGTTACACTCTGCATTAGAAGTCATCCCATATTCTTTTTGTACAACACCAGTCAAGGTTATAACCCTGCCAAGCACTGAGAATTAAATCTCTCCCTGTTTTCTAGATTATTTTCCTGTTGTTAAGTCTGTTAGGTTAGGACCTGTGATTCAGTGGTATGTGAAATCCATGGTGTAGAAACTTGTAAATTCCTTTTGCTGAAACATATGGGAAGTTCCTTTATAACTGAGAGTCTTAGATGGTTGCTTGGAGGCCCTGAGAGGTCAATTGAGTTGTCCATGGTCATACAATGAATGTATGTTACAGTTAGGAATTGAACTCAGACTTTGTGGTCTTCATGGCTGGATTATCTGCTACCCCTGAATGTTTCTCTTTCATCCTTATCATCATTAGCACAGGGTAGTAAATAGCATGCTGAGCATAGAGTTCAGAAAACCTGGGTTCCAATCTGGTCTGACACTTATTTGCTGAGTGACCATGGGCTAATCACTTAACATCCCTCTACTTTGGGACTTATCTGTTACATCTACACAAATTCCTACACAAAGAAACTCAGATCCCTTAAGTTCTGTTGTCTTCCATTCTTTCCCCTCTCTACTTTAATTAGGGCTAAGCCTAGGCAAAGTCAGCAGAAAGTGTTGATTTAATAGAGAAGTAAAGTCTTAAAGAAGTCATTTGGGGCTCCAGAGAGAGAATAGTGACTTGACTGACTGATTTCTCTTTATGACCACATGATAGAATGGCACTGGGGTGAGCTTGGTAATTTTATCGTGTGGTGTGATACACAGAAGGCTGGTATTGTGGGTCAGGAAATTCATGCAACTGAGGAAGGATGAGTTAATCAGTTAACCACCTTTTCCTTCCCATAATATCAGCAGGGATAGTTAGCAGGGAAAGGAATGTTTTGTGTAGAACTGAGACCATATGAGTTAATGTTGCTCCCGGGTGGATGGCTCTGGAACTCGGTTGTGAGCTCTTCTCTTTGGGCAAGAAGACTAAAGGGACTTTGGCAGGGAGATTTTAAGACCCTACCCAACCTATGCAAATGTAGAAGATCCTAGGTTCAAATACTGCCTCTCACCACTGTGGACATGTGGGTTTAGTAAAGTCGTTTTAATGCTTAGTGCCCAAAGAAATTCTCCAAGACTAAGATATAGATGAGATAGTGATTTTTATTGGTGTCGGGAGTTTTCATGGCATAAGTTCCTTGCATTGAGGGAATCACAGATCTGGCCTCCTCTCCCTGCCCCAACCTTCCCTCTGAGTTACAGGGAGACTTTTAAAGCTGGAAGATACCTTGGACATTACCTAGATAAGGAACTCTTAATATATATTTTGGAATAAGTAATAGATGTCTTTGCAATCTAGCAAAGCCTATGAACTCTTCAGAATATATTAAGATAATTATTTATTTTACAAGTAAAAATAAAAATAATTATTTTTAAATAATGAAGGAAATGCTTAAGTTCAGTTAGAGCTTTAAAAATAAAAAAGATAAGTAAATAAAGAAAAAGATAAAAAATATAAATAGCAAATAAAGTTGCCATTTATTCCTCATCCAAGTTCATGGACCACCTGAAATCTACCCAGGACTCTAGACTAGTCTTACCTTCTAGATGAGGGAACTGAGACCTACTGAGAGAAAATGACTTACCCCAGCTCGTAGAGCTAATCGTTATCAGAAGTGAACAAGAATTCAGGTCTGTTCTGGTGAACTGTGAAATGCTCAGAGGTAGTGTGTAATGAAAACACACATACATCCACACGCATGCACACACACACATGCATACACATACACACCCTCACTCACTCATTCGATCTTTCCATTGTTGCCCAGTTTTTATGCATGGTGTAATGAAAACAACACTGTATGTGGGATCAAAGGACTATGAACTGTGGTCCCAACTTTACCAGTTGGCTGGTTGTATGATTGTTGGGCAAAGAACTTAAACTTTCTGAAACCCTACTTCCTCATTGTAGAATGAATGAACAAGAAAGGGAAATGTGTTACAGCATCTCTATGGTCCACCTAGCTCTAAATTTTATGGTGCTATGTACAACTAGGTCCAGATGAGGGTAATGAATAACCTGAAGTGCTTACATATCTTCATATTCACAGTATTTGAAACTATAATTATGTAAATTATGGCAATTAGTTTTGGTCCATTGGAACTATAAAGTGTGATTTCAAATAATATAGACAGTTCAGGGGAATGTATTATTTGCAGCAATTGAAATAGCTGTATTTGCAACATACTCCAGCAGGATAAAATGGAGGAAACATTGGATTTGGAGCTGAGAATATTGACTTTGTTACTTGTGACCCTTTGTTTCATCATCTGTAAAATGAAGGTAAGAGACTTGTATACATCTATGGTCTAACACTATTTTAAGTCCATATACTATTATCTTGTTTCCCCGGTGAAATCTAAGTTCTTTCAGGGCAAAAGTCTTATACGGTTTTTGTATCCCCAAGACATCTAGCACCCTTATGGGCTCATAGTAAGAACTAAATAATTATTTATTGTTTGGTCTTATAAAAGAAGCTTTTGAAATGGCAAGATGAGAATTGTGTTTCCTTTCAAGAAGAGCCTGAGTGGTTGGATTAATTCAACAAATCTTCTATGGGCTAAGGACCCTGCTACCTAGGATTACAAGGACAAAAACAAAACAGAACTTTCCCTCAAGGAGCTTACATTTTACTATTCATGGTTAGAAATCAGACAGCTAAAGGTTATATATAAAGCAATAGAAGTATTCTGGTTGAAAAGAAATTTAATGATTTAGAGGTTAAGGAAAACCTCATGTAGGAGAGGGAGGGGGAAAAAATCTAAGACTTATGGAAGTGATTGTAGAAAACTGAAAACAAATAAATTAATAAAAAAAGAAAACAAAAAAAAAAGAAAAGTAGATGAGAGTCTACCTAGTGGAAGTAAAGAGAGATTTTGTTTTAGGTAAGTGGCATGGGTGCCCCTTGTGCAAAGGTATGGAGAATGGAGATGGTCCGCTCTCCATGGGAGACAGTTAACAGCAAAGTTAGGCTAGAATAGAGAACTCAAGTGGAAGAATGACATGGAGCAAGGCTGAAACAAAAGTAGATTGAAATAAAATTGTGGAAAGCACACTAAATAAATGCCAGGCTAAGTTTTTAATTTAACCTACAGGCAATAGGGAAACATTGTTCATTTTTGAATAGGGGAGTAAGGAGGTCATTGTGTTTCAGAAATACAAATTTGGTAGCTATGTGGAGAATGGATTGGAGGGAGAACAGACTAGAGGCTGCAGACCAATGAGGAGATAGTATAAGCAAGAGGCGATGAGGACACTACTATGGTTAAGTCTGTTTTAGTGAAGAGAGGGGCATGCATGCAACGGCCATTGGGGAAGAATGTTCATAGAGACTTGGCAACTGAGTGAATGCAGAGGGTAAGAGAAGAAGAGTCAGGGATGATATCAAGGTTATGAACCCAGCTGGCTAGAAATGGTCCTTAACAGAAGTAAAGGAGTCTGGAGAAGGTTTTGGACTAAAGGGAAATGTGGTAAGTTCTGATTTGGACATGTAGAATTTAGATGCCCACAGAACAGACAGGTGCAGATATGCATAAGGCAGATTGGAGTTCAGGAGACAGATTGTAAATTTGAGAATTAGTTGCCTGGAATGCAGAAAGAGAAAGGAAGAGGACCCAGATCTGAGCCTTGAGTAAAGGCCACACTTTATCGGCAGAAGAATGATAGTAATTTATCGAAGAGACTGAGAAATGAATGGTCAGAAAGATAAGAGTAGAATGAAGAGATTGAAATATCACCGGGGTCAAGATCAAAAACAGTATCCAAGGATAGGGGTGTGACAGTGTGTGACAGAGGTAAAAAAAAAAAAAAGGTGCCAAAAAGTGAAATTGAGTGTGGAGTAAAAAAGGCCATTGAATTTAGCAGTTACTGGTAACCTTGTGGAGAAGGGAAGTGGTGGAGTTGAAATCTAGATTGCAAACCATCAAGTGAATGAGGGATGAGGAAAGGGAGAGGATAAATGTGGACAAATCTTTCTAGATTGAAAGATATATGGAAAGATATATAGGATTACAGCTAAAGGAAATGGCTGGATCAAATGAATGTTGCTTTTTTTTAAGTTTGAGAAAGAGCTGGACAAGTTTATAGGTGGAATGTAGGATAAAGAAAGATTGGAGATGAAAGAAATTAAGGGGACGATAGAGGAGGTTGGATTCTGATGCAGAGAAGAGAAAATGTGATCCAAAACCCAAAGTGGGGAGTTAACGTTGACAAGGAGCTGGAAAAAAAAGAGTAGGGATTAATGGTGGGTATTGGGAAGAGGTATAGCGTGAGAGAGAAGAGAGAACTCAAGGCAGAGAAAATCTATTTTCTCAGTAAAGTAGAATAATCCCTCTTCTCACTGAGAGAGGGGAGAAGTTGTTCTGGGGAGAAGAGTAGAAATATTCACTGTGAACGGTGTAACAGAGTCGATCAGGAAAGAATTAAAAAAAAGGTTTCTGTTCATCAGTGAGTGCCAAGTTGTTGTTAGATGTTAGATAAGATAAACTGGTAGCAAGCCCACTTAGTGTCATTATGTAACTTCCTCCAGATCATCCAGCAGTACGTGAGTAAGAGTGGTGTATGAAAGAGTATGAATGGTGAGTAACCTTGGCTTGGGGTTTCATAAAATGTGTGATTGGAGGTAAGATAACAGATCAAAGGAGTCATGGAGAGTTGATAGTATATGGTTGAAGTAGTTAATTATAATGTCAAGACTATAAAGAGAGGAAGGTAATGTTAAAGCAGATATAATGACCAGGAGAGACAGGAATACAGAGAGGGATTATTGGTGAGTAAAGGATAGATTTAGAAGGGAGTAAAAGAGAGGGAAAGATTAAAGAATAGGAATTTGTTGTCAGAAAGGAGTTTCTGAGTTCTGGATCACGGAGGTAGAGCATTTTGGAAGTGATAGCAGAAAGTATGGCCATCTTTATGAGTTGAAGTGAGGTCAGGGTGTTGGAAGGAATATAGGGAATGAGGGAAAGGTTTGGGGTGAAAAATAAAAATGTGAGCCCAGGTATTGAACTCCTTAAAAAATAAGAGAGGCTGATCTCAGGGTCAGTAGTTGCCTATAATGAGGAGTTGGACTGGGAGAAAAATAAGGATGAAGTAGATGTTAAAGGAAGAGAGATACTGCTGAGTGATGATAGCAAAGGAACAGTTTGAAGGTGTAAGCAAGGATCAAGTAGAATGTCTACTCCTCCTTCTGTCCCAGTGCTTTGAAGGGAAGGAGAGGACAACCCAGCAATGCAGAGGATGACAAAGAATGTAATGTGTTCTGAGGAAAGCCAGGTGTGGACTGCAATAAGAAGATGGAAAGAGAGTTACTATAGAGGAGCTTGTTATCAGTGGAGTAGTGATTCTGAAAGATGCAGTGAAACAGGAGAACAGAAAAGGGCATGGGCTATGAACATAGAAAGATGAGAATGCAGCAAACAATAAAGTGGGAGAAAGAGGATTTTCACCTCATCAAATATTGATTTTGAATTATGGGTATGAAAGATCAAGATCTCAGATTTTGCCTGTCAGAAAATTGGGAATGACCAGTTAGGGGCTACCTACCCTGAACATGGAGTCAGTGCGGACCCTCACTACCTCTGCTTCTCTGAGGATAAGGTTCACTTGGTGCTTTGAGACTGAGACAGAATAAAGAGGTGACTATTCCTCTCAACTCACACTTTGTTCTCAGGTGAGAGATCCATACAACTAGAACTAGAATGGACCTTAGAAGCCATCTAACCCAACCTCATCATTTTACAGTTGAAAAAACTGAGATTCTGGGAAGTTAAGAGATTTTCCCAGGTTAGTATAGTCGGTAAACCTCAGAGGTAGGATTTGAACCTAATTTCTCTGACACCAAAGCCAGAACTCCCAATGTAGAAGATGAGGGGATTACAAGTACATACTATTTCAGGACTCCCCCAATTCCCTGATCCAGCCTCACTTCATGCAAATACTTTAATCTAAAATGATTTTGTCAATAATGAATTCAAAGAGGATGTCTGCTTGAGGATCTTTAATGGGAAAGAATACCCCAACTCTCTGGGCAGCTTATTGTACTTCTGGATAACTGTAAGTAAAAGGAGGAGAAAAAAAGGAAAGAAGAAAGGAAGTTAGAAAGGAAGGGGAGGGAGGGAGGAAAAGGATGGAAAGAAGTTGGGAAGGAAGGGAAAGAAAGGGAAAGGAAGGGAAGAAGGGAAGGAAGGAGGAAATGAGGGAGGGAAGGAAGGAACGAGGGAAGGCAAGAAGAGAGGAGGACAGGGAAGAAGAAAGGGAAGAGAAAGGAAGGGGATGGAGGAAAAAGATGGAAAGAAGGAAATAAGCTGGGAAGAAAGAGGAAGGAAGGGGAAGGAGGGAGAAAGAAAACGGGGAGGGAGGAAAAGGATAGAAAGAAGGAAGGAAAGAAGGAAGGAAGGAAGAAAATACTAATCATTTGCTATGAACCAGGTACTGCACTAAGTTATAGAGACACAAATAAAAGTATACTAGAAAGCTCCTGGCCTTGAGGAGCTCAGTCTTACTAGAGAGGACAGCTCACCAGAGAGAGCTAGAAAAGTGTAGGAGAGAGATGGTGATGTCTCAGGAGGGTTGTGGAGGTCTGGAATGAGGAGGACAAGGCCAGAGTCAGTTTCTCCAAACCTGGAGAATTTCCACAGTTGGAGATCAGTTCTTAGTGAGTTGAGATATCGGTCCCATTATAGAGATGTTAGAAAGTTTTTTTGTTTTTCCTGGCAACATCTAGTTTAAATCCCCCTCTTCATGCCCTCTCCCACTGATCCTGGTTCTGCCCTTTGTGGTCAGATGGAACAAATCTAATTGCTTTTCCACATGACAACCCTTCAGATGCTTGAAGACACCAATAATACCCACCTCCCCCAAGTCTTCTCCTCAGTACTCATAGATAGTCACTTCTATCTTCACTACTTCCAGGGCTCTGGCTAAGACTCAGTTTCAAATTCTGCCTCAGACACTAATTTTGTGACCCATAGTAGCAAATCACTTCACTTCTATGTGTGTCTCAGATTTCTCATCTATAAAATGAGGGATTAAATGTACTAGAATTGGACTAGACAGCCTCTTACATCTCTATATCTCTAACCCTATGTTGTCCTCATACTCAAAATTCTTCAGCAGTGCCCTACTGCCTAGATGAGAAAACCTGGAACTTTTCTTGACACTCAGGGTCCTCCATAGTTAGCCAGCTTTTCTAGCCTTGTTTAAGATCATAATCTTCCATTCGCTATACAATCAAACTAATCAGGACTACTTTCTCAACCCCAAACATGCCTTGTGTAGTGTCAGAATAGGGGAAGGACACCTCCATCCATGGGCACACAGAAGGTTTTGTAATTAAAATAGAATTGGGAGCATTTGGGATGTTGGGATGGCATGGGGACTTGTTTTGGGTGGGCACACAGTGGATTTTCAAAGGGAAGTATTTCAGCAAGGCAGTAAGGATGAAAAGAGTGCTTTTGGACTTGGGGCATGCACCGATGCTCTCTCTTTGTGGTCTTCATGCTGGGTAACAAATAAAATGGTACACCAATCCTCAAGCATCCAGGCTGTTCTCCATCTTCAGGGGACCACAACTATAGGAGGGGCTGGCAGTGAGAATAAGGACATTCTTCTGCTTCTGTGAGCTTTCTCTTATAGTGTTTTCTGTGCCTCAAACATGCTCCCTTCTTCCTTTACCTTTTGAATTCCCATATATCTTTTAAAGCTCAGCTCCAATACCTCTTACACTCCAAGATGTTTCTCGGTCTGCCTGGTAGTACAAATTCCTTAGTTGAGTACTTAGAACCCTCCGCAATCTGGCCACACCACACTTTTTCAGACATTTCAGATTATTCCCCTTGGCAGGTTCTTTTTTCCAGTTAAATGAGACCTATTTACTGTTTGAAAAATTCAGAATTCCATCTCTTGACTCCAGATCATTGCACAGGCCATCACACATACCTGGAAAGCACTTCATCCTCACTTGTTTCTTCAAAGTCCAGTTCCCATCAGCACAGCTTGAGTGCCACTTCCTGGAGAAGGATCTGTTCAGCCCCACCTCCTCCAACTCTAAGTGTGTTTTTTCTCTTGAAACAATTTTTATTGTCTTGTATATTCTTTGTAATTACTGACAGGTATGTATAGGCAGCCAGGTGCACAGTGGATAGAGCCTTGGACCTGGAGTCAAGAAGACCAGTTCAAATCTGACCTCAGACACTTACTGTGTCATCCTGGGCAACTCATTTTCCTTGGGTCTACCTCAGTTTCCTTATCTATAAAATGTGGATAAAAATAACACTTATCTCTCAGACGTAAGACAAGCAAGCTTTAAAGTGCTATATAAATACTGACTCTTATTACATCAGGTTCCCACATTAGAACATAGGCTTTCTGAGGGTGCTCACTATTTGGGTTTTGGGTGGGTTCTTTCTCACTAATGCATAACACAATGCTTTTCACATATTCTGACAATTTATTAAGTTGAATTAGATAAGCCACAAGTTTCTCCTTTAGACCTCACATGAGATTTTTTTTTTGTACTGCTCTCAGGCACTTATAACAGATAACACATGCTATACTACAGCTATCTGTGTTTTATTCTGTCTCATTACTCAATTAAAACCTCAGGATTGTAGAGACTATAAGGGGTGTACTAGCACCTGCTCAAATTGACTCTGGAAAGCCCATTGTTAAATTTTCAGGGTGAGCATTTACAGCTCTGAAATTGGCAAAGGCTACCAATCATGACTTGATTTATTATTTTGATTGTTTAAACTTATGAAAGTGTTAATAATGCAAATTAAACTTAAAAGCATGCCCTGTGGAGAGACAGCTGTTAGGATTTACCAGCACACTCCTAGGACTATACTTTAACTTTCAGCTTCAACCTCCCTAGCACCAAGTAGAGTAAGTTGGACACATTTAATCTTTTTTTTTTTTTAAAGGAATGAATGACTGATCACTTTATTTACTTTCCATTTCATTTAGTTGCACATTCTTTGCAGGTATTTGTAACCAGAAAAGAAACTCACGAAATGTCAACATGGAAGGGATTTAAGACTGTCCAATCACAAAATCACTGGCACATTGAATTTAGAGGTAGAAGAGACCTTAGAATTTATTAGATAGCTGAAGTTTCCCTTTGTACAGATAACGTAACTGAGACCCTGAGAGGTTAAATGACTTGCCCTAGGTCATACGTCTGATCAGTAGAAGCAATTGGACCAGAAAATGGGTTTCTAGTCTTATAAGAGCCGGTTCTTCCTCCATTCATTCATGTCCCTCCCCTTGAATTCTAAGAGGTCCAGCCCAATTTTCCAGAAAGAGACATGCCAGATCAGTGGCAAGATGGGGATTGTGGCTGAGCTGCTGCTTTCCCATCCAACTTTCAGCATGCCATCAGCCCTCCTAAGATACACGCTTTCCCATCCAACATTTGCCCTGCAGTTGGTCGGGCCTCTGCCTCCCCGTGTGTCTCACAACGGGTAAAGTGCTGTCATGACTTTGTGGCTGAGGTGATTAATTAGAGGCATTGCCGGCCTGGCGAACACGTGCTGGCCTCCACATCTGCCCTCTGACAGCAGGACTCAGTAAGCAGACTGTCACTCCTTTCCCTCTTGCTCCCTCCAAAACCTAATCAGCTGTGACATTTGGGCCAGCTGTTTGGAGAGGGGGATCACCCAGGGGTTTTCCAAGGGTGGAGTGGTGAGGATAGCTTGATAGGACTGTGGACTGTGCCTGCCACCTCCCATGGACCACATCTTTGTTTCCAGTTGGAAGGGAAGGAGGCCCTGGGTGGATGCCGAGTATTGGCATGGCGTTTCCTTCTCTTCTGTTCATGAACATTTTACCCCTTGTGCATAAGCAGAGTAGGCGGTCGCCTTGGCATTACTTCAGGGCTCCTTCCCAAATACTTTCATCAACACCTGAAAATTTTGTTCATCTGTTAGAAATGCCACTACGATCTGATTCAAACTTCCCCATGTCTACTCTTCCCACCCCCACTGCCTTTCTTTTACCCTTCAATAATTGTGTTATTTTGAGGTTGTCTCTCCCATGGCAGAAACTTCTTAGATGCATTTGGGTGGCACATTGCTTTAAAAAAAATTTCCTAGGGCTTAGCATAATGTTTGGCACATGGTAAGCACTTAATAAATGCTTTTCAACTAACTCACTGACTCACCTTTCATGGATCTTTGAGCATGTCTCCCCCTTTCTCATCTCCTTGCTTTCACTCAACTTTACTTAATTCTTGAAGTACCTTTTTTTCCCTGTCCATTGGATTACTACTATTTTTTTTAAAAACTCAGTTCAAATAGCACCTCTTCTATGGAACCTTCCCCGGAAATGATCCCTGCCCACAACATCTTATTAGCTCTTATATCTCTCTGGTGCATCATCACAGAACAGTGTGCATTATATTTGTTCAAGTATGTTTTTATGCTCCTATCTGAGGGGAGGGACAGTATCCTATCAAAACTTTGTCCATTTTCAGGTATCTAGTTCAGTGATTTTCTGAGAATAGTCTTAACTTTGATTGGGTTGAGATGAGGGGTTAAGAATAATAAATTATTTTCCATGAAAGAATAGCTGGAAGGAGCTAGAGGTTTCACTGGGTAGAGGTAAAGAGGAAGGGTTGACTCAGTGGCATCAGACAGCATGGGATGGAGATAACTGGAGGAGGGGCTCTGGAGCAAATTAGGGATGGTTGGCTGGGAATGCTTGGGTATGTGTTGGGGGGTAGTACACGTACATGTGATAAAGCAAAATTAGGGAGTTAAATTGAATTTTCGAGAGCTATATTCAAGGGAAACCCTCCAGAAGGCTGATTTTATTGGTGTCTGCTGACGGGGAAGAGTGTTAGACCTGCTGCTGAATAAAAGAGATGAGTTCTGGCCTCAGAGTCAGAGAAATTCATCCTCCCTGGCTTCCGAACAGCCTGTTCTGCCTACTGGGTAAATGAGTGGCACTGTGTTCTGTTTGACCCAGAGTTAATAACAATGATGAAACCAGCATATAGTCAACACGAAAACACAGGCTAAATAGGGATAGACTGCTCACAGAATGTTAGAGCTGGAAATTATCTGGATGAGGGATCCTTCATCTTTCGTTGGGCCCTCTATGCTTTTGGGAGTCTGTATGGTGAAAGTCTTCTCAGAAAAATGTATTTTTTAATATTTAAAGAAAATACTGAATATCACTTGAAGCTTAGTGAAAATTAAAATGTTATTTTTTTCTGTCCAAGTTCACTATCCCTCTTGGTCTTCAGGTTAAGAATTGCTGACCCTTTACTATACCAAGGAGCATATTGAGACTCAAAGAAATTAATTAGCTTTTTAAAATTCATACAGGTAGCAAATGCTTTTAACCTTTTTTTATATTCCTGGGACGTAGCAGAGTGCACAGCACATAGTAGGTGCTCAGCTAAGGTTTTCTAACTCACTGAGTGAAGTAGTAGAGTTGGTTTTTGTATTCAGGTGCTTTAGCTTCCAATCAACACTCTTGCCATCGCCATGCTCACTGATTTTTAGTCAAATTGAGTTTGATACCTTTCCTTAGAACAGCCTCTTTTCTTTGGACTGGGAGACTGCTACCAGTTTTCCTGAAAGTGGGAAAGGTCATGGCATCATCAATTTACCAGTATCTAATCCCACCTGCACATTTTAGAGTGAGGAGACTGAGGTCTGCAGGGGATGGCCCAGAGCCCAGGGTCATCAAATTAGCAAGTTTCCAATACAGGCTATCTGGCTTCCTTCCATCACACTCAGGCCCACAAGTGGGAAGCAGGACAAGGGGAGCAGGCTGAGGTCGGAGAGACCCATCCCACTGTAGGGCAGTAATCACCTCATTACGAGGGAGGCGTGCCCGAAGGCTGCGGCTGCTGCCTCCTGGCTCTTGCCCCTGCGGCCAGGCCCTTCTGCTGACCACATGCTGTTGGCAGTTTGTGGAGCCAGGAGCTACAGCTGAAGCGCCTGTTTCACACAGTTCACTTCTCATTAGCTCCCCACTGGGTGGCCACAGCAGCAGATGGGGAAGTTCCCCAGTTTCCTCCAGCCCTCCTTCCTCCCACCCCTTTCCCAGCCCACCTTGGGCACCAAGCTTCCTCATTTCTGACGTTGCCAACAGGCCAGGGTTGGACCACATTTGGCCAACACTTCTAGAGCAGAAGTTGGGGCTGCCATTTCTGATGCCACAGAATCAGGGAGCCCTCTTACGGATGTTGCTTGTTATGGCTGTTAAAAAATAAAGTCATCCTTTCTCACAGGATTTAGAGGTGGAGAAGACATTGGAGGTCATTTTGACAAACTTTCTCATTTTAAAGATGCAGAAACTGAGGCCTAGAGGTGACATGCATTACCCAAAATCACACAAACAGTGAGAACAAAGGCAAAATTTAAACTGAGGTTCCCTAGGGCTGTGTTCTTTCCACATCTCCCCACTGAATCTTAGTTTAATTTTGATTTTGACCATGCTCTCATCAGGCACACAGACATTCACCTCATCTTCACATCCTTGTTTCTCCATCCCTTTGATTCTGGGAAAGAGGAGAAGAGGGGTTTAGTTTCCCCGTTTGTGAAATGATTCGGGTGAACTATATGATTTCTAAGGCCCTTCCGACTTTAAGTCTTATATCCATAAAGAAGTGAGAACAATCTCGGTCTTAACATTCAAATCCATTAAAACATAGAATAAGACCTAGAATGGAATGGTCCATTTGGATTAACCTCACAGACAAATGCGGAAAATAACTCTTTATCCTTTCCTCTAATAGCTAATATTTATATGATAGTTTGAGTGTTTCAGAGTGTTTTATACATATTCTCTTTTTACTATTGTCCCTATGTTACAGATAAAAGAAAAAACGGGACTGGGAGAGTTTAAGTGACTTAGCTAGGGTTACAGGGCAGAGCTCAAACTTAGCTTTTCCTGACTGTACTCTATCCACCTCACCACTCTCCTCTATCCTACAAAGTGGCATAAATCCTTTCTTCCTCCCTCCCTCCTTTCCTTCCTTCCTCCCTCCCTCCTTTCCTTCATTCCTTTCCTCTGCCTGTCTCTTGCTTTTTTCTTTTGAAAGTTTTACTTTCAACAACAACAAACAAAATATTTAAGCAAAGTCAATAACTTAGGTATTAAGTCTGACGGTGGCTGCCACAGTCTACATCCTCAGTCCACACCTCTCCACTCAAGGGAGGAAGGTGAGTCTTAAGATGGCACAATCTAGAAAATAAATATAATCCTTTACTATTAATAGTTTGTTTAATATTCATTATTTGGCATGTGCCAAATCCATAACCACTCGTTTTGTGTAGCACTTTAAATAAATTATCTCTTTTGGTCTGCACTCAAAAGAAATCCAACAACCTGTGAAAGAAGCATAAGTACTATGATGTCTATTTCTTTTTGCGACTGGTATTATTAGCTGACCTTTATGTAGAATTTTAAGGTTTGTGGAGTACTTTGTAGCATTATCTCATTTAATGCCAGTAGTTCCCAGCTTCTGCCTAAAAACCTCCACTACTGCCTGGTGTAGTCCACCTCCCTTTTGGAAACTTGCCTTGCTAGGATGCTTTTCCTTACACTTAACTGAAAACTATCTCTCGTAAGCGTCTACCATCACTTCTAGCTCTGCCAATGGGATCAAGCAGAATCAGCCTTTCAGAGGGCAATCTTTCAAATACGTAATAATTACTCACATCCCCACCCTATATCAAAGTTTTCAGACAACCAATGAAAAATCATTTATTAAATTAAATAGTTATGAATGGCATTTATGAAGTGCTATGTGCCAGGCACTCTATTATGCACGCAATATGCAAAGAAAGGCAAAATCATGGTCACTGCCCTCAAGGAACTCATATTCTAGTAATGAAAACAACTCTGTATTTACAAAATATACACAGTACAAGTGGGGAGATAAATATAGAGAAAAATCACTAGCTGGTGGTGGGATAGAATGATGTGAGAATAAGGAAAAGATCTCCTGCAGAAAGTTAATTTGGGTTAACTTTGAGTTAACACCGACTCTTGAAGAAAATCAAGGAAGCCAAAAAGTGGAGATGAAAAGGAAGGAAATTTCAGGCATGGGGACAATCAGTTAAAATACATGGAGGCAGTAGATGAAAAGTCACTGGATGGAGGACTATGTGAGGAAGAGTAAATTGTAAGAAGACTGGAAAGGTAAGGAAGATCCAAGCTACAAAGGGCTCCAAAAGCCAAATGATGTTTATACTTGATCCTGAAAGTGATAGGGAGTTATGGGCATTTGTTGAATAGAAAGAGGTGACACTGTTAAGCCTGTACTAATACAGAATTTTAAAGGCAATAAGAAGTCAGGGGAGTTTACTGAGTAAGTTAGTTACCTAATCACGTACATATTTGAGGAAGCTTACTTTGATGGTTGTGTGGAGGATGGATTAGAGTAGGGAAAAGTTTAAGTCAGAGAGGCCAATCTCCAGGTAAGAAGATACGTGTGTAGTGTGTATATGATTAGGGAAAAGGGGATTTAGCCAAGATATATGAATTACAAGAAACATTTCCCCTTTTCCAACTCATTCAATGGATCCTTGAATGTCATTGTCTTTAGTTCCTCACCATCTTCCTCATCATCTGGATATGTTCCAGCAGGTCAATTCAATGCAATGAAATTCAATTTACACATCTGATGAACACCCACTCTTTCACAATGTTCTATGCTGGGTGGTGGAGAGCTGTTCCTTTGTGATTTTTCTCTTGCAAGTTTCTCTGTGCTTTTGTAAGCTGTAGTTTACACCTTCAATCTTCATCCGATGGTTAGCCGAGCCTCCAGGGAGCATAGAATGACTAATGTTGCCACTTCTTTTTCTCAGTTTCTCCCTTCAATGTGTTTCTTTTGATGTCTTTCCTGGATATCTCACTTCTGATCATTCAGTGCAGTCAGTCAACAAGCCTTTCTTTTATTGTTTGTGGTCAACTTGTTTGAAGTGTCTTAAAGGTTGAGCCTGCAGGATACCTCAACAAACATTTGAAAAGTGGGAAAAAAAACCAGTCAGTCAACCTTTTGTTTAAACTTCATGGTGCCAAACATAAGGTCTGACTGATTTGTTTTTATGAAATTGATTGAATTTCTTGTAAGATTGAATGAATGAATGGAGTGGGCATTTTAGTGTTTTCCTAGACATGCTCCTTGTATATAAACTTCTGGATACTGCTGATCTTTTGAGAAAGTGGAACATCAAGGATTTGGAGGAACTAAATGATTTGAGAGGAACTATTTGTATACCAGCATTTATTACTGCCCAATATATTTACTGATTATTCTCTATTTTGAAGAGGGGCTGATGGAAAAAATTTAGAGGGACCTAAGTTAGAATCCTGGCTCTCTAACTTCATTTCTCTCAGGATCCTCCAAGATGTTTCCATCATTGCATATTTCAGAGCTGGGATCTGTTCCTAGCTCTATGACGACTAGCTGTGAAACCTTACATAAGTCACTATTCTGTAGAATGGAGATGAGTTGAAAGATAGTGGTTCTAATTCTACTTACTAGCTGTGCGACCTTGAACAAATCACTTAACCATTTTTGGCTTTAATTTTCTCATTAATAATATGGGGGAGCATATGGGATGGTATCTGAGATCCTTCTTAGCTCTAAATATATGATCCCATGTTTCAATGTTACTATATGCCTGCCTTTTAGTGTCATTTTGAGAAACCATGAAATGGTGTATATGAAAAGCATATACTTTAAAAAATATACAATAAGATACAAACGCAAAGCACTGTATTATCTCGTTTTTAACCTCTGATCACTCACGTTTACCCTTCAAAAACATGCACCTCCTGTGATCTAGTGTTCTTTCTAGCTGAACTCTCATGAGAACAGACATATGTTGTGGTAGATGCAGCATAACAACTGAATTGCCAGTCCTTATAACAGTCCAGTCACTTGAGCAAATTCTATGACCTCTCAAATCCCCAGTTTCCTAATCTGTAATATTATGTACTGCATTAGGTGCACACTTTCAATCCTAATTCTGCACTCATATACTGTATCTACCATCCAAGTTCCTTTCTAGCTTTAAACCCATTGGTAAAAATAGGTCTCGGCTAAACTCCAGGGAACATTTTCTTTTTGGTTGTTGTTTATTATGTATTTTTAACTATTTTTTAAATTCAATAGCAATCTTCCCAGATCCTCTCCCCCACTGAAAAAAAAAAAGAACAAATCCAAGCAACAAATCTGCACAGTCAAGCAAAACTCATCTTGGCATTGGACATGTCCAAAGATGCAAGCTTCATTCTTCCTATCTAATCAATTATTGGTAGATACCATTCTGAAACACCATGCAGTGTTTTGCACGTGTCCTCTGGAATCATGGTTTGTACACTGGGTTGATCAGAGATACTAGATAATTCAAAAAAAATTTACAATGTTAGTTTTTAATTAAATAAATAAATTGTTAAAATTAAATAAATTGTTTTCCTGGTTCTTCTCAATTTGCTTTTGCATTAGTTCAAAGTAACTGCCCATCCCTCCTTTTCTTAGAGTAAACCTCTGCCAATGGGCCCCTACCTAAGGGCTCCTCATGACCCTCCTATCTTTAGAGTGATTATCTATAGTCACTGTTGCTGTTTCCCACCCAGCCTAATGGTTTTCCTTTCCTTGGCCTCATTAAAGGGGCCATCCCCTGGCTACTTCTTAAACAGGCCTGTTCAATGAATGGACATTGCCTCACCCTAACTGAGTACCTGCAAAGACCTTGGTCTAGAGGGCCCAAAGTCTCCCAGTGCATCCTGGGTCACCTCCCGTCATCCTGATGAATATCTGGTCACTGGATTCAGATGGCTCTGGATCAGAAGTGAGGCTGGTGACCTTCACACCCTTCCTCACTCAAAACAAAGTCAAGAGAAAGACTCACCTATGCTAGGTCCGAACCCACAGCCCATAGATTTCCTATAAAAAGAACTCCTGACAAATTCTGGAACAGTGGAAGCCACGCAGCAACACAGTGGAGGAGATTTCCGTTGCAGAGAGCCCTGAAAAACCGACCGCAAAGGTACCCCGGACGGGAGCTGAGCCCTGCCGGGCCGAGTGCTCCCCTCCCCCGCCCCAGCCACGCGGCACTGAGAGGAGCCAGCAGAGCTCTGCAGGCGTCAGGGACCTGAATCTCCGGCAGCTGCGAAGGTCCATCCACCCACAGATGCACAGGTCAGTGAGAGAGACGGGCTGAGAGGGGAGCGGGGGATCTCCGGGACTCGGACCCCCTGGGAAGCGGGCGCTGCGGCAGACGCTGAGGCAGCTCTGCCAGAGATTCCCAGAGCGGGCTGGAGCTCCACCCCAGCTCCACTACAAAGGATCTCTGTATAAACCCCCTGAGGGAACTGAGCCTGAGAGG
>CM053770.1:644640545-644675954 GCA_028658325.1 Potorous gilbertii | reverse complement strand
CAGATTGGTGATATGGGTAATTAGAATGTCCAGTGTATTGGGGAGGGGGGAGGGGACAAATGGGGAGAAAATTTCAGAACCCAAAATCTTGTGAAAATGAATGTTAAAAGTTAAATAAATTTATTTAAAAAAAAAACAAAAAAAAACAAAGTCAAGTGCAAATCGTGTCATCATTTCTCTGATGGCGTGGTCTTCTTTGACAACCAAGGACAAACACAAGAGTATCCTTTCTGTTATCCTTAATTTCATCTTTTAAGATCTTCACAACGTACTCCTAGGCCCTCCATCCTGCTTTTATTGATTTCCCCTGTGATCCCTGATCACTTTCAATTCTCACAGAATACTTGTATCATCTCTCCTTCCAATTTAAATACAAATACTTTATCCTTATGAAGTGTTTTCCAATGACTCACTTACATTTAGCTTTTAATATTTCTCTTAATGCTTATGTTTATATTTCAAAGTTTCTACTCAACTCCAGGCTTTCCATCAGGCACACTTGGAAGTTCTGTATTTCATTAAAGGCCCATTTATTTCCTGTAAATTAACAGTTATCTGGATCAGTTATTCTTGGTGGTAAACCAATATCTGTTGCTAAGTCTATCTTCTCAGCCTCTCTAGAAGACCCTCCACTGCTGACCTGGGCTAGGAGACAAGTCTGAAGGCTGTTGGCTTAGCTCAGGAGTGTAGGGATTGAGTTACTATTCTTAGAACCCTCTGGGACCACCTGTGTTATTAATCTGGGGTGGGAGGCTGAGTTTAAAATCAGTTTTGGATCTCTGCACTGTTGGCTGACTTCTGAGCATTTGAACTATGATGTCTGGACAACCCCTTGTCCATAGTTCATGCCTTGATCACTTGCCTAGAGGTCAAATTTTCAGTCTTGGGATGAAAAGATGACCCATTGTTGTGTCTCCTTCAATCACTATTCAATTCAATGTTTTAAATTTTTTAAAATAAAAAGTAAAGTTTATGAACCCCCGAAGTAATAGATTGTTGGACAGTAGTTGGGGAAGAAACTGGGCTGTATCACTTTCTCCTACTCTACCCTCTTGGCTGGTCTCCTCTTGTATATTTTTTTAAAAGTATTTTATAAAGACTGTGAACCTTTAGAAGCTCTCTTTCCCTCTCACCATTCATTTATCTGTTCCCTTGGTCTTGGACCATAATCCTTTAGCCTAAACCGTTAATAATAGCTTGAGATCATTCTGTATAGAGAGCAAAGTGATACAATGGGAAGTAATATAATAGAAAGATCATTAAATCTGGAGTCAAAGAAGCTGGGGGGTCAAATCTGGCCCCTGTTGGTAAGGCTGTGACAAGGAAAAAATCCCTTCCCTTCCCTTCCATTCCCTTCCCTTCCCTTCCCTTTGTTTTGTTGACCTCAGAATCCTTGCCTGTGAAATGACCCTCCCAAATTTAAATAGTATGATCCTATAAATGAGAACTAAATTTGAATCCTGTCTTTGTCTCTTAATAGCTCAGCAATCCTATTCAAGCAACCAATAAGTGCCTACTGCGTGCTGGCCATTGTGGTAGGAATTGTTGGTTCAAAACCAAAAACTGAGCGCTCCTTTTCCTATCTGAGTCTTGGTTTCCTCATTCATAAAATGAGGAAATGGACTGCCTTATTTTTAAAATCCCTTCCAGAGCTTAGCATAGTACCTGACATCTAGTAGGTATTTAATAAATGTTTGTTGATTGCTTGACTTCCAGCTCTCACAATCTAAGTTTCTATGTAATGAAAATTTAACAGAAAATTTCTAAAGACAAAAATCATCAAGAGCCAAAGGAAGAACTAATTATAGAATTTTGGGTCCCAGGACACATCAGTGGAAAAGATATTTGGTGAACTGGAGGCCTGCTGGACAAATTTCAAGTCATTTCCCATTACTTCTAACTCAGCCTATTTGTGTGCTTGACTCTTACAGGTAGAATCTAATGAAGAAGCAGTGCTGGTAGTGACAAAATTATAGCAGTGATTAATGATTTAATTGATCTTTTGCTCACCTGTCTAGAGTCAGTAGTCCATCTTATACATTCCTAGCAAAGTGATTTTTCCTTAAGTCCGTATTGACCAAGGGACTCCTCTACTCAACCAAGTCCACTAACCCCATTGCTTCTTAAACAGGAATCCTTAGCAATTTTTGTGCCATGGATTCCTTTGGGAATTTCTTTGACAATCCTTTAACAAGCCTAAGAATTCCTTCTCAAAATGTTTTTAAATACATAAAATAAATACACAAGATTACAAAGGAAATAAGGTGTATTGAAATAGCTATCAATTTTTTTATGTTCAAGGATCCCAAGAGTTTCTTCATCTAGAATAAAATACAAACTCTTCAATTTAGTTTGTAAAGTTCTATACAATCTCCCCCCACTCAATATCTTTCTAGCCTCGTTAGACATTAAACCACCTCTTCCTCTTTGCTATCTAGTCAGATTGGCCTTCTCTCTGCTCCTCCCCGAGATACTCCATCTACCAAGTCTACATCTTTGAACCAGCCATCCCTCATGCCTTAATACACTCCCTCTACCTCTGTCTCGCTGCATCCTCCTCTTTCTTTAAGATGCAACTCAAGCACCATCTTCTACATGAAGCCTTTCCTGATCTCTCAACAGCTAGTGCCCTTCCTTCCACATTATCTTCCATTATCAACTTTGTGTGAGTGTGAACTTTATGTTTATTTTATACATGTTTTTTATATTTATTTCTGCTTCCTCCCTTGTAATAGGTAGCATTCTGACTAGATGGTGTCTAAGATTCCTTACAGCTCTAAATTGCAATATCAAAGAAGTAGAAAACTTAGAAGTTATGGGATCCTTTGAGATTGTCATGTCCTCTTTGACATTTTACAGATGTGGAAACTGAGACCCAGAAAAACTAAGCCCAAAATATCAAGCACAACTACCTAGGGATCATCAATTTACACAGAGCTGAGATTTGAACTTAGGTCCTCTGATTCCAAATCCTGCACACTTTCCCTTGACTCTTTTTTTTTTGATCCTCATCTGGTACATTCAAGCTAACCCTGGTTATCCCCCAGGGCTCTGTCCCGAGGCTCCTCTACTTCTATACTGTTTTATTAGTTGATCTCATTAGTTCCCATGGACTCAACTGTCATTTCTATGCTGATGATTCTCAAGTCTATTTGTCTAACCACAACCTCTTTCTTGATATCTTGATTCACATATCCAACTACGTATTGAAAACTTTTAACTGGATGCCTTATAAACATCTTAAACTCAACATGTCCCAAGTGGAAATTGTTATTCCCTAGCCCCCAACCCTCTCCTCTTCCTTATTTCTCTACTACTGTCAAGGGTACCACCATCCTCCCAGTCACCCAAGCCTGAAACAGATGTCATCCTCAATTCCTCTCTCTCCCCTCATCTTGTTGATTTTGCCTTCATACATTCTCAAATGCATTCCCTTCTCTCCTCTGATACTGACACCCCCCTAGTCTGTGTCCTCATCTCTCATCCTTAGACCATTGCAATAGACTTCTGCTTGGTATCTCTACCTCAAGTCTCTTCCATTTCCAGTCCATCCATCAGGTCTGACCCTGTCATCTGTGTCTTCAGTAAATACCAGTCACTTCCTGTTATCTGCAGGATCAAACAGAAAATCCTATTTGGCATCAAAAGTCCTTCATTACCTAGTCCCTTCCTACTTTTTGAGTCTTTTTAGAATTTCTTTCTATATACTCTGTTACCCAGGGATGCTGGACATGTTGCTTCACACACATTGTTCTATCTCCTGACTAGGCATTTCCATTGGCTATTCCCCAGCCTGGAACTTTCTCCCTCCTAACATCTACTTCCAGGTTTCTCTGACTTACTCCAAATCTCAGAAAAATTCACACATTTACTAGAAGTCTTTCCTATCACATAGAAGATGCTTAATAAATGTTTTCACACTGATGATTCCCTTTTTGCTTCCATGTTTCAAGCCCATTTCATCTGCTATGCTTACTGTGTTTTGGGGGAGAGGTGTGTGGGTGTATGAGTGTGTTAATGTACAGCTTTAATTTCTACTTACTGGTCAGGACTTTTTAGCACAATGATATTTTCTTTTTGTTAGATTCTTTAGCCTAGAATTCCTGGTGGAATTGATTGAATTTTCTTCAGGAGGGAATGAGTAGAAGAGACATTTTAGCATTTTGTAGACATGGCACTAGTGTGTCAGTCCCTGTATCTTGACAGTTCTCTGGGTCCCAAGTATTAGTAAATGTAAAGGGCTAATAAAGAGAGGCTCCATTGGAAAAAGTGCAAGTCTGGTGCCTGGAACATGTGGGTTCCAGTTCCTCTCACTGCCACTAACTGGATGACTCCTTTATTAATCCCTTACATTCTGGCTTCTGACCTCTTCATTCCACAGAAAACGCTCTCTCCAAAGTTACCAGTGATTTCTTAATTGCCAATATCTAATCGTCTTTTCTCAATTTCCATTCTCAACTTGTTTGCACGCTTTGACACTGTTGATAACCTTCTTCTTGACACTCTCTTTTCTCTAGGTTTTTGGGACACTACTCTTTCCTGGTTCTCCTCCTTCTTATCTTGGCTCTCCTCAGTCACCTTTGCTGTATCTTCATTCAGATCATGCTCCTTAACAACAGGATTCCCACAGGGTTCTGTCCGGGATCCTCTTCCCCTTCTTTACTTTAACTGTCAATCTTATCAGCTCCTCTAATTTTAATGACTACTTCTATGCTCATGATTCTTGAATCTGCCTATCCTGCTCTAACTTCTCTGCTGGCCTCTAATCTCACATCTCCAGGTGTCTTTCAGACATCTTGAACTTTACATCCACCGAAACTGAACTCATTATCTTTCCCCAAATTCTAACTCACTTTTGCCTTCCCTGTTACTATCAAGGACAACACTATCTTCCCAGACTCTCAGATTTGCAACTTAGAGTTATCCTGGACTCTTCACAATTTCTCTTTCCCATATCCAATTGGTTGTCAAGACTCATCAATTTTACCTATACAATATCTCTTGCATACAATTCTTTCTCTCCTTTGACATTGTTGCCACTATAGTACAGGTCCTTATCACATCATTGGTTACTATTGGGCAACTGTCCTGGTATTGGAATAGCATGCTTGTGGATCTGCTGCTTGCCTTGTCCCTCCCTACTCCACTCCATCCTCTAGTCAGACATCTAAGTGACTGTCCTACAGGATAGGTCCAACTACTTCACCTCCTTCTCAACAGATTCCAATGGCTTCCTATTGCCTCCACATCAAATATAATGTCCTTTGTTATTTAAGTACCTTCGTAACCTAGTCCTCTCCTATCTTTCTAGTCTTATACCTTACTCTCTGTTGTATATTCTTTGATCTAATGACACCGACCTCTTTGCTGTTCCAACAGGACATTTAATCTCTCTGTTTTGGGCACTTTCAATGATTGTTCCTGAAAATGCTCTCCCTCCTCACTTTCACCTCCTGGTTTCCCTTACTTCTTTCAGATCCTAACTAAAATTCATTCTTCTACAAGAAACTTTTCCTAACTGCTCCTAATACAAGTGCCTATGTTTTAAAAACTGTTTTCTATTTTTTCCTGTATATATTGTGTTTGTTTATTGTCTTTTCCATTAGAAAAGACATTACTGCCTCTTTGAGGGCAGTAACTATCTTTTGCCTCATTGTGTCCTCAAGACTTAGCACAATACCCAGTCCATAGTAGGTGCTTAATGTTTATTGATTAACTGAGTTTTGGATATTCTATCTTCTATCTGTCTACCTACCCATCCATCAATCTACCCATCCATCTATCCATCCATCTATCTCTAAAAAGGAAGTTACAGTACAGTACACTTTGGGGTGTGAACATTATTAGACCACTCTAAGCAAAGCCAAATAAACATAGCTGAAGTAAGATCAATAGTCCTCAGTGTACTGCAAACAGCCTTTGGTAAATTTCTGGAAGCACATTCTAGTGTCTGAATGCCTCTGAATGACTTTGACATTGCTAGATTCTTATGCGACAAACTACTGTCATCTTCACTCATAGTTCTACATGAGAAAGGGCAAAATGATATCTCAAGGACCTTTCCATTCACATGATCCAAAGATAGAGTCTCCATGATGCCAAACCTATGGATAAAACTAAAACATTTAATCAAAATCAAAATGTACAAAAATTTGGCATCATACAGGAAAAAAAAAGTCTGTATTTCACATTTTCTACAGATACTAGATGTTGTGCAAATGATCTTAAAAGTGGAATCACTTTAAGGATGACCCTTCAGTTGGAGGAGAGTTTGCATCTACACAGGCTCCCAATGCCACACCTGCAATTTCTGCATACCATCAATACCACCCAAAACACACATGTGCTCCCCAACCCCCTGAAAGCTGCCTTATAGAAACAGGACTCATTTGAATGCCAGCACGGCTGTGAAAACACTTCCACTCCCTGGGACAACTGTGTTTATTAAGCTCATGATTTCTGAGGGTGAAAGGAGAGCCAAAGGACCCTGAAGCATCCTGATGGCAAAGATACAAAAAGCACAGGCACATTCTCAGAGGGGGAAAAGTGTGGGAGAGAGGTCAAGATGAAATGGTTTATGTCCATGCTCACGTGTGTTACATAAGCTATCAGAGAAACATAGAAAAGTGTAGAATGAAGTGTGTTATCATGCTAGTAATTAAAACCTCTCAGTCAGATGCTATAGAGAGATTAGTTGTCACATTGTGTTAAAGGAATCCTTGCCTTATTCCCTAGAAGGAGACAGACTGCCTGCCGTCCCATCATCTGTTACTGTGCTATAGCTATCCGCCGCCAGAATGTAGAATTGGCAGATTCCATGAACAGAAGCCCTTAGGTATTGGGAAAACAATGCTGACTGTGGACCAAAAGGGAGGGAAATGGACGCATGAAAACACAATCTTCCATTCCTCCTTTAGGTCTCAACAAGTACATCCAGTTTAACTTTTTCTACATATATTGCCTATATATAATCACATCTAAGAGAGTTAAAGGTCTCTCTCTCTCTCTCTCTCTCTCTCTCTCTCTCTCTCTCTCTCTCTCTCTTTCCCCCCCTCCATACATATATAGAAACATGCGTGCACACACACACACACACACACACACACACACACACACACATATATATAGTAGAGAATACATTTGCATTTGGAGTGTGGTTAGTAAGGAAGGTGGCAATTAGGTAGATGGAGATTGTAAGATAAGGAGACAACAGAGATCATGCTCTTTGCTACTAAGTGTCAGTGTTCTCATAATGTTAAACTATCTCAAACTTAGCGAAAAAAATTAAATCAGTTATTTGATAGAAATCACTAGTTTTGGGAGATAACTGATAGTCAAACAGTGAACCTCTTGCCTAGTGTATCTAGAAACAACGTCTTTAAAGAGCTGTCATCCAAATTACTTACAATCTCCATCATTAATTGTTCCCCTAAAGCATTATTTTTGTACCATAAACCCCTCTGGCCACCTGGTGAAGATCATGGACCCTTTCTCAGTATCATATCTTTAAACTAATAAAATAAAAATGAATGAATTACAAAGGAAATCAGTTAAATTGAAATGCAATTACAAAATATAAAAAATAAAGGTTCATGGACCTCAGATTAGAAACCCTTTTTCTAAAGGATGGAAGTTATTAGACTCTGGCCCCATGACCTACCAAGCAGTCTTCATTTTTTTTGTACTCTTCTTAGATGGGGAGGAAGAGTTATGGCTTTGCCCTACCAGGTTCTTACCCTGCCAAACTAGCAAACTAGATTCAGTCCCCTGACACTCTGGGAATTTTCTGTTCTTATTGATGGGGAAAAAGCTTATTCTGCCCTTAAATCTTCTCAAAGCAGAAAAGAAAAGTTGATATTCAGACTGAATTTAGTTTCAAGCTACTAGGTCTTTAATGCTGCCTTCTGAAGTTCTGGGTTTAGAGACTTTCCTACATCTTCTCCCTATTTTTCATTTCAAATTATGAAAATTTTTTCATCCGATTTCTGCTTGGATTTTCCAAGACGATTCTTTGAGATCCTCTAACAAGGGGCATTTTCAAAGCTTCAAACCTTTACATTTTGGCTTTATATATCCATCTCGTTCTTCAACTCTATCTAGAAAAGAAAAGCTAATTGTATTGAGATCTGGTGAAATAAAACATCTGTGTGAGACCTGAAATTAATTTTTAGTTTTCTATGGAATCTTTCAAGACTGGGAATTTTGAATGGTGCTGTTTAGATGTGACTGATTGGTGGAAAGAATGATGACACACCACTGAGTACCTTTGTGAAAGGTAGAGTTGGTGGGAGAGTTTTCAAAAGGAGAGATTTGTTTTGTATAGCCAAATTCTTTGGGATTGATGAGAGAGACAAAAGGGGAGGTGACAGGCAGACAGAGAAAAACAGATAAAGAGGGACAGAGCGAGGGGGAAACAGAGACAGAGAGATACATAAAAAGAGACAGATAAAAAGAGACAGAGCAACTTTGGAAGCTAGAAATCAGGTGTATGTAGGTACTAAGGTTTGCAGTGAAGGATGGTAATATCATTTCTGTCCACTGAAGCTCTGGTAAGTATCATAGGGTGAACTTGGCCAGTGGCTTATGGATAGGGCCTGAGTCATCACTCAAGGGCAGGAAGGAGAAAACAGGTTAACATATATGGCAGTTTTGCTGCTTTACAACTGTCTTGTAAGGCTTGGCTATATTCAGCAATTATAGAACAAGGTCAATGGTAGGTGGGTTGCATTAAATACAATTCCTCTTTTTGTCAATCAATTCATTACTACAACAGTATCAGATTAGATGGCAAAATTTAGCAAGAGACAGAAAGAAAGCATTTTCCCCCTTTCCATAGAAAAA
This sequence comes from Potorous gilbertii, assembly GCA_028658325.1. Classification (NCBI taxonomy): domain Eukaryota; kingdom Metazoa; phylum Chordata; class Mammalia; order Diprotodontia; family Potoroidae; genus Potorous; species Potorous gilbertii. The sequence continues at coordinate 644,667,113 of CM053770.1, read as the reverse complement.
TGGACTATCCAGGGCACACAGAAAGAATTAATATCCTTATAGAGTTTCACCCACCCATAATTTCTCATATTATTACCAAATTTTTCTTCCCTATTTACAGATCTGATCAGATCAATTTTCTACAAGAACAAAATATCCAATTACCTCTCTACTGACTATTAAGTAAATTTCCAATTCTTAATTCTTCTGTTTAAGGCATCCCACAATCATGTGCTGACCTCCTTTTTCCATACTAATTAAACAATATTTAATTAAGGAGACTTGCTCTTTATCATAAAAATTTTAATCTTTTTTCTTTCTCTGTGCTTTTTCTCTCAATATTACCCCAAGGCTCTAAAGCTTTCCAAGTAGGGAAAAGAATTTAGAATTTCTACCACACCACACCTCTAGACTTGCACAGTTCACTTAAAGTACTAGGCTTTCTCTTCGGACACATCATGGTCCTATATAATGTGTTTTCTTGGTTCAGGCTTGGTTGAATTCTTGATTCATCCAAGAACTCATTATTTTCTAGAAATTTCTCCTTTTGCATGCTGCTTCTTATGTTTTCTGCCCTCTCTGGGGTCATGTATTTTGTTTTCTCCTGGGGTTATATGGTGTAGGTATATATTTCCTGTAGGAGCCAGGAAGACAGAGATATACATTCTACTTTAGAGGGAACTAGAATATATATGTCCCTGTCAATCTTTTTGATCATTGCACATCTAGATTTCTATGTCTTACCCTAGCTTTTTAAGCTCTCCTTTTAAAGACTTAGTTAAAGGAAACATTTCAGGTCCATGACTCAGTCATGCTCCTATGTGATGGCAAAAAGTCAAAGCAAATTTTTACTTTAGCAGGGAGATGTAAATTCTAGGATAATGTTCTTAATTAATTTTATTATCAAGGAATTAATATTGACACAGGAGTAAAACTTGTCGAGGGACTCTTACAGGAGGGCCTTTCTAATTTCTACTCTGCCAAGGAGTGAATCTTGAATCTTGTCAAGGAAATCTCAGAGAGCCACATTCCTTTTACTCCATTATACTCTTTGGAAACTTGTCCTGCAAAATCTCATCAATCCAGTATTTCGAACCTCCCTAAAATCTCCTGCCCCTGGGGGTCCTGGATCACCCCCTGTTTGGAAAAGACAGTGGGAAAAAGTGGAGAGTTCTTTTCAGATCCTTCATTTAGGGAAATCTCCAAAGCATCGATCTCACCATTTCCCACCTGGCTGCATTCCTCTGACTTCATCACCTCACTCCCACTAGGAACTCTCCTCCTATCCTTTTCATTTTTTTATGTGTGTTGTCTTTCCCCCATGAGATATGAGCTCATCGACAGCAGGGTCTATTTTTTGCCTTTCTTTATATTTTCAGTGGCACAATCCTGGCACATAGTGGGCACTGAAGATATGTTTATTGACTGATTGACTGGGGAAACTCCTCAGGAACATTAATGGGCAGCAGCCAGCAACCAGTCAAATGCCATAGTTCTCATACCAGGAGAGCCCAGTGGCTCTGGGGTCCCTAATGGAAATGCCCAATCACGCACTGAATATACACCTTTCTGAGCCTCTGGTTAGGGAATGGAGGTGGGGTGGATATTGTGTTAATCACAGAAGGTGGAGGTCAGCATGAGAACCCTGGTGACCAGGGAAAGAGGAGGAGGAAAGGAGGAGAATAAGTGAGGTGACAAAGTGGGGAATTCAAATAAGAGGAAAGAAATGAGAAGATCTCAACTCACTGGTGGGAGAAATTATTCATATGGAACATGTCCATGAGGAGAGAAATTATCTCTCTCTTCTATAATGGGATTGGGGCCTTGCAAAGAGTATAATCTGCAGGACTTCAGTGCTCGGAAAGAACACTTGTTTTAAGTGAGTTCTGTGCCTCCATGACAACATCTTATCTCAGGAGAAGAAAAACCTCAGCTCCTGGGGGCAACTGGCATCCAGAAAGGTGAGAATGCATGAAAGCATAAAAGATATTTCATGGCAAAAGGGAAAGAAAGTGTTCATGGGGAAGGCAGGGGTTGGAATTGAGTTATACCATCAAGGGCAGCTAGCTGGCATAGTGGATAGAGTGCCAGGCCTGAAGGTAGAAAGATTCTTATACCTAAGTTCAAATTGGGTCTTTGTGTGACCCTGGGCAAGTCAATAAATCCCACTTTCCTCAGTTTTCTTATCTGTAAAATGAACTGAAGAAGGAAATGGCAGAACACTGCACTATTTTTGCCAAGAAAATCCCAATGTGGTCACAAAAAGTTGACACAAATGAAAACCACTGAACAAGAATAAGAAAAATCAAGAACACATGGAAATTTCTACCATAGGACAATGTGTGTGTTCATCCTTTGTTGCCGAAGAAGAACATGCCATCAGAGAAATAATGACATGACCTACACTTGACTTTGTTTTGATTGAGGGCTGTGCAGGTCACCAGCCTCACTTCTTCAGAGTCATCTGAATTCAGTGACCAAATATGCATCAGGATGACTGGAGATGACTCAGGATGAGGCAATTGGGATTAAGTGACTTGCCCAAGGTCACAAAGCTAGTGAGTGTCAAGTGTCTGAGGTGAGATTTGAACTGGGATCCTCTTGACTCTTGCATTGGTGCCCTATCCACTCCACCACCTAGTTGCCCATACCATAGGACAATATTTCTAACCTCAATATGTCACTGAGGTATGGATGGATCTAAGAGTAAGACACAACAGGAAAAAAATGAAGAGGGGGTAGAGGGAAAGATGTACCAACAATAAAAGAGATTTTTTTTTATAAATATGGTACTTAAAATAGATACTTTAGAAGCTTGTATTCTATGAGGAATACAGAGTTAAAGAAGGAATAAATACCTAAAAGGAACATGAATCGAAGAATAAAAATTGAGGATCGACAGAAAGGGAAGACAATCAATAAAGAGAGTGAGATAAATCTTTTTGAGAAAAAAGGAATAGAAGACGAAACTAACAAAGAATCTGAAGAGGAGGAGACGAAAGGAGATTGTAACTATTTAACAGAGAGGAAAAACAGGTCAGGAAAAAAGAAGGGAAGAATGAGATGATTAAATAAAAGGAAGAAAAATGGGAATTAGGAAGTAAAGTAACTAAGTTTCCCAAATTAGGGAAAGGAGTGACAAATGGAAATGGAGGGTTTTGAGTGAGAGGAAATAAGCCTATGCGAATAGCATTGCCTTAAATAAGATAAATTCTGTTGCTTATAATTTTAAGAAGCACATCGAAAATCAGACATACACAGAACAAAAGAAGAGCCAGAGCAAAATTTACTATCCTTCAGGTAAATCAAAAAAAAAAAACAACCAACAGTTGGAATTATAATGCCTGATAAAGTAAAAGAAAAAAGTCATAGTGTAATAGAGATAAACAAGGCAATTATATTATGCTAAAGGGAAGCATCTACAACAAACTAATATCACTATGAAATGTAATGTTCCAAATGCCTTAGTATCTAAATACACAAAAGAAAAAAATAACTGAATCCCAAGATGACATAATAGTGGGTACTTTAATATTCTCCTGTCAAATTTTAATAAATCTGAAAGATAAAGAAACATATATAATTAAACAAATTGCCAGAAAAACTAGCTTTAAAAGACATAACATTTTCAAAATGGAACTAATGAATATACATACTTTTAAGCATTATATGGAACTTTTAAATGAATTGACCATGAATTAGGGTAGAGATATTGCAAACTAATGTTAAAAGGGGGGAAATGTCAACACATTCTTTATAGGCCATGTTGCAATGAAAAAGTATTCAGGGAGCAGAAAGAATCCAGAAAAAAATAAAGACTTAACAATGAGATCCTAAAAAACGAGTCAAAGACCAAATAGTAAAATAGTAATTATGTAAAATAAAATTATAGTCATGGAACATCTGAAAAATTGATATAATAATAACAGTACCTACCTCCAACGGTTGTTGTAAGTATGAAATTGGATAAGGTTTACCTTTTAGTCTATCAGTTTAACAGTTTATCAAAGTAGTTCGAAGATTTTAAAACATTGTGTAAATGTTAACTATCATTATACAAAAATTTATTGAATATCGTTAAAGCAATTCTCAAGGGGAAATTTCTATTCCTACAAACATACATGCAAAGGAAGTTATTAATGATTTCAATACGTATTTTTAAAAATATGGAGTCAAGAAATAACTCAAAATAAGTATGAAATATTTCAAATATGAGAAATAAATTGAAAATTAAAAACTATAGAAAAAATAAAAATTAAAACTGGTTCTTTGATGACTAACAAAATCTACAAATTTCTAGACAACTTGATTGGAAAGAAGAAAGCAGAAAAGCAAACCACAAATGAACAAGATAAAACTACAACAAAATTAGAAAAAATTTAAAAAATTTTAAAACCGACTTTGCCTATCACTGGGCCAATAAAATTAAGAAGACAAAATAAATATTCTTTTAAAAAATAAAACACAATACCTAATAGATGAACAAATAGAGATCTCCTATAACCCACTCTCAAAAAAGGAAATAGAATGAGATGTAAAAGAAAAAACAAGTGGGAAGGATCCTCATGGTCATGGAATCACAAGTGATTTTTATCAAACTTCAAAGAAAAATTAATACTAATACTACAAAAATTATTCTCAAAAATCAAGAAAGAAAGCATTCTGCCAGACTCCCTTTATGAGGCAAATATTGTCTTAATACAAGACCCAAGGAACGATTTGGCAAAGAATGGCAATTATAGACTAATAATATTAAGTCAATATCAACTTTAAAATATTAAATAGAATTGTTTCTAATTGTAGCAATTCATCCAAGAAATAATTCATTATAACTCGTTGGATTTGTACCAGAGATGCAAGGATGGTTCGACATCAGGAAAATCAAATAATTTATCTTATTAAAAACAAAAATACCCCCAAACCACACAGCTCAATAGATGCAGAAAAAAAGCCTTTGAAAAAGATCCAATAGCCATTTATTTATGAAGGAGAGACAGAGAAACATATAGAGAGACAGAGATAAAGACAGGGGCAGACAAAGAGACAGACACATAGAAGCAGAGAGAAAGAAAGAGATTTCTATAGGCTATAAGCATAGAGGTATCGTTTTTACTACCATTAAAAAGAATCGAAAATCAGAAGAAAGCAAGCATTAGACATTTTCCCATTATTACAATGGGAAAGCAAAAATGACTACTCTCCCTGATATTACTTGATATATTTCTAGAAATACTAACAACAGCATTGACAAGAGAAGAAATTAAAGGTGTAAAATAGGTCAAGAGCAGATAAAACTGTCCATATTTGCCAATGATGAAGTTATTTTTAAAGTCCTAGAGAATCGGCAAAGATATTCATTGATACGGTCACTGGCTTTAGTAAAGTTGCAATCTACAAAATGACATATCTCTAGCATTTCTATATGACAGTAAAACAATCTAAGGCAAAATTAGAAGTAGAAATCCTATTCAAAATAACTTCGAAAGTGAACAAAAACATCTACCACTATGCATGTTATACTAGTATAGATTGAAAAGATCTCATGACTGGGCCATGTCAATGTGACAAAAATGATAATACTAACAACCCATTAAAAAGAAACTCGGTTGGGAGCGAGGGGGTCAGGAAGGAAAGGTTTCCTGCAGAAGACACAAGAGCTGTTTTTTCTAAAAAAAACAAAAAACAAAAAACCAAGCATTCCAATAGACTCAGAGGAAGGAAGACATTCTAAACATTCTGGATAGCCAACATAAAAGCACATAGATGAAAGATGGAGTGTTGTGTGTGAAAATCAGCCAGAAATCTGGTTTGATTGGACCACAGAGAAAGAACAGAGGAGTAATTTTTAACAGAGTTGGAAATATGGCTGGATTCTAGGTTGTAAATGACACTAAAAGGCAGAAGATCCATTTGAGTTTATCGAACAAGGTAATGACATGGACCTACATCTTGTAAAGCCACTTAAGCATTCATGTAGAAGACAGATAGACGAGGATAGATGAGGTAAGGGAGACCAATTCGGAACTTGGCTCAACAGTTCAGAAGAGAAGTTTTAAAGGGTTAAATTAGAGGGGTGACTATGTGAGGAGAGATAAGGAGACAGATTTGAGAGATGTTATGGGGGAGAAATGACTCCAAGATCAAATACAAAATCCTCTGTTTGACTTTTAAAGCCCTTCAAGATCTGGCTACTTCCCACCTTCCCAGTCTTCTTCAAGGGAGTTTGGCTTGGGAAGACAGGAGAGATATTTAATGAGAACTTCTGGGGAGGTAGGGTCTAGTGAGATTTCCTTGGTTTGCTTTTGTTTTTGTTTTAAGATGGAATATGCTTGAAGGGAAGAGGGAAGGAATTGACAGAAGATGAAATTTAAGATTAGGAAGAAAGAATGGATATCCGATTGTGGAGACAATATACTGGTGAATGTGGAAAGGATATAGGTGTCTAGTTGATTTATAAAAATCACGAATTAACATTATCTATGGTACAATGTATTTTTATTTGTTGTGTTAAGCATCTCCTAATTACATTTTAATGTGTTTTAGTTCTCATTACTGAATTTTGCTGGCCATGAATTTTTTTAGCTCTGTTCTAGGCATTCAGACACGTTTGCAGTATATAGAGGTTATACCATTTACTATATAGTATGTCTCATCATCAACTAGAAACTGTCCTTCAGGAATGGGAGTCCCCAACAGGAAGATATGCTCTATATTAAAATATATGCACTGGATAGAAGGCAGAAATAAGAGTAGGTAGTAGTGTCAAAAGTACTGAAGCCCAGAATGAGACAAAGTTGATAACGAATGCCTAGGAAAAATAAAGAGTCTTTTAAAAGTCAATTTTGGGGAAAGGAGGGAGATCAAATCAGGGATAGAATTGTTTGCTGCTGCAGATTAAAGGAAGAATGAAAAAGGACAGTGGTGAGAAGGCAAAACTCACTACTTATTTTTTATTTTTGGTTTATCTACTGAGAATATTTAAACTGGAAGGTCTAGAATAAAAAATATCAAATTCAGCCTTGAAACTCAAGATGCGATTTTTTTTTGGTAAAAGGGTACTTATCTGTCCTTAGTAAGCTCCTATTATCAAACTTATAAAGAATTAATGGACATGAATTGCTTGTCCATGATCTTTGAGAAATCAATGGAAAAGAGGCAAATTTTTATGGGACTGTAGAAAGGCAAATTTCATCTTCCAAAAAAAGGCAAGCTTATAAAGGTTTTACTGTGCAATTAATTTTAGATATGATTCCTGGAAAAATTATAACATGTTTATTAATAGGGTAATATGTAAGCATGTTGGAATGAAAATGCTGATCACTAGAAGCCAGCATGAGTTCATCAGACCAGATCGTAGCAGAATAACTCTATTTGCATGTTTGACAAATTAATTAGATTGGCATTTACTCAGAATGCCAAACATGGAGTTTTCTAGATAAAAGAAAATCATTGAATAGATTTAGCCTGTCTTTGTGGACAAGATGGAAAAATGGAGTATAGGGAAGGGTACAAAGATACACTCTTAGAATTTGTTGAGTTCATAGAATGAAAGTGACCAATGATCATGGGACATTGCCAATTAGGAAGGTGATCTATAGTTGAATATCTCAAGGACTTGTTGTTGGTTGTGACATGACCTCAATGTCATAAATTTCAAAGACAAAAGAGAACCATTATAAAATTGACAAAGGACAGAAAGCTGACAGGAACAGCTAATAACTTAAATGATGAAGTCAGGATCTAAAAAAGATCTCCACAGAGGAGAACAACAGACCTAATCTATTATGATGATACTTGAAAAAGTTCCTTTATCTAAATTAATGAAACAAAAATCAATTTCACAAGTACTGGATGCGGCCAGATAAGAGTTCATGAAGAAATTTTTTTTTTGTTATTTGTTTCACGAGCTGTAATCTCAGAATAAAGGTGATATTTACCACAACCTCAAAAGCTAATGAATGCTAAAGATAAAGAGAGGCTAAAGATAGAGACACCACATCCAGAGTAATGTATGTGTTAGTCTCCCTGTACTCTACCCTGGTAAAATGAAACATTGCATACATTTTGTAGGGGCCACATTTAAGGAAAGATATAGCAAAGTTGGAGCCTGTTCAAATCAGAGTGACACTAACTGGAGTTCTAAGGGGATCTGTAAAGAGAAATGGAAATATTTAACCTGGAAAAGGGATGATTTGGTGCGGGCCATGATTTCTTATCTTCAGACATTAAAAGGGCTGTTGTGTGGAAGAGAGTCTAGGCTTTTTCTGAGTGTCTGTCTCCAGGGCAAAGAAGTAGGAGCCATGGATGAAAGCTATGCAGTTCAATATATAGAAAGACTCCCCCAAAATTGGAAATGTCCCAAAATGGAATGGGAATCAATGAGCTTCTCTTTACGAGAGGCTTTCATGGAGAGACTAGATGAACTTTTAATGAAATTATGTTAGAAGGGATTCTTTCTTAGATATAGGGAATATTAGAAGACTTCTAAGATTCATTCTAGTTCTAAGATTCCATTTTTTTCTGTGATTTGTGATTTGACTAAATAATCTCTAAAATCCCTTTCAGCTTTAAATCCTTTGATCTTCTGATCTAGTTCAAACCTTAGTTTTATAAAAGAGGAAACTAAGGTTCAGAAAAGCAAAGTCATTTTGCCAGCATTTTCACAGTTAACCTTGATTTCCTTTAAATTTCATAACTCTCATTCCACTCAATTTGAGAGAAAGAATACAGAACTTAAACCAGGTAAAATTATTCAGTACATAATATTTGATTTTCATGCTCCTGACATCCCCTTTCTATGACTTATTTCTCTTTTCACTATGTCTTCTTTTTTGGTGGGAGAGAACATGCCCAAAGATTCTTCCTCTTCAAAAGCTGGTCCTGGGAAGGACATGATCTGTTATTGGCGACTTGAAAGCTTGAAGGAGGCAATGAATTCTTTATGTCAGAAACAAAGCACCTTTGAATTCATCTTATCCAGTGCTTCTTAAATATTTTTGGTCTCCAAACCCTGTAACTTCCTTTAAAAATTTGAAGATCCCAAAGAGCTTTTTTTTTTAAAAAAAATGTGGATTATACCTATGGATATTTATGTTAAAAATTAAAATGTTAATATTATTATAAAAATAGTTTTGGCTTGAAATGGTTTCAGGGAGTCCTTGAGGACCCCAGACTAGACTTTGAGAACTTCTGATCTTTTATCCAACCCTCTAACATAACATATGAAGGAACTGAAAGTCAAGCACGAGAAGTAATCAGCCCACAACCCACAGCAAGTAAGTGCCAGGTTGAGAGTCAAACTCAGGTTTTATATCTTTAATTTCTATCCTGACATTTTCTCACTAAATGTCCCATGTTAAAGTAATTTCAACATCAATGAAAAGGTAAACATATGTGTGTGTGTGTATGTATAGGAGGGTGTTTGTACTTCCCTGAGTCCTAAATATAACTATACCAGATGACTATTCAAGTTTTTTTTAATTCAAGCTTATTTAAGTTAAGTGCCCACTAAGCACCTGAAAAGAGAGGCAAAAAAAGTTTCCACCCTCAAGTGGCTCACAGTCTACTGGGGGAGACAACACGTAGCCCTAGGAACAACACGACATGTACAAGATAAATTGGAGATGACCAACAGAGGGAAGTCACTGGAATTTAGAAGGACCAGAAAAGACTTCTTAGAGAAGGTCAGGTTTTAGCAGAGACTTGAAGGAGGCTGGAAAAGCTTGGAGGCAGAAAAGAGGAATGAGAGCATCCCTCCAGCATGGGGACAGTTAGTGCAAATGCTTGGAGTCTGGAGGTGAGGGTTTTTGTGAGGAAAGCAAAGAAAGCAGTGAAACCAGAATAGCTGGACCCAAAAGTATTAAAGAGGAAAGACTGGAAAGAAGTCTGGAAGTGTAAGAGGGGTGGAAGTTAGGGAAGGCTTTCAAAGCCAAAGGATTTAATATTTCATCCTCAAGGTGATGGGGGAACCAGCTCAGCCGACTTGAAACTTATGAAGTTGAATTTAAAACATGAGAACAGCAGGTGGCGCCTTCTGACCTCACTTGCCCCTGAAACTGCCCATAAATTACAGGAGGTGATGTCAATAAGAATCCTAGCCCAATGGGTTGTGTACATCAGTGAACAGGCTTGTACGTGTGTGTGTATGTGTATGTGCATGTGTGAATATATGCATGCATATGCAGGTGTATGTGTGTTTGAGTGTATATGCATGTGCATGTATATGCATGCGTGTGCAGGTGCATGTGCATGTGTGTGGTGAGTGGGAGGAGGGGTGGGGTGAGATGATTATTCTGACCACTAGAGCTGGATTTCTACATATTGGCAGAGTCAGACACCCATGACCAACAGTAATAAAGAAGGACCAGCTGGTGCCCCATTAATAACCACTGACTCTTGGGACTTCTCCCAACAGATGAGGGCAAATAGTGTAGACAATCATTACGCTATCCCAGGAACACCCTTCCATAACCCTGAAGCCCCAACTTCGTGTCACTCACCTTTCAACCTGATTCTCCTTAACACCGAGGTCCTGGGATATTTATTTTCTGACCCCAAATGTTCTGGACATCAGCCATCTCATAAAACCAGTGTCATCCCATCACCTAGGAGTCTTCCTTAATACACTGTGGGGGCTTAATGGATGCTAATTTTCATTATAGATGATCATCGACACAATGAAAGAAGGCTTTGCAAAAGGGTCTGTCCCACAGATGTGATCTAAGAGGTCTCATCTCACCATTGCCGTGGAGTCTTTAGAATGGAAATATATTTGTGTCGCATAAAACCCTTTGTGTGAAGGGTAAACTATATTATGCGAGCAATGTTAATAGAGTTTTAAAAAATAATGCCCTTTACACTCCTTTAAGGATTCAGGCTAGAATAATTGTTATACATCAGATTGGAGTATGAAATGAGGGAGGTGTACGTTGAGAAAATTTGATAAATTGACTGGGATACTGCTCTGGTACTTTAAAATCACCAGCAAAAACAATGATGAGATATATTCTAAGTTAAAAGGGGTCGGCATAAAGATTATTCATCCCAGGGAATCAAGGGAATTCTCTTCTTTTAGCAACGCCCTCCTAACACTAAGAGAACATTAGAAATGATTTTTTTTCTGAAGAGAAGACATGAATCTGAACCTGTGATGTCCTTGGTAAAGAGCGGGAGTGAGGCACCTGCAGCTTTGAGGCCACATATGGCTCTCTAGGTCCTCAAGCACAGCCCTTTAACTAAACCCAAACTTCACAGAACAAATTCCCTGAATAAAAGGATTTATTTCTGTAAAACTTGAACTCAATCAAAAGTCTATACCTGAGGACCTAGAAGACCACATGTGACCTCAAGGCCGCAGGTTTACCACCCCTAGTGTAGGGGTCTCTTTGACCAATGCCGATGACAATTGCTGTGCAATTTTCAATCTTAGAGATGTGTCTGGGGCATGGGAGAGGCTAGAGGAAGTGAGGAATTAACTTGTCCAGATTCACATAGATAGTCTCAGAGTTCGATCTTGGAACCTGCTCATTTTGGCTCTGTGGCCTCCCCTAGCCCCATGCCACAGTGCTTTGAAAAAATGAGGTGCTTTTAATATAACAGAAATCTAGAATTTCTGAGCTGGAAGGAGCCTCGGGAGTCACCCAGTACAACTCTTACCTAAACCAAGAATGCTGTGAGTCATGTAGGGTAATTGGATTTAGAGGTGGAAAGGACCTTACATAGATCATCTGATTCAACTGATCTTAGGGATCATTTGATATGATCCTTTCATTTTACAGATGAGGGAACTGAGGCCCAGAGAGGTTGCATACACATGGAATTACAGAATCTAAAGTTAGGAGGGACCTCTGCGGATATCTACTACAACCATTTTGTGGATATGAATCCCCTATGCAGTCTTTCTCCATCATCCGTGGATGAGCATTAGAGCTAACCTGCCAGAGGTGACAGGGTAGTAAGTGGCAGAGCTTGGATTTAAATTCAGCTCTTCCTACATGTCTTTCACATCCAAAATTTGCCTAAATACTTCTCCCTGCCTCCAACCTTCTTCATTCTTCTTTTCGGGCATCTCTACTTCTTAGCCTTCTCATACTTTACACAAAGCTGGGATCTGCTTCCCTATCTATGACATAAACCCACCGGGCTTAATTACTAACATTTGCACAGAGAGGCAGGCTATGGGATTGTTGTTGCAGGCTGTGGGATTGTTACGTTGATACCTCCAAGAAAAATGCTGGGCACATATTAGCAAGAAACCTAGAAATTCAAACACTTAGTAGTTGTGTGACCTTGGACAAGTCACTCAACCCCTCTTTGTCTCAGTTTCCTCTTCTGTAAAATGAGTTGGAGAAGGAAATGGCAAACCACCCCAGTATCTTTGCTAAGAAAACCCTAAATGGAGTCAGGAAGAATCAGACACAACTGATCGATTACATAGCAACAAAGAAATTCAGAGCATTAGGGGGATTTCCCAAGCGTTGCTAAGAAATGAATGTTAATGGTAGAGAATCTAGCACCAATTATAAAAATCAGCAAATTAACAGCACAAGAAATATAGAAATGTAAACGCCAAGTAAAATAGTACAAAGGGTTTTTATAACTTGGGGGCCACTTATGCAGATCATCCTAGGACATGAGTTTTCTCACACATTATGAAGGCTGAAGCATCATTTCTCTCCTTCTGCCTTTGAAGGGAGGAAGGGGTAGTACTAATAACTTCCATGATATTTTCCCTCAATCATTTGGACATTCCCATTTTTGAGATAGCTTAAGAATAGGTCTGTTCATGTTCTCCAAATTATGCCACCTTCCATATAGTCTTTTTCTGTTTTGCAATTGTTTTCAGTCACATTCGACTCTATGTGACCTTATTTGGGGGTTTCTTGGCAAAGATATTGGAATAGTTTGTCATTTCCTTCTCCACCTCATTTTACAGATGAGGAAACTGAGGCAAACAGGGTAAAGTGGTCTTTCTCTGCACTTATTTCTTCTGGCCCAACTGCAATGTTCAGCTGTGTGGTTTTTTTTAATGCCATTTCTGCCTCTAGCGGTACACTGGGAACTGTGATATTAGGGTCTAAATGTGATGACTCTCTTGCCATTGATGTAGAAAAGAACTTGTTACAAAAATATCCATAGATCTCTTCCATTTCCCACAGTGGCAAAGGATCATTTACATTGAGAATCTGATCTGGGAAACAAATCAGTAGTAGTTTGAGTAGTAAACTGGGTTGGTAGAACACTGATCACTCTGTTTTTGTTTCCTTAAAATACTACTGTTATCATAAGCAGCATGAATATTTGTTTACATACAGACATCTACTTGTGGTCATTTACCTCTTTGGGATGGAGTCCCAAATTTGGAATCTCTGGGACGGAAAAATATATTCTTTTTGTTGTTTTCCTAAATAGCTGTACCAATCCACAGCCCCATTAGCACTCAATTAGCCTACCTTGATTCTGATAGTTTCTACAGTAATGTTTCCCCATCTTTCACCAGATTCACTATCTTGATTAGTGCAAGGTAGTACCTTAAGATTATTTTCATTTGCATTTTATCTTATCTTATTAGCAATTCAAACAATTTTCAGGTAGCAATTAATAATTCTTATGGAAACTCTTTGTTCATATATTTTGACCACTCCTTCGTGCCTTCAATCCATTTTGCAACATTCTTAGATTTTATGAGCCAGTTCAACTCATTTATTATCAATTATGGTTGTCAAGTTTGTTTTTTCTTTCTTAAATCCTATTATATTATCTATTTTTAAAAATTAAAATTAAAAGCCAATAGTGAACCTTTGCTGCTTATTTTGATTAGAAAAAATTTAAACCAAATTTCTTCCCTTTCCACTCTCCTTCTCATCCAGGCTGGTCACAAATTACTGGGACTTGCCTAACTTGTCCTGTTTTTTTTTTTATATGTGAAAATGATTAGCCCTCTATGATTTTAGTCTGCTTTGCTTGAAGTAATTCCCTTCCTGATTTAGCCATAGAACGCAGTCACTCCTTATCCTCTTCTCTTGTCTATTTCAGGCCCCTACTCACTGTTATTTTTACTTCTGCTCAGCTCAAATAAGAATTTTGCTTGTAAGTTCCCTTTATGTCCCATCTTTTATCTATTTGACTTATCTATGGGACACTAATATCAAGAAACACTGAATCCCTTCCTTCCCCTCCTCAAGAAATCTCCAGTTTATTTATTTTGCAACACCCAAACCCATGAGTTACATCTCCTTATTTTTCTAAGCCAAGATGCATACCCAAGTAGCAATTGTCATCTTCTATTTTTAGTATGTAAACATCAGTCTATCACCTAGTCCTTTTAAAGACACTTGCTTTTCTTTCTAAATTTTAATATGAGGTTTGCATTTTAAAGACTTTGCTCAGCTATATTTCAAAAAGAACTGTAGAACTCACTCTTCTATTAAAAATTCATTTTTACTTCTATAATATTATACCCAACTTTACAAGATAAGTTATTTTTGGAAATTAGCCATTTTCCTTTGCCATTTAGTACATCTTACACTGTGCTTTTCTTTTATATTTAATACAGATGAACAATCTCAAAGTATTTCAGCTAAAGTTACTTGGCATGCATCTTTCTATTTCTAGCAGTGTTTTCTCTTTGTCCAAGAAGCTCTGCAATTTGATGATGATATTTCGGAGCGGGGCGGGGGAGGGAGTGAAACTTACAGTTTTATGCTGCTGACACTATGTGGATTGTAATTTATATAGCACATTGGCTAAATTTCAATATTTCTAGGAAATTTTCTTTTGTGATATCCTAAAATATGATAGTTTCATGGGGTTTTCTGGGAAGTCAATGCTTCTTAGGTGGGGCTGTCAAACTCTGCTTTGGACATAAGTTGTCATAGCTTATAGAGATTTCAAATTTGGTGACTTTTGACTTTGTTCTGTTAATTCCTCTTTCACAATTGTATTTTGAGGTTTCATATGTGTATATCTTTTTTTTTTCCAAATCATTCTCCATAATTCCTTTCATCACTGACTTGCTGAAAAAAAATTCAGTTCCTGCTCTACGGCATAGAGAAAGCATAATCAAATGTAAAAAAAAAATTAAAATTCCAAACATCCTTTAAGGACTATAACACAATAAATATACTAGTTAGCACATAATCTCTACAGAGAACAGAAGCAAACTTCATAAACATAAATAAAAGCTTAATAAGGGCTCACTGAAAATGAGTGAATAATATCTTGAATAACACAAAATTAACCATAGAAGCAAAAGGAAATTATAACAAGGAGATAAAATGTCAGTGTGAGGCAGGGAGAAGACAGTCAAAGGACAACTTATACTTTTGAAAATATACATTACCAAAGTAGAATAATAGGAGCTTTTTGTATACTCAATCAGTCAACCAACATTTATTAAGGCTTACTATATTCCAGGTACTGTGCTAATTTCTGGGATACAAAAAGAGTATCAAAAGACAGTTCCAGACCTTAAGGAGTTCACAAGCTAAAATATTGATTTCTTCAGCTTCTCGTCTGACTTTTTCCAGGGGATTTCCTTGTGAGAATATCTACACAGCTATCTCTCTCTCTCCCTCCCTTTCTATCTTTTTGTCTGTCTCTCTCTATCTGTCGATGTGTAGGTGTCTCTCTCTGTCTCTCTCTTTTTCTCACTGTTATTTCACTATATTTGTTGAATTCCTTGATTTATGTGGTTATGAGAGATGATATAGTATAATTAAAATAGCATTTTACTTGAAGATGAGATGAAACCTGGATTTGAATCTTCCTTTCAATGCTTGTTAGCTGTATAACTACACACCTCAGTTTTTCATCTAAAAACAGGTACAGTAATAGTGCCTTACTCATGGGCTGTTGTGATGGTCAAATGAAATAATATATGAAAAGCATTCAGCAATGTAAAACACTATGTAAATGTCTAAGATGATCATGAAAGAGAGATGTGTTTAGATTTAAATTCTCAGCCATCTTGTTGGGAGTCTCTGACTCACTTTGAAGGAAGCATTATAAGTCAAAATTCTTAGCACACTAAAAATTTTGTGATACCTTGTATGCAAATATCTGTATGTGATTTTGGAGAGATTCACTGAATATATGTGCTTGTATATATATATATATATGTATATATGTGCATATACATATATATATATATATATATATATACGTGTGTGTATACAAATGTATATATACACGTGCATGCATATATATATACATGTGCATATACGGATGTGGATATGGGTGTGTCTGTATATGTGTATTGTGTGATGTGTAGGTGTATGCATGAAATTTTTGTATTGTCTACAAGTCTTTGCTCTTTCATTCTTTGATCCTGATCAATATATTCCAACATTTATTCTCCATCCTCTTCTATGTCCAATTTTATGCTGAAATGACTTAATATTATGAAAAGAAACATCTTCAGAAGCATAGAGGAACAGTAGAAGGGAGAAGCAGTTTAAAGAAAACGTCAAAATATCCAGCAAAACAAAATCATCTGCAAGGTATTCAAGAATAAAAATAAAACTACAAATGAAAGAAAATGGGAAAGATTTGGGGAAAAAAGCATTTTAATAAACTGTTGTATCCATCAAGTATCGTAGAACTCTCCCCCTTGGATACAACTAAAATCAGAGTTCTAAATGTGCTAAAGATCAGTAAAGAGGAAAATGATAGGAAAAGTCAATGAATTGGACCAAGAATATATAGACATCTGTGTTAGAGGTGATTCAACTATAAGAACGTTAAAGGATTGGTACAAAAGGTATTTGAAGGAGGGAAATAAATAAAAAGAGGGTGGAGAAAATCTGGGACCTTATTAATCTTGAAAAAGGATCAAGTAAACATTAATAACTACCAATCAACATGCTTCATCTCCCATTTGTTCAAAATCCTCATGAAAGCCCGTCAAGGTCATCCTCAATGAGGGTCATCTTAAGGAACAAACAGACTTCGGCAAGCTGTATCCACAATGAATCTCTTCTCTACCATTTCATAAGTTCCAGGTTGAACCAGAAGTAGAGAGGACCTTGACATGGAAGTCCAAAGAAAGTCGGGAACAAGGCCAGAAGGGCAAGGCCGGGAGTTGTGTTTTGCTGGTATAGAGTCAACTTCATGCTAGGAAGAAATATTAGAACAAGCGTCCAGTGAGACCGTCATTTAAAATAGCAATCAAAGCACTTGAATATACCAAAGGGATAGTGGCTATGGGGCTAGGTACAGTACCTGGAATTTCTTTGGTATTGAGGACTTCTAAACTTGCTCTACTGATGCAGATTGACACCTTTTCTGTAACTTACAGTTTCAGAGAGTTGCTTAGCCTAAGCCCTCAAGGCCCTTTTGAGTGACAGTATAAGCAATTTGCCCTGGATCACACAGTCCTAATGTATTTCAGGTAGGACTTGAAACTAGGTTTTCCCATCATGGAGGACAATCCTCTTTCCAATACAGTGTGGCTGGATCCACTCTCTATCCACTACCATCAGGTGTCATTGACTCCTAGGGTAGTTAGGTGAAACCTATGGATTGCTTTTCATAATAATGTCTTTAAATGAACAATGGAAAATATATAGGAAGGCAATTATGTTGACCTACAATTAACAAAACGTTAGCCAAACAAGTTCGTGGACTAGAGTTACAAAGTCCTGCTTGGCCATTCTGCTTTTATGTCATAACAACTGATCAATAAAAATTTAGTAAGTGCCTCTTTGCCAGCTACTGTGATAAGTGCTAGGGATACAAAAAGAAGCAAAAGACAGTCTCTGCCCCACTAAAATCCTACTTTCATAACTCTGCATTCCATGATGTGATCCTGACTTACAAAAAGCTACATTAAAATGGATTTTGTGTTCTAATAGGTCCTACCAGGTTGTAAAAGTTTCAGGTATGGACAGTGGGTTAGATAAAGAACCTGTCTATCATCTGAGGACCTCCCAGGGTGTTGTTGTTCCTACTTTCACTTGTGTCCTTCTCTTCAGGAGCCCATTAGGGGTTTTCTTCACAAAGGTACTAGATCAGTTTCATGTCCTTCTCCAGGTCATTTGACAGATGAGGAAACAGACAAACAGGGTTAAGTGACTTGCCTAGAGTCTCATAGTTTAGTGTATGATGTTGGATTTGAACTCAGGTCTTCCTGACTCCAAGTCGGGTACTCTATCCATTGTGCCACCTGAGGACCAGCTTAGTAATTACAAAAAGGGCCAATGCCAGATTGGCCACAGAAGGAAGAATTTTGGAGATACAGGAACTCTAGAAGACTGTCCACTGAGTTGTGGATAGATTGCAGTATATGTTGGAGAAAGGAAAAATTGCATACTGACTAAATCACCAACTCCTATGGTATATGTATGTTCATGTACATACACGTGTGTATATGTGTGTGTGTGTGTGTTGTGGGGAGATGGTACCTAGGATGTATATTTTTAGGCTCAAGTTTGTCCAAGGAGGCATGAGCTGCTGGGGCATCACCACACATGCCATTCACTTTCCATAGTGCCCTCAGTTTTCACTTAGCCACCCCTTCCCCAGTGACTGGGAGATAATAGAAGTAAGAAAGTCTGAGCTTCATGAGAGTCAGCCCTCCCCCGGCCCCCTGTGCTATGCATGGCATCCTCCTATCTTTGCCAAGCCATCCAAGCTGCTGCTGAGCCGAGATTCACCTGTGCAAAGCAGACAGTGAGGGATTGTTCGGAGCCAAACTCTGTGCAATCAAATGGAGATAACTGAGGCCCAGGGGTCAGGTGGGCTGCCCGGGGCATCTTTCATCTTTGACTTATATTGGTGGGGTGTAAAGTGTGGCATCAGCCGACCGGCCTGATGTTCAATGACTGCCTTGTTCTCCCCCCTTTCTTATCTGCCATCTCTCTGATGTCACAGGTTTCATTTGGGTAGCTGACTTCAAAAGGGCTTTTCAGATTTTTTTTAAAATTTTTCTATTTCAGGGATAATAGCCCAGCTTTTCAAAAGCATTTTGCTTTGCAATAAAATCAAATATTCTTAAATGGGTGAGGCCAACTTAACCTGGGCCAAGTGCATGCAGCGGCTCTCAAAGGGGAGCCAAGCGCTTGGTGCCAGGCTTACAGACAGACAAAGGGCTACAGTGCTCTCCCTCGCTGAAATCTGTCCTTTTGTGGAGACTTTGAAACATTTGACCTCATCATCCCCTATTCCCCATGAAAATGAACTCAAGAGAATGACATTTCACCTGTCTAAAACAGACCCACGGGCCCTTGTGAGGCGACTGGGGAAGATAAACCCAACTTGACTGGTTGTGCTGGCTTTGTGTAAACATAGACTTCATTTCATAGGACCCTGAACTTGATGGGACCTTAAAAATCATCCCTTCTATTTAATGTCACTGAAACTACCATTTCGTAGTTGTTTTCATTTGCGCATATTAATAGTTCATCATTGCATGGTAAGTAGCTTTCTCATGTGGTCATTTACCTTAGATTCTATGAATTATTATGAACATAAATTGGAGCAGTCATGTGAGGACTTGCCCCAGAAAGACTTGAATTTGAACCCACCTATGAAACCATAAGGTAAGATGGTGTTCTGAGAAATGTGCTGTTGTACTTAGAGTCAGGAATCACCAGGTCTAATCCCTCCCCATGTGACCCTGGACAAGTGACTTAACCTTTCTTGGCCTTGGTCTTTTTACCTGTTAAAAAAAGGGGAAGAGGTTTTCATGGACTCACATGGCCTCCAAGTCATTTTCTAGCTGTAAATCAATTATTTGGACATTACTTACTAGCTGATTGGGAACAGACAGCTCATTCAATCTCTGTTGGCTTCCAGCCTCTAAGATCATTAGTTCCAAAGGAGTTGCAATCTGCTTCAGTGAAGGGACCTCAAACATTAAGAGTTCCCACACCAGGGAAATCATAGGACTTTGGTATATGAGCAATTCACATTTATATGACTCTTTTGAGTTGACAAAAAGCCTTTCTTGTAACGGTTCCAGGAGGTGGGTATTACCTATATTATTGCCCTTGTTATAGAGACAAAGAAAATGAGACTGGGAGATGTTAAGACCGTTGCCCATGGTCACACAGCTATTCTGTATCAGAGTTCTCACTTGAATGAAAGCCTTTTGAGTCCTAGTCTGGGTCTCTTTCTATTATGCCACTTTACAAATTATGGATATGTTTTCAGTGGACAATAACCCATTTCTTAAAGGACTCAATAAGCATTTATTTACCCTAAGAAGGACATGGACACATTTGAGGTTTTTTCTACAAAGATACTGTCAAAATTGTTGAAAAGACTGATTTGGGAGAGGGAAGCTCGATGTGAACTCTCCTCTTTCCATATTTTGGGTATTTTTTGTTCGATCATTTCAGTCTTGTCCTACTCTTTGTGATCCCATGTGGGGTTTTCTTGGCAGAGATATTGGACTGTTTTGCCATTTCTTTCTCCTGCTCCTTTTACAGGCTGAGGCAAACAGGGTCAAGTGACTGGCCCAGGGTAACAAAGTTAGGAAATGTTTAAATTGGGATTTGAATTCAGATCATCCTGAAGTCAAGCCCAGTGTCCATTCATCTATATGCCTGTCAAGGGCCAGGTAATATTGTAAGGGCTGGAAATATCAAAATAATTCCTGCCCTCAAAGAGTTTTACATTCTAGCAGAGGAGTGACTTTCAGGACTGGGAGACAGCCAGTGCGAAGGTCTGAAGAACAGTTATAGAGTAGTGGGTGTGTGAGGAATGAGCCAGTCAGTATGATCAGACTGTAGAGTTCACAAGTGTCCTAGAAATGGTGTCTGAAAAGAGAGGAAGGGGCTGGGTTGTAAAGAACTTTAAAAAGATGTCAAATAGAAGAGTTTGTATCTGATCCTAGAGGGAATAATATGGTCAGAATTGAGCTTTAGGAAAATCCCTTTGGCAGCTATGTCTCCAAATGATTAGAGTGGGGAGAGGTGTTGGGTGAGGGGACCGACAAATTAGGGGGCCATTTCAACAGTTCAGAAGTGATAAAGGCCTGGACACTATCGTGTCTGTGCGAATAGAAATAAAGGGATGCTGTGAAGAGAGAAACTTTAAGAATTGGCAACCACATGACATGGGGAATGAGGGAAACGGAGAAATGGAAATGACACTGAGGTTAGGAACCTGGGTAACTGGAAGGATGGTGGGCCCATCAAGTGCAGTGAGAAGAGAGAAGGGAGCTCAGGAAAGAAGCTGGGGGTTACCCATGGTCAGTGAGAGTGACATGGATACTGATCCACCAAAGGAGGTGCAGAAAAGAAGTCATATAAAAAGTAAGAGAAGGAAGAGCAGTGTTGTTAAAAAAAAAAAAAGACCTGTAGAATCACAAATCCCCAGAGTGAGAGAGGAAAGGAAGAAGTCTTGTAGTCCAATCCACATTCAACCCTCATACACAAAAAGACTGGTCATCCAGCCTTTACTTGAAAATCTCCAGTGAGGGGGCACCCAGGAGGTTCAGAGGCAGCCCATTCATTTTTGAGTAGGGCTAGTTATCAGAAAAATTTTCCTTACATAAAGTTTAAATGTATATCTTTGCCATTTTTACCCGATATTTCTCTACCTGCTCTGTTTTTAAAAACACATCTAATGCCTCTTCTGGGGGACACTTCAAAATATCTGCAGACAGTTATCATGCCCTATCCTCAAAAAACTCTCCTTCAAAGAAACTTGACCCCAGTTCTGGTAGGAGGAAAGAAGGCATCAGTTGCAGTCAGTAGTTCCATGGAAAGTATTAGGTTTTCTTCCACATTGTAATAGCTGATATAAGTAGAGGGAAAGATGGTTTCCCATGTAGGTGTCTGGAAGCTTGTCTTCACCACTGTCAGTCTGCAGAGCATCATAATACTTGGACTAGGGACAGTGGAGACCGGTAGGACCTCAGTGGTTCTGTGATGTCTATGGAGTAGGAGAAGGGACAGAAGAGCAGTATTACACTTCCCTTTGTGTCTGTGAATCTATTCTCCCTATTTCATAAGTGTCACTTTTGGGGTTGGAAGAAAATCTTACATATATCCTGGTCAGTGTTTTGGAAGAATATCCAAAGGATTTGTTGGTAATGAAAGTGTAATAATGTGGTTGTCATCTGAGTCCTTGGTAATATCTTCTACCATATTTGGAGCATTCCTATGTCAGAGGTCATAGAACACTGGTACTATAGGTCTTGGGTGGTTTACTGCATCTCACACCTCAAGTAGATATGGACATAAGATCATGTTGTTCAGTGGTTTGACAGCTTCCAGACAGGCAAGATGCTCCTAGCCCTGGGACCTCTAGTATCAAAGCCATCCCTGGCAAAATTTGGAAGTAGATTATCTCTGGTGTTCTCACAGATTTCCCTTTGTGAAGGGAAGTCCCTTCATAAGCCCCTTTATTCCTTTCATTTCTTTCTTCTTCGTGTTCTGAAGAGACCTTTTACCCCTCCCTTCAGTTGCTCAATGCTTTCCTTTTCTCTAGCAATACCAGATTCAAGGAAGTCTCTCTTCTCAGTCATTAGGACCTAATGGAGAATTTCCTAAGACCACAGAATCATAGAGATACAGCTAGAAAACCCCTTAGAGGTCGTTGAGTCAGTCCCACCACAGGCCCTAGTTATATATGAGAAACCTGAGGTGTAGAAAGGTTAAGTGTCTTGGTCAAAGTCACCCGGGAAGTTAATGACAGAAGCAGTATTCAAACCCGGTTCCTCTGGCTCCAAATCCAGTTCTACAGTATCATTTGTGGCTCTGCCAGAGCAGAGAAGTTTGAACATTTATCACAGGCATAAAATACTTTGTCTCCCTTTAAAAGACTTTCAGGCATCAATAGGCAGTCAGGGGAGGTATTTGGGGGGGGCAGGAAAGCCTTTCCTGGGCTTTTAATATCACTCCACATGAGCAGATGATTAATCTGATTAAGATAAGACTGATCCTAGGTATCATTTCTCTTCTATAGACAAAGGAGTAAAGGAAAACCGTCATCTCATACATTATAGCATATATACACACATATTACTTACACACATATTAAAGTTATTGTTTACCACTGGGGTATGAATAAAAACCTAGTATTTTGGGGGAACGTCCAGTTAGAAATATCTGGATTCAAGAATTTGGAATAAGCATGTAGCAAAGAAAGGAAGGAGCTGTATCAGAGAAAGGACATATTAAGGAGAGTCCTTCATTTTATAGGCGTGATGAGAATTCAGGCTGATAGAAGTCCCAAGGAAACATCAGTTCTTTTTTCTACTTCCTTTCCTGAAGGCTGCCTATCCAGACACTATAATGGAACCAGCTGTTTCATTATCCTAATATTTCCAGTAGACAGAATTTCCCCTCAGTCACAAAGAGGCTAGAGTTAACTACATGTCTATGTCTACATCTATGTCTATGACTATGTCCATATTTGTGTCTATGTCAATGTCTGTGTCTATATCCATATCTATGTTTACATTTCTCTCTCTCTTTCTCCCTTCCTCCTTCCATAGTTACAGCATGCTAGACTAGAGTCAGGAAGATCTTACTTCAAATCCACCCTCAGACACTTACTAGCTCTGTGACCCTAAGCAAGTCACCTAACTTCTGTTCACCTCAGTTTTTTCATCTTTAAAATGGACTAATAATATTATTTATTTCAGAGAATTATGGTGAGGATATATTTGTAAAGAGCTTTGCAAACCTTGAAGCGCTATAAAATGCTAGCTGTTATATAAATTATACTATAATATATACATTATATATACATGCACACTATATAATTATACATATATGAAATATATTACATATATGCTCTAAATTTATATTGATACCTATTCATCTGTTTATTTATAAATATAAGTTAGGTAGAAAATTCAAACTCTGCCTAGGTGTTAAGAAATCTTCCTAGGGAAATTATGACAAGAACTTTTAATCTAAAATAAGCTACCTAAAATTTAGAGAGTAGAAATGAACCTTAGAGCCCCTCCATTGCATCTGTGCTTAAAATAAGCTAATTGTTGTAACACAGTAAACAAAAGAAGAATGTAACAATATAGTTGTTACTATAGTGGAAAGTGTAGTGGAAAGAGCTTAGGATTTAAGGTTACACGATGAAGCTTCTAATCCCCAGGCTTTCACTCATTCACTTTGTGACTGAGAAAATCGCTTAACTTTTCTGGGCCTCATGTTACATATCTGTAAAATGATCATTCCTAGGGTTCCTTCTCTTTTAAAATCAATGATCCTTAGTGAGGAGATGGTTGAGGAACAAACTCTTGAAAGTTTAGAGCTGGTATGATCTTGGAGATGATTTAGTACAACCTCCCCATTTTACAGATAAGAAAGTGAAGCGAAAAGACAGCAAGTGACTCAAAAGCATCTACCTCCCAGAATTGTTAAGATGAACAAAATTAGATAATATTTGTAAAGCTCTTTGCAATCTTTAATGTGCTGTATAAATGTTGTCATCATCATCACCATCTTCTCCTCCTCCTCCTCTTTATTCTCCCCATTCTTTTTCTTCTTCTTCTCCTCCTCCTCCTCCTTCTTCATCTTCTTTCTTCTTCCTCTTCTTCTTCTTCAACTTCTTCATCTTCTTCCTCCTCCTCCTCACAGGTAGCATACACAGTAGGAAATGGACATGAGCCTACATCATGCTATTTCCTTGCCTTGAGGAATGGTAACAGGTAAGGAAGAGCATCCCCTTATTTCTAGTGTCTTTGCTCTCTTGATTATTTCCATTTTATCCTGTATATCTCTTATTTGCACATAGTCATTGCATGTTGCCTCTCCATTTAACTGTGAACTCCATGATAGCAAAGCCAATATTTTTTTTATATCTTTCTTCTCTTTTGTCTTTGAAGATGCTAGGTACCAAAGCCAGTAAAATGCTGGCCCTGGCCATAGGAAGACCTAAGTTGGAATCCAGCCTCAGATTTTTATTGTGTGACACTGGACAAGTCATGTAACCCTGTTTTCCTCAGTCTCCTCAACTGTAAAATGAGAGTAACAGTAGCACTTCCCTGCCAGGGTTTTTGGGGGATCAAAGGAGATAATATTTTTAAAGCATTTAACACGATTGATATAGTAGAAAAAAATATTTATTGACTGACTTATTGGCATGACATAAATATAATTAAGTTCTTCTAAAAACCCTTCTTGACCTAAGGACTTCATTGTGAAGTTGAAACTTAGTGAGATAAAATTTTTGAAGGAGAAAAAGATCGTTCCTTTCCTAGGAGAACAGATTCCCCAACCAGAAGACATCACAGATGAATACCACCATGGTTATAGAGTTGGAATATCAGAGTTGGAAGGAACCACAAAGGCCCTCTAGTCTAACCCCTAGCAGAACAAAAATCTCTTCTCCTTTATTGCTGCCATGTGGCCATCTAGTCTTCATTTGAAATTTGTGGAAGATGGGGAATCTATGACCTTCAAAACAGCACATTTGATTTCTTGGACAGCTCTGTTGGTAGGAAGGTTTCCTTATGATTATTTGAAATCTGAGTCATACTTTGTGCTCAGTGCTTTTAGTTCTGCTGTATAGTATCAGGCAAAATAATCTTTTTCATATCACAGTCCTACAATTATTTGAATACAGCCACAATGCCTGCTTCCCCCTAAACCTTATCTCATAGCTAATCATGCCCAATTACTTCCACTGGTCCTCAAACACCCTGGTCTTCAATCTCTCACCATCCTAGTTACATGCTTTTGGACATTCTCCAACTTGTCAATGTCCTTCCTATAATGTGATACCTAGACTAGAAAGTACTAATTGAACATAATACTCCCAGTTGTGAGCTAACAAGAGCAGAGTATACTCTGACTCACATCCATATGTTAGATGTCAATTAGTCAATTATTTAGTATGTACTAGGCATAAGTGCTAAGGATGCAAAAAAGGGCAAAAGACAGATCTCAAGGAGCTCACAATCTAATGGACATGCCTCAGAATGCAACTCGTGGTCACAATAACATTGTTGGCCACCAAATCATATTAGAATTTAATTTGAGTTTGTATTTCATTAAAATTCCCTTTTTTTGTACATAATACATTTTATCCATGCTTCCCTACTCTTTATTTATAAAGGTGACTTTTTTTAATCCAGGTATCAACCTTTACATTTATTCCATCTGTATTTTATCTTCTTTGATTCAGTCTATCCTTCTAATCTATTAAGATATTTTAAAATTATGATTGCTATTGGATAAGTATCTGAGTCAAGTCACTTACACATTTAATAAACATTTCATTTATTGAAAAAAGGACAGATGACCAGGGCACTTTAAAATAGATCTCCCTTTAAGCTGGCCATCAATTCTTTGACTGTAGGAATTTATAATCAATTAGTATTTCTCCATGTTTTTCCATAAAAATAGCATAAGAAACTTCATCAGAGGTATAATATTTACAGTGAAACTAGGTGGCACAGAGAACTGCACTGGGCCTTGC
Source organism: Potorous gilbertii (assembly GCA_028658325.1). Classification (NCBI taxonomy): domain Eukaryota; kingdom Metazoa; phylum Chordata; class Mammalia; order Diprotodontia; family Potoroidae; genus Potorous; species Potorous gilbertii. The sequence goes on along the minus strand of CM053770.1, from coordinate 644,640,740 downwards.
CGGGAGCTAAGTCTCAGGAGGAACTGCCCTTACCTCCCCCACCCCAACCTCCCTGTATGCACAGACCATTGTGAAACCTGTTTTTCACCTCCCCCTCCTTCTTTCCTAACTGAGCTATAGATATAAAGGCAGCTTGTAGATGCAATAAAGCAGAGACTTGCTCAACACCCATGCCTCCGTAGTCTCTCTGACCCC
>CM053770.1:644559934-644640045 GCA_028658325.1 Potorous gilbertii | reverse complement strand
ACGGAAATCTCCTTCACTGTGTTTCTGCGCAGCTTCCACTGTTCCAGAATTTGTCAGGAGTTCTTTTTAGAGGGAATCTATGGGCTGTGGGTTTGGACCTAGCATAGGTGAGTCTTTCTACTCCGCCATCTTGGCTCCGCCCCCTAAATTTCAATCTATTTATTGAAGATGCTTATTATGTTATTCAGAGTGCTGGATATATTTCTCACATTTAATCACTTGAAATTTTGACAAGCATGCTTTCTATGCCTCCTTCAGAGGCATTGATTAAATAAGTAGATCAATCATAGGCCTCTGGGGAACTTCATTGGAGGCCTCTTTTTAAGTGGACATAGACCTATTAATGATCTTCATCTGATGTCCAGTCATCGCACAAGTTCCAAATTTAGCAAACTATACCATATCTTCTAGCCCATAGCTTTGCCTTATCCATAATGATAGCATGAAAGAGTTTGGCAAACATGCCTTGGTCATTGGGCTCTGTATTTATTATTCTGTGTTTTAAATGGAATAGTATGGCTCCATGATTCTTTGAGTTAATGAAGTCTAGGTATTATTCATTTACAAGAGTTTCTATTCTATTAATTTACTTATCCTTTCAAAAAAGATTGACTGCCATAATTTTTAAAAATTATTCACTTATTTATCCATTAATTCTTGCATTTATGCTTTTATTTATTCATTTGTATATTTATTTGAACGCTTACTTGTTTTTTTATTTGTTTGTTTGTTTGTTTGTTTTTATGCTGGTTTCTCTTTCAAGTCCAGGATCGAACTGTTGCTGCCATTGGTGGACCAGATACCATTACTGAGAAGTATGTTTAGTTTGAGTTATTCTGTTTCAAAACTAAACCAATTTGCTCTTTCTTGGCCAGTGGGGAGATGCTTCTTCAGGTACAGATTGGAATAGGATCCCTATCATACCCCATCCTCTTCTGAGATTCTGTGTTATAATAAGATCTAATGACCTGGAGTTAGGAATCAGACACTTACTAGCTCTGTGACCCTAGTAGACAAATCACTTAACACTGTTTGCCTCAGTTGCCTTATCTGTAAAATGATAAAATGGAAAAAAAAGGCAAATCACTCCAGTATTATTGCCAAGAAAACACCAAATATGGTCGTAAAGAGTTGGACGTGACCAAAATGTTGGAACACTATGTGCCAAGGACTGTGCTAAGCCTTATAGAAAATCATTTGATCTTCAGAAAAACCTTGGGGGATAGATGCTGTTGTGATCTTCATGGTAGAGTTGAGGAATCTGAGGCAGATAGAATTTAAGTGACTTGTCTGCACAAGTTAGTAAGTGTATGAAACTAGATTAGAACTCAAATATTCCTCACCTCCAGGTTTAAAATTCTATCCACTGTGGCATCTGGCTACATAAAAACATGTGGATTCTAAATTTGATTGGTGTGCATACTGTTTAATTCTAGACAGGCATAAAGAGAGCAAAAGTCTATCTAAGCATTAAGGAACATCCTCTTTCCCTCCTTTTTTTCTGCAAATGTGTTCCTTCCTGGCTTTCTCTTCCAAACACCCCCTTCCCACCCTCATACATACATGCACAGACCATTTTTAGTGACTTCTTAGCTGGGAGGCTTCTGATCAGTCTATTAGTTATTAAGATGGATAAAGAGTAGGGATATGAGCTTGAAAGATTAATTAATTTACATCATCTAACAAAAGCTAAATCAATCTCTCATTCCATCAAAACAACCAAAGACAACAGTATAGTGTGTATTGTTAGTTAATCTTTGTTATATCTATGTCTCCTCTCATCATTCAGATCATAGAATTTATCAAGATGTCCTGGATCATTGAAGCTTAGAATTTTAGAGCTGGGAGGGACCTTTAAGGTTATTTAATGTAATGTGAGTAATATTGCTTTGTAGCTCCATGATACTTTAAATATTGCATAATAAGTACCCCAAACACTTAGTGAAGATTAGCAGTAGAGAAAATATATGCTCGCTCACTCTCTTAGAGCTATGTTGCTACATCTGGCGATCTAAGGTTCTCTGAGGCATTTATAGGATTTTTCTTTTCCTTCACTGATGCCATCAGTTTGACCCTCCATCAACTGTACTTTTCCCAAATTCCCATTGTTAAGTTTCTGTGAGTAATGCCCCAATTCCATTCATCTATTGACATTGAGTAGCCTTTACAAAGGGATATTTGACATCAAAGATGTAAAAATAAAGTACAAATATTGTCTCTGGGACATGTGCTCCTCTATTCCATCTCCGTCTCTAGGGAGAGCAAATTCAAATTGGCTCACATCTAACACAGCATCAGTCCCACAAACTTCATGTCTAAAGGTGCTGATGCTTCCAGGTGAGTCCTTATCTTATTTTTTGGGGTGAATTCATCACTAAAGGTCACTCTTTGCTCTTCGAAGTTCTGATGGTGCATCGGCTCTGCATCCCAAACTTTGAAACGTCTGTACCAAAGTACCTTCTGTCCTCCAGAATGCCAAGATGCTAAAGCAACATCTGGACCTTTTGAAACTCTTTCAGTCATGCTGCTAACTTCATGTTAGATTAGAGAAGAACAAATACAGAAGCCAAAGAATGAGACTCGTTTCTCATGGTGCATGACATTATAGGGGAGTAGGTCCCAAGGCCTATCTCTCTACCATCCTCACTAGTTGCTTACTCATTCAACACTGTGGGCAAAGGACTCACCCCAAGAGAGCAACTGACAAGAGAGTGATGGTTCAAGCCAGCTAAGCATTTTAAATGCCTCTACAGCCAATCAAGGAACTTTCCATTCATTATGTGACTAGACTACATAAACTGATTATGGAACTATTCATGGTTCAGCTTCTCCAAGGCGCTTGCCTAGACTCTATCATTGCCATCCTGAGAGTAAGTAACCTCTCCACTTGCAGAGACTTGATCTAGTCTCCATATTCCCATTATGAATGAATGACAATGAATAAAATGGAAGAAATAATAACAGAAAGATACACCCATTTATTTCATCTAATAAAAGCTAAATCAATATCTCATTCAATACAAATGGTCAAAAACATCAAGACAGAGTTGTTATTGTTATAAGATATAGTTATTTTTCCCCATATATTTTCCCCCATTTTTGCCCTTATTATCTTGCGGCAAACTTGCAATTCCCAGACCCTCATACGTCCTGCATTTTGTTCCATCTTTATTAATGTATCATTTTTAATAAATTTTTATGAATACTTCCCGTATGCTCGGCAATGGGAACATAAAGAAGACAGAAAGATAAGAAACAGATCTTGCTTTCCATAATATTCTTGAAGATAAAGGATCACCTCCAGTAATTACAATACAGGTCACTGTTCACTAAATGACAAATGAAAATCAGACAAAATAAATACTTGAGGAGTTTCAGAAGAAATAGAGCTGTGGATGAGAAAGACCTAGATTCAAATTCCTCCTTATACATTCACTGAGTCTAAGTAACCCTGGGCAAGTCATTTAATATCTGTGAGCTTCAGATCCCTCATCTATAAAATGTGAGAATGGGACTCCGTGGTCTCTGAGGTCCCCTGGAGTTCTACCTCCGTTGTGTCAAGTCATCATGATCCCAAGATCTGCTGAGTTGGTGAGCCACAGAGGTGTTCATTCTCCATCGTACTAAGACTTGGAGTTCTAGCCATGCATTTAGTGCTGACCTGGTTGGTAGAAATCATAGAAGAGACCAAAGGAGGACCTTTGTGCCTGTTTCTAAGTGGACTTACGACAAGCATTAGGAAGCGGGCTCCCCAAACTTTAGGAATGTGACTCGCACCACATACTATGCAATCATTGTTGGAATCTTTCATCTCTTCTAACGGATACCCCTCTCAGCACGTCCCTTGTTTTCAAGGTTGCTGTGCCCTTTCTACCTCCCCCTGTCCCTTTCAGTGCTAGATATAAAATTAAACTTCTGAGCTTAAGCTTCAGCTTTTTCAGTTCTTTGAAGGAAAGAAGCTATGCAAATATTAAAAAGGAATACGTAAATAAGCTACCGACACTGTCTATATTGACTTAGAAACCACGGCTAAAAATTAAGGATGAAGTTCAGAGAAATGGGGCCTGAATGTGCCTGTTGTACTTAGTGCTGAGGACATTATTTTTAATAAAATTACCATTATTTTTTTGGGTCATGAGCTGTAACTTCATTGGTATGAGACTCAAGTCAAAGCGCCAGGCACTTTGCTAAGCCCTAGTGATACAAAGAAGGGAGAAAAACCACTCCCTGCTCTCGAGCAACTCACAGTCTGTTGGGGGAAATGACATGCCAATGACAAATAAGATAAATATCAGGTAATTGGGAGCAGTCACAGAGGAAAAGCAGTCAAACTGGGGAAGATTTTTTTCAGAAGGTGTGATTTTGAAGGGTGTTGGAGAAGCCAGGAGATGGAGGGGATGAGGAGGGAGAGAGTTCTGGGCATAGAGGAGAGCCAGTGAAAATGCCCCAAATCAGAAGATGGAGTGTCTTGTTTGAGGAGCAGCAAGGAGGCCAGCACTACTGCATCACAGAGTACGTGGAGAGGAGAGAACTCATAAAACTGAAAAGGTAAAATGGCGCTAGGTTACGAAAGGCTTTCAATGTCAGACAGAGGATTTTGTTTCTAATACTGGAAAGTGATAATGAGCCCCTTGCATTGATTGATTGAGTAAGGGGGTACATAGTCAGATCTTCATTTTAGATAAATTAATTTGGCAGTTGAGTTGAAAATAGAAAAGAATGGGGAGAGTTTTGAGTCAGGAAGATCAACTAGTAGCTTTTGGGATGGTCTAGGCTTTATGAGGATGAAGGGATGGCAATGTCAGTGGAGGGTACATGCACTGATGAGCATCTCTAACTTAGCTGCCATTTATGCAGAGGTATCAAACTTGGAGCCAGTGGGACACAAGTATCCTACAAAACTTCTGAGTGGGGTCTGAATCAAATTAAAATATTATTGAGAAATGTCTAACAAACTCAGTCAAAAATATAATACAGCATGTTGTTGTTCAGTCGCATCTGTGACCCCATCTGGTGTTTTCTTGGCAAAGATATTGGAGTGCTTTGTCATTTTCCTTTCCAGCTCATTTTACAGAGGAGGAAACAGAGGTAAACAGAGTTGAATGACTTGCCCAGGTCCACATAGCTAGTAACTGTCTGAGGCCAGATTTGAAATCAGGAAAATGAGTCTTCCTGAATTCAAGCCCAGCATCTCTCCATTGAGCCCCTAGCTGTCCTTAATACAACATAGATAACACCAATTTGTTGTTTTGGAAGTCAATGTTTCTATTCACTACTGAAGTATTCAAATTACTTAAAGTCTTAAGAACTCAAGGGCTTGCCAAGGATCTCTGAATCAAGGCTTGGATCTAGGTCTCCCTGCCTCTGAAGATGGCCCTCCATCCATTAGAGTAGTGGTGTCAAACTCAGTAGGGGAAACAGGGGACACTAAAGCATGCAGAAGGATCCCAGCTTGGGTGACATTGACTTAGAAAACTGCATATTAACATTATTTTTTCTGCTGTATTTTTATTATTTTGTTATCTATTCCTCAGTTATATTTTAATCTGGTTTTGGCCTCAGGAATGTTTGATATTGCTTCAGCATCTCCTCCATTGTCATCATTAGCATCATGTAGGAACACCTATTAAAGGCAACTTTTACCATAGTATCACCAAGCTGTGAGAGACCTTGGAAACCTCACCTGAACAACATTCCCCTTTCCCCTAAAAACCCATTAAGCCTTTTCTTGAAGATGTGAGGAAAAACTCACTCCCTCCTGAGTCATTCTAGTTGACTTCTGTATATATAGTAGCAATTGTTATCAAGTTTTTTCCTTATACCATGGGACTAAGGCTCAAATCCTTTCTGAGTACTCCTTAGGTGACCATGAACAAACTTACTTCCCTTTTCTGGCACTAAATTTCCTCATCTAAAAGGAACTGGGCTACATGATCTCTTAGTTTTCTTCCAACTAAAAATCCTATACTTTTTGATCCTTGTAAGCTTTTCTATTTTAATATTCCAAGATGAAACAGGAGCGCATATATGAAATAAGGTCAGGGCACAATGAAATTGTAACTCAGAATATAATAGGCATTTTATTTTGGCAACCACACAGGGAGGAAGGGCAGATGGTGGGCAGATGTTACTGTTGTGGTTGGTCCGGGATCATAGAGTGGGCACACCTGGCAAATAAGAAAGCTGCTTACCTGTGCCCTAAACTGGTCTGATTAGGTTGCTTTGCCATTGATTCAAGGGAGCCTGCAGGGGTCAGCAAGAGACACAGAGCAGATTTCTGGTCAATAGGGTTAGATATTATGAGTTCACTTAAGCCTGAGCCCAGATCCATCAACTGACTGCTAATCCTTCTTGACAGATACCCCAGAAGCTCAATGTGTTAAATAGTTCTGGAGTTTAAGTAGCGTGGAAGCCAAAATTTGCTATTATTTTTTTCTTCTTAAACTGGAATTACTGTGGTTTTCCCTCAGCATTAGACTACCTCAGAAAAATTACCCAGAAGAAAACTACTAGGCTTAGTTATGCCAGCATTCTTTTCTTTGTTTAAAGAAAACAAACCAGAGTTTCTTAAGGATCCTCATTTTCCCCACCATCACTCTGGGCTTAGGAGGCCAAGGAACCCCATGCCCCAAGTCCTTCTTAAGATGCATTTGATATGTCACTGCACACAGGACTACAATAGCAGGTCTGTCTAATGCCCTGTCCGTGGGGCTCCTTGGTGCTGCAGGTGAAGGGAAAGGATGGAGTCGCTACCTGAGTGCACCTGTGCTCACCTGGGTCAAGTCAAGAATGTGAACAATCTATGTATTCACCAGTGAGAAAAATCAGCTGTGATGACTGAGAGATGCTGGATGCACTTTCCTCTCAGGGGTTTTTCTTCTTTATCTTCATTGCTTTTCTTGGCACTGTTACTGAGTCATCATTGGATGTCAGACAGGGTGCATCAAATGACTGGGTTTTCCTTAAGCTGCTTGTCAGATCTACAGGGATGGAGGGTTTATCTGTAATTCTGTACAGCCAGGAGTAACTATAAGCCTGCTTCTCGCCAAGCACTACAGAACACGTGTCTGTCCTCTAATGCAGAGATATGGTGGTGGGGTGCTGAAAGGAGGTTTGCTTCTCCTAACTCCCCTCTATCCCCAGTCTTTAGGTTCTCTCCTTGAATTCATCAGGAAGTCTATGTATCTGAGTTCTATCAGCCCTCTCTATATCTCCAACAGACACTCAGAGGCATAACCTGGAAGGTCAATCTAATCCCCTTGGACAATTTCTGAGGAATCACACAGTCTATGAAACTTACAAATCATGGGAATAGAATGGCCACAAAAAGAAAGCAATTAAGTTATTTTGACTACCATAATTACCCAAATTAACCACAAAGGACATATGAAGAGAGATGGTATCTGCATCCAGAGAAACAACTGATAGAAAGAAGTATGCATAGAATAATTTTACATATGTACATAGATATATGTATATATACACACATATGTATGTATATGTGTATACATATATACATGCATAATATGTATATAATTATATGTATTTGTGTCTAGTGGTAGAAATCTCTGGGAGTAGGAAAAAAGTTGCATAATAAATGTGTTGTATATTTGAAAGGAATAACAATTTGTACATAGATTTGCAGTTTCATGTGCAATAATCTTTTTTCTTGTACTGTTATGGAAATGCTTGTTTTATTACATATATCTAAAAAATTAAAAGCAAAATTCTTTCCTACATATCCCAACATAACCTGTCTCTCTCCTTTCTACTTCTGACCACCTACCCAGGCTTCCCTCTCTATCCCAACAAAAGTCTACTTTCTACCTCCATGAAATTGATGATTGTACACAACGAATCTGGATTTCTTTCATCCTGTGTACTTCTTAAGCACCTTCTCATTCTACGCTACTTTGCTTGGTGTGCATGGTTTTTTCAGACTATGAAATTGAAAGCAAGTTAAGCTTTTTCCTAATCCCCTCAATGCATGGTACATCATCATCATAATACTAATTCACGTTTACTGAGGATGTGCAAATTCTTTCCCACAACCTTGAGAGATAAGTCGGTAATACAAATAGCATTTTCTCAAGATCACAGTTAAAAGAGATGTTGGAGATCATCTAGTCCATCCATACCAGAATGAGCATAATTCTCTAATAATGTCTCTGTAATATTACCTATATAAAGATAGCCTTGTATCTAGTAGACATTCAATAGTTATTTTTTACTTGAATGATATATGTATAGGATATGAGACAGAGAAATGGGGTGGAAAGAATGCTAGATTGGGAGTAAAGAGACCTGTGATCTAGTCTCTCAGGCAATTTCCTGCTCTGGACCTCAGGTGACAGCTCAAATCCCATCTTCTGTAGGACATCCTAGTACCTCTAGCTGCTAGTACCTTTTCTGTAAAGATTACCTTTAATTTACACTGTGGATATCTGATAATATGCCTAATTACTTACATTTTAGGTCTGCCATTATGATGTGAGGTCTTCAAGGGTAGGAAATACTTTTCTTTTTCTTTGTATGCCCAGCACTTTTCAAGGTGTCTAGTGTACAGTAAATGTTTAATAAATATTTTCTAACTCACTGGCTAAAATGATGAGGGTGAAAAAAATAATCTGAACCATCTCTTCCAGCCTTAAAAGCCTTATGACTCCACTGACCACAATTGGCATCTCATCACCAGAGAATCTCAGTAGGCTAGGAAGCATGAAGGTGACCTAGAGTGGGTTTTAACCAATCTTCACCTTCCATACCATAATAGCTAGTATTCATCCATCCAACAGGCAGAGGGAAAGTAGCCACAATTAGCAAAGGCTAAGGCTGAATCTCACTAAAGAAACAGGGAAAAAAAGAAAACTTGATCCATCTTTAAGCTTTTAGTGAGAACCTGAGATTGGGAGGAAGGGAGGACCTTCCCCATACACATACTACAAATTAGAAAAGAAAGAAAAGGAGAACATCAGAGCATTTATAAAATTCAGGGGGGAAGAAAACAGAAAGAAATTCAGAGGAAGTTATATATAAGGAGGACAACTTGTAAACTAACATGTTGAATATATTATATACATTAAAAATAGCATCGCATAAAAGAGATGTGGTTTCAAATGCAATTTTCATTTTATATTCTTTGTAAATGGAAATCCAAGGTCAGGGGGATCTGGGTTCAAATCCAATCTATTTTCTGGATAATGAAATTGACACCCTGAGGAATTAAGTTATTTACCTTGGGTCAAAAGCCTTAATAAATAAATGACAATTGTACCTAAATTAATTTACTTATTCAGTGCCATACCAATAAAACTATGTACCAAAAATTGTTTTATAGAGCTAGAAAAAAATAATAAAATTCATCTGAAGAACAAAAGCTCAAAAGTGTTATGAATCCATGAAAAAATGTGAAGGAAGGTGGCCTAGCCATACAACATTTTAAACTATATTATAAAGTGGTAATCAACAGAACACTCTGGTACTGGCAAAGAAATGGTGATGGACTAGAGGAATAGATTAAGTACACAAGACACTGATAAGAACATAGTAATCTAGTGTTGGATAAACTCAAAGATCCAAGCCTTTGAGACAAAAACTTCTTATCTGACAAAAATTGCTGGGATAACTGGAAAGCAGTTGGGCAGAAAATAGACATAGACCAATATTTCACACTGTATACCAAGAATAGTTCAAAATAGATAGTTGATTTAGACATAAAGTATGATGCCATAAACAAATTAGGAGAGCATGGAATATTTTACCTGTCAAATCTATGAATAAAGAATTTATCACCAAATAAGAGGCAGAAAACATTATGGGACGTAAAAATGGATCATTTAAAAGTTTTTGACTAGACAGAGCCAAGGTAGCCAAGATTAGACGGCTGAACAAGTTCTGGTGTATGTGATAGAATACTATTGTTTCTATAAGAAGTGATGAACAGGGTGCTTTCCGAAAAAGCTGGAAAGACATGCAGAGTGAAATTAGGAGAATATTGTACACAGTAGCAGCAATAATGTACTATGATCAACTGTGAATGACTTAGCTATTCTCAGCAATACAGTGATCCATGACAATTCCAAAGGATTTATAATGAAAGATGCTGTCCACCTCTAGGAAAAGAACTGATGGAATCTGAATGCAGATCAAAGCATAATTTTATTACTGACAGAGATTTTCCAAACTATGTTTATGTCTAAATTTGTGTTGGTAACAGGGTTCCTGACTCCCATAAAACATTCAAGGTAATAAATACTTATCAGATAGATTTCTATATTTCATAGAATTTCATAGAAATATTTGGAGTTATAGGAACGAATAAACAGAAATAGTAAGCATAAATGACTCAAAGTAACCCATAAGAACCCCTAGAAATGAAACTAAAGTCAAGGTTACCCACATGGCAAGACTCTAACATGGCAATGAAATCCCACTCTGCTCCCAAAATTCTATAGCATCCCTCTAAAATAGAAAGGGCTGCTTTATGATTTGGGCTCCTCATGAAAGGCAAAAAATGTCTTCACTCAGATCTTCACTGTCTGTAATAACATTAGAAGTCAAAGTCCTGATCTCTTGATTTTCCATATCCCCCTCCCCACTACCTATGTCACAGTTTTAGTTCCCTACACCCCCAACTCCAGTTTTAGGTAATACTCTTCTTTCTCTAATACTCATGTTTCTCAGAAACCACTCTCTTATCACTAGAATATCAGATCTATAAACTTCAATTGGAAGTTTCTCTGATGTCAACCAGCAAGGAGTCACTTCCCAAGAAATTTCCCTCCTCTACTAAGAAGGTAGATTCCAGGATCATACTTCCTAGGAAATTCCCTCCTCTTTTAGACTCCAAAGTAAGACTAAGAGGCTGTGAGGCACAGTGACTATGGTCTGGAATTGGAAATATCCAAGTTTCAATCTCATCTCCAGCACTTCATAACTTGGACAGGCAAATCACGTAACTCCTCAGAGCCTCATATACATCTTCCTGTAAAAAATCTTCTGTAAAATTTATGATAACAAAAGCATCAGCCTCCCAGGGTTATTTAAAAACCATAATTCTCTGTATTCAAATGGATCTGTTATCACTTTGGAAGTTTACATCATACTCTACCAATGTGGATTGCCACACATTTTACTTGTCTTTTATTCCCATGTTCCCTTAAATTAATCATAGGTGATGCATCCAGTGTAGGCTTTCCTTGTTTCTTCTGAAGTTACAGTAATGTCAGCAGAGCAATCTGGCTCTCCACCTGTCATCACTCACCCTCATTACATGACCTACCCATCTTCTCTTTCTATTGCACAGTTCTCATGACGTCCTTCACTCTTGTTCTTCTTCAAAGTTACTCTTGGATTATGTGCCACAACCACTCTGTTCTTTGTTTCATGAGTTGCCATGGCTAAAGAATCTATCACCAAATGGCCAGAGTTCTGGTCTTTAGAAAACAGACTTCATCTGTTGCTGGAGTGATACTTAAAGCAAACTTTAACATGCCATAAAAATCTGAGATAGTATACCGCACTGTCTCTGAATGTGTTATTTTTTCCATACCTACCTATTGCCACATTCCACTTTACTCATGTAAACCAGGTTTACAGCCTAAACTGGAAAATTTTTCATGAGGACCCTCCAAATTGGTGGTGAGTACTATGTGAGTGATGGAGATGGGGCGAAAGATTTTTGAGAGAGGAGACATTCCTCCTAACATCTATTAGAGAGACACGTGGTTCCAGATTCTATTTGGGACTAACTCCATGGAGAAAAAAAGAAAATAGACTTTTTTCAGATACACATGGGAAGCTGGAGTCACAGAGTGTTCCTAGCTTCTAATCTACCTCTCTAGAGACTTGGAGGAATGTTCCTTGGGTCAAATGAGTCCTAAGACTTTTGGGATACTCTATACATAATAAGCTTAATAAATGATTGTCAAATTGAATTATTAAATAACTGATATCTAGGTAGCCCATGTACATTATTTCAGTTGAGCTTTACAAGACTCCAATGAAGTAGATACCACAGGTAGTATCACCCCCGTTTTTCAAATGAGGAAACTGAGGCTGAGAGGTGAAGCAACCTGTCTATGGCCAAACAGCTGTGTCAGAGGTGATATCTGAACCCAGGTTTCCTAATTCTAAGTCCAGAACTCTGTGATACGCTGGATTTCCTTTGATTGAAATGGAATTTACCCAAGCAGGCTTACTCATACCCAGAAGTATAAAGTGATCAAGACTAGTATTGTCATCTATGTTCAGCTAAATTAGCCTAAACATGAGTAATTTGCTTTTTGCCCGTCATTCTGTCTGTAAGAGAAATGAACTAGCATCACAGAGCGTCAGAATTAGGATCCCTTCTCCTCTGAGGAGTCTGGATCTATAGAGAGCTCAGAGGCTGAGACCCAATGGTTTGTAACTGATCGAGGCCAAGGAATCATCATTTTACAGATGAGAAACACAAGGCTCAGAGAAGCTTCTTCATGGCAAAGCTTGGACTAGGAATTAATGTCTCCTACTTGTTAACCCAGTGCTATTTCTATTAAACCTAATGATACCAATGAACAGCTCATGTGCACGAGGTTCAGTGACTCCCACCATTTTCCCTTCTAGAAGTTAAAACATTCCAACACTTTGGGTCTTTTGTCAAAGGACAATTTCCAATCAGTTAATAACTGGGCCTTATCTCTTGTGAGTCTTTTACCTTCAACTTCTGAAGTCCAAATAAGAAGTAGTTTCATATAAGGAGTAATCTTTGGAAGAGAAAAAGCCAAAAAACAAGGACACATCTGCTTGTAGGCAGCTGGGATGAAGTAAAAGGCTAGGGATGATAGATCTGAGGCCCAAGGAAAAGCAGCTCTTGACAGCACCCATTTCCTCTCAGGTCATCTTTCCTACTAAGGATCAATAGACACACAGATTGGGTGGGGAGGAGTAGGAGAAAAAGGACAGCAGACTTTGTAAAGAACTTTGAGGAATGATGCAGCTTTGAAAAATGTGATCCTTGCGCAGATAAAGGGGACATGAGTGAGGAATTTAATAAATTAAGGAAGCTAGCAACTACTGTGAACACATGTGGTTATTCTGTACCAACCACCCCCAACACATCCCCATTAATTCTTACAAATGCACACATATACTCTTAAGATGCATACACTTTCTCATACACATATTCATCTATATTCAAAGGGATTCACGCATTTATACAGACACAACTGCCTAAATGCAAAGGCATTTGTACGCATCTATATGATTACACACATACAAAAATACACAAACATATACACACATACATACTTGGCATCAAAGAATTATAATTTGAGTAGGAAGGGCCCCCAGCAATGGTCTAACCCAAACTAAACTTGGAAACGGATCCTCACTGTAACAAACTTTCCTAACAAAACAATTTGAGTTGATCCAAAGTGAAATGAGTTGGATATGGAGGTAATAAGTTAATAAGTAATAAGTTTCCTATCTTTGTCCAGGGGTCCTCAAACAAAGTAGGCATGACCATTTGTCAGATATGACATATGGGGATTTCTTTGGGGTATAGGTTGAACTAGATGCCCACTGAGGTTCCTGCCACTTCTCAGATTTTGTAATCCTGTCACAGTCGTTCAATTCCTATTCAAAGATCTCCAGTTTGGTAAGGGGAGAAGGGAGGAGAGCTCACTACCTCCAAAGGCAGCCCATTTTACTTTTGGACAGTTCTAATAAAAAGCTAGCATTTATATAGTAACTTAAGCTTTGTAAAAATGCTTTACAAATATTGTCTCATGTTATCTTCACAACAGTCCTGGGCAGTAGGTACCCCCTCTGTTCCATTTTATAGATGGGGAAACTGAGGCAGACAGTGGTTAAGTGACTTGTTTAGGGTCACACAGCTAGTAATTATCTGAAGGGGGATTTGAACTTGGGACTTCCTGATTCTACATGCACTACACTATGCATTGTTCTACATAGCTCCCTCAATTCTAAGGAGGAAATTTTGTTTTGCTTTGTTTTTCTACATCAAACCTAAATTTTACTGTTTTCAATTTCTACTCATGGTTCCTGGCTCTACACTCTGATGCCAAATAGAATAAATCCAATCCTTCCAAATTAGACCTCTTCAAATTCTTGAAGAGAGCTGCCTCATCACATGAGTCTTCTCTAAGAAGTTAAACATTGACAGTTCCCTCAACGAATCCTTATACAACATCACTCTAAGAGCATTTAGCAACCTGGCCATCGTCTAGGTTACCAACATCCTTTTTATGATGTGATGTTTCAGCTGTGCTCTAATTTAGTTAACGCAAAGTAAGCTGAAAAGCCTTAAACTGGGTAGGAACAAAGAGAAGTGGGTCTTTGCCTTATTCTATGCCACAGCTAGTTTACAAAGGAAAACTCTGAAATCAAATGGTTTATCTGCAATATGTGTTTATATAAGATGAACTCTGAAAACAGCTCAATGAGATGTCTGGCTCCATTATTCCATCCTACCTCCATAAGGCATAGCCATCCTCTAAAGGGATGCAGAAGAGAAAGCTTTCCATTCACCACTTACACTGGGTAGGAGAGAGGGCAATAGGTATAGGAAATAGTTGATTTCATTAATATAAAGTTTCCTCACTCCCCAGTTAGAAGACTCCCTCTACTGATATAGGTTGCTAGTTTCTTAGCAACTGACAGCCTTAAAGAGTTGCCAAGAGCACTGAAAGGTCATGTAACCACCCAGGTTCACACAGTTAATATAGATCAAACTTGGGACTTGAACCCAGTGCTTCTTGGTTTTAGAGGCCAGTTCTCTACCCATTATACCACACTGCCAAAATTTCCCACCTCTGTGCAACCTTACTTAGGCAGAGTGGGAAAGCCAACACTTGATAATTCATGAGAGACAAGGAAAGTCCTTCTCATCCATCACAATACCTACACCTACTACTATCATAAATCATCTTTTAAGGAAATTCCCTTTTGAAAACAATATGTTGGGTGGAGGAGGGGGAGGAATGTGTGGGGGTGGGAAGAATAGTTGGTGACAATATCTTTAAAAGCCATCAGCACCTTGGCAAAAACCAGTTTATAAAATTAGCTCCTATCACTTATCAGCTCCCTAGAGAATGTGGCACAGATAGGCAAGTTTCCATAGCGGGAAGGACAAAGAGAAAGGTCTAAAACATTGAACAGAAGCATATACTCAAATAGAGCACCTTGGCAAGGTGTAAGATGGTAGTCTTGGAAAGTCAGGGAAGAAGGGAAGGGGTACCCATTGGGAGGGAGAGGTATAATGGAAATACACTCTGTGAAGTTCTGAGTTTTGTTGTAGATCAATTCAGGTGTCCCTGGGAGGCTTTATGTGAATCGAGCTTCCAATCTATCTACGGCTCAGAGAGTTGGACATATTCCCAAGGAAGATTCAGTCTACCCATCCTCATAGAAGGAGCTGATGAGACCTGCTTTCCTCAAAAGAGAATGGTGCTTGAGGGCAGAGAGGAAAAGAGGTTTATTAAAAGTGCACTCCAGCTGAAACTCTCCAAAGGGAGAGCTGAAGGAACTCTCTCATGTGCATGCTGAGGCTATTTCTGTGCCATTGGCTTCTAGGGAGGAAATACCAAGTGACAGCAACTGTTTGGGAGGAATGGGAGACTAGACTGCCACAGAGCAAATACTCAGGGGAATAAGAACTGTCTGGGCTAGCAAACTGGCCCATCTCCAGCTGTTCACTGCACACGCTCACACACACATGTACACACACACATACAAACACACACACACACACACACACATACCTCAGCTGGAAGTATGTGCACATTGTCCCAAAATTCTTTTGTTTGCCAAATTGGGTTCCAGAAATCAATGAGTCTGGTTGGGAAATACCTTCAGAAAGATGGAAAGAAAGTCTGCTAAAGGATTTCCAAAACACTCCCCATGAACACTGGTTTCTACTTAGTCATTCCCTCATTCTTGGCCTTCTGCACTCAAACCTGTCTTAGGTAATTGGATCCCTGAATGTACACAATGTGCCCACTATGCCTGAAGTGATGTTATCAGGCTGGGCCTGGCGTACAGCATGAGGTGAGACAGTAGCTAAGCCAGGGTGGCCAGGATTGATAGGCTGAAACAAGACTCTTATGCTCCAGTGAAGGACAGAGTGGTCTCTTTGTAAGGGACAAATCGAACTTAGGTTCATTCCTTATTAATATGGCACTCAACGTTGAAACTTCTTTCTTGGCTTCCAGAACCTACATCCAGATCAGCCTCTATAGGTTATAAAAGAATGTGGATGGTAGCAGAAAAAGGCTTCTATCTAGAGTGCTACTCCTGGAATCTAACAAAGCAGCAAGCGCTTTAGAAGAAATGCTGTGGATCAAACCCAGAACATGATTGGTGAACGTTTAAAAGAGAAAGATGGAGGTTTGATAGGACACTTATGAAAATCAGAACTGTCTAAAGTGGAATGGGCAGCTGTCTTGGATTAACCCCTAAATGGATTTGTCATGGCTAGATAATCATCTGTTGGGTATCTTTACCCTGAGGATTGTTGTATGAGGACAAGTTGGACTAGACAATGCTTGATGTCTTTTCCATTACTGAAATTTTATGATTCTGGGAGGTGAAGCATGGCTATGCAACAGACAGGAATCCTTCTAAGGGGCAGCTAGGTGGTACAGTGGATAAAAAAGTAGTCCTGGAATCAAGAGGACCTAAGTTCAAATCCAGCCTTGCTCTGTGCGATCCTGGGCAAATCACTTAAAGCTAATTGCTTCACAAAAAAAATCCTTCTCTTCCTTCAAGATGTGATTTAGATAGCATCATCTATAGCAGATGATTCTTCATCTCCCCTTAACTGCTAGCACCCTTCTTATCTTTAGTCATCTTTTAATCAAAACATCCCTTCTTTGGGCTTTATTTCTTTCAATAAAAGATAAAGAAGCAAAAACCAAACTTTTTATTGTCCTTTGCTTTCCTTTAGAAAAATGAAACAATTATATCCTTTAAGGAGGTCACACTCTACTGGAATGTGCATTCCCTTGGTAAGTTCCCCTCAACCAATTATTAGTTTGTGGCTAAATGATGTGGTGAGTAGAATGCTAGACTTGTAATCAAGATGACCTGAGTTCAAACCCTACCTTAGACCTTTACTAACTATGTGACCCTGAACAAGTCAATTAGCCTCCATTGGCCTCAGTTTCCTCATTTATAAAATGCAGATAGCAATAGCACATATTTCTCAGAATTGTTATGAGAAAAAATGAGATAATATTGGCAATGTTTTACAAATCTTCAAGTGCTATATAAATATTAGCTATTAATGTTATTATTACTAGATATTTTACCCTGGTAAAACCTGCTCCAAGAAAAGCATCTAATAAATTAATTCACATTAAGAATACATAACTATGAATTTTTTCTTGTGTGGAAGAAGGAGCAGTGACGAGTAGAATCTAGGCAAAAGCAATAAATCCCTAATTGAGAGATTTCTCACATCAATAAGTAGATGGAAGAGGAGCTGGGGATGGGGTGGGAGACTAGGTTAGGAGAAGGGCATTCCTATTGCCCTATAGTCAGGATTATGTAGGCCTTCTCTGCCTCTGAGTGAGGTTGCCCCTATTTGACAGTACATATGCATACTACATAATTCTATGGCTGGGTCTGCCTCCCCACAGATATTGTTTAGAATTGGTAATTTAGTGTCAAATTAACAAGAATACAAGCCATTCCCCTATTGATAAATGGTCAAAGGATATGAACAACCAGTTTTCAGAGGAAGAAATGAAAGCTATCTATAGTCATGTGAAAAAATGCTCTAATTCACTATTGATTAAAGAGATGCAAATCAAAACAACTCTGAGGTACCACATCATACCTACTGTATTTGCTAATATGACAAAACAGCCAGATGGTAAATGTCGGAGAAGATGTGGGAGAGTTGGAACACTAAATCATTGTTGGTGGAGCTGTGAGCTGATCCAACCATTCTGGAGAGCCATTTGGAACTATGCCCAAAGGGCTACCAAAATGCGCAGACACTTTGACCCAGTAATATTGCTTCTAGGATTGTATCCCAAAGAGATCATAAAAATGGGAAAGGATTCCACCTATGCAAAAATATTTATAGCAGCTCTCTTTGTGGTGGCCAAGAACTGGAAATCAAAGGAATGCCCATCAATTGGGGAATGGTTGAACAAGTTGTGGTATATGAATATAATGGAATACTATTGTGCTATAAGAAATGATGAACAGGAAGACTTCAGAGAGGCCTGGAAGGACCTATATGAACTGATGCTTAGTGAAAGGAGAACTTTGTACGCAGCCACAACCACCGCGTGTGAGGAATTTTTCTGGTAGACTTAACCCTTCCTAGCAATTCAAGGACCTAAAAAATTCTCAATGGACTCTTGAGGCAAAAAGCCTTCCACATCCAGAGAAAGAACTATGGAACTGGATCACAGAATGAGGCAGATCATTTTCTCTTGTATTATGTTATATTTTGTTTTGTTTTCATTCTTCTATGCAACATGACTAAGGTGAAAATGTATTTAATAGGAATGTATGTGTAGAATCTATATAAGATTGCATGCCATCTTAGGGAGGGAGAGGGAAGGGAGAGGGAAAGGTGGAGAAGGGAGGGGAAACAAATCTAAGATATGTGGAAGTGATTGTAGAAAACTAAAAACAAATTAATTAATTTTAAAAAACATGAAAATTTGATTTTAAAAAACGTGCATACCCTTTGACCCAGCAATATCACTTCTAGGACTGTCTCCCAAAGAGATCATAAAAATGGGAAATGGTCCCACTTGTACAAAAATATTTATAGCAACTCTTTTTGTTGTGGTCAAGAACTGGAAATCAAGGGAATATCCATCAATTGGGATGTGATTGAACAAGTTATGGTATATGAATGTAATGGAATACTATTGTGCTATAAGAAATAACAGTCAGATTTCAGAAAAGCCTGGAAAGACTTACACGATCTGATGCTGAGTTAAGTGTACAGAACCAGGAGACCATTTTACACGTATCAGCCACAGTGTGAGGACCCTTTCTGATAGACTAAGTCCTTCACAGCAATGCAGGCACCTGAAACATTCCCAAAGGACTCTTGTGGCAAAATGTCATCCACATTCAGAGAAAGAACTATTGGAATTGGAACTATTGGTATCAGATCACAGAATGAAGCAGACTATTTTCTCTTGTGTTATTTTGTTTTGTTTTGTTTTTTCTCATGATTTCTCCCATTCATTTTAATTCTTCTATGAAACATGACTAGTATGAAAATGTGTTTAATAAGAATGTATGTTTAGAATTCATATAAGATTGCAAGCTGTCTTGGGGAGAGAGTGAAAGAGGAGCAGAAGAAAATTTAAGACTTAAGAAGTTTTAAGAAGAATTTAAGGAAGTAATTGTTGAAAACTGAAAACAAATAAATTAATTAAATTTTTTAAAAAAGAGAAAAGAAGAAAAATTGGCAATTTTCTAGTGAATATGGCTGGTATAGACACCAATCTAGAGGAAACAGTTTTAAAAATACATGAGGATTCTGGATTGATCATCCATATCAATTTTTCAGACCTCTATTTTGTTTTGTACTAGGTAGGTTTGGTCACTGCACTGAAGTCTGACTGGTCACTGGTGAATGGTCTTCTCCCATTCATCCCCTTTTCACTCTTTCCTTCTAGAAGTGACAGAGGGTTAAATGTCCTTCTGGGTCAGAGAAGCATCAGTGCTGGAGTGCTGGTCACCGAAATAACGCTACTGCTACCTGCAATGTGTCCTTTAATGTCTCAGTGCTTGGTTCTGAAGCAATCAATAAGGGTTATGTTATCAGGGGGATGGTTTTCCTCAGCTTCTACAAGGTTTCTTTATTCAGCCCTGGAACTCCTACAGATCTCAGAGCACTAGGGTCAGTGACTCAGACGAATGCTTTGGGGATTTCAGGTTCCTTAAAGACACCCCAGAAGCCACTAGATGACCCTGTCACTTGATAGGACAAAGTTTGTTTTGCTACTGAGTGGGGACTGTCAACTATGATAAATCAGAGATGAGTTTTTACCTTATTCATTGTTCTGACTGATAATTCTTCTGCTACATTAAAGTCCATTTCAGAGTATCCTTTGGCTAAATTCTCCCCTTCTATAATTGGCATAACCACAGCTCTGTGGGATTCCATGAGATATGACTATACATGTATGTCTTTCAGTCCTCTGTGTATAAATATTTGCTGTTCAGTCATTTCAATTGTGTTTTAGTCTTCACGACACTAGTTGGCGTTTTCTTGGCAAAGATACTGGAGGGGTTTGCCATTTTCTACTCCTACTCATTTTATAGATGAGGAAACTGAGACAAACAATATTAAGTGACTTGCCCAGGGTCACACAGCTAGTATCTGAGACCAGATTTGAATTCACAAAGATGGGCCTTTCTGGTTCCAGTCCCAGCACTCTATCTGTTGTTCTTCCTAGCTGTCCTGGGCCTTAAAATAAAAGGAAAATCTCTACTTTGGGCACACCACATAACCCTGTTTGCCTCAGTTTCCTCATCTGTAAAATGAGCTGGAGAAGGAAATGGCAAACCTTTGGCATATCTTTGTTAAGAAAACTCCAAAAGGTGTCATGAAAGGGTTGGACACAATTGAAAAAATGAAGCAATAGCCACAAATACATGGACCTTCAAATGACAGGAGAATCTGTAATACAGCATAAATTTACATAAGGGCTGATAGGAACCAGGTATCATCCATATATACTAAAGTCAAAGTGTTGAGAGAAATGTCTCTAGATCCTTGTTTTGTGTGGGTGAGGCATTGCAAAGACCCCATGCAATGGGAGACTGCCTCGGTTAATTTTTTTTCTTTTAATTCCTTAAGGATTTCAAGAGTAGACATTTCTGAAAGCAAAGAAAGCACATACTATTGAAAGTGGGGGATCTTGACAGCAGCTATGGTTTTGTGGAGCTTTTCCAATCTCAGCATGTGGGTAACTACCTTTGACTATGCATACAACCACTATGTGAAGTAAAAAGTCAAATGTCTTCCCCAACTCCTTGTCACTGATCTTTGGGGCAGATGTAAGAGGAAAAAAGACTAAATAAGATTACTAGAAATGTTGACAAGAGTAATAAATAAAAAAGAAAGAAATTGAAGGTATAAAGTTAGGCAAATGGGAAATAAAACTATCCCTATTTGCTTATGACATGATGCTTTACTTTAAAAATTCCAAGGCATCAGCAAAGACAATTACTAAAATAATAGCTTCAGTGAAGTTGCAGGTTACAAAATAAATCCACAGAAATTAATAGCATTTCATATAATAACAAAATCCCAGAATAACAGAAATTAAAATTCCATTGAAAATAACTACAAAATGAATCAAATGTATAAAGGGCAGTCTGCTTAAGTACACAAAAACTTGTATAGTTTCCATTACAGTGTTCCTTAAAAAAATAAAGAACAACTTAAATTACTGGAGGAATAATCAATCAGTGAACATGGGGAAGGGGGCTTGGTAATATAATAAAATAACAAAATTACCAAACCTAATATACATTTTAATGTTGTTTTAATCAATCAAAGGATTATTTTACAGAAATTATAACAAAATTCTTTTAATGTCCAAAGAGATGATTTAAAAGGGAGAAATAAAAGGAGATCTCAAACTATATTATGCAATATAGTCATCAAAATCATTTGGCTTTGGTTAAAAAATAGAAAAGTAGATCAACAGAAGAGATCAAAAAGGGCAAATAAGAAATGATGGAGCTTAATATTGTTTTTTGAAAAACATAAATTACTTAGGAAAAAGCTTATTTTGTAAGAACTGCTAATAAAACTGAAAAGCAGTCTGGCAGAAATTAGGCTTAGACCAAAATCTTACACCATATACCACAACAAATTTAAAATGGATGCAAGAGCTGAATATTGCAGCTTATGGTATGTAAAATTAGAAAAGGAACAGACCATAGCCCTGTCACAGCTGGAGGAGTAGATGTATTCTTAACTAAACAGAGGATAGAGATAATTACAAGAGTTAAAATAGATTATTTTATTACATAAAGAAATTTTTGACCAAATAAAATTAATACCTCTAAATCCTAAGAGAAGCAGTTGAATGGGGAAAAAAATCTTCATATCAAATTTCTCAGATAAGAATTTGGAATCCAAGATACATAAACAAATAACCTATAACCTATATGTTATTGTATATATCCATATTAAGATATGTACATAAATGTACATGTTTGTACATGTGAAAATATACATATGTGTATATATATGTATGTGTATGCACACATATAATAATAATAGTTCCTTCTCCATGAAGTAATCACCAGGAACACTAGCATGAAACAGGCTAGGCCTTCTGATTTGTACTACCAATTTTACATCTAGTGTTATGTTAAGGTAATTTAACTAGTTCATAGGTCTGTAAGGTTCTCAGACCATGTATTATACTTCTTTGTATTATCACCTGTTCCTATCATTGTATTTTTACATACAGTAGGTACTCAATAAATGTTTGCTAAATAGTGAGGAGTAAATGAATGAAATACTCAGTGAATGGGGATGGGTCAAAGGAGGGGATTGGGAGGGCCCAGTGGAAAATAGATAAAGGTCAAAGACAACCAGGACTGTGAAAAAAGGCATGTGTCTGTTAATTCTAGGAGATAAATGCTTTAACAGATGCTAATCTGTTCATGGGATTCATGATCATAGGATAATGGATTTTGAACTAGAAGGAACTTCAGAAACTAATCTACCTCTTCATTTTATAGGTGAAACACAGGCTAAAAGAGGTTAGGTAACTTTCACATTATCACAGAGAGAAAACAGAGTCAGTACAGTAGGACCTCAGTTTACGAATTTAATTAGTTCAGAGATTCTGTTCATAATGTGATTTGTTCATTTTGCAAAGAGAATTTTCCCATAGGAAATAATGTAAAGTCTGATGACTGGTACCACATCACCAAAAATATTCATCTAAAAATTATTTATAACTCTAAGATTTTTGTCCCTTATGTGCCTGAAATACAATAGTAATAGTATATATGTGAACCGAAAATAAAATGAATGAACCTGCCTTTACCTTTGAGAAGAGTCGTGACTACTGTGAGGGAGACAAAAGGGAGGAATTAGAGGAAAGGTTATTCCTTGGAGGGAAAATGTCCTTCCATGAGAACATTGGGGATTTCCACGTCAGGAGTATTCTCTCATATGCTACTTTCACTAAAAGTAAGACTAGCACTACCGTCTTCACTTATTTTTCAGTTTTAGAACCACTTTCATGTTTTGACTCACTGATTCTTTTCCTTACCCTTGCTCCTGACTAGGAATCTATCTAGCAACACTTGTTTTTTTGATTAATTTATTTGTTTTCAGTTTTCAACAATTACTTTCATAAGTTTTAACTTTTCTTGCCCTCCCTCCCCCTTCCCTCCCCAAGACAGCATGAAATTTTACATGGATTAAAAAAAAACATTGCCCTAGTTAAGCATCATCCTTTCATAAGCCATTCAAGTCCAAACGTGATAGTTGTACAGTGAATTTTTGTTCATCCTGCAAGATAAATTTTGCGGAAAACATTTCTTTGTCCAGCGAAGCATACATAAAGCAGGTTACTTGTAAACCAAGGTTCTACTGTATTTGAATCCAAGACTTTGAATTCCAAATCTAGTGATCTTTCTACTATATCAATCTACTTCATTGGGACATCTCAACCTGTGAGTTGACACAAGGAAATCTTAGATAAGCAAATCCTCTCTACCAATCAGGTTGGCACCTTCTCTGCAACTTATAGTCTTAGAGTCTTGCTTAGAGGACTGAGAATTTAAATAACTCATGTGGAATCAGAACATCCATTATGTGTCAGAGTCAACACTCGAACCCAGATCTTCTGAGTTCTTTCTCAGCTCTTTCTCCAGTACTCCTGTCTCCCACAGTACACCTCATTTACTTTGCCCTAGCCTCTCCAGACCTCCAGTTTATCTGTATCATTATACTGTATTATTTGTTCAATAGGAATTTTCCCCATCTCTACCAGGGATAAGTACTTATCTCCTTAGAAAGGCAAGTTAGAAAAATCTGTGTACCAACTTAAATACTAATAAGTCTCTCTTTCCCCTGGGAACTCTAGCTACTTATCAAAATGGGAGAAATATTCAGCACCATATCTTTAAAAGCTCTGACTTTTGTATGGATGAGTTATGCCTGATTCTAATTAGTACAGATTTATTGGATTGCATGGGATTAGGCAGTTTCTTCTTTCCTTGGAGGCACATGTATCAAAACATAGGGCACAGGATTTTGGAATTGGAAAGACTCTTACAGATGACCAAATCCAACTTGAGCTGTGCAAGGTAAATGTTTAGTAAGCTAGGTTATAGCAGTGCTTTCCACTAGCTTTGCCTCGTGAAATCCTACAGGGCTATGGTTGTATTAGCTACAGACAGGAACAACGAGGCTAAAGGGCCTTGGGAACTGGTTTTTAATTTAGCTGAGGAGTTATCAGGCTGAACAATGAATAGGGCAAAAACTCAACCCAGTTTTATCAAGTTGTTCGCCTTTATTCAAGGGCAAAGCAAACTTTCTCCTATCAGGTGACAGTGGCTCCCCAGGGCCAGGTGATTCCTCCAAGGATCTGCAAACCATTTGCTTGAGTCACTGACCCTAGGACCCTGAAGTCTGTAGGAGATCTAGGGCTGAATAAAGAAACCTTGTAGAGGCTGAGGAAAACTGTTTCACCTGATAACATAGCCCTCATTGATTACTTCAGAAGCGAGTGCTAACATATGAAAGGGCATAGAAGTGGCTGTAAGCAAACTTATGCAGTTTCAGTGACCAGCCCTCAGGCTCCTCACAACTGGAAGCTCTCTTTAGCTGTCAGCTATTCTAAAAGCAAAGAGTGAAATGGGAGATAAAAGAACATGGTTCAGTGATCACAAAAAGATAATTTGCTGTCAGCCACCCATGCTCTAGATACAGAACCTCAGTTACCCAATCTGCATATGAAGTGGAGTTGACTATTGATATGTGTAATCAGTTAGTCTGGGTATCCTACATCTCCTAAAAACCTGCAAAACCTTCTTGGCTTAAATTGGTCATTTGAAAAAGAACCAGCCTTAGGAATGAATAGCAATATATGATAGAAGGAATGCTGCTGCTCAAGGCTAGACTTACTCATAAGCAGAGTAGGCAGCCTGCTATGTGCTGTAATTTCAGGGGCAATGGGGATTTCCCTTCTTTTTCCCTCTCTATCAATATCATGGCTCTTACTGGTGCCTGCAATTCCCCAGAAAGAAATACTCAAAACCGTGGGAGAGCCATACATTAAACCTTGCCATGTATGTATGCCTAAGAATGAGTGAGCTAAATCCTCTAGAGACATCAGGCTTTACTAGGGGCATTGGTCATCTGAGAGGAGAATATAAAGAGTACCAGTTTCTACATAAAAGAAATCTGGGGACCCCACACTCAACCTAATTAACTTTCTGATGAAGATTTGTTTGCTTGTTTTCTCCTCTATTTTTCTGCCTTTCCTGCTTTCATTTTCCTTTCCTTCCTAATCTGTATAATCCCATTTCTCGGATTCTTCAGCAATCTGAACCTCACCCTCTCTATCTGTAATGTGAAATTAGTCTCCGTCTTTTCATGGTTCTTTCTCTCTCAAGCATTTGATTATTGAGTATATATTAAGGTAGTATACCATGAGGTAGACCTGTTGGGAGCATCAGGAATTTAATGAAAAAATAAAGCATTTATTAAACTCTTATTGGCTAAACTCTGTACTAAACACAGGATATACTAATACAAAATCAAAGATAGCCTCTGCCCTCAAAAAGTTCACATTTGACTGGGGGTCTTGTGGGGAGCAGCTTAATGAGTAGTGAGGGAGGGGAATTTCTATTTGGAAAGTGACAGGAATTGTGAGAAGACCTTTCTGGGAGCAGGTTGATATCCCCTTTACAGGAGCAATGACAGAGTAGATTCAGTATGGGAAGGGGAAAGGGGAAAGGAAGCATTGTTTGCATAGTGGTGTTGTGGCAGTTAGTGAGGAAATTTGGATCGAGAAGGAAAAGACAGAGTTAGTCTAGTCAAACTTCATGAAAAAGTACATGTGGAGCTGCTCTGTGAAATCACTGTTGAATTTGAACCAACAGGAAGGCTGAGAGAAGATCATTCCAAATGAGAAAGCCAGAGGAATGGAATTGGGGAAACAAAGGTGCAGAGGTTGGGAATGAACACAGAGTCTGTGGATAGCTGAAGCAGAGAGCTGATCTGCATTGGAAATCTTCTTCCATCGTGAGATCCTGGCAGGGAGAATTGATTGTGAAGCAACAAGGATCAGCAAAACGCAATGTGGTGTTGGGGATTGTGCTTCATGAACATAGTAGAGTAAATGTGCCCATCAGAGGGGTGGGGCATAGTTCACTGAGACAGAAAGGATTCTGGGCCCTGATAGAACTGATATGAACAGAACCTGACATCAAATTCCTATCATCTGATACCTAACCTAGTGTAGCTGCTAAGTGTAAGATAATCTGTGTTCATGATAATAAACCAATACACTAGTCATTTGTTTTTGTCTCTTGGTCTGATTGATGCCCTCTGGTGGAAGGAAATTTGAAATCCATCAACATTTAGTTGCCCAGAACTCTCCACAATCCTTTTAGCATGCAAATAAGGCAACTCATTAAAAAGTGGGTGGGAAGCGAGCAATTGATTAAAATTTTTACGTACAGTCACAGGCCATTTTAACTGAATTTATAGTTGAATTGTTGGATTTTGTTGTTGTTGGTATGTATACAGTTACTTAAGCAGACAATAACAACGGAAATCAACTACCTAAGAAAGTTAAACCTGAACTGGATTCTGGGATAAGTCCCAATGTTTTAGTGACTTTTGTCAAGTCATTTAAAAATGTTTTATGGATGCTTTAAAAAAATTCACACAACTTTCCCTTCCTAATACATTCTACCCCATACAATAGAACCCACTTGTATAACAAGCAAAAACAGGTAAGCAAAATAATTTGATGCCTTGTCTGTGTCATATAGATACATTGTCCATCAGCTCTCTCCTGAGAGAAGGGAAGTGGGTTTACTATCGAATCTCTGGTACCAAGATTAGACAGTGTGCATAAGAGGTATTCTAAGGTCGTTGGGTGTTGTCTAAATTTACATTAGTAATGTCATTATGTGGATTGTTCTAATTCTATGAACTGAATTCACAGCATTTCATCAGCTCATGAAAGTCTTCTCATCTTTTTTTCTGAATTCCTCATGTTTTCTTTTACTCAACAATGAGATTCTATTACGTTCATGCACAAAAATTTTTCAGCCATTCCCCATTTAAACCATATCTACTTTGCATCCAACTGTTTTTTTGATCTTAAAAAAGTACTGCGATGACTGTTAGTACTCCCATTGACTTTGTAGAATATCCTCTGATCAGCAATCTCATTGGCTCAAAAGGGTTTTCCAATGGTCTAGATCATAAAAGTCCTGCAACACTAATGAATAATGGGATATCTGTTAAAATATAGTGCACAAGAGGTATGGTGGTATGATGGCTAGGGTGTCTTAAGTCCTGGATTTAAATCTCACCTTAGGAAAACTTTTTAAGATCTCCATAACCCTGGATAAGTCATTTAACTGATCTTTGCCTTATTTTTTCCTTGTCCATGAAATGACTAAGTTGGATCTAACATCCCACTCCAACAATAATATTTAATGATGATGGCGATGATCATGATGGTCATGGTCATGGTCATGGTGATGATAGCTAACACTTTTATAGTTCCTACTATGTGCCAAGTACTTTACAAATATTTTATCATTTGATCTTCAAAACAACTCTGGGGGAGATGCTATTATCATACCCATTTACAGATGATGAAACTGTGGAAAATACAAATAAAATGACTTGCTCAGCGTCACATATTTAGTAAGTTTCTATGATCAGATTTGAACTCAGACCTTCCTGACTTCAAGCCCAGCATTCTATCCGCTGCACTACATAGTTACCCCAATAAGCCTATTAATTTATAATCCTATAATCCATCCATTCTTGACCATCCTATAGTAATCTTATCCATGTTCTCCAAAAGTTCACTACTAGAAATCCAACATATTAATACCTTCTCTGAGATTATCATTTACAAACACACTCACACATACACACATATACTTACATATATATGAAATCTACGCACATCTATACCTGTATATAGTATATACATTGTATATACTATAGATTATATGATATATTATCTATAGTATATACAACGTATTATATTGTATACACTATATCTATATACTATATACATATATATGGTATGTAACCATATAGTTATTACATGTCTCTTTCTTCCTATTCTCAGCACTTAGTAAAGTACCTGGAACATAGCAAATACTTAATAAATGCTTTTTTTGAGAGGCACCTCAGAGATGTAGTCGATAGAACACTGGCCCTAGAGACAGGAGGATCTGAGTGCAAATCTGGCCTCAGATACTGCCTCTCTCAAAAAATAATAATAAGCAAATGTTTTTTTTTATTAAGGTGATTGTAGGCATTTCTCACTTTCTTTCAACAGAAAGAGGGTATCAGTGGATCATTCTAATTGTCCACTTGGCATGTCTCACTCATGCTGAATGACCAATCATTTTCTCTTCCTGCCATGTAGTACCATGATGGTGTCCTTTCCTCTGCTTTGCAGAGTCCTCATTGGTTATATGTTTTGACTTGCTCAAGCACATCATGCAACTTTCCATTGCCCTCTGTGTGAAACCAGCCTTTGATTCACTGAAGGAAGTGATATTTAATGTCTTGCTATCATCTAGTAGCAATAGTAAAATGTTACTATTGAAAAGATGGACCTTTGATACCATGAGAAGCTTGGAATAAGTAAAAAGAATTTTGTAATTTCCCTAAAGTGCTCTATCCTGCTTCCATTCTCCTTTACAATTCTTATAGCTCATTGTCCATTTGTCCTGCTTGTTCAAGATTGACATACCATTGGGTAAACTCCACCTGAAATGCATACTGAAATCTGGATAACAGATATTTTTCATCTACTTGGGCTTTCCTATATGGATGGACAGACCAAACTCTTTTGAGTTTTATCTGATTACATATCCCTTCCAAAAAGCCTTACAATATCTTAGGTTTGATGTAATAAGTACAAAATCATTTACAAACAGGTACATATGGAGGAACTTTCCCTTCCTGGAGGATCTCTCATTAATCTAGACTCTTGCTGGATATCTATCATCACAATGGCAATTATGTAAGCAATCATTTGTTTTAGACCTGATGTCTATCACCAAAGGGTCCCTGAAAAGGGTTTTTTCTATTGTTACATCTTCCAAAGAATTCTGAATGACCTGGATGAATGATGAATGAATAGGACACACCTTGCTGTAAAAGCTTTTCTAATGGTGACATTTTGATCTACTGAATCAAATACTCGTTTGTAATCAATAACCAATAAGAACAATGAAACTTACGCTCTCTACATCTTTGACAGTCAATTGTGGTTTGGTAGGGATGTGGTCCATTATTGAACGTAGTTTGCAAAAGCTCACTTGGTTTTCCCTGATATCCTTAGTCCTGGATTCATGTATAGACGAGGTTTGTAAGTATTTTATAAAGATAGGAAAGTAATCATGTAAGTCAATAGTTACTGATCTTCTCTCATTCTTTTTTCAATACTAATAAGTTTTCCCCCTATGCCTTTGGTATATTTCTCTCCTTCAAATGCATATCAGGCCCTTAATGTCTTTACAACTGTATCATCTCTAGTACCGAGCTCTTTCTGCATAGTATTCCTCATCAGTCTTGTTAGTGCTGCTTCTATCTCCTCTATAAGTACACCCAGCACCGACATATGTATTAGAGTCTAAATCTGGTGGTTCTACTACCATCGATGGAGAAAAGTCTAGTGAAACATGTTGTATTTTTGTTTTCTTTTTAGCAGTTCTTTTGTTTTCTTCCCTTTGTAGTCCACTACTGCTTTATATAATGATACTGTTCATAATTACCCATCACATTTTGCCATGAGTTTTTACAAACCAGTTTTCGTGCTAACCTGGTATTATCTTTGAGAAATCTCTCTTTCCATTTGGCAAGTAAACCAGGTGCTCATTGACCAGAACACTTTCTGGGCTCTTTCAGTCTCCATGCTGAGGTAAGTAATTTACATTAGTTAATCTTAGGATAAACATTTGTTTTCTGTCATGCTTCTTGTATATGCCTAATACTGGATCACTGGATGAAAAGTAATGAACAATTTGGTAATATTTAAAATACTTTATTTGTATTATTTCTTTTGTGAATAAATCCCTTTCCCCTTCCCTAACCAGTAAGACGTATATATAACAAAGGTTTTTATAAGTAAAGTTTAAAAAATTAGCAAAAAGAATATATCACTTGCGTCTGTCTGTGTATGCAAGAAAACACATCCATAGTGCCTTATCTTTCAAAGAGAGAAGGAAAGGACATTTTCTCCGCTCCACTACATGGTCAAGTTTTATGATTATATAACATTTAGATGTATTTTTTTATCCTTTGTTTTTGAGTTGCTATTGCCATTTTGCACAGTACTGTTGTGGTTCTGCTTTTAGTCATTTTTCTTAAATAATTACAAATTTGTTTTCAGTGTGGCTAGACCAGCATTGAGTAAGGGTATCTATCTGTCCACACTTCTTCCAACTTTGGCAACATCCACTTTCCCAGATTTGTCACCTTTGTCAATTTCCTTGGAATGAGCTAAAAATTCTGTTATCTTAACTAGCATTCCTATTACATTTAGTGTCGTGAAACTGTCTTTCATATGATCTTTGATAGCTTGACTTACTTCCATTGAACTGACTAAAGGTTTTATATAAATCTGGAGATGCAATTTTTCTGTCCAAATTCACCAGTCATCCCAAAGAACACACCTTTAACATTCTTCTCTTCTGTTCCCTTCCTTTCCCTTCTCCTCCCCTTCCATCCCTTTCCTTCTTTTTCTTTCCCTTTCCATCCTTTATTTACTATCTTCTCAATTAATTGCCTTAATTGATCTAATTACTTGTTTAGGCATCACATAGACACAGCCAAAATTATCTAGATCAATGGAAGAACCACCATATGTGAATTCGGTGAATTCCATGTCCCAAATTCATTGCTTGATGACAGATCCTTTTCACTTTGACTACAAAGACCTAACCAAAGGGCACTGCTGTTTTCACTGGAATAATGCCAAGCCTACTTATATAAGGAAGTTAGAAAATTGTTTTTCTTCACTGGAGAAACAAAAGTCCCTTGAATCTACTATGCAGGAAGCCCTTCATAAGAACAACTTGTCACAGTCATTCAGGGGAAAGCAACTCCTTCCCGGAGCTATATGTGCATCTGAGGTCAAAGAGCAAACCCTGTAGTCATTTACAGAAAATTGATCCTTCTCTTTCCTTCAAGGGTAGGAGATCTAAGGAGCAACATGATCTCTTCTTAATCTGCCCAAAGAGACAAAAGCCAAAGTGTCTGTGATAGTCCAGGCTCATAGAAACATTGGTATTTGACCACTGGGACTGTCATGATAAGGTTTTCATGTGTAGACAACAATTCCCTCTTTTTAAAAGTTTTATTGATGCCTCTTAATTTTTACACCACCATTGAACACTATACATCACCACCCCACCACTTCAGTTGTGGCAAAGAAAAATAATTAGACAAAACCAATCAAAAGGGAATATGACTCACACTATGCAAGTAAATATACAACATCCTATATATCCATATTCACTTATTTATCTATGAATGGGGAAAATTGTGTGTCATCGTCTGTTCTCTGGGATAAAGATTGGTCATTGCGGTTCTTCTGAGTCCAGCTGTCTTCCTATGTTCTTTTATACTATTATGGTCATTGTGTATTTTGTTCTCCAGAGTCTTCTTCCTTTGGTCTACAACAGCCCATCCAAGTTTTCCCATGTTTGTCTAGATTCCTCATAATCTTAGTGTTTATGGTACAGTATGTTGCATTGCATGTACATGCTACAACTTGGTTAGCTATCCCCTAATCATTGGAAAACCAGTTTGTTTCCACTTTGTTTACTTTGCTACACCACATACACACAAAAAGCAATCTATTCCCTGAAAATGTGTATTTGCCAATGTTGGGAAGCCAGTAAGTGAGTGATCAGAGCTTGTAATATAATCTTCCTGTCCTTGGGGGCTCCACGGTTCAAGCACAGAATCTGAGCATCCTGGTTCATGGCACTGGAGAGCTGCGCACCATACATGTTACTACTTGCTACAGACTTTGTTTCTTTCATCTATGGTACATAGGATATGACATGACATAATTAATACCTATCTGCTATGGGCAGTGGAATTTTTTATATTAAACACCTGTGCTTAAAAGGGAAATTTTAAAGCATCCACCTCATCCCCCAGGGATGCTTTCAAACTGTAGCCAGTAGAAGATGCTGAGGCCCTTAAAAGAGTAGCAGCATAGGAAAGGGGGAAAGATTGTTGAATCTAGCATTAGAGCTCTTGAGATCATATCTTTTTTCTGCTTACTACTTCTCTTACCTTGGAGTTGTTGTTTGACCTCTTGGGCCTCCATTTTCTCATTTATAAACACAAATATTTTGAACTAAATGATCTCTAAAGTTCTTTCTAATTCTAAATCTTAAAATTTATGAAAAAGTCATAACTTTTCTTCTCTGCTGCCTGCCTATCTGCTGGAGATGTGTCTCTCTTAAGTTTCTTCCTAGAGAATGATCCATTTTTTTATTCCATTAATACAACTAGGAAGCTAACTTGAAGAAATCTTGGACACTTTCATCAAAGGACTACCATTAGATTCTAAAAGAAGTTATTTGAAATTTGTCTACACCAAATGAATAAAAGTTCCCTAATTGCCTGATCTGTTTTTCTTTTGCCATGTGGACTCTATAATGGGGACCAAGTAATTTAATCAACATTATGTAAGCAGTGAGGAGCACAACTGGCATTCAAATCCAATCCTTTCGATGCTAGATTCCCTGCTCTTTTCACTACACTAACCTGTTCTAGTTTACTTTAAACTATTCATGATAGGGGATAAAATCAATCAAAAAGCAATTGCCAAACTATTTCTCAATGGAAAAACTGGAGCAGCCCTCTTGCCACTTACAATAACTGAACATCCAATCATTTGGTCTGTCAGTCAACAAACATTTATTGTATGAGAATGAACTGTATAAGCTGTAAAGCACAACACAAATGTAAGGTATTACTCTTATTAATGTATGACTTGGCTTACTCAATAGAGTTGACTCAGTCAAAGAACCAGTGAGGCATGGTGGTTGGAAAGATTTGTGTATGTGGACACAGGCTTAACATAGGTTAATATAAAGACAGCAAACCTTTTCAGAAGAAAAATGCCAGTGGGAATGTGCAGGAGAGGGGGACAAAAATGGAAAGAAAAATGGCTCTGGAAATCTTCTTATTAAGACTAATTCTAGTTTTCTATTTACCACCTAAATGACTTTGAAGAATTCAAAAGTTCTCTTTTCCTCAGTTTCCTCAACTGTAAAATGAGGGGACAGAATTAGATAATAATTGCATTATTGCATGTTTCAACCCTAATTCTATGATAGTGAACTCTAGGAGAAGAAAGATAACCTCCCTTTTTGTGTTCTTTAATGCTTTTCATCCATTTATTCATTTATCTGTTTATTCGGCCCAGAGCTATGATTTTGTCAGTGTTGGGAATTCATGCTCCTTCTCCTGATAAACATTTTCATTACTTCCATAGTATAGAAGCTCAGAGACTTGCCTGGGTCACAGAGAGATTAAGTGACTTGCCCAATACTTCTCAAGGTGGCCCATTGAACTATAGAATGGATAGCTCTGATTGCCACTAAATTGTTTCCTGATTGAGAGTCTAAATTTGCTACCTTTGATATTTCACCCATTTCTCCTATTTTAGTTCTTGGAGAAAAAAAGAACAAGATTATTCTTTCTTCCATGTGAGCAACTCTTGAAAGCAGCTATCGTATGTCCTTCTCTAATCCCAACGCCTCATCAAGTCTTCTCTGGGCTAAACATTCCCAGTTTCTTCAATGGATCTTTACATGGTAAGGATTTGTGGCTTTTTAATACTGTAGTCATTTCCTTTAAACATTTTCTATTAATTTTCTTATTAATGTCCTTTCTAAACTATACGGCCAAGAACTGAACATTTATAGTCTAACTAGGACATATGCTTACCTCTCAATATAAGATCATATTAAATTTTTTTGTGGCTGATGTGTCAACCAGTTGGCTTATATTGAACTTGAAATCCACCAAAACCCCAGGTCTTTTTTGAACAGATTTGTTTAATCATATTTTCCCATGTTACACGTATAAGCCTAGTTTTTGAACCCAAGTATAAGTCTTTCCAGTTATCTCTATTATATTTCTTCTTACTAGATTCAGTTCAGTGTTCTAACCTGTTGATATCTTTAAGGATCCTGCACCTGTCATCAAGTGTGTTAGCTCTCTCTCCCCACATGGGGTCATCTGCAAATTGGTAAACATGGCATCTACGTCTTTGTTCAAGTCATTGAAAATGTTGAGTAGTATGGTTTCAAGCACAACACTTGTTATACAACACTAGGCATCTTATAAAAGGCTTTGAAGCCATTAATGGCTACTCTGAGTCAACCTGTCACTAGTTCAAAACACA
Organism: Potorous gilbertii; assembly: GCA_028658325.1. Lineage (NCBI taxonomy): Eukaryota > Metazoa > Chordata > Mammalia > Diprotodontia > Potoroidae > Potorous > Potorous gilbertii. The sequence goes on along the minus strand of CM053770.1, from coordinate 644,605,378 downwards.
TTTACCTGTACAAACATCTGGCCTACACCTCATCTTTTTTCATGAAAATAGCATGAGATATTTTAGCAAAAACTTTCTGAATCTCAGTAAATTATTTTTATAGCATTCCCCTGATTTACCAGTTTGGTAATCCTATCAAATGAAATGAACATAGCAAGATTTGTTCTTCCTAAAGTCATGATGGTTATTTATGATCACTAGTTCCTCTCTGGGTATTCATTGACCCATTTTTAATATCGCATTTTACATATTTATCAATGATTGGAAAATCAAGCTCCTTGGAATAGAAGTTGTAAACTTTGATTGCTTACTTTTCTGAAAATTAAAAACTACTTGCCCTCCTCCAGTTCTATGGCACCCTTCCATTTTCCCCAATTTTTAAATATCCCTGACAGTGGCTCAGCATTTATAACCTCCAGTGCTTTCAGTAGCTGAAGATATAGTTTCTCTTGACCAAGTGATTTTAATTAATCAAGAGGACCTATGTGCTTTCTTACTTTCCGCTTTCTTTTAGTGAGTATCAATTCTCCATTGACCGTTTTTGTTTTGCATTTTGAAGCTTAAAGATATTAAATGACTTACCTAAAGTCATATGGTTAAGAAGCTGTGGAGCTTGAGCTGCAACCCAGGACTGAGATGCCACCAATTTTAAAAGTGTTTGAAAGTCATGAGCTCCATTTGTTCAACTCATGCCCATTTAATCATATATTTAATTTGTTACTTTAATGCATTGTATGTATGGCTCTTGTCTTACCACCTTGATACAAAGTAACAGATGCTGGTTGTTCTAATTTTCTCCCCCCACTACCTCCTATGTCTACTCTTGGTGCTCAACTTGAATTAAAACATTTTATTATTAATACTTCTTCTATTAAATCTGAACCACAGATTCAGAGCTAGGAAGGCAAGAAGAGATTCTCCTGCCCTCTTTTCAGAGGTGAAATATTGCATACAGTTTTAGATGAGACCACTACACTATTAATTTTAGTTAACTATATTACTTTGTTACAAGAGCCCTCTAGTGAGAATAATCTATAAATGTAATTTAAAAACAAAACACATCAATGAAATAAGAAAAAATTTAAGTATCCAAACAATATTAAACTAAAGAATGAATGAATGAATGACCTCCCTCTGCCTGTGACTGAATATTTCATCTAAGACAATACTTTCTGAGATATTTACTGGGCTGGCTGCTTTTTTAATTTGGAAATTGTGTCCTTAACTCACAAACTGGGGGACTGTAGTGGGGTCAAATCTGGACTGTTAGAAGGACTTCTAGACTGAATCAGAGATGAACAAGGTATGAATAGGACCAACACACCTCTATTCAATCTACCAATAATCAGAGTCCTTAGACTAGGTGGCAGTAACCTGCTTATTCAAATGGGGAAGGAATGGAATTATTGGAGTCATTGGATGAAAGCGAGTGATGCTGCATAGAAAATGTATTGAAATTGGTTGAGGAAATTCAGTCACACCTTATTGGTTTTAAATAAAATAGTTTGTAAACTAGAGTAAAATAACAAATCAGAACCTAGCATTCAAGTATCTGGAAGCACAGAAGAAAATAACAGTTCTAGCCAAGCTCCTAATTACTTGACTTGGAGTAGAGGGGGTAGGAATAGGGAAGAAAAGACCCTCTGTGTTTCCCCCATTCTTAATCCGAGGAGGACCTTGTGGATTTCTAAAGGTCAGGAGATTTGGAATTCTCTTTAGCATCCTGGCAGTGTCCATGAAATAGCAGAATTCTAGAGGTAATGTGTATTCTGGAAGTTAGGACAAACTAAATATGCCAATGAAAGGCATCTTCAGGCTTCTACAAGGAGTCCAGCTGAAAGCTACACTGTAATTATGGAGAAGAACCCTGTAAAGGTCCCATCAAGGGAAAGGAAGGACTTCCAGTTAAAGAACATCTTGGAGATATGAGTTGTTCCTTTTACAAATGTCCCCTAAGTTTGAACTTATTTTCCTGGACTCTGTTTTTATGGGAGACTGTGTCTCCAATTTGGGAGGAGGTGTTTTGGTTGTTTGACTATACCACTTTGGTAAATACCTGTCTTTAACTGTGGACTAAGTCTGGACAGCTAATCGCTATCAATAGAAAATCATTTGAGAAAGTACACCAGAAGGGGCTCATGAGCAATAGAATGAGAGAAACCAACTCCAGGCCCCCAAAGTCCATTGACTTTGTCCTAAAGGGAAAATTAACAGTCAAACTCTAGGGGTGTCTTCTCTTCTAATTAGAGTGCTATATTAGACAACAATCCCAGAGAATAGTACAACTAAAATATTTTATTACTCATGTTTTTCATGGCTGTTCTACACAACTATGCCAAAGGGCAGAGATCCAGCATGCTAAATCTATACTTTTTAGGTGTGTGACCTTGAGTGAGTCACTTGAGACTGTTTGCCTCCATTTCCTCATCTGTAAAATGAGCTCAAGAAGGAAATGGCAATCACTCTAGTATCTTTGTCAAGAAAACTGCAAATAGGGCCACAAAGTTAGATGCAATTGAACTATAACAACACAATAGTTAGATAACCCAACCCATTGCGCTCCATCTTGCCCCAAATAGCATGGGGTAGGAGAAACAAACAGAACAAATATTATATCCTAGCTCAATTTGGTCACAACGGCACAAAGTCAACCTTAGACCAAATCCAGCAGTATAGACTGGAGAATTTCTAAGTATTTAACAAATTTGGTCATATCGATATATAGCTATCTTAGCTAATTCATGAGTTTTTGTTTGGGTTAGCTGTCTACATAAGCCCAAGTCACTGAATAATTGCTCACCCTGTAGACTTCTGGGTGCCCAGAAATTGTCACTCTCTTGTCATTTTCTCTGTCGTATACCCAGAAATGAGGGTGAAAACAAGAGCAAAGGCATTAAAATGAATGAAAGGATTATGAAGAACCTTGAAAAATCATAGCTGCTGACATCTCTAAGGACTAAACTGAGGTTTGACCTTGGGCAAGATCCTTCAAGTCCCGAGGCTTTAATTTCCTTAATTGTAAAATAAAGGGGTTTAACTGGATGACCGCTAAAGTCCTTTCAAGCTTTAAATCTGATTCCATAAAATTGAAGCTAATGCAGTTATCTTTTTTCACTGTTCCCTTATTTCTCCCCAAAACAGGTTTTGCTTCACTGCACATGTTTGAGTTTGGGGCTTTAATTTTTGATATTTTTGCTTTTAAAAAAGTCATGTAGATGTTTCAACTCTTCATTTAAGTTTGTGCAAAATCTGGGGCTCTTGATGTGTCATCCTTCTCCTGTAGCTGACTTTGAGGAAACCTCCACCATGTAACTCCCTGTTAATACACTCACATGTGTATCTGTCCTGGAAGGGCCAGTTAATTAACATAAGATCACTCAGAGCAAACTCGTTCCCTCCTCCTGATAGCATCTAATCGAGCTCCTCAATTGAAAGGTAATCTCCCAGCAAATCTCCTGTTGGCCATGGGGCAAAAATCTTAGGACAATAGAGGGGTTGTTTATGGAATGTTCCAACCCTAGCAGAAAGGTCAGTCACTCAATCAAACCCTCCTCCTTCCCAAAGCCTTCTGGTGACCTGATTTTTTTAAAAAACTCATACACTACAGCCTTCCCTCTGATCTTCTCCAGGTTAGTTTGCCTATCACACCTGAACCCTAAACAACTATCCATTTTCATGGACAGAGACATAAGTAGAATGTTGGTAAATGGGTCAAGGGTCAAAGAGGTGCCTCAAGAAAAATCACAAAATATCCTACAATTCAACTTTTAGAGATTAATTGAATTGAATAGGAGTGTAATGGAGGAGAAAGGACTTATGATACCAACATCTATGGTTAAATATCTACCAGAGGCATCTCAAGGCCAGTACTGGGGAGATCACCATTTGATGGTTTCCATTTCTAACTGTTCTTGTTATATACTAAATTAAGTTGCTTCTATGTTATTGAAAGGAACCTAAGTGCTCTCAGTACCTTATAAATTTCAGTGTCCTGGGAATAAGCCTTGATTTTCACACCCTAGTTATGACGTTTCTCACAGGAACTGGGCTAACACAATGTTTATGAAACCAGGATGACTCGACCACTTTTACTATATCTTGAGGTCACTGGATCAAGTTCAGCTCTTTACCATGTTGTGTTGTTATTATTTTTTTTAATGTCTTAAAGACAGTGTGACTAGCTGAAGAAAAGCCCAAACACCGGATTATATATTTAGAGCTGGCATCACATCTGATCCACTAATTTTACATTTGAGGAAACTGAGGCCCAGAGGTGCAAAGTGCCTTATCCTAAGGTAATGAAAGTATGAAGAAGCAGAGCAAGAATGTAAACCTAGGTTCTGTGAATCAGATCTCATGTTCTTTACACTAAACTAAACTGACCCTAATAGGTTAAGAACTTATCCGCTGCATCTGGGAAGGATGGATGGCCAAACTGAATAAAAAACAAGGTTCTAATATATTATCCTTGTAATTTTGGATAATTCAGGCTAAAGCACTTTATTGGGATTAACTTATCCAGTTCAATGTCTCCGCTGGGCCCATGCTAAAACCTAATCTATGCAGCCATACTGAAGAAAAGATCAGTCAATTTTCCTGAATAATTTGGGAATGTAAGACAATTAGGGAAAAAAGTAAGTTCCTTTATTTTCCATTTTAAATTGTGTCTACTGGGCCAGTAACAACACCAGAAACAGAAGTCAAAACTTCAGGTTGTCATCTGGATGTTCCAAGTGTCTAGTGGTTCAAAGCCAAGCATATATTTAAAAACATAGGATGAGCTACGTTGAAAGTTTTCTGTTTCACTGTTTCCCCTTATCCCTACTAAGGTTAGACAGAGAGGTACATGTGAAACAAGATGGCTAGTGAAATGAGGGTTGGTAAAACATATGCGTTAACTTTCACCCTTTTCTCGTTCCTTCACTCTCTACATGCAATCAGGAGCCAAAGAATGTCAATCCTACCTCCAGTCAGTCAGTCAGTCAATAAATATTTATTGAGCACTTACTATGTGCTACACAATGAGCTAAGTGCTAGGGGTAAAAAAAAAAAAAAAGGGCAAAATATGGTCTTTATCTTCAAGGAGCTCCCAATGTAATGGAGGAGATAGCATGCAAACATAAGAAAGCTATACACAGGGTCAGTTAGAAATAATCAATAGGAGAAAGGCACTAGAATTAAGAGGAATGGGAAAGGTTTTCTCCAAAATATCTCTGGGAACTAATCCACTCTTGTGGATTCTATCCCTTATTATCTTATACCTAAGCTGTTGTAATACCTTCCTAACTTGTTTCCCTGCTTCCAATATCTTCCCTCTCCAGGTCATTTTTTATTGGACTGACAGGATAATATTCCACAAGTATACATGTTATTCCCCTTTTCAAAAACCTTCAGTGGCTCCCTATTGCCCATAGGAGCAAACTTCAAAATCCTAATCATGGACTCACAGAAACACAGAATTTGAGAGTTGAAAAGAGCCTTATAATCTGACCTGTGCATTAAAGGAATCCCCACTAGAATATATTGATAAGCAATTATCAAGATCTGCTCAAAAGCCTCCAAGGAGAAACACTACTATTGCTCAAAGCACTCATCTTCATTTCTCCACAGGCTGTACCCCAGACTTCTCCTCTTTACCTCAACTTTCTTTTGGTGCTCTCTTCCCCATAAAATGTAATCTTCTTGAGGAGCAGGACCTGCCTTTCCTTTTATTGTATTGGTTTTCCTGGCTAGCACACAAATAAATGCTTGTTGACTAACTAAAAGCACATTTCACTTTTGAACAGCTCAGATTGTTAGGAAATTTATTGTTCATTTTGTGTTTTTTTTCCCTGATATCAAATTTAAATTTGCTACTTTTCAGCTTCCACCCATTACTCCTGATTCTGCCCCCTTAGGGAGAGAATAGATAGAACAGGTCTATTCCCCCCTCATCATCACAGGGATTCAGATACTTAAAGATGGCTATCAGTACCCTCCCACTTTTCCAAAGTCTTCTATTTTCCAAGATAAACATGCCCAGTTCCTTTATCCACTCTTTATGTGACATGGAATCAAGGTCCTTCACTATCTTGATCACTCTCCTCTGGGCACTCTTCACCTTATCAGTGTCCATCTTATAAAACCATAGTGCCCCAAAATGAGCACAATATTCCATTGAAAGCCTGCAAGGGCAGTGAACTACCACCTCCCCATGCCCTTCTTAATGCAACCCAAGATCATGTTAGATTTTTTTTGGCTGCCATGTCACTGAGCTTGCAGTGCACTAAAACTCAGGGATTTCTTCCAGAGTAACTGCTGTCTAGGCATACTTCCATCCACCTTAAAATTGGTGAGGCTGTTATTTTGTATCCAAGAGCAAGACTTTGTATATATCCTTACTAAATTCCATTTTATTAGATTCAGCTCAATGTTCTAGCCCTGTCAAGATCCTTTTCAATTCAAAATATCACCCATTGCGTTAGTTACCACATCTAGCTCCGAGTCATCTGAAAATTTTATGAACATCTTTGAATCCAGTCATTGACCTAGTTCTGAGTCCTGAATGTAACAGCAAGGACCCTGGCATACACAGGAGGGCCTGCTGTACAGGTTCTTAGATCTGCTTTTCTGAAAGGAAAGCAACTTTTGAAGGGTCAACAATCTACTTTCATCAAGCATATGTATCATTCACTTAGTTCAGGGGGGAAAAGTCAACACCCTGAATTTCAGAGAAAATACAAAGGAAGAATAATAAACAGACAGGGCGCCCAACTCTCTGATTGTAAGCAATATATACATCACAGATCAACAGACAGATCCAACAGTCTGACTGTACATACAGTTACCAGAGAGAAGCACCAGCATCTGGGTTTTCAAAGCTAGGGGACTCCTCAGAGGCTGCCCAGAGTCTATTCTGGACAAACAAACACTTCCAATGAGTAAGCTGCAAAACAAACCCTCATCTCAAGTATATATACACTTTTCAGAACAAGAGGGCACGCCCCCCTGACCCAGTGCCTCAATAGAAATTGATAAAAGGTATGGACCTCTCCTAATCAAACTTCTCTTAATGGGCAGGTCCATCAATGGGTGGAGAAGATCTCTAACTCTCTAATTAACATTACACTGATTGTGCTAAATCAGTAACCACCCTACTGTGAGTGATCAAGGACAAATCCTTCTAGTTCATCATGTCTAGCCAGTCCTTGGCCCCAGACCAAACAACTAGATAATACTCTTGGGTCCAACTCAGACATCAGCTACAGCCATCTTCACATGCTGCATTACTTCCACTTGGCCATCTTTCCAGACACCATAGACCTGTTCCCACCCCTCCCCAAGAACAGCATGTAATACTTTCTCAAAAATATTGCTACAAATATGTCCAGCTTTCACCTTATCCACTAGTTTGTTAATGCTCACAAAAAAGAAAATGAAGTTAGTTCTGCCATGACCTGCTCTTGATGAAGTCATGTTGATTCTTTCTGACGACTGCTTCTTTTTTCTAGATGTTCATTAATAATTTCTTTAATGATCCTTTCTAGAATTTTTGAAGAATCAAAGTCAGCATCCCTGACCTCTGTTTGTATATTCTTCTCTGTTTTGAAAATTGGGATGGTATGGTGGCCAAGAACTGGAAATCAAGGGAATACTCATTAATTGAGGAATGGCTAAACAACTGGTGGTATATGAATGTAATGGAATACTATTGTGCTATAACAAATGACTAACAGGCAGACTTCAGAAAAACCCAGAAAGACTTTATATGAACTAATGCTAAGTGAAATGAGCAGAAACAGGAGAACATTATATACAGTAGCAGCCACAGAGTGTGAGGACTCTTTCTGATAGACTAAATCCTTCAAAGCAAAGCAAGGACCTAAAGCATTCCCCAAGGACTCTTGAGGCAAAATGCCATCCATATCCAGAGAAAGAACTATGGAATCAGAACGCAGAATGAAGTAGACTATTTTCTCTTGTGTTATATTTTATTTTGGTTTGCTTTTTCTCATGATTTCTCCCATTCATTTTAATTCTTCTATGCAACATGACTAACGTGAAAATGTGTTTAATAAGAATATATGTGTAGAACCCATATAAGATTGCAAACCATCTCAGGGAGGGAGGGGAGAAAATGTAAGACTTACAGAAGTGATTGTTGAAAACTGAAAACAAATAAATTAATTAAATTTTATAAAAGAAAAATATAAGAAAATTGGGATGGCATCTTCCTTTCTCCAAGGCTTAATACATTTTCCATTTTTCTATGACATTTCTATGACAATAACATCTATTAGTTCTGCCCATACCTGAGCATGTGATTTCTTTGAATCAGACTCTTTGAATTCGTCCAGGTTAACTAGGTGCTCCTACTCCATCTCTTTCTTGGGCACAGTGATTAAAACATTACAGCCATTTTCATCAGGTCATTTCCAAAGTAAAGAATCTTGGCTTTCCCCTGGGGAGCTTTGTTCTGAAAACATCACAGGAATGGTGTGTTGATCTACAATGCAATTGATTAACATGTTCTTTCAATACAAAACCAACAGTGGTTGTAATGTTTTAATTATTGTGCCTGAGAAAGAGGTGGAGTAGGAGATTAGAGGTATGGGGGATATGTCTATGGTGGAAGAGAGCAAATTGACTGACTTGGGAATCTGGAAGGAATGAGAAATGTGAAGATGACTAGGGTTAATGCCCACATAGGATGTGAAGAATGGTCTGGTGATCTGGCCTGGCGCCAAGACTGGCTAAATATGACAAACTAGACAGTTTTGTCCTTAGTCACTCACCATTCAAGGCAGTTTGGTTCTAGGGCTGCAGTACTGAGTTGATTAACTTCCTAAGGAAAGTTTTAAACTTTTCCAAAGACAGGATTCTTTGAAGATTTGCTCCAAGTGATAGGGAGTTTCTCTGTCTTACTTTGAGTGCTTGCTTGGTTAAAGAGGCATTGGTGCACAGTGAAAAAAACACTGACTCTGGAGTCAGACTTCCTAGATCAAAATTCCACCTTTAACAATTTTCTAATGAGTGACATTGGGTTCAATGGGCCTCAGTTTCCTCATATGTAAAATGAAATGTGACCTATGAAGTCCTTTCCGGCTGTAGCTAATATGAGAATGATTTTACTCAAGGATTGTTTCCACATCTAAGCAAGGATGTAGTTCCAAGATCTACAAGTATGAGTTTCACTTTAGAAATGAGAATTATGGGGATCTAAGCCTGGATAAATCCTGTTTTTTTTCTTCCTCTCCTTCCCCAACTCAAGGTCTTCCTCTCCTTCTCCCATTCAAGCAAAGGCTGAAGGACCCTCTTATTGGGAATGTTGAAGAGGAGATTTTTGTTCAGATATGGGTTAAGCTAGGTACGTTCTGATGCCCTCTTCTGACACCAAGACTTGAGTTCTGTGAAGTGTTGTGAAAATAGTTCAGCCAAAAAAAATAAAAACTCCCACCCCTAAAAGGTTGCCATTTATGATAAAGAAGATTCCTCTTGGCTTTAATTTTCTACATTTTGTGATATCCTGGAGTCACCAGCTCATTATTTGATCCTCCATTTGACTTTGTCTGAGTAGACATAGACATAGATTACACAGGACCAGTCTGTGCCTATGGAAGAAAGACAAACATTTTAGGTAAAAGATTTGCTTTTCTTCATGACCCAAACAATAATGAATAGGCTGCCGATGAAATGGGAATTGAGGGATAATCTGTAAGGCCCCCTCACCAAAAAAAAAGTCCCTGTCAATCTATATAGGCAGAAATCCTGCCTTACAGAAATGTTCAGGCAGAATAGTCAATTCCCTTTCTACTGACTATATCTTGTGATTCCCACCTTTGTGTCTTTGCATCTTTCACTTGCCCTGAATGTTCACCTACCTCCTTTCCACTAATTCAAATTTTATTTATCCTTCAAGGCTTCACTCTTGTTTCAATGACTCCATAAAGTCTTCCTTAAATCTCTAGACTTCAGTGTTCTTTTCCAATAATAACAACAGTTGACATTTATGTAGCACTTGAAGGTTTGCAAAATGTTTTTACGAATGTTTCCCTTTATCCTCACAATAACTCTTGGAATTAGATGCCATAATTATCACCCATATTTTATAAATGAAGAAACTAATGCAGGTAGAAGTTAGGTCATTTTCTTGAGTCACAGACCTAGTAAGTGTCTGAGGTTGGATCTAAACTCAGATCTTCCTGACTTTAGGCCCACAGTGCTATTCCCTGTGCAACTTGTCTTTCAGATATATATATATATATATGTCTTTCAGAGATATATATATATATATCCATATATATATATATATATATATCCATATCCATATATATATATGTGAAGAGAGAGAGAGAAGAAGAAAGAAGGAGGAAGGAAGGAAGGAAGGAAAAAATAAGCAAATATTTAATTGTTTACCATGTGCTAAACCTTGTGTAAGCACTGGGGACACAAACAGAAGTGAGCAAGGCAGTCCCTACCCTCATGAAGCCTATATTCTAATGGGGAAAGATAGCACATAAAGGTGATCATAAAAGGAGATGGGGCTGAGGGGGCACCATGGAGTGTGGATGACCAGTAAGTGGTCTGGAGGCCTAGTTCTAGAGAGACAAGGTGAAAGCTTGTTCAGTATGCCAGGGGAAGAGTCCAAGGTTCATTGGTGTGGAATGTGAGGAAAAATGAAGATGATGATGGTCAGAATGAAGGGAGCACAGTCTAGATATGAGCTCTAAGGTCATTTTCCAAATGTCTCTCTCTTTTTGGTGGGAAGAAAAAGGGGTGAGTGCAAAGAGGAGTGTCTACATCTATGATTTCATTAGTGTAGTGAACTTCTGATGAGAAAACTTTTTCTAACAGTATGAATAAGCAACCTTCAGCTTTCATAACTGGAGGTGGCACTGATTAACTTGCCTGGGTTAACAAGACCTAGAAGTGTCATATCTCAGCTCTAATTGGACAATTATCTATATGTTAGATTGCTGTTTAAAGATTTTCACTGTGCATATTTTGCTTGGTGGGGATGATAATGGAGAAATACCAGCAATGCTGATCAAGTTATTTAACTAATGAGTATAATCTTTAGCCTTGGTTCCCTTTTGTCTCTCTCACCACCATTTTTGGCCCATAGTTTCATTTGACTTGAATTCTTCTGGAAAGCAGGAAGAGTGGTTGAACAGGAAAGTTCCAAGTCCTATGGATGTTCTTCTCTAACTAGGTCCTAGACTTTGACTCAATGACACACATCTACACACCACCTATACACCCCAGAAAGCTTGATGAGATGGTTGGAGAGATTGCCATAGACCTTGACTCTCTCTCCTTCAGTGTCAAGGCTCTGAATGTTTGCTTGTGATTGGAATTTTATCTGTTTGTCCTTAAAAAAAAAGAGCAACCTACTGGCCCATGGTGCAGGCTCATATTACACACTATTAGAGGACAGCAGGGTTGAGATTTATAGAGGTTGGATCAAGCAGGGACTTGAGAGTCTCCTATTTTCAGGTGACTGTTGTTCTTCAGTTTTTGCCCTTTATCTTTCACTATGGGGTAGCACCTAGAATTGGGCCTTAAACAAAGTGGATGTTCAGTAGTTTAACAGGTTTCCTGAATTCCTCTCTGAGCTTTGCTGACCCTCTAGACTTTTTTCCCTACCATTCTTCAGTAGCCTTCTAAGCCTGGAAGACCACCCCCTACTCCCTCACCCTTTACTAGTTGGAATAGTTCAAGCGAGAGGAAGTTAAATCAATTCAGTAATCCTCAGGTTTTAGAAGGGACACTGCCTTAGGAGTCAAAGTTCCTGAGTCTAACCCTCATATTTCCTTTCTGTGTGACCATAAGCAACCCATTTTGGGTCCCTTTTGCTTCATATGCAAGATGGGAATACTTCCACGTGCACTTCTTACCTTAAAAGATGGTTATAAAAAATGGGCTTCATTAACTTCTCAGTGTTTGATAAATATAAATTGTCAAAAGGCCTCGGAGTGTCAGGCCTGAGGGTCATTAGTAGAGAAGGGGAGGCGAGCATAGGGAAGATGGAAGGAAGGAGCTGGGAGAAGGAAGCAGAGAAGATAATAGTGTTAGATGTACCTTATATTTCGAGCTTTTCAGGCTATGTCTCTTAGAGCAACCCTCTGAGGCACCCTAATATAATGTATGCTCCTTTGAGGACAGAGGCTGTTTTTTCCTTTCCATTCCCAGTGCTTTTCACAGTGCTTTGCACATGGTAGATTATTATTAGATGTCTGTGAAATTTAGTTGAATCATCATTCTAAGGTTAAAAAAAACTGAGGTCCAAAAAGATGAAATAGCTTATCTAGGGTGACACAGCTATTCATTGTAGGATCCAAGAGTTACACACAAGTCCATTCCATTTAGTACAGTGGGGGAAAGCACCATATTTAGAGTTGGGAGACAGGTTAAAATCCTTTTTTTTTTTTGATGTTTACTACTGAGGCAGATTATTTCATTTGCCTGTTTCTCAGTTTTCTTAACCTAAAAGTACGTGTGTGTGTGTGTGTGTGTGTGTGTGTGTGTGTGTGTGTGTCCATGAGAGAGAGACAGACAGACAGACAGAGAGAGAAACAGAGACAGAGAGATACAGACAGAGAGGCAAGTAGAAGGGGTTAAACTTGTTCACCTCTGAGGGACCTTCCAACCTTAGACCTATGATCCAGTGAACTCATAACCCAGCATTCTTTCCTCTTTACTGAGATGTCTCTCCAGTTATCAGAGAAAGAGAGACCCATTAGAAAAAGTACTAGCTATGAAATTCTACCAGAAAATAGAAATACAAAAGCTGTTATTTGCCAAATAAAGAGAGCTCTTGCAGTGAGAAAGATGTGGGGAAGAGAAAGGGGAAAAACAGGGAAAAGGAAATCCATTAGACCATATTTAGAGAACACTTGCTATGCATCTGGTACTGTAGCTGAGGAAAAAAAAGTAAAGAAAGAGATGGGATTAAATGAAGGAAAAAAATGGTTTCTGAGAGATTCTGGAGGGCATAATGTTGATAGCTAAGAATGTCAATTAATTTGGAATCTTTGTTCATATTGCCTATGCTGTCCTTTCAAAATTGTGACTATAGCTACAAATGGTTGACAGAACTTAGGATAGTTCACTTGGCATGGTTAGTTCTTAGATAGCAAATTAGAAATATCTTTAAATATTTAAAGGACCATCATGTGGAAGAGAGACTTAATCTGAGGGTACTAGCAATTAGAAATAGACAAAATGGGTCACAAAGAGACCAACTCAAGTTCAAAAAAAAAAGATACTTCTGAACAAATATTGTTATTCCAAAGAGGATGGGTTTGGCTAGGAGGTAGAAATGAAGATTTCCCTTTACTGAAAATCTTCATGAGAAAGAGGAATAAACAATTGTTGGTGTAGAAATGAGATCTTCTCAGATACAAGTTGAAAGAAAAAACCTCTCCGGACACTGAGATCCTGGGATTCTTTGTGTGGATATAGATTTAGCAAAACTAGGGTCAGAAGAAATATTTTAAGCCAATAAAGGTGCTGGGTGATGAAGAGAGAGGAAGAAGGGAGAAAGGAGAAGGAGGAAAATAGAATGCATTTCTCACCTGCCAGACATTGTGCTAAGTGCTAAGGATACAAAAACAAGCAAACAAGACTTGTGTCCTAACATAGGAAGTCAACACATAAATGAGAGTGACTACTAGAAAGGAGAAGAAGATGGTGAACTTATGTCAAGTGTCATAGGTTTTAGAGATAGCCAGAAAGTGGTGCATCAGTTTAGATCCAGGCCGGATAAGGAGAAAGTTCATTTAATATAAGCTCATGGCCCCAAGGGGCGGGGGTGGTACTGAGGTACTGAGTCCTAGTAGTCAAAAGAAGAGAAAAGAGTGCAGGTGTCATGGTTTGGAAATGGTCCGAAATTGATGTAGTAGCCTTTTTCCAGCCCAGATAAATTGTAGGCTAGAGAGGATTAACATATTATAGTGGAAGGAACACTGGATTTAGAATCAGAATGCATTTGAGTCTTAGCTCTGTCAACTACTGAGCCTGATCTTGGAAATCTAATTTCCCCAGATAGACCTCAGTCTCCATAATTGTAAAAGAATGGCACTGACAATTGAGATAAAAAGGGGAGCTGCTGACTGGGGAAAAGTATGTCAAATGTCCTTTTTAAGGGTATGTTATCTAGAATATATAAGGAACTAATATAGATATATAAGATCAAGAGCCATTTTCCAATGGACATGTGGTAGAAAAAAAATGATCGTTTATCAAAAGAGTGGCAAAGTGTTAACAGCCATGCGAAAGATTGTTCCAAATAACTAATAATAAGATAAATGCAAATCAAACAATTCTGTGGTTTTGTCTCATTCCTAGCAAAAAAAAAATGATAGCCAAAAATGGTAATAGTTAATGTAGAAGGGGTTGTAGTAAGACAAACAGTGAGCAGAGTGCTAGATTTGAAGTCCAGAAGATGAGTTCAAATCTAATTTCAGAAATTTGTAGGTTTGGTGTGACCCAGAACAAGTAATTTACCTTTTTTCTGCCTCAGTTTTATCATCTATTAAATGGAAATATAAATAAAACCTATCTCCTACAGTTGTTGGGAGAATAAAATTAGATATAAACAAAGAACTTTGTAAACTTTAAAGCACTATATAACTGCTAACTATTATTAATATAGTGTTAGAACTGTGGTTTTTTTCTAACTATTCTGGAAAGGAATCAGGAACTGTGATAAGAAAATTCCTAAAATGTACATACATTGTGACACAGATCTCACCCTCTATCCAAAAGAGGTTGAAGATTGAAATGAAGGTCTCATAGACCATAACACTGCTAGCATCACTAATGCAAACAGCTAGAAACAAAGTAGATGCTTATTGATCAGAGAATGGCTAAAAAGTTGTTATTTGAATGTGATCGAGTTTTATTGCACTAAACGAAATTATAATTGTGAAAAATACAGAGAATTATAGGAAAACATATGAATTGATTGTAAATTGAAATAAATAAAATCAGGAAAACAATGTGCACAATCTAAATGAAAAGAACAAGAAACTAAGCAGGTGATGTAATGATGATGATCCAGCAGCCCTGAAGAAGTGATGAGACTAGGTACCTCCCTCCGTTCTCTGCAGAGTGTGGAATACTGAATCTCTCATCAGATCTGGTTCATGTGTTGATTTACAAATTTTATTCCTTTGTTATAAAGGACCCATTTTTTTATGTTACCTATCTGTGATTGGGGTTGGGAAGAAATGTATTTGGAAATGAAGACGATATGAAATATAATATTTTTAAAAATTAGGACGTTAGAGTAACTTATCTTTAAGGATCTTTTCAGTTTTAACCTTCTGTCTTGCTAAGACTGGGTCAAGTTTAATCCCAAGGAATATCAGGATAAGAAAAAAAACCTTTGAACATAAGTATACGTTTAAGTTCTTTTTTCTTGTTTTTTCCAGTCAAGCTAACCGTTCCTTTTCATGATGCCTTCCTCATTATAAGGACTTACAATTTCTCTGCCACTTAAAAACCACCCTTTCCCTTTTCTACATTTTAGCATCCATGCACTATATTCATCTGATGTAAGACGAACATTCAAGGTGGATTACGTATGTGGTCCATGGTGAAGTAGTTAGTCATTTCCATGGCAAGATCCTTCTGTGCATGTGAGGGCATCTTCACAAATATAGGAACCTTTCCTTGGCCTATTTGGACAATATGTGGGAACCCTCTCTGACCATAATTTTCCCAGATGTATTTATTTATTCTTATTTAAACAGTCACATGACCCTTCTTATTTCCACTTTATTCAAACATAACCATATGATCATCCTTATTTTTAGCTCCCTCCCTTACTTTCCACCCTTAATCCCAAATAAGAAAAAGAGACAATACATTTTAAAGAAGTTTTTAATGTCTTTTCAGTAATTTTGTATTGGAGTAGGGATCTCATTTATTTTCACTCCCATAAGTCCTGCTATATTCTCTGACTGATCCTTACCCACAGTCACCAGCAGAGAGCTACAGAGTATCAGCCATTTTCATTCAGCAAATTGGGCTTTTTTTTATTTGCTTGCATAAATTATAAACCACAGCACAAAATCACACAACATAGAATCTAGAATAGAGAGGACGTGTTTCCTCTGGCCTTGGGGACACTATGTCCAAGGTTCCTTCTGCTCCCCCACAAGCGAAGTCAAGTCTTATAACAGTTCCTTCTTGGAGAAATGGAGGCCAATCCGACTTCTCCACTGCCTCCACCTCCTTGTTTGGGTTTTCCAGGAGGCCTCCTGGCAAAAAAAGGATCCCCATCTACCACCACATTTGGGAAACAGGATGTGGAACCATATCCTTATGTGCAAGGCTATTGAGTTGAATATAGCCATGGTCAGAAAAGTGATTCCAAAGGATATTGCCACTGGCTTCCTTCAAAAATCGCCTCTTGAGGATTCCTTGTTACCGGACGTTGTTTAGAAATAGAATCTCCAGGGCTGCAGCCCCTCCTCCATGCCTGACATATCATCTTTAACATCCCAGGCTCTACAGTTGGAAATAGGATGGGCAATGTTGCCCAAAAGTCCTAAGGCTGAAGAGAAGTTATTCTGCTCTCCTCCCAGGGCTGCATCATCACATCACTCCAACAGTAGTGAATGCCTTCTATATTGAATAACGATGGCACAGATCGGTATTGCACCTCTCTTTATCTGCATTTCATTGAAAATTAAGCTTCAGTGCTCCTGGTGAGGTAGGTAAGTTCCATCAGCCTCATGCTGCAGCCCAATGCAGTTAAGGGACTTGCCCAATATTACCCAGCAGCTGACTATTGTCATTAATCATCCTGGCTCTGAGCTCCCCACTAATGTTATGAGACATTGCTCTCTCCCAACTAAGTCACTTGGTACTGGGGTGGGGGGCCCCTGTCAGCAAGGACCAATCACTTTTTAGAACTCAACCCCTAGCAATGAAAACTAAACGAACTCAAACCAGACTAGATGAACCAGCAATCCTGCCCTGACTGACAAGTCAATCCTGCCTCCGACTAAAAATAAAGTTTATAAAAGTAAATTATCTCATTTTATAACTTAAGTGCATCAAGCATTTCCTTAAATAGAGTTCACACTGAAAATAAAGTTACTTTCGCTGTACAGTTGCTGCCTGTTACAATTAGGAATAAACTTTGATGATAAAGTATGAAAGGTTACACACATTCACACACACGTCCATCTGTCTATGGGGTCATAGATGGATAGACGTATGGACCTTTTGACAAGAGCTTCCCCAAAATGGTGGGAAGTTGTTAGGAGTTTCTAGGTATCTAATTTGTATGAGAATGCCTATATTAAAAGTCCCTGTCCTTAATGATAAACACGTCTTCATATCTAATGCTATGACTCTTATAGAAACATTAAACTATGCAATCCATAACGTATTCAGTCTTTGGAAATGCTGGACTATACCATATTGTTATTATACAGCATCCCCAAGAAAGGCCCCTCCCCCACCCACTTCTTCCCTAACCTCCCAAACTAAGGCCAGTTGGCCCCTGGTTTAACATGTTTGTTTCACTTGGGAACCTAACCACTGGACTCTGGAGTGGACTCAAGAGGTGAAATAAGAATTCTGCATGGAGTACAAATGGTCGATGGGGTTCCCCACCCGGGACTGCAAGGGCCCGGCTTCAGAGGTTGCTAGGAAACAGTCACCCAGGTTACTGAGGGAGGTGTCATCACTATCTAGGTCATGGAAAAGGGGCTCAGCACCTGAAATGGAAATAAAACACCAGCATGAAGTTCACCTTTCATTGCTAGAAAAATACAAGTCAATTCAATGAATATTTACTGTGTAGAGACTATATGCTGAAAAAAGTAGTTGTTTGACAACAGTCCTCAAGAACCTGGTCATTCTTTTTAGCAAATCAGACATATGCAGGCAAACACTGTAAAATAGTACTTTGCACACTTTTAGAAAGAAATTATAACAGAGGGCTAAACGGAATGAATCAAGTGCCACCACACATGGTCCAAGGAGTGAGGTGAGCAGCCCAGTTCATGATACCCAGTGCTGAAGGGGAACCACACTGCTTCACCCCCTGAGGTCTCTTTCTGTCTAACAATAGCAAAGACTTTGAATACTGACTGTTACCAATACATATCCATATCCTACCACCTCATCTGCCTTCCACTAAAGACTGAACTCCTGCATACAATCAGTTTCAGTCCACACAGGAGAGAGCCACCACCCAATGAAGTTAAATGACTTGTTCATCATTCTATGGATGGTCAGGAAAAGTAGAAGGCAGTGCTGCTTGGAGTTATTATTCAAGTTTTCGGGAAGAAGATTAGACCTAGAAAATGATGCTCCATGAATGGTAAGAAAACATGAAACAGCTCCATGACTGACTAGTGAAGCTTCAGGAGAATTCCATGTTCTATGTTCAATGAAGATTTGATAGCCAGCCTGTAGTTAGGTAGCTCTTTTAAGAGTTTTAAAGGCTCAAAAGGCTGGCAAAGTGCCTTACAAATATCTTTTCATTTTATTCTCACAAAAACTCCAGGATTATTGTAATCTATTTTCTACAGTATTTCTATATTATTTAGTTGTATATTATCTTACAGGTGTGATTTGTTCCCTTGTTTTTAATATTCATCATTTTACACTGGAGGAAACTGAGGAAGTCAAAGGTTAAGTGACACTTCTGGAATCTGTAGCTAGTGTCTGAGGCAGGATTTGAACTCTGGTCCTTCTCATTCCATAACCTGGACCACCTCACTGTCTCATTTACTTAGTGCCCCCAGTGTTCCCAACCCCACACTAGATTCTTTGAGAAGTATGAAAGAAACAGATAACCTGGTCCCTGAGACAAGAGATACCTTTACACAATAACTAGAGGAAAAGTTACAAAGCAACATAAATGAATGTATAGAATGCACTAGAGGCACCTGCCCCCACCCCCAGCTTAAGCAGACCACACACACACATATACAGATACACACACACATACATACACATAAATACGTATATATATATAATCTGATTCTGAGGGGGAAAACATCATTTGGAAGATAAAATTATTCACTTTACAAATGTTTTTTAATCTTAAGATTTCTTTCTATATCAAGCTACTTTAGTGTCTTTAAAATATGAGTTGTCAGAAGAATGATTTATGTACATTTTCTAGGAAGACAGCTATTTCATAAAGTTAGCCATGTCTTTTTGTTGTACAATTGAGATCATATCATACAAGGGTTAGCTGAAGGAACTGGAGATGGTTAGCCAGAAGAAGAGAAGACAGAAGCAGGATACGGTAGCTGCCTTTGAGTATTTGAAGGTCTGTCCCGACCAAGAGCAATGAGAACTGTCATGTGGTCAAAGAGTTTAGAATTTAGAACAATAGGTCCAAGTTTGAGAGAGGAAGATTTTGACTAGAGATGTTTGAAAATGGAATGGAATTTTTCAAGAGTTAGTGAGATTCCTTTCATCAGAGATCATTAAACAAGTCCTGAATGACTACTTGTAAGTGAGATTCATTGGCCCAGAAATTCCCTTCCAAGATTCTGAGATTTTATAAGACTGTGATAGTATACAAATATGGTATAATGGTGGGTGGGGGTGGAATGAAGAAAGGAGGTCTCAGGGCAAATATGGATGGATGGTGCTGGAATAAGTACTAAAAGTCTTCTTGTAGGAAGCCATGACTATGGATGACATGACTGAGAATTGATTTTAAGTCTAAAAGGATTTTAAAGATTATCTAGTTCAACAGCTAAAAAACTAAGGCCCAGGTGACTTGCACAAAGAACCAGGTCCTGAACTCAGCTTCTCTCTCCAAACCCAGTGCTCAAATCACATATGAATCAATAGACACTTCAAAATGGCTTCCTAAGTGAAAATTATAGCCCTATGAGTGTCAGAGTCCAACCCACTGACCTCCTCACCTAGCTCCTTGCTTTGCTCTTATCATTAGTCATTCACTCTTTTTTCTGTACCAGTGGTTGTGTCATCTATCCTGATCAGCCTCTAGGTCCATCAAGTATTTCTTTGCTATCTATTGCCCCTTTGGGGGCTCATGGAGGTCCCATTGAGTAAACCCGGGAATTGCTGCTCACCATGTTGTTGGATGTGGGTGTTGGAAAATAAGGTAAGAATTGTGATCTCCTCCCATACTCAAGAGAAGATACGCATTATGACTTCCTAACTCTCTCAGGCTTTTCAAGTAACTCCTGAACTCTAAGTAAAGGAAAGGGAGCTGGAGGAACCCAGCAAAAATCTGCATGCCCCAGGAACACCTTTATGTTTTGATGAAGGAGCCTGTTGGTATCTGCTACCAGACAGCAGAGGGTGCTGGTAGCATACAGCAATTAGATGTATAAAGATGCCAGTGAACAAAGGAAGTTGGTTGTTTTAAGGTCCATAATTTGTGGTTGATGTTGCCATCATACCAATGGTTTGGTGTTTCCTACTGGCTGAAAAAACTTTATATTTAGTCTTAGCAACTATTTTATTTACTACTTGTTGCAGAATATTGTTCAATATGAATTTTTCTTTGTAAAAAGCTAGTGTTCTAAATCCTTAATTTCCATTACATCTCATCTTCCTGTTTTGGAGAGCAACTCTAGACTCCAAGCCTGGTTCCTAGTGCTGGCTCCTATTCACTAACCTACTACAAGTTATTTAAATGGCAAATAGGGAAGATGGGTGCTTTCTGTAGCTACTTAGAGCTGAGTTAAGGAAGATTCCCTACAGATTGACTTGGCCTATAAATCTATTCTAATTGGGAGGAAAACTTTTTACCACTAAAGGTTGATTTATGGTCCTTAGATTACGTTAGGATACCTGCTAGCATTCATGATAGAAAAAGACAAGTAGAAAAACTGCTACTTGTGTGTCTATTCTCAGAGCTAATTACTTGCTTAATTAAAGAATCCTACCTTGATCAGAGGTATTATCATTAGATATTACTTAATGAGCTCCTCTACTCACCCCATCCTGGTATGAAAGAATCTGAAAATTCAAATGCATTGTTGGAATAGAAATAGTCATGGTTGCCTAATGTATAGAGTGCCATACTTGGAGTCAAAAAGACTTGGTTTCATAATCTGGTCTTATATACTCACTAGCTGTGTGGCAGTGGGACAATCACTAAACCTTGCTTGGGAAACAGCCTTGTAAAGGAACAATGCAAGAGCCTATATGTAAGTCGGAGGTGTTTCTTGAAATCAGACATGGCTGTGTTTTGAGTTTCTTACCATAAGGGTGCATATGGTCTCCAGGCATCTGGGGTGGGGTGAGCCCTTGTCGAAAGGGATCTGAGTTGTACACACTCTGTTCAATGGCCAGGAGCTGCTGTGGGGTTGGCAGTGCAGTATAAGGATTCATGATCCCTTCCATCCCAGTACTCCCTCCACCATTTGTCTGAGCTGTAGGACAAAAGAGAGGAGAGATCAATCTCTCTGATCTGGAATAAGGGAGGGATTATCCTGGCTTAGTCTCACCCAATTATCTAGTATCTATTGCAATGAGTTCTTTTCTATTAGACTATAAACTCCTTGATATCAGGGATGTTCTTAGCATGGTGTTTATCCCACAGTATGTATATAATAAATGCTGATTGACTTGATTTCCTCCTCCAGGAGTTGTGGCATGTTGTCCAAAGCAGTCTTGCTGGGGTGGTTAGTGAACGAGAGGACCCTGCCCTAGCCTTGCTACATTATTATAACTAACACTCTAAGCCTCTGTTTCTTCATCTACAATCAAAAAAGGTGATAAATACTTGTCATCTGTCTTAGTCTTTTGATATACATGGCGCTAATACAGGAGAATCTCTTGGGAGCTTCTGAATGAATGGCTCCTAGAAAGACCAAGTGCTTCTGCTTCCGTAGTCCTTTGCAACATCTTTTTCTATGGGTCTTTTTAATTTGAGGGAGCCATCTTGCATGATTGTGTCAACAGTTCCTTGAATTTTAAATTTGCTCAAGTTCTGGTCCACTGGAAATTGTGATTAAATTTATTATTATTAATTAGCATTTATTGAGTATTTACTGTGTAACATTGTGCTAAACCTTAGATTCTAAAACAAAGCAAAAGACAGTCTATGCCTTCAAGGACTTTGTCTAGTGTGAAAGACACTGTACAAACAGCTTTGTGCACAGAAGCTGTATACAGAATAAATTAAATAAATTAATTAAATTAAATAAAGATGAATAGAAGAATTGGAACTGAAACCAAAAGATGAAATCTTTACTATGAGGCTTACTATTTGTGTGACATTGGTAAGTCACTTGCCCTCGATAGACCTCAGTTTCCTCATCTAGGAAATGACAGGGTTGGATTTCACTAAACAGTCTCTGAGGTCTATGGGATCTAGATCTATAATCCCATAATTTGGGATCGAAGAACCCGATTTGAATGGCAGCTTTGATACTAAACGTCTATGTAACTCTAGGCATATTGTATCACCTACCTGGGCCTCAGTTTCCTTACCTGTAGAAGGAAGTGGCTGGATTGGAGAACCTCTGTTCTCTCCACCTCTAAGCTTAGTGGTGGTTAATGATGTCACACTTAACTTTGGGAGGAAACAGAGAAGGATATGGAGCACTAGCTCCTGAGGAGGGGTGCCCACCTTACCTGAACTCAGCCTCTGTGTGTTCTGCTGATCTTGCTGTTGCTGCTGCTGTCGCCTTGCCAACTTCTTCATCTGGTGAAGAGGGAACACGGGAGTTAGAATCTAGCCTACCTGCAGTAGCCTAATGAGATGAAGGATGGGAGGCTTAGTCTGTCTGATCAGTGAAATGACTGGACCCAGCTTGCTCCACTTTGCATTTGGGGAAGGGGCTTGCTTCGCAGAACCCAGACACTTTGGGGAAATGGCTCCACTGGGAACCTTGAAATTAGCTACATCTTATCTGCATAGCTATTTTACAGGTGTGAAGACTGACACACAGGCAGAACTTTGTTTCAGTGCAAAAGGCAGTGTCTGCGTTGGGAATTGAAACAACAGATTGGCAAAGAGACATCATTTGAGGCATAATAAGTAAATAAATAAATAAAAGTAATAAATATAAATAAAATAAAAATTAAATGAATGAATAAGAGATATAATTTGGAACAAGTAGGAATTACTAAATTTTCTAGCAGGGAAGAGGAGGCAAAAATTTTCTGAATGAAGAGTATATAAGTTTTAAACAAGTTTCTAGAAATAAGAAACAGTAGAGAACAAAGTAAAAGTTGATTGGTCAAGGTCCCTGGTATTGGGGCTCAAGGCTGACCTGGCACAGTAAACTTTTTACCCAGTTTCAGGGTAACAGGAAGCGGGAGGTGGATTTCTGTTTCTCAGAACAATCTGTACAACAGGATACCATGGCACATCCTATTGAGGGTTACTTGCATTTTAGGTACCAATGGGAAACTACATGGAAGAGTTCTGAATCCACAACAGTGAGAAGATAAAATAGAGCGGAGAATAAATAAATTTCTTTAATTTTCTGCCTATAATCATTACCTCAAATATTTATAGGTCTATTCATCTCTAATAATAACAATAGCTCCTATTTTTATAACATTTTAGAATTGCAATACCATTGTAAAACTCATTTCTTACAGTCCTGTGAAACAGGTAATAAAATAGCATCCATCTGGTTTTGTAGACAGTCAACTGAGTATCTGGAAAAATTAAGTGACAAACCTTTGATCATACAATTAATTAGTAAGTGTTGAATTCAGGGTTCCAACCCAGGTTTCCTGACTCTATGGACAGTATTCTTTGCTGCATTTTGTTGTACGGCATATGTGCTCAGGCTGACCTGGTTGGCAGGTAGAATAAATGACCTGCCCGCTGGTTGTCAGAATCTGACTGTAGAGTCACTTCTCATGGCCATAGAAAGAGATTTAGAGTTGAAAGAAATCTTAGAAATTATCTTGTACCAATCTCTTCACCTTACAGTAGGTGAAAAAAAATGGAAGCCTGAAAAAAGTAAGGGAACTGCTCAATGTTACAATGAAAATTGATTTTTTTTTATTTGATCACAGACTTAGAAGCTAGAAGGGACCTTAGAAGTCATCTACTACAACCCCCTCATTTAACAGATAAGGAAACTGAGACCTGGAATGGTTAAGTGACTTGCTAAAACTTATCACATAAAAGTAAGAATTGGAGATGGAATTTGGTGCAGTCTTTTGACTTCCAATCAATTCTATGATGCCCCTACCATGAGGAATCTTCTCTAGAAGATCCATTGATGTATTGGCTGGGAAAGAGGATTTGTGTGACACTATTAACACACATGATGCCATTACTATAGATTGGCTGTTCTATAAAAGAAGAATCCTAAAGGAATGGGAATGGGGAAGAATGGGAAATAAAGAGGTGGAGAATATGGGTTGCCACCGTAGAAGGCAGGCCAAAACAAGTACCTTTGAACCAGGTGGCAGTAGAAAAAACCTTATCCATAGGAATGGAGATTGCCAAAAATGGAGAGATACATTGGAAAGGATCATGTGTTTAAAGTGAAATGCCCCCAAAACCCAATTCATCTGGAATTAGGATACCTGGCTGAACTTCTTGGTTCAGCCACATGCTATCTGAATGACACTGGGCAATACATAACATCTGAGACAATTTTCTCTTCCATAAAAGGTGAATAACAACACTTATGCTACATACTTCAAAGAACTTTTGCTTTAAAAAGTGTGAATATCTCATATCGTTACAAAATGCAATAATTATTACTTAAAGAGTCAGTTTGGTATAAGGGAAGGAAAACTAGACTTGGAGCAGACTTCCGTTTGAGTTCACAATTCATCTGTTAGGAAGAATCTCAGCTATAATACTGAGACTCAGTTTCCTATCTGTAAAACAGGGATAACAGTTCTTAGACTACCTTGAATTATCATTCTGCTGTATTAATGAGTATCAAATGACACTTATTTTAATGAAAGCTCCATATAACAATAATACATTATTATACGGCATATCTCAAAATTCTTAGTGCAGTGTTAAATTTTAATGCGGCCAATCTGCTTATTTGGAAGACAAAAAGAAGAGGTTTTTAAAAATAGTTGTTTTGTTAATGACTTACCATTTACACTAACCCAAAATGAAACTTAACAAAACTCTTATGTATAGAGTGTTCCGAAAGTCACATCAAGACTTTTGGGAAACACTGTATAAATGTCAACTATTGTCATGACTTCACTAGGCTCGATCTCGAATATGCCAATTGGAATTGACATTGTAAATTTTAGAAAGTTTGCTATCTGCTTAAGTAATGCTTAAAACCTCACCTCATAACCAATAAGGTAAAGAATTTTTCCTGAAATATGACAGGATGGCATCTAATCGATGAGCATAGGATTAACTAACATGGCTACAAAAAATGATCTCCTGCTATCACTATTGTTTTTTCAGGTATACAGTAATATCTCAAGGGCTTAGGGTAGTATCAATATCAGAAGGCAGGTTACCTTAGCTCTCTGATTTTGGAACCAAACTTGAACAACACGAACACTCAACCCTGTCTCAGCAGCCAAAGTCTCTCTTACCTTCAAAAGATGGAAAGTTAGAAACATTAAAATTTTTTAAAAAGGGGGAAGATTTGGAAGCATTTCTTAATATATTATATCAAATACATTACATACTTTATCATGAACATACCTTATTTTGCTTTAATAAATAGATTTTCTGGTACACAAGTTTTTTTAATGCATGGGGTAGGTATTAAAAATTATCATAAAACATGAGGAAGATCAGATTAGTGTTTCTTTGATCAATAACTTAACATTAAACAATCACGAAACTAAACAAAAGTTCACATGTACAAGGTGTCCCAAAAGTCTTTGTGTGGTGCCAAGCTTTAATGACTTAACACTGAACTAAGACGTCTGTGATATCTTGTGTAATTTTTTCATATGTGTAATTATCTTATGACACACATAATGTATCATCAAAGCAATTGAACTCGATATGACTATGAGTTTGTGCCTGATCACTACTGAAAGTATTTAGAGATGGAAGAATAATGGGTAGATAGAAGAATAGAAGAGACATTTTGTAATAAGATCAGGGGAAGGAGAATGTTTGTCTGAACATGTTGAAACATATTTTCCTTCTCATTTAACACTTGACTTTAAATGTAAGTTTGGAACATATAATAAGCCAGCAAATGGTTGACTTTTGATAAGTCTGATGACAAACGGTAATTGAAACTGAAAAAACATATGAATTATAATTAAATATTCCACAAAATGTCAGTCAATATCTTTGTAACAACCTGACTAATGATCAGAAATCAAGTAATCCAAAGCATAAGAAAAAATCCCCTCTTTAAAATTTAATATACAAGCACGTCTCATAAGAAACAATCATGAACTCAAAGGTTTGAAACACCTCAAGGAGGTGTTTCCTGCAGTTTGAGTTTACATTGAACATTAGCCAACTCTTCTAGATGTTGGACACTAGCCCATTGTAGAACATTAGCTGTAACACATTTATTAACAGGCAAACAGAGAGTGAAGGTTTCTGTGAAAAATATCTTCAAAGAGACTTACTGCTTTTAGCTTTATGGTTGTCATTTTGCATTTTAATTTACTTTGAATGTTGCCCTATCTTTCCATTGATTAATTTAAAGATATCATGTGTATCAAAATTAGTGTGAGACTTGCAGTTAGCAGAAAGCTGGGTTCCAGTCCCTACCTCTGATGCCTCCTGCCAATGTAACCATAGACAAGCAACTTAACTTCTGGTCCTCAATTTCCCCATCTGTAAAATGGGGACAATCACACCCTTTCTACCTTTCTAATGGAGCATCTTACATAATGCTTTGTGCTTTATTTGGTCTAATATGGAGGCATCATACTTGCTGCCTACAGGCTGCAAAAACCCCACAATACTTTAATATCAAAACAATTTTACAAAAAGTTTCTCTCATAAAGGTCTCATTTCTCAAGTGTATAGAGAACTGAGTCAAATTTTAAAAATAAGAGCTGTTACCCAATTCATAAATGATCAGAGGATATGAACAGGCAGCTTTAAGAAGAAATCAAAGCTATTTATAGCTGTATGAAAATGCTCAGTCATCATTGATTAGAGAAATTCAAATTAAAACAACACTGAGGAGTTTGCTTTACTTATATGCAATGATTAAACATTTGATAGGGGGGGATAGTGAGGATGGAAAGTTATTTTATGTTTATGCTGTGGTAAAGCCTGTCACCTATATTTTGACTAGTCAGGGAAGACTTGGGAATTTCAGAAATAAGCCACTTCCCTTAGGATCAAAATAAGCAACATTAGTAATGAGAGCAGGGAGGGAAGAACTTCCAGAAATTTTTTGTATAGGTCCAAGAGGGAGGTGAATCCAATGTTTAAATTAGTTTTTCCACCTGCCATTATTTTCTCATAACCAAGCTTTGCCTGACTCTTGACCATGTTTTCTGTCTGTATACATCCTCCGACCTCACAGAGTCCTTTGTCAACACATCCATTTAATGCATTTATGTGATGTAGTTATCAGTGTTTGTGTCTTACCTTCCAACTGGTCTCTGTACTTATACCATAGCAGGGACTCTGGTTTATCTAAACTTTGAACCTTCCCCAGTATGGTGTTCAATATAAAGTAAGTACTTAAGAAGTTATTTAATTAACAAATGAAAGAATGAATGCCATGAGTACAATACAAGTGAATGAATATGAGTTTAAAATCAACCTTAAGAGAACCTGCCCTGTTTAGGGTTAGACAAGTCTTTCTTGAGTCCTCATCAGAAAGAGATATGACACAGATATGGGCGACTGTTTCCCTCTTCCTCCTGACAGTACCTTCCTGCATGGCTTGGAGGAGACTTCAAATGAAGCCTTGAATGCTCTCCGCTGTTGGGTGGTCAGGATGGTCCTGGGGCGTTTGGGGCGCTTGTGGTCTTTGCCATCCTCAGCAACTCCTTTCCCTGTCCCATGACCTGCCTTGCAAAGGCTATCGTCATCATCACTTTTCCCTGAAAAAAGGAGAAAGTCATGTAGAGAGTCTATTGGAATTTATGTGTTTTGTTTTGTTTTTTGCCCCAAACTCTCAACCGCAGAGCTGGCCTTCCATATCTTCAGAGTAGGTGATTGTAAATGGTATGATTTCAGAGGACCCCACACTGCTTGTCATCTGATAGTGCTCCATGCCTATTAGATCTAGTGGTTTTTGTTGTTGTTTATTACAATTACAATTTATTACAAGGATCATGGTTTTGAGATGTCAGGTGCCCTAGACTTTATCTAGTCCACACTTATCATTTTATGGGTGAAGGAACTGAAGTCCAGCGAGGTGAAAATAATTTGCCCAAAAGTACCCAAGTAGAAATGGTCAAGCTGGATTCAAATTCAGATCCCCTGTCTCCAAATTCATTGGTCTTTCCATTGTGCCATGTACGAACAGGATTACAGGGATTTATTGTGTCTTTAGAAGCACCAAATTTGCAAACCTAGTAGCTGTCCCCAAGTGAAGAGTGGTACCCTCTCATCAGCAGATTCAGCATTTAGGTTACTCCAAGCCATGGAAAATATAAAGTAAAAGGAGGCTATCCTGTCTCATTGACTTGTAAAAGTATATAATTTGAAAAGATATCAGACAATTTTACAGCATCTTTTTGCTAGAACATTACTATCAGAATAGCAATATGAAATGGTTACGTATTCACCATTAAATATTGATAAACAATGAGATGGAATATAGCTCGAGACTGAAAAGAAAGATCACTCCATGAGTACAAGATGCAGTATGGGCTTTCTCTCTCTCAGAGTAATTGTACCAACCATAGGTTAACTTATTCTAAAGCTAGTGTCTTCCCAGGTTCAAGTTTTGAATCTTCTCTTAGACTAGCCCAAGAAAAAATGCTTCTGAACTCCACAGCATCATCAAAATGTAGTGTTTACCTACTTATTCTAATTATTCTAGTTTTGGGGGGATAGTAAATGTTTAACAAGTGACTCTCTGGAGGGAAAACGTACCCAAAACACACTTTCAGGTTTAATTTATGTTATTGACACTTTCTCCACCACTTTCTTGGATGGTCAAAATTAGCAAAACAATGTATCTGTAGTGTTTGCCAATTTCTGGCAAACTCATCTTAAAAACTTAGTATTTAAAATATTTTAAAAATTAGTATTTAAAATTTAAAAATGTAATAACCAGCTCTCATGAGCTGGTTCTGGCACACTTCTGAACTTCACCCTTATCAATGCTGTTGATTTATTTCGGTCTGACTCTTCATGATCCCAACTGGAGTTTTCTTGGCAGAGATAGAGTGGTTTGCTATTTTCCTTTTCCAGCTCGTTTTACAAATGAGGAAACTGAGGCAAACAGGGTTAAGTGACTAGTTCAGGATTACACATCTAGTAATTGTCTGAGCCCAGATAATCCTCACAAAGATGAGTCTTCCTGATTCCAGGAGCGGCGCTCTATCACTGCACTACCTAGCTGCCCTTACCTATAATTTCACCAATTGTTATCAATGATTTGACTGTTTCTGTGAAAAAATGATTTGGGGAGGGGGGTGGTTAGTGACTTGTAAAAAGTCCTGGAAAAGAAAAGACTGAGGGGGCATATGATAGGGAACCCTAATATTTGAAGGCTGAAATATTCAAATAATTAGCTTATCCGGCCTTGCCAAATTGTGCCAAAGTTGGAGCAATGTATGGGAGTAGTTTTAGAAAGATGGAAAATACAACTAGCTCCTAACAATCAAATCTATCCAAAAACAAAATGTGCTGCCACTGGCACATGAGGGACCCTATCATTTTTAATCCGCAAACAAAGATAAGATATTTATTTGGCATATTGTAGAGGGGATTCTTGGTGAGGTATGGATTGCACTAGGTTGAATATAGGATGCCTTCCAGTTCTCAGTCTGATTCTGGGATCTCTTTCTGTGTCCTCTCACTTCATGAGAATGGAATTCCTAGTACATCCTCATTTGAGGATCATTTCCTCAACTCTAAGTTCTTGGTCTTCTGTCCCTTCCTTACCACTAACTAGAGCTTGTCCCTTAACTTCTGTGGATCCCAGACTTCTAATCTGTAAACTAGAGAGTGCAGTATAGATTAGATGATAGATAAGGTCCTTTCTAATTCAAAAATCTCTCCTTCTGTGGTCCTATTTTTCAAGAGGTTAAATAGAAGTGTTTTCAGATGGAAGGATAGAGCACACACAAAAAATGGCTTTTTCAATTTAAGCTTCCTCCTTCAGACCTATTTCTACTTCATTCAGTCTTCCCCTCCTAAAAGTAGAGATACTTGCATAAAGTTATATTGTTTACTTTTTAGATATATTCATTTTTGAGCTTCTGTTAACTTTGTCTTTCTCCCAAACCTAAATTATTTTCTAAGGAATGGTGCCTTTTTTGTTTGTTTGAACATTAAAAGATTATTTTAACTTAATAGAATAAGTAATACACTGGTTTATTTAGAAAACCTGATTCCTTTTACATTTTAGCTAAATTCTTTCACTTCTGAGGTTCTGTTAACTTTGACTTTCTCCCAAAATTAAATGACTTATTTTTTTAAAGGATGATGCCTTTTTTTGTATGTTTGAACATGAAAAAAAAACAAAAACCCATACTTGAAATTTAATAGAACATGTTTTACTCTGGTTTCCTCCCAAAACTTCATTCTTTAACCATGATTCCTGTTAAAATATGCATATGCTTGGAAGGGATAATAAGATTATCAGTTATTTATGCCTGAGAGTGAATAAATTTTTTAAACTTTCCTGCCTTTTTTTCACTTTGGGCAGTGGAAAAGAGAATATGAAATAACAGAGTACCTGGTGAGGGATAGTGGGGAACAGTGAATCACCAAGTTGTGTGACCCTAGGCAAGTCACTTAACCCTGTTTGTCTCAGTTTCCTCATCCGTAAAACAAGCTGGAGAAGCAAATGGCAAACCACTCCAGTATCTTTACCAAGAAAACTCAAAATTATGTCACAAAGAGTCATATACAACTGAACAACTACTTCATTTCTTCCTACCTTTCCAAATATTTTACACATTAGTTTTTTCCACACACTATAAGATTCAGCTATGCTGTCCTACTTTCTGTTCCTCACACAAATTTATGCTTTTAAAATATCTATTTTCTTTGCCTTGAATATTCCACCCCTATGATGGCTTATGTTAATTGGTGATTTTGCAGACCTACCTGGGAGTTAGGAGCATTATGGTACAGGAGACCAGTAGTGTCAGTGAGAAAGTTTTCAAGTGAGAATGAAAAGGGGGAAAGCAAGTGAGAAAAAGTACAAATATAGACACTAGGGGCCAGGACAGTGGATTTTAAACTTGGCATGAAAGCCAAGAATGAGCATGAGCATGGCTAAGGGACAGCTGTTATGTGCTTTAGGAGTGGACTCAGAAGACTAAGACCAGAGATTATATATAAAGGTAGGGTTCTGTTCTGGCTGCTAATTTCTTCCCCCATCTTCCCCTCCTACCCTGTCCCACAATGCAATGTGTACCGTATGGAATGAGACATGATGAAAGGATGTAAGATAAGAGTCTGTCCAGTACAGTGTATCTAAATTGTGGGTTTGTGAGGTTTCTCGTGGGTTTTATGCCAGATGCAGATTGCACTTGGGAGGAGGGGTTCATGGAGTGACCTAGGAGGATATTTGAGATAAGGTGGATTCTGTTCTGTTGACAGGTTTAGGGCAACAGGAGTCCTGCCTTTACTGTGACACATGGCAGAATATCAATCTTGGTCAAACTGGTCAAACAGAACCTGAATAAGTCACCAGCTAACCATTTTGCCAAGGGTTAGGAGTATGCTAGAACACTGGGTACATCTACCCATGCTGCCCAGAGCAAAGGGTGAAAGATGGTGAAAGGGGGGAAAATGTCAAACAACAAATGGAAAAAAGGGCCCTCTTCATGGCTCCAAGACTCCTCCATATAGACCTACTCATCATAATTTACTCTGACACTCCCAGGCTGAGATGAAAAGAACTTCACTTGCTGCTCCCTGACAGCCAATGTCAGCAGAACTGGAGGAAATTTCATCACAACTGCAGCATAAATCTGACTCCTGAAGGGAAAGTCCAGAGATTAATTCTCCACACATTCTCCCACCAGGTGGAGATGAATTTGTTCTGTGTAGAGTTTGAACTTGTATCCTAAGGCCTTTTCTCCCCCAACTTCTTGTAAAAATGCTAGTTCTGGTACCAGCAACCCCCGCTTTCTCCTGTTCCTCCCACTCATTTATGACATAAGCAGTCACAGATGAAAGGCTATGCCGTGGTTTATGGCTCTGAAATTGGCCTGACTACCTGTGGGGCCTTGAAGATTCCCTTCAGGTTGTTGGAAAAATCCCAGCAGTGTATAAACAGTAAAAGAGACATCTGAGCTTCAGTTTAAAATGGGGAGGAAAGGGAGGGAGCAGACCCCTTTGCTGAGGAAAGGGGAGGCATGGGAGGTCCTCAGATGCTTCTCAAATAGATTAACCTTATAAATATTGTGTTTGTTGGGTGGGAGTGGGGTGGTATGGAGTGGAGATTATGTCTGAACCTCTTCATGACCCAGATTCTGGTAGGAGGAGAGAAAGATCTGAATAGGAAAAAAAGAATAATCTACAAAGCCAAGAGGAAATGATGCCTAAGAGGAATTCTCAGTCATTAATCTGCATCTCATAACCCCCTCAGATGCTTCTCAAATAGAATAACTTTATAAATATTGTGTTTGTTGGGTGGAAGTGGAGTGGTGGAAATTATGTCTGGACCTCATGGTCACCCAGGTTATGGTATGGTGATAGAAGGATCTGAGTAGGAAAAAGAGAGTAATCTACAAAGCCAAGAAAAAAATGGTGCCTAGGAGGAGTTCTCAGCCATTAGTTCACATCTCATGACCCAAACCCCTCAGAGATGTCAGCTCTGAAAGTCAAGTGTCCAGTGACTGCAGATATATATAGTAAGGTACCAGGAAGATAAGCAGAGGGAAGGTACTAGCTTTGGAGAAACCCAGGAAAGGCTTGGAGATGGCAGAATGTGACTGAGTCATAAAGAAATCCTGGGAAACTAAGGGAGAGAATGAGAAGGAAAAGAATTCCAAGTGTGGATACAAAAAAAGAGGCACAGAAATGAAGGGTCAAGTTCAAAGCCAGTAGGCTGACTGCATTAGCCAGTGCACTGGAGGGGAGTAAAGTGTGATGTTGTACACAGAAACAGCCACAGTGTGCAATAACTGACTATGGTGGACTTAGCCTTTTCAGCAATGCAAGGACCTAAAGTCATGAAAGAAAATACCATCCACGTCCAGAGAAAGAACTCTGAAGTCTGAATGCAGAGCGAAGCAGACTATTGTCTTTGTTTATTTTGTCTTGTTTTTTCATTCTCATGACTCCTCCCCTTTGTTCTAATTCTTCTATACAACATGACTAATGTAAAAATATTTTCAATAAGAATGTATATGTAAAGCCTATGTCAGGTTGCATGCCATCTTGGAGAAGGAGGAGGGGGGAAGGAGGAGAAAATTTGGAACTCAAAAGCTTGTGAAACTGAATGTGGTAAACTAAAAATAAATAAATATATTTTATGTATAATGACTGGAAAGGGGCCAGATTATAAAGAGCTTTTAGTGCCAAATAAAATTTTATATTTGATCTTGGAGGTAACAGGGAGTCACTAGAGATTACTGAGCAACAGGGTGACATGGTCAGACCTACACTTCAAGAAAATCACTTTGACAGCTGAGTGGATAGCACTCAGAGTAGGAAGAGACTTGAGGCAGGAAGATCAATTACAAGGCCATTGTAATAATCCAAACAACAGGTTGTGAGGGCTGGTATAGGGAAGGATGATTGTAGGGTAGGGCAACTCAAAAAAAATTTCATGGAGGAGGTAAGCAAGGCTTTGGGCAGGGTTTTAGATATGCTTTGACTAGAGTAAAATAGGAAGGATATTCAAGACCAGAGAAACACAGTAAGTTACTTACTACCATGGAGGTGAATATAAGCAGGGAATTTGTGAAAAGCAATAGGGAAACTTACTGGAATTTTGCATAGGAAAACTGGAGGGAAATAGAGTGAGATGGGATGTGATATGTCAGGGAGGACCTTGAAAGGCAGGCAGAGTTTACAGACACAATATTCTTAACAGTAGGGAGTCATTCTATTTTCTTGAGTAGGGAGTGACATAATAAGATGGATGTTTTAGGAAAATTAGTTTGGCAGAAGTGAACAGGATGGATTCAAACAGAAACATTGCCATCAATACCCTGGATTTGGCACCTGGGTGGAGGAAGAAGGTGTGTTCATTTTAAAGGTTAGTGGAGAAAATATCCCGGCTCCCAGCTCTAGGTGCTAATCC
The DNA here is from genome assembly GCA_028658325.1 of Potorous gilbertii. Lineage (NCBI taxonomy): Eukaryota > Metazoa > Chordata > Mammalia > Diprotodontia > Potoroidae > Potorous > Potorous gilbertii. The sequence continues at coordinate 644,571,098 of CM053770.1, read as the reverse complement.
TGGAAGGATAATGAGGGCCTGGCTCATTCTCAATCAATAGAGGACCAAGGACAAGCAGGTGAAATGCACCTGCTGGGAGACCTAGCAAGTTTGAAGGCTTTGTTACAAATAGACTGTTAACATGAGGAATCTATTTGTTATTTAAAATGCTGAGTGAGGTTATAGAAAGAAGTGTGGCCCTTGCTGAGAGGTAGCTACACTACAGTACCAAGAATCATGGATTTGAAGGTAGACTTGGGTTTGAATCTCAACTATTTTACTTAGTACTTTTGTGACCTTAGACTAACCTACCTGGGTCTCAGTTTCCTCATCTGTCAAATAAGATTATAGGAGTTGAAGATCTCTAAGGTCTCTTCCTTCTCTGTGTCTGATGGACTCCTACAAATTATGAATGAAGTTATATAACTTTGGATAAATCAAGTGACAGCTCTGTGCCCTTATTTATCCATCTGTCAAAGGAAAATAGCACCTGCCTCATTTACATAAATTTGATATTTCTATAGTGCCTTAAGTCTTACAAAGTGTATTCTTTGTAGTGACCCTATACACAGGTAGATACATGGAAAGAATACTGGATTTTGAATCAGAGACCCTAAGTTTGAATTCTACCTCTTCTTCCTCCCTGTATTACCTTGGGCAAATCACCCTCTCAAACCCTCAGTTTCTTTATCCATATGGTAAGAAGTTGGTCTAGGTGATTTGACTCTAAATCTGTGATACTACGACTTCACCATGCTGTTTTGATGAACAAATGAGATGTGATGACACTTGAAGATGTTTAGAAAAGAGTTATGTTCTATGAATGCAAAGTGTCACAGAAAAAAGAAAACTCTGTAAAGAAGGATAAAGGATGCTATTTGGAGGTTCAGATTTTCTGGAGTTGGAGAATCAATTAAACTATGGCTGGACAATCATGATAGTTCAAGCCAAATGGGACTGAGTTTATTTTCCCCCCTCTTTAAAAACAGACCCACAGCTGAGCAGGGAAGAAGTTTTCTTTCAATGTGTTAATCATTCCCAGAGTTGGAGTGACAGGAGCTTTGCTACCTTCCCAGATCAGGTTATAGCTAAAGTGCCCAAAGAAAGACATCTTTGTTCAGGGATGTTCACTGCAGATGGGCTTTCTGTCCAGGCAGAGGGGAGTTCAGATCTGGGGCAGGCTGCAAAGGGGTTCTGTGTGTGCTGTAAGGTCTGGCAGAACGCCTCTGACTCCTTTTTCTTCCCTCTACTGGCTGATATGTATGAAAAGGAAACCTTGTGCATGGAGTTTTATAGGAAACCTACTAGTATTGACACTGCTTGGAGGGACTACTCTTGATTTGTATAAAGGACAGTCTTTTTCTCATTCCCATAAACCCAGCAGGAATGAGATCCCTCTTTCCACCTCTCTGAGTTCTCTCTCCTCTTTCTTTGGTCCCCTACCTGCATCATTCTTTCCTTTCTCACTTCTTGCTCTTTCTATCCTTACCTTGGTTTCTTTTCCCCTCTTTTCCCTTCTCTTTTTCCACTCCTTTTTCTTCCATATTCTGTTCTGTTATCTGTCTCTCTCTCTCTCTGTGTTTCTATTTCTCTCTGTCTCTGTGTGTCTCTCTCTTTCTCTGTCTTTCTCATTATCTCTCTTTTCTTTTCCCCCTTCTCTGCCTCAGTCTTCGTCTTTATTTCTATTAGTCTCTGTCTTTTTGTCTGTCTGCCTGCTTCTCTGTCTCTCTTCATCTGTCTCTCTATCTTTTTCTCTGTCTGTCTCTGTCTCTCTGTCTCTCTTTCCCTCCCTTCTCTTATTTCTCCCCTCCCCTTCCCTCCCTCTTTCCCTCACCCAGTATTTTTTCATGAAGAAAAACTTTGTATTGATTGATTTTTAAACTAGTCATGACAAAAGAGATTTTTCTTTACGTAAACTCACACAATGGTCAAAGAAATCCAAAGTATCCATACTATTGTTCAGTCATTTCAGTCATATCTGACTCTTTGTGACCCCATTTGGAGTTTCCTTGGCAAAGATACTGGAGTGGTTTGTCATTTCCTACTACAGCTCATTTTACATATAAGGGAATGGAGGCAAACATGGTTAAATGACTTGCCCAGAGTCACACAGCTAGTCTCTGAGGCCAGATTCAAAATAAAATTTTCCTGATTTCCAATCCTGGCACTTTATACACTGCATCACTATAGTAAAAAGTAATAGGAAAAAAGGAAATTACGTTTATCTTTACAGACATAAACATGTATACTTGTGGGGGGAGCGGGGAATCAGTTCACACTAGCATTGGAAAACTCCAAACCTGGGATATAGAACCATAAATACTGTACAAAGGTCAGAGTTCATCAACATTGTGTATCTTCCCTTTCAAAGCACCTGTCAAGTTTCTCCTTTACCTAACCAATCAAGCACAAATTTCTCTTCCTGGAATTCAAGGCCTTGTATAATCTTTTAATAATAATATTTAATAATAATATTTTCAACTCCTTCTCAGGGCATCCATTCCCCACCAGTCAACTCAGTCTCCTGATCATGTTCTAGAAACACTCTCATCCTTCCTGCCTGTTCACATTGCTCCTACTGCTTCCCCTACCTGGGATCCATCCCCTCATCCTTCAAGCCAGTAAAACCTGTTTGTACAATGGATGCCCTAAAGTCATGTTACTGAAGCACTGACCTAAATTTCAGTATGTCAGCTTGGCCTTGTCTACGAACATAATAACTATTGTACTGATAAACTACGATACCTGCCAAATAATTCACATCACAGGTATCTTATAGAACTTCTCCCTCTCCACTTAAACAAATACCATCTCTTTAAGGCTAGTTTGAGTCCCACTGCCTCGATGGAATTTTCCCTGGTAACCCCAAGTAACCTCTGTCTCTTTCCTGAATGACCACCTTCCTCTTATTGGTTGTGTGATAATTTTAGGTAGTTGTGATAATGTTCAATTAAACATGATTACAACGGCATTCACGTTAGTAACTCACATTTACATAATGCTCTAAAGTAAGCCTAGTGTAGTAGATGGAGAGTGAGGTTCACAGTCAGAAAGAGCTGAGTTCAAGTCCCACCTTTGACACATACTGACTCTGCCACCGTAGGAGAGTTGTTTAACCTCAAAGAGCCCCAGGTAGCTTAGAAGATAAATTGCAGATTAGGTGGTGACCTACATTGACAGAGGGAGTTCCCTAAATCAATAAAGGCAGCTAGGTGGTGCAAGAGATAGGGCAGAGCTCCAAATCTGGCCTTGGAAACTTGGAAACTGTGTGACCCTAAGCAAGACTCTTCACCCTGTTTGCCTCAGTTTCCTGATTTGTAAAATGAGGTGGAGAAGGCAATGGCAAACCACGCCATTATCTTTGCCAAGAAAACCCCAAATGGGGTCATGACAAGTTGGACACAACTAAAATGATTGAATTACAATAACAAACAGAAAATCTCAGGTCACCCTCACCCTGCTTTTGCCCAAACAAAAAGCCCTCTAAAGTTTACAAAGTATTTTCCTTACAACAATCCTGAAAAGCAGTACAAGTATAGCAAGCCAGCATGGTTTAGAAGAAGGGATACTGGAAGGGAAGTTATGGGACCTAATACCAGATTCAAATCCGATAAGACCAGCTAAGCACACATTTGATCTCTGAGCTCATAATATAATGGGGATATTAATACTCATACCTCTGACCACCTAAAACTGTTGTAACAATAGAGCTTTCTGTTTGCCTCACTCCCATTGTCTAGGTCAAAAAAGTCAAGAAAGATGAAGTGAGTCAAGCAGGATCATACAGTCAAGAGCAGATCTGGAATCTGAACTCAGTTGTCTGACTCCAGACCTAGAGCTCTTTTCAATACAAGGCTATTGTGAAGATCAAATGAGATGTTATATACATACATGTGTGTGTATGTGGGTGTGTGTATGTGTGTGTGTGTGTGTATTTCTCATCACAGTGCCTGGTACACAGTAGCCACTTAATAAATGCCTATTCTCTTCCCTTTGTCTATCAAGAAGCCTTCTATTATTTTCTACCTGATTTATTTGTAATTTATTCTAACTGATTTATTAGTATTACACTAACATATACTTTTTCTCCCACCCCCAAGAAAAATCCCCATGGAGAGCAAATTATAATTCTTTAGCGCCTCCCCTTGGCCTAGCACAGGGCTCACCTTAAGGACCCCAAGCATAGTGAATGTGGAGTATCCATCTCTGTATTCCTCATAGTTTTTAGCAAGATATTAACCACAGAGTAAGTTACTTAAATATATATTGAATAAACAATAGTGCTCAATAAATGCAGATTAATTTTAATTAAACTGAACTGGATGACTTTAAATCATTTAAAGACCGCTACAATATGACTACCTTTCCATCCATATTTCATATTATGACCTCTTGCCTCCTGTATTGACCAATTCTAGTCAAATTGGCCTGCTAGCTGCTCCTTTGAATACTGCATTTCATCTTCTGCCTGTATGTTTTTGCATAAGTGTCTAGATATACTTTCTCTTCATTTAGAATCTGCACTTCCTTCAAGTGCAGGTACCACTTTAAATACAGGATTTTTCAACTCCTCTTCCTAATTACTTCTTCTCTCTCTCTCTCTCTCTCTCTCTCTCTCTCTCTCTCTCTCTCTCTCTCTGTCTCTCTCTATCTCTCTGTCTCTCTTTATCTCTCTCTCTGTCTTCTGTCTCTATCTCTCTGTCTCTCTCTTTATCTCTCTCTCTGTCTTCTGTCTCTCTCTCTCTCTTTGTTTCTCTGTCACTCTCTCTCTGTCTCTCTGTCACTCTCTCTCTGTCTCTCTGTCACTCTCTCTTTGTCACTCTCTCTCTCTCTGTCTCTGTCTCTCTCTTCCTCTCTCTCTGTCTCTCTCTCTCTGTCTCTCTCTCTCTCTCTCTCTCCGTCTGTCTCTCTCTATCTCTCTGTCTCTCTTTATCTCTCTCTCTGTCTTCTGTCTCTCTGTCTCTATCTCTCTGTCTCTCTCTTTATCTCTCTCTCTGTCTTCTGTCTCTCTGTCTCTCTTTGTTTCTCTGTCACTCTCTCTCTGTCTCTCTGTCACTCTCTCTTTGTCACTCTCTCTCTCTGTCTCTCTCTTCCTCTCTCTCTGTCTCTCTCTCTCTGTCTCTCTCTCTCTCTCTGTCTCTCTCTCTCTCTCTCTCTCTGTCTCTCTCTCTCTCTCTCTGTCTCTCTCTCTCCTTCCCTCCCCTCTTTTCCTCAGGTATTTCTTTGTCTATACCTATCATCTACTAACTTATATGTGTTTAATACAGTTTCTCACAGATTGCAGGTGCTTAATAAATATTTATCTACCGAATACGTCTGTGTATTTTCTTCAGTGGCAGAAAGTAAGCTTCTTGAAGGCAGGTACAAATGCTTTTGTTTTTTAATTTTTATCTCTATAATCTAACACAGTGTATGACACATAGTAGGTGCAATAAATGTTGAAGCAAACTGAGCCTTGAAATCACATGCCCCATCTATTCACACCACAGAGAAAGAAACGTAATAGTTAGGCCTTTCCAATTTTAATTACTTATCTTACAAACCAAGCATGTTACAGCAGTTAATGGAAGGAGGTAAAGCCTAAATAGCAGCTTCTCTTCTTTCTGATCCAATTATGGAATATGATTCCCTATTGTCTGGGCCTCCTAACAACTGTCCCTTTGGCATTGACTTGAAGATGTGGAATGCATTTATTTCTCCTGCTCCCCCTCACCCCCTCATCATTGCCACAGTCCATACTTTGGGTTATTTAACTCTGTGCAGCATCATTGAAAGGGAAGAACATTTGGCTGGGAATCTCCTAATCCTGATCAGCTTGCATGGGACTTCATAATTAAGAACCCTTATTTATGACATAAACAGAGGGCTGGATCGCCACAGTTCTTAATATGTCTCGAAGCCTGGTGAGTCAGAGGGCATGAATGTTTTACAGAGGATGAACCTCCCTTTAATTAGTCATAAATTCATCATAAGGATTCATTTGGGAAGTGTTCATGGTAATTACCCCTCAGGGGGGATGGGCTAAAGGCTGTAATGTGGCCATATGAATGAGGATCCAATCTCATTTTACTGTGGGCACCAGGAGCAGTATCAGACGTAGCTTATGGTATTATCAGGAAATGAATTAGCCTTGAATCTATGACTTTCAATATAGCATTTACTCCTTTGGCAGCTCCATTTTTAAAGGAGATATTGGACTGCTAAAATGGCCATCACCATGATCAGTGGTAGGAATACATAGCGAAGAGACAACCAGCTACTGCCAGTTAAGAGGTTTGAATTCTGACGGGAGAGACAACGCACCTCTACGTAGGTTTATGTGGGGCACATGTAGAAAGCAGGTCCGGGGTAACCCGGGAAGGGGAGGCTCTAGTAATTTGGGGAACGGGGAAAAGGGATCAGGAAATTCCTGCAGTTGAAAAAAAAAAAGATGGGACTCGAGCTGTTAGGTAACAGAGGTGTGAATAGTAAGGCACTTTCACCTTCTATTCTCAGACAATGGGTTTTTTCACGATTCTGTCACTGCTCTGAGCAGACCTATAGGGTGTCCCTTATCATTGTTAAAATTCTTAGATCCTCTTGGAAGGGAGGGGTTCAGTGGGTACGATTTTTTTCTTTTGAATGTGACGGTCAAATAAGAATGAAGTAATTGGAAATAATGATAGCTAGCCAGCATTTACACAGTGCCAGGTACTGGGCTGCTAGGTGGTAACAGCAGATAGAGTGCGGGGCCTAAAGTCAGGAAAAACTGAGATCAAATCCAGCCTCAGATGTTTACTAGTTGTGTGACCTTGGGCAAACGACTTAACACCTGTCTGCCTCAGTCTCCTCATCTATAATATAATAATATCGCTTATCTCCCAGGGTTGTCGTGAGGATCAGATGAGATATTTGTAAAGCACTTAGCGTAGCATGTGATACAGAGTAGCCACTTAATAAATGTTTATTCACTGCCTTTGCTCCCAACCAAGTACTTTACAAATAAGGCAGCTAGCTGGTGCAGTGGATAGAGCACTAGTGCAGGAGTCAGGAGAACCTGAGCTCAAATCTCACCTGAGATGCTTGACACTCACTAACTGTGTGACCTTGGGCAAGTCACTTAACCCCAACTGCCTCATCCTGGGTCATCTCCAGTCATCCTGATGAATATCTGGTCACTGGATTCAGACGGCTCTGAGGAGAAGTGAGGCTGGTGACCTGCACAGCCCTCCCTCACTCAAAGCAAAGTCAAGTCATGCCATTATTTCTCTGATGGCATGGTCTTCTTTGGCAATGAAGGACGGACACACACACACTTTACAAATATTATCTCCTTTGATCTTTACAACAACCCTGTGAGGTAAGTGCTATCATTATCATCTTTATTTTATAGTGGAGGAAACTAAATAAAGTAATTTGTGAAGATCACACAGCTAGTAAATGTCTAGGGTCATTGTAGCCTTCTGTGGGCTCTGAAGCAAAATTTTTATCTGTGTCATTTGCCCTATTTAGAGGGTAAGCTCCAGAAGTGAGACAAAAATTGTCAGAAACCCTGGCTACAGTTTCTCTCTCTCTCTCTCTCTCTCTCTCTCTCTCTCTCTCTCTCTCTCTCTCTCTCTCTCTGTAATCCAGTACTTAACATATTACATACTAAGTTCTAAATATCATGTTTTTCATTAATTCATTATTTATTTTTATTTTGCAAAAAAAAACTTTCCCAGTCTTTCTTAAACTTACTGGTTTCCATCTGATATTACCTGCAATTTATTCGGTATGTATCTTATTTGCATATTGTCCTCTCCATTATAATGTGAGCTCCTTGAAAGAAGGGGCTATTTTTTAAATCTTTCTTTATATCCCCTGTTCTTAGCACAATACCCAGAACTTAGTAGGAAATGATTAAATGCTAGTTGATGGATTTAACGACTCTCCTAGAATATAGTACAGGACTTTGCATGCCCTAGATCATCAACATATATTTCTTGAATTGGATTCAATCGGATTGAATGTATATCACAAAGATAAGAGGCTCCATTCATATTTCCTAGGATATGGCTGGCATTGAAATGAATCTTGATGAAAGATGAGTATTTTAAAAATAAAGATTAAGAAAGAATGCATTCCAGGTGTGGGGGACAGTCTTTCCAACAACAGGCTAGTTGATGAAATGGTTTGCTCCATCTCCACACAGGCTGTCAGACTACCAAGGGTTGACTACAACCTGATTCTTAATGATTTTTAAGTACCTTCCTGGAGCCATAATATTATGAAAAAGACCAACCTTGATTCTTGTTCTCCACAGTTCCAGAACTACACAATTTTCTCCACCTATATACCAGCTGCCTGGCCCTATTTTAGGGCATCCTTCTACTCCTATCCCACTGTCTCTTTTCTCTATTTTCCCACTCTCCCTTTTGTTTGTCCACTAACTGAGTGCAAGATCCTTGATAGTAAGAACCATCTTCTTTTCTTGTTTTTGATGCTCAATGCTCAGTACAGGGTCTAGTACACAGGAAGCACTTCATAAATGTTCTATCATCTATCTGTCTATCTATCTATCTAGCCATCTAAATTTCTGGAAGATTATTTTGGCAAATCTGTGAAGGATGGATTAGAGAGAGGAGAGACTGGAAGCTGGAATACCAATTAGGAGGCCACTATAATTGTCCATGTGGGAGGTAATGAGGACCTGAAGTAGGGTGTTAGTTATGTGTATGAAGAGGGGATGGAAACCTGCTCACAGTTGAAGATCAGTTCATATGTGATGATTAATTGAAAAAGTGTTTTATTTTTCTTAAATTAATTCTTATGCATCATAGAATTTCCCCTAGTCTAGCATTCTGAGATTTGACAAACAAATTCATGCTCAAACTCTGCATAGGCTTCATGATTTTAAAAGGCATCAATCACATCCTTTTCAATCTTTATTTTTTCATTAGTAATATTAATAATCCTACTGGTGTGTTCTTGCATGGCAATGCCCAAGCTGACTTCTTCATCTTTATAAGCTGTCTTTCTCTAGACCTTCTCTAGCTTTATGTCTTTTATTCAGAAAAAGAGATCTACGTGTAGATATCATGCTTCTTCATGTAGGCAAGATAATATTTTCTGTTTTGTTTCCAATATCCCTACTGAAGACTAGCAAAGCTGGTTAGGCCACAGGCACACATTGGGCTCCTGTCTTTGGAGTAATTTTTTCATTGTGGAAATAATGATGAATGTAAAGTAAAAAAACTGGGTTCGCACACCTGATCTGCCATTTGCTAGTTTTGTGAACATGAGAAAGTTACGTTACCTCTCAGAGTCTCAGTTTCCTCATCTGTAAAATTACGGGGTTTTATTTCCTAGGACCCGTCAGCTTAAAAGGTATGATTCTATGCTGGACTTGGAGTTTGGAAGACTTAGGTTCAAATCCTATCTCTGACACCCTCTAGTTGTATGGCCATGAGCAAATTACTTCATGTCTCTGAACCTGTTTTGCCATCTATAAAATAGGGACAATAATGCTTGTAAGAACTACCTCATGAGTTGTTTTGAAGGCTCAGATAAGCAAATTATATTAAAGATTTTGTAAATTCTAAGGCACAATAAAAATGCAAGGTATTATTACTCCGCTAGTGCACATCACAGCCCCCCATAGTGATATTCTTATTTAATTGTTTTATTTTTCAATAAATCTTTCATATAGACACTGCCCCAGTGCATAAGAGGCTTTCCTTTTCCTAACAATATCTTGTGTAACCCAATGTATCATTTAGGTTGACAAGTTATTGTCACTTATTCTCACTATATGTCTGACTCACCTCCTTTTCATGGTATTTGTACACATTTTCCATTGCTATTAATGCACACGTTGCTATTAGTGGTGTAATCCAGCCTACTTATTCCCACCATACATCCTTCCTCTGCCCTTTGGGGTATTTATAATTTGAATGCATCTAAAACCATTATTTTGCACATAGAAACACTGAAGGAATATTGTGTTAAAGATATGGGCTTTCAGAGTCATATGCAATCGTCAGACAAAAGTCTGTAATAATTCCTAGATCTCCCTTCTTGAACTGTAACGGTTAAAATCTCATCATCTCATACTTATTGCGAATTCTTTTTTCTCTAAAAAAAGGTTTTCTTGTTTTTGTTCACCACAAATGCCTCTAGGTTTTCACATGGCTTCATGAGAATTTTCTTCACCTTGGTATTTAACTCATCTATTGAGAAACTTCTCTTTGCAGGTACTGCAAAAGAAATAAAAGAAATAGCAGATTTTCAAGGCCCTTCTAATAGGAAAACAGAAACATCTGGGGAAAAGTATGGCAGTGAGTAACAGTTTTCAATTTCAGAGACTTCTAAAAAAAGTTAGCTGATTTGAGAAACGTTCTTAATTCTATAGGATTAAGATACACGGAACATTGTGATTGAGAAGAGTCAAAGTTTTTTTTTTATTTTAAATTTTCTACAATCACTTCCTTAAAATTAAGATTGTATCCCCCCCACACCTTCCCCCCGCTACCCCCCTCCCTCCCCATGACAGCATACAATTCTGTATAGGTTTTACATATACTTTCCTATTGAGCACATTTTCACTGTAGTCATGCTATGTAGTCGCACTAAAATAAATGGAAGAAATCATATAACAAATCAAAACATAATACACTAAACCCCCCCACACACAAACATGATCTGCTACATTCTGCGAATGACTTCCACATTTCTTTCTCTGAATGTGGAAGGCATTTTGCCTTAGAAAATTGTCATTGGGGATTTTTTTTTCAGTAAGTTCTTGTGTTATTACAAAGTTCCAAGTTTTTGCACAAACTCAATGCATCCAAAATTCGGAGGGATGTAGTAAACTGGGAAAAAAAATTTTTACAGCTAAGCTCGGGGATAAAGGCCTCATTTCTAGAATGTATAGAGAACTGACTCAAATATATAACCATACAAGTCATTCCCCAATTGATAAATGGTCAAAGGATATGAACAGGCAATTTTCAGGGGAAGAAATTAAAGATATCTGTAATCATATGAAAAAGTGCTCTAAATCACTACTAATTAGAGAGATGCAAATCGAAACAACCCTGAGGTACCACATCACACCTATAAGATTGGCAAACATGACAGAACAAGAAAATGATAAATGCTGGAAAGGATGTGGGAGAGTTGGAACACTAATTCATTGTTGGTGGAGCTGTGAGTTCATCCAACCATT
>CM053770.1:644396418-644559434 GCA_028658325.1 Potorous gilbertii | reverse complement strand
AGAATCATTTCATATGCTTCAAATGCTCATTAGCATGAACTGTTATAATTACCATGCTCCAAACTGCCCCTGCCTAGTTTTAACTCTTCTTATCTGCCTGATATTTTTGTACATCCCAACATCCCCAGTCAGTTCCCCATCTCTAGCAGCTGCTTTGGCATCATGGTGTCATTTGTCCTTGCCACAGCCATGCAAAGTTACTATGGGTCTGTTTTGGCTGGTTTGAGAAGTTCTCCCTTCCCTATCCCCTTACCCCCCTGGTTCCTACTATTTGGTGTGAAATATAGCACATAGATGTCACAGATGAAATTTGTCACAGGGTTTCAATTAGGGGAGAAAAAGATCATAGAGGATTCCTGCCAACTAGTGCCTCTTTGGGGGTGGGAGTGGAGTTTTTGCTGAGGAAATGCATTCTGAACTGGTTATTTAGAAATAGGTCATCCTATCCCTATGGAGTTTTCCACTTACCTAGGAGCTGAATAAGATGCCTTCGGTCTTCCAACAAAACCCAACTGAGTTTGTGAGAATAGCCTTGGATTCATCCATTCATTTCAGTTTTATCAGATGTTAGATCTACAGAGAACTGTAGGGATCTAATCTCCACATCTGACAGATAAAGAAACTGAGGTTCGGAGAAATAAGGTATTGGTCCAAGGTCATACACATGATGAGTCTGGAAACTAGAGCCTAGGTCTTCTAGATTCTGGTCCAGTAAGTTTTCTCAGGTATGTCAGCTTTGATGGCCCCAGAGGTCTGAGAAAACCAAGTGGAGATTCTCAGACAGAGGTGTGCTGGATCCAGCTCTTAGTGAGAGCAACTTATTAAATTTTCAAGGTGAGCATTTATAGTGTGAGGTGGAGAATATTCAGCCTCAAGACCACATGCGACTGTCTAGGTCCTCAAGTATGGCCCTTTGACTGAATTCAAACTTCATAGAACAAATTCCCTTAATAAAAGGATTTGTTCTGTAAAATTTGGACTCAGTTTAAAGGCCTCATCCAAAGACCTAGAAGACCACATGTGGCCTCCAGGCCACAGCTTCACCACCCCTGATTAATGTCTTGGAAATTAGCAAATGCTACAAATCAGATGGACATAGAGGTGGCCCAGTGCTAGACCTGGTCAAAAAGACTTGAGTCCAAATGTGGCCTCAGACATTTACTAGCTGTGTGTCCCTGGGCAAGTCACTTAATCCTGTTTGTCTCAGTTTCCTCATCTGTAAAATGCACTTGAGAAAGAAATGGCAAACCACTCCAATATCTTTGCCAAGATAATTCCAAATGGGGTTACAGTCAGAAATGACTGAAAATGACTAAACAACAATAAATCAGACCTTGGTTTACTGTTTTGTTGACTGTCTGGAGTTTAAAAAGTAATGGAGAAAATATTAAGATTGCAGAACAAATTTAAAAGTCTGTCATCTGTACAGTTTCTCCCCTTCCCCTTTGGAGAGCTGGTTGTTCCCAGAGGTTCACTAACTCTGAGGGAATCACTAACACTGATAATAATGGTTAAAGTGTAACTAACACTTTGATAGCTTATAAAGTGCTTTCTACATATTATGTCATGTAATTATCGTAAGACTGTACTATGTAGGTAAATGATAACAATGGAGAAAAAGGAATATATTTCTATAATGCACGAAGGAAGTGCTATCCTCATAAACCCCCTCAATTATAGGTTGTTCAAGTATCATCACTCTCATTTAATAAATGCCAGCTAACTCACTCTAAAGAAATAAATCAGAACTCAGAGAGACTTGTGTATCATTATCGCTGTTCAGGCATTTTCAGTCATGTCCAATTCTTCGTGAGCTCATTAGGGATTTTCTTGACGGAGATACTGGAGTGGTTTGCCATTTCCATCCCTGGTTCATTTTACAGAAAAGAAAACGGAGGCAGCCAGGGTTAAGTAACTTGCTCAGGGTCACATAGGTAGGAGGTGTCTGAGTCTGGATTTGAACTCAAGAAGAGGAATCTTCCTAACTCCAGACCCAGAACTCGACTGAGCCACCTAGCGGCCAAAACTATAAAGTTAACAAATAATGCAACTCTAGATCCCACCACCCCTGATATAGGGGTCTTCCATTGCGAGATAGGTAAAAAGAACTTAAAATTTGAGGATATTTGAACAGCTGGCTTAAGAGTATCTTATTCAAGTCATGCAGGTACCTGGTTTTTTTTCTCCTTGCGGAGTTGTGAAAGCAGATTATGAAAAGTAACAACCAAAGGGAACCAAGGAGAGAATAGCAACAGTAACGGTTACCATTATAAGCCGCATTTACATATCACCTTAAGGTTTATAAAGAACTTTCACGATTTTACAGAATCTGTTTTTATAGGATCCACAGAGAACAAAAGTTGATTGCTGAAGTGTGTCACTGTCTCAAGGCAAACCCTGACTCCCCCATAGATTACTTGTGGTCCCTATCTAGGCAGTAATGTTTCTGCGTTTTTTCCCTTTGGTGAAATGCACATTGACATTTTTTTTTTTAACAAATAACACAATTTTCCCTTTGTGTTTCCCTTAATAAAACACAGAAATGAGAGCAAGAAAGGGAAAGTAAAAAAACATGTTCTGCCATCTCCACTCTACAGCAGGATGGTCCTTCCTCTCTCCTCCCTCCCTCTCCCTCTCCAGTATGCCTCCCGCCTCTTCCCACCACTTCCCCTCTCCCTCTCAAAAAAATCTCTGCGGCAAGTATTCATCAGTCGAGTATTTCTTCGAACTACCAGGAGAGAGTAGTTTCTACAGCATGATACAATCTTCTTTTCTACCATCACCCTCTCCCCCTCAAAACAACAACAACAACAAAAAAAAAACTACAGTCAAACTAGGGAAATAATTTGTTAAGACAGAGACTACTGATGTACAAAGCGTCTCCAGAATTTGAGTTAAAAGGTTCATAGAGACAGAAGGGGCCTCAAAGGCCTTTTATTCCAACATACTCATTTTATAGATGAGGCAACTGATATCCAAGGAAGCAAAGTCACTTTTCCATAATTCAGAGGTGGAATTTGAACCCAGGTCCTTTGGAGCTCTGGCTTCAAAGCTAGTCCTCTTTCTGCAGATGTGTGTTCTGCATTTACCCTTATAGGGTCATGAGTCCTTGCTCCATTGAAGGAGAAATAGGGTTTTCTGCCAGAAGTTGATTGTAATCCCTGCCATTGCATCTTAAAGCAATCATTAGGTTGAAGACACAGATCTTGAGTTCCACTGGCTCTTTTGGAAGGAAAAAAGGAAGAAAACAAACATTGATTTAATGCTTACTATATGCCTCTTGGGACAGCTAGGTGGTGCTGTGGATAGAGCACTAGACTTGACATCAGGAAGATCTGAGTTCAAACTTGACCTTAGACACTTACTAACTTTGAGACCCTAGGTGAGTCACTTAACCCTGCTTGCCTCAGTTTTCTCATCTGTAAATTGAGCCGGAGAAGAAAATGGCAAGCCACTCCAGTCTCTTTTGCCAAGAAAACCCATGAACAAAAATCCACAGAGTCATATAGTGTGGGACATGACCAAATGACTGATATGCCGGTTTCTGACTAAGTGTTATACAAATATCTTTTTTAAGAGTCACAACAACCCTGGGGGAGGGGGGTAGATGCTATTACTATTCCCATTTTGCAGTTAAGGAAACTGAGATAAACTGAGGTTAGTCAGTAAACTGAGTTGCCCAGGATGACATAGCTAGTGCCTGAGGCTGGATTTGAACTCAGGTCTCCCTGGCTTCATGCCCAATACTCCAGTCACTATGCCAGCAGCTGTTTCTAAGCTCTATATTCTGATGGCAAGGGCTACTTCTTTTCCCTTCTCTGCAGTCATCTTTCTGCTTTATTTTCCTCTCTCCTAAGGTGTCTCAGTCAGTACAAAGAAGTATAAATTTCTTCATTCTTAAAATGACATCGGATGGTGACTCTGCAGATGATTCCTTCTTTTAAAGGGCTAAATTACATGATATTTGTATCTGAAACCTGATAATCAGCAGATGCCTGTGTGTGCACACAAGACATCATTAATGGTTTCTATCATAGAATGATTTGTGCTAGAAGATCTGAGAGATCACCTAGCCTAAGAAGGCTTTTTTTTTTTTTTTTTGAGGATTATAGACCTCTTTGGTAGTGTCTGGTGAAAGCTGTGGACCTCTTCTCAGAATAATACTTTTAAATGCACAAAGTCCAATGAATTACAAAGGAAGCAAGTTATATGGAAATACAACTATTAAAATATTTTAGTGCAAAGTTCACAGACTAGGTAAAGAACTCCTAACATAATCCAGTCTTTCCCTTTTGCAGATAAGGAAACTGCGGCCCAGAGAGATTAAGAGGCAAGGTCACAGAGTATTAATGATATAGTTTGGACAAGAGTTTGCTCTACTGACTGACAGTTGACTTTTCCTAGGATGAAAATACCAACCTTGGATCCCGGAGAATGTGAGTCCATAAGATTTTCTGCCTTCTTCAGATCCGCATCATCTATCACTGAATAACTGAGGTGAGTCCTTCCCATCTGTCCCATGCTCCCAAGTGACAAGACACCAAGGAATGCTACTGAATTGCCTGAGGCCAGGTAGAAAAATCACTTTTTGGGTCCGGAATGTGACTCAGAGATCTTCTTTGGGATTAGTAAATGAAGGGGAAAATTGGTTCAACTCAACAAACATTTATTGAATGTTTACCATGTATATGTTCTTATAGAGACAAAAAGTGAAAACAAAAAGTGTCTGTTCTCAAGGACCCTGAGTGTGTACATGTGTGTGTGTGTGTGTGTGTGTGTGAGACCATGCTACATTCTACTGAGTGTGTGTGTGTGTGTGTATATGATATATATATATATAAAACCACGCTACATTCTACTGAGTCTACATATGAACAAATGAGAAAATATATGATAATTGGAGGAGCATTAATGACTGTGGGTGAGGGTAAGGAAAGTTTCTGGAGGAGACAGCACTTGAGCTGAGCCATGAAGGAAGGAAATAAAAACTAAACTGCAGGCACATTTTGATTTGACTTTTAATTGGATTAAGACAAACCATTAGAGATATTCATTTTGCCACTCATTCAGTCAGCCTACAACATGCTAAATACTCAAAATGAGGGCCGCTGTATGGTGTGGTAAGCATGAAGACTAACACTGGCCCTACCCTCAAGAAACTCATAAACTAATGGTAGTGGGGAGAGATAATACAGCAGAGAAACATAGTTATGATATAAGATTCAATGAAGTAACGATAGAGAAGGGTAAAGAGCAAGGTGTGAGAGGTTCAGAGAAGGCAATATATAATAAAGAGACACATCAGCTAAATATGCACCTGGGCAAATACCACAATGGAAGATCTTACAATGTGTTTATATATCCTTTCTCTATCTTTATCCTAAGCCAGTTCATTTCCTCCCATTTCAGGTCATTTTTCTTTCTCCTCCTCCAAATCAGAAGTATTTATTCAACATCTTACTCTGTACCCAACAAAATCATCCCTGATCTTTGGCAGCTTACAGTCTATTTGGCAAGCAGAACTTTTGTATACAAAGCAACAGAAGATGCCAGCCTGCAATTCATGCTAAATTAGAGAATCCTCCAAAAGAAAGGGACAAATCTATGGTTTAGGATTGCAATTGTAGTGAAATCTCAGCTGCTTTACGACTGCTCAGTGGAGATTTGCCTTTATTTATATTTTTAGAGTGGAGGTATTGCCCACTTGATAATTTTTCCCTTGCTTAATCTCTGTTCATATCCTTTCTTGGGGAACTGCTTATATCCCACACTGGTTCCTCTTCTTCTTATCATTTCTTTCAATCTTGCCCCACCTGAGTAGATGCGAAGAATGTCAGCCTAAAAGATAGACATGGATTTGAATCTAACAGCCCTCCCACTAGTGGCTAACAGAAATAGCCAAATCTCAGTTTCCTCCTTTGTAAAATGGATTGGGGTAAGTATATCTGGCCAAATTACTTTCCAGGATTATTCAGATCAGTGGGCTAATTTTGAGGAAACATTGTTTTAAAATGTACTATCAGGTATGATTGTCTTTGAGGCCCCTGTCCACCTGCTGCACCCCTTCCATGATTTCTGTGATTGGCAGGTGATGGATCCTGTCAGGACCCATTTGTCCTCATCATCAGAATTAGAAAATGTGGGCTTTAAACTGTACTTATTCTCCATGGTTCATGGAAAATAACTTTCTTTTGCTAGCTTTTTTTACTTTGAAAAGTAGAGGAGTGACCACATTTCCAGGTTGCTGAATAGACTCAGACTGCTGAAACAGAAACAAATTTTACACCTTCACCCCACGCCCACCTTGTTTTTCAAAGAACGATCTCCTTGCCTGATCCTGCCTGTTTCATATTACTATAGTTCTAGGGGATAGAAGTCTGGAAATCACGAACGTGGGGTCCTAGAGTATTGAAGTTGAAAGAGAGCTTAGAAAACAGACATTCCCCTCATTTTGCAGATGAGGTAACTGAGACCCAATAAGGCAAATGACTTGCTAGTTAGTGATCCAGGTTCCCTGACTTTCAGTCAAGTGCTCTCTTCGGACTTCAGTCAGCCTCTGACTGAAGAGGTGACCTGGACACACTTTCTCTGCGATTTAGTTACCTAGTAAACAGAAGGACTTGCTGCAGAAAACCTCGGTATCAGGAGAGACAGAAAAGAGAATCTGACGCTCAGTTGCTTCCGAGAAGACATAAGCTGTGCAACCGCGAATGATGCCTAGTACGTTTGCAAGCAAAGTAGTAATGAGAAGTGCTCGGGGCTTATCACCACCTATGCTGGGACTGGTGTAGATAGGCAGACATGCGTGTGTGGGAAAGTCCACGCTACTGCTTCTGGCGTAGAGCAGTTCAGGTGGAGTGAGGTCCTTTATTTTCTCCCTTGGAGAGGCCGGCAGATGCGCTAGGCAGTGAGCGTGCAATGAGGTAGCAGAGTTACACGTGGAGGGGAGGAAACTTTGTGAAGACAGGGAGCTAGGTGAGGCAAAGACGTGCCCCAGGCTGGGAGGTGGGCCAGATCGCTTCGGACACGAAGAACCAGGCTGATCCCAGCCCCTCCAAGGGACTTGCCTCCGACCCTCCCCTTCCCCCTTTCCCTCCTACATGAGAGCACCACACACACACACACACACACACACACACACACACACACACACACATACACATACCGCTCAGCAACCCGGGATCCTCCAGAAGGAGAGAGGACCCGAACCCGCACCCCAGGATCCAGACTTCTCCCTATTCCTCCATCCCGTAGCTGGCTCGGAGAAGCTCACTGAATCTTCCGTAGGCCCTCGGGCCGGGTACCGCCAGGACAGCGGGATCCCGGGAAGCCGAGCTCCCGCTGCTCCAGACGCGAGTGGAGGCAGCGTGGGCCGGTTGGTGAGGGAAACGGACTGCCGGCTGCTTAGGGAAGTGGCAGTGGAACAGGGGGCCAGCCCTGCCTCCGGCTGCCCACTCAGCTTAGCCATCTCCTGGGTCTGACCTCTCTTCTGCAGAGCTCACTTTCTCGGCCGCTGCCCTGTCGGGACCAACTAGCTGAAGTCTGGCTGTTTGTCTCTCCTTCGGGGACCTGGCTCTCTCCAATCAGGTAAGTTTGCCGGCTTCCACCTCCCGGGTCTAGTGGCTCACGAACGCCTGTGTTCAAAGTTTATCTGAAATGTGTCCAATACTGAAACCGTGCAGTTTCCTCCCCACGGTTTATTTTTTTGCCCTGGCCTGGCCCGGCAGATAGGACTCTTTTGGCACCCCCTTGGCCTGCGCCTCCCCTACTCGGGCCTCCTCTCTCCCCTCTTTGCGACTAGTGGAAAGGGTCGGGCGGGCGCCCCCAATCAGTCAGTCCCCTACGATAAAGCGCAGAGAGTTAGCTCAAGCCACCTTCTCTTCATCTCAGTGGGGAGACTCTTCCAATTGCTTGGAGGTGAAGGCCGATGCCCAGCCTGAGATGAGGAGGCGGGGTGGTGGGACTGGAAACCCAGTGCAAGTATATAGGCTCAGAGCAGAGAGACAGAGGGAGGCTAACCCCTCGATTTCCACCCCATTTATTGCCTCTCTACCAATAACCAGACTCCCACTTAGGCATTTGGGTTAAAAAATTGAGCAGATTGAAGTAGAACAGATGTCTGGATTATGGGTACTCTGGTTTTGGAGGCAGAGGTGGGGAAAGAAAACTTGGGGTACCCCGGGGCACAGGGGACGGGAGAGGGACTAACCTGATCTTAAAGATTCGATTCGCTGTCATTGAAAGAAATCGAATCCACCCGGTGCACCTTCTCTGAGACCTGTCTCCCACTCTACCCACCCCCTTTTCTACCTCCTCCTCCCCCACCCCCCATTCCCTTGCAGTGTTTCTCTCTCTAGACCCTCCTCTCTTCTCTCCTCTTTCTATCTAACTCGGACACTCCCTCTTGCCGTTCCCTTGGGTGTGTGGCGCCTATCTGTGCTGCGTCCAGGTCGGCCTAGGGAGGGTTAGTCCGAGGGGAGTTGTACGTCCCTTTGCTCTTCTTTCCCAACCAGGTCGGCTCCCCTTCCACTCCCTGGTCCCCGGAAACCTCACCATGCTGGACGGACTAAAGATGGAAGAGAACTTTCAGAGCGCGATCGAGACCTCGGCCTCCTTTTCCTCGTTGCTGGGTAAGTGGAGACTTGAGGTCGCCCGCTATTCCTCCGTGGCCCCCTCTCAAAGTCTCGACTCTGATCCTGTACGCGGACCGAGGTCCGAGTTTGGGCAGCTTCGGAAAAGAGAACTCTCGGATTCCTTTGGAGTTCTCGCTAGGATTCCTCTGGAAAGTAAGAGGATTCGGCCTCTCTATCTTACTTAGAGATAGATGCAGTGCCCTCCAGAACAACACACAGCATACACAACTCCCTTGGTATTCCTTCCCCACCAAAACCAAACCCAGAAACCACGCCAGCCTCTCCAACCCTGCGCATAGAACTCGGAATTCCCCAGTCCCGGGAGGAGCCTGGGAACAGGAGCAACTACTTCCAGAAGTGGCAAGCGATTAAAAACCCTCTATTTTGATCACTTTGCAGATCGATATATTCTAAGGCCACCCCTTTTTCTTCTGGCTCTGCCTCCCCTCAAGTTTTCTCCATCTTGGGGAGGGGGGGGAAGATGACCAGGTAGGAATCTCGAGGCCTTTTCCTCTGCCCTTGGTCAGGTAGGGTCAGGCTCAGGAGCTGCTCAAGTTCGAGGCTATTTCTTTGACTTTTCTGCCACCCCTGACTTGGAAGCCCGGGACCGAGGGGAAGGGCGGGGGGTAAGCCGCGGAACACTTTCAGGGGTTCTTTTCAGGAGAGAGCCAAACGAAATTACGCCTGAAACTTAGCGGGGAAGGTATTGGGCTACAGAGCCCTTTACTCCTCTGGTCTGAAGCTGGGAGCCTCGGGTTACCTCTGCTGAGGTCTTCTAGACCTTAGTGAACTAACAGAACCCGGACCCGGCTCTTCCCTTCTCCCCACGGACCTTTTTGTGTCGGTTACGGCTCAGCTAGCCTGGGAGCTCTGGAATTGGGGATCACGAGAAAAGAGTTGAGTTCCCTTTGAACCCCTTCTGAGCTGCATCCAAATTCCCCTTCTCTCAGCTGGGCAGGGAACGGGGCGGGTGCAAATTACATTCTTATTCTTATTAAGATAATATCGTTTTTATTTTTAAAACCTTTGCACCATTTTATAGCTTCTAACAGGGAAGGTATAAGGTGAGATAAGTTTGGCTGGATAAACCAATTTAAGGGAAGAATGTGACCCTCTTGGACATCTCCTTTTATTCTGTCCATTCTCCCCCAACTTCCCCAAACTCAGTCAGTAACCAAATAACGGACAAATTAAGTCGTGACCCAGGCAGGGACAGCCTCCTGAGCTACGAGAAGCCCAAGTATTCGACAATTTCACTTTGAACTCAACGAACAGAATTCACAACTTTGCCTTTCTTTCCACCACCCAAGGAATTTCTCTCTCTCTCTCTCTCTCTCTCTCTCTCTCTCTCTCTCTCTCTCTCTCTCTCTCTCCCTCTCTCTCTCCCCCTCTCCTCCCCTTTAGCGGAATACCTAGAGACTACCACTTTATAAATCTATAAGTCTTTTAGACTAGTATGGAGAAATTTCGGAAAATGGTATTTCTCCCCTCTCCCTCCGTTCAAAGTAATCTATTGGAGAATATTTCCCTCCAGGGATTGGGGGACCATTCGCTGCACTCGCTTTACCACTCCGTCTTCCACTTCATACATACACACATTTCGTGTCTTTTCTCCAGAGCAAAAACCAGAGACAAAGACGGGTAAAGGCTTGAATCCATTTGCGAAAGCACACGCTCTTAATAACTTCAAATAATGCCTTCTGAGCCCAGCCCATGCTTCTCTCTGGAGCTGTGAAAAAGGATAAATCCAGCGAATTGAGAAAAAACCCTATAAAACTCGTATTAGAATGGGGGGGGGCACATCTCATTAAAGGGAAGGAAAAAGAAAAATTATTTCGCATTTTCTACGAGGTTTTCGTTCCCCCCATCTTTTTGCCCGCTTGCTGTGGTCTCACGGAACTGTGATGGGCCTCCTGAATCCAGACTCCATAGTTCATCCCGCCCAGAGATTTAGGGCAGTCTTTGATAGGATCAAACTTCTTTGGGGTACTTTCTGTCTCCATTCTGCTCCCAGGTTCTGCTAGGTCTTCTGAGTCGGGCCATCAAACTGCAAACGGCGCCAGGGCCTCCCCATCCATAGTCCTGGAGGTTGAAATTTTGTGGGTTCATGGTAGGGGGAAATAATTGTCCTTGCTGAGACGCAGGCGTGATTTTCCAATGCCTCGGGATATTCTCGGGAGAAAAAAAATTATATTGCAATAATAATGGTAAGTAATCATTTTCTCCCCAATATATCTCATCAAAAATCGTTCGTTGGCCATCTAACCGTTTTATTCAATCTACCCAGGTAAACAAATGCCTGTGCTTAATACAGAATTAGGACATTTAAACCAACCATTAACTATGGATTAATCTTCGTTTTCCTAAACGGCACGAGCTCGTGATTATACCTACATAGACCTTCTCTCCCCCACCCCCACCCCCCATAGACGTAGGTTTCTGCCTTCTCTCCCTGTACCCCGCCCCCTTCCTCCGGCAGGGTGAGGATGAAACCAAAACAGAATTCCAACGATCTCGGTTAATTGGAAAGAGCAATTTCGTTCTGACATTTGTCTGTAGCTCTCGCCTACTCAGTATATTCGTTCTCCGACTCTGGCTCGAACCCTGTCTGGAAAGGGCAGTCTTTGCTGTCGTAGTAAGTTAGGTGTCTCTCAGAAACCCAGAGGCGCCTGGGGCTGGAGGGCCGACAGCAGGGGTGGCAAGCCCAGGGGAGGGGAGGGAGGGGCTCGCACGGTCTCGGTGGCCCTCGGTGCCAGTCTCCCGGTGTTGATCTGTCTTCTTGCAGGGAGAGCCGTGAATCCCAAGTCGGTTTGTGAGGGCTGTCAGCGGGTCATTTCGGACAGATTTCTGCTACGACTCAATGACAGCTTCTGGCATGAACAGTGTGTTCAGTGCGCCTCTTGCAAAGAGCCCCTGGAGACCACCTGCTTCTACAGAGACAAGAAACTCTACTGCAAATACGACTATGAGAAGTAAGTGGCGGCGTCCCCCCGTGTGTCCCCAGAGCGGGCCCAGAGCGCGGCTTTGCCTTTGTCTGCGTCGACAGGCTCACGGAGCTGTAGACAAGCCCACAGACGCACACGCACGTGTAAAGACTGGGGCATACTGGGAGACACCAAAGTACAGCGATAAAGACCACAAAACAATCCCCAGACGTGACTCCCCTCCCATCCCCCATTTGACACATACAAACACACACAGACTAGCAGGAAGCTGCCCGGATTCTCGTTCCCTTGACGTCCCAACTCCCAAAAGGAGTCTCCCTTGTTCCTCAGTCTCCTTTCCTTCTCCCAATGTCTCCCAGGCCTTCCCCGACAAGTTCTAGGCGCGACCTTCCTTCACTTAAATAAGGAGCTCCGGAAAGTTCACAGGACCCTTCGGGCTTTCAGTTTTCGTCCTTTCCCAAGGGACTCGCTCCTTTATTTGAGGCCACTTTTGTCTTCTCTTATCCCTCTTCTGTGCATACGGGAAGAGCCTTCCTTCAGAGTCCATTGCCAGTAGCGTCTGATGCAGGGGTTGTTGTGATGGTTGGGGAAGTTGGAGTCCCCAGTACGTTAGGGAAGGTGTATTGAATAGTGCGTGCTCCAGAACAGTGAATGGTACTGTTTGTATTACTGGGCCAAGGGGCAAAATGCTTGAAACCCGTTACTGTTACCAGTCTCAGAGCAGGGGTGATTGGGGAAGGGTGTGCGTGGGAAGAGTCCTTTATTTAGTTAGGAAGGGAATCTTTCGCAGCGGAATTGTCTACACTCTGTTAAGCCCCTTAGGTCAAATCTCCAGGTTACGGCAATATCTTTCAGGCTGCTATGGAGGTGAGATGTGAGAACTCCACCATCAGCTTTAATTCCTCTGGGTTACTTCTTTGCTGTCCTTTCCAGAGTCTTCCTTGCCTTCTATTGTCACCCTTGTGACTACCTTAGCTAATATCAAGCCCTATTGGGTCCTGGGGACGGTTCAGACTAGAGTCAAGAGGGCTAGAGGTCCCATTCTACACCCCTTGCTCAGACTGCCCTAACTTACCCTAAATCTCTTCCCAAGTTAATACGATTCTTGTCAGTCACAGGTTCAGATTCATTGTTTCTAAAAGCAGTTCGGGCATATTTTTGAGAGAAAGAGGGCTACAGCTATGGCAGCGACTTAAAGAAAAGCCTTGGTTTCTTAAACGAGTCAGGCTGGATAAGGCGAGGGAAAAGGGAGTTAGAGGAATTTCCTTGTTCTCTCCCGGAAGAGCTCGAGTGGGGAGTGGGGAATGTGTGGAGAGTACTGCTGCTTTCCCTGGTGGAGATGCCTGCTTAATAAAGACATTAACTTAAGACTGCTAGGAAGAGTAGGGGAGGAAAGGGGACTGATTGAAAAAGATTCTGCCTTGAATCTTGTCTTTGTGTGAAGTGGTTAGTGTCTGCATATATTTCACAATTGTCATTAAATATGGCCCTGGAATAAAACAGATTAAAGTATATAAGCAGAATCAAAGGAGGATTAGTCTGTTTGGAAAATAGTTCCCTTTGTGTTACTGAAAATGAGCAATAGGGGTGTGCCTGAGGAGTCTTAATACAAGGCATTGAGAAAGAACAGATATATTGGCACTGTTTCTACCATATTCCCTGGAAGTGATATTTACTAAAATACTGTGGCTTAACAATTAGACTCAATGGGTGCTCTCAGAAGAATTGTTTTCCCCATGACATTGTCTTGTTTTTAGATAGTATGGTTTTCTTTTTTACACCACCCCCCCTTTCATATGAAAATAATACAGGACAGTTTCCAAAAAATATCACATTGCCTTGTCCCTTTCTTTTAGGTTGTCATTATACAATGCCAAAATCTCTGAATGAAAAGTGGAAAATCCAGGAAATAAATGGGATATTGTGTCTTTACAATTTCAACTACCTTGCCTATTGGAAATCTTTGCTCCATTGCTTTATTATTTTTTCCAGAAGATTTTGATGTTGTGTTTACAAATTCTTTATGTTTCAGTTTATGAACTTTAAGGCATGACTATACTCACAGAGCTTAAAATTTTGGGGATTGGAAATGGATATAAGTTGTGGATTTTTATTCAGTTTGTTATTTAAAAGAAGAAGAAAGAAAAATCAAAGATAATCGTTAAGCTCAACATAATCATTTGTGGCAAATCTTCATTAAGGAACCCTGCTAATGTCAAAAGAAGTCAGTCTGAAAATATTTACACTACAATGTCCTCCCCTCCCCCTATTTCAACCTTCCAGTCTCTCTTTATGGTTTGAGCCCATCAGCTCAACAGGATCCTGCTCCACTTACAAAGCTATTTTTACTATGGTAGACTTACTGTTCATCAGCTAACTGTGGGGCTTATAACTTTGAGGGTTATCAGAGGTACTGGGATACATTGTATCTAAGGAAAACTTTCCTCACTTTTAATAGCATAAACTGCTTTGATAGATGGCCTAAAATAAGCTTGTTAAATGAGATAAAGCAAAATTATCACCATCACAAGTATTCATTGAACAATTCCTAAATAGAAAATACTGTAAATATACTCTATACCCAATTTGTTTTGAAAGACATGTTCTTTATCATCTATGAGTTTATACACTAGTTCTATAAATGGACAAAACAAGTCTTAAAGAAGTTTTTAGACCTTATCTCCTCCTCTTTTTCAGTATTAAAATTCTATAGTTTTAATTTTGGGGACATTTTGGCATTCTGAAGAGCCTGATGATCTTGGAGTCAGGCAGATGCGGATTCAAATGCCAATCCTTACATTTGCCAGTCAGTTGATTTTGGGTAAGTTGTTTAAATTCCATGTACTTCAAGCAACATTTTAGAATTACAATCAAGTAGCAGATAGACTGTGACCTGCCTTGGAGGAAATTGCCATCTTGAGGAAATAACGTATTCTATCAAAGCTGGGCAAACATGAGAACAGTGATTAGAATAGAAGTTGGGCATATGTGATAGGAAGACAATGACGATCAAGGGGAAAAGATAGAGGAACGTGAACTCTAAAGAATTCATTTGTGTTAACACTCAAATTTTGTGTTAATTAAGTTATTAGGAAAAGAAAATATACAATGGGCTAAAACAGGAGAAAACTCTGACATGAAAAAGAGGATTTTGAGCAATGTTTTATTTGACTATTATGTGGTTCTCTAGTGGCATATCACCTGTAGTGCCATGATTCCAAGCAATCAGTTAAAAAGTGTCAAGTTTCCTCCATCATCAAATTGTTTTCTCAAACAAGCCCAATAAGAAATTTGGTATTTCTCAGTGAATCCAAGTTGTTCAAGTATCTTGGAGGGACCACTATTCAGTAAAGAGTATACACACACACACACACACACACACACACACACACACACAACACACACACACACACACACACACACACACACATATATATGTTTATCTGTTCTTAAATTTTGGTATTATACATCAGATTGACTTAGGAAATAACCCAGATCAAGTAGAAAACAGACAAGGGAAAGGGAATAAACATCTCTTAAGCACCTACTATGTGCTAGGTAGACACTGTATTAATCACTTTACAAATAGAAAATGGTTTTGATTCCATTCAATTTAACTAACAATGAGTTTCCTTGGAGGAGAGTGAATTGTTCAACTGTTGTATGGTTTCCATCTTGTTGTGGATTTATTTATGAGGCTGGACTATGCCATCTAAAACTGATGCAGCTGATACAAATCTACATGTGTAGATACTGACTTTAACTGTCTTAGAAAGTCAGAGAATTATTTGACAATCAACATTATTTTCCACCCTATGTAACTGTTGTTCTCAATTTAAGTGAGCTTCTCTGTGATCCGGTTGGTTTGGAGTTTTCCCTGAATTACTTCCAAACAAATACTGTAGCTGGACTTGAGTCACTGATAGAAGAGGCTGCTGAATAATGGGAATATGGTAATACAATAGAAATTAAGACTTCTGGAAGAAATCCCAAGTAAAAATCAAGTTTATATTATTTCTTTCATGTGCTAGGAGCCTGAGTGCATCAGGCTTAGACTATTTCCCCTCACATATTTGGACAAGTTTATTATCACCCTACTTCAGATTGTCTTAGACATCTTTGGAGCTATGTGAGTTAGTTTTGCTGTCATCGTTGCCTGTTCCTACAATATCATAACTCCCCACATGTTAGCAAATCTCCTTGAGAAAGCTTTCCTCAGAGGGGGGGTTTCTGAGTTGTCCTCCCTCCCCAATTTTCTCATTTTTGGAACAGAACAATTATCTGAAGAAAGGGATTTAACTGGAGAAAGAAAGCGAATATCACACTTAAGGGTCTGGATATCTTTGGAACCTGCTGATTGGCAGCCTTGCAGTGAAAATATAGCACTGATAGGGATCTCTATTAAGACTTAGAATAAACCAGTTCTACATTTTATCCATTCAGAGGAGGATGTACGTGTGTGTCTGGTGGTGTTTGTGGGGGGAGGAGTTCAATTTAATTTTGTTAGAGTAACATTACTTGGAGATCACAACTAGTTATGCAGTTGCTCATAAAAGGAAGCCACAAATGAAATTATAGAGGCAATTGTTTGTTTTGCTTGACTTTATCTTTTTTGGCTTGGCTCCTGGGGCAATAAAATTTAAGGGATATAAAAAAATCAAACACAGTGAGGCAATAAATTGTTGACTGCTTCGTTAAGTTGCAGAGGACCCATTTGATCTGCATCTCATAAACCCAATTCCACCTTGGTCTTGAGGTTCTTTTTTTTTCTTGAAAGATAGATTTGTCTTGTCTTGGTTGCAATGGGTGACCAGGAACTATCCTTATTCCGAGGCATTTTCTGGGTCTCTCCTTCCCCACTAGATAAAGATCAACTGAAACTAAAATAAAAAAAAAATAGAAATCAATGAGATAATGAATATAGAAATAAAAGATAGGGATTAGGAGTAACAACAAATATTGGTATTGACATCATATATCAACCATTACCACCCTCCCTCCACACATAATTTATCCATAGCCTAGCACTGTAATATACTTTACAATCTTAAGCCTTATACAGAGAAACCTTTTTGAATAATTTCTTCAATCTATTTGAACATTTTGGTGATCACAGTACTTTTTGCCATGAATTCTACTTTGAAACAAATTTCCCAGATTAGACCTTTGTGATTAGATTTTTTCCCCCATGTAGGTTTCTCACCTCTCAGTTTCATTAATCTTGTTTTTTAATCTTTGGGCTAAGCAAAATAATGACACAAATGCTTGAGAGACTTTTTGTTGTTTTAAACTGGGGAGGCTTTTTATTGATTCTGAACAAATGTAGTTTCTCTTCTGAAAACAGTTCTATTAGTAAAATTACTAGCAATTTAAAAGAAAAGAAGAAGAAAAAGACCTAAGAATAGATTTAGGCTCTTATGTTGGAAAGTGAGCAAGTGGATAAGATTTTTTTTTTATTTTAAGTATCAATTAAACTACCAAAAATGCATAATAAATACATTTTTGTCCTATACAGACACATATTTAATATGTCAATCAATCAATATATTTTTCATTTATATATCAAATATATATATATTTCATTTATATACATATATATAATTCATTTATATATGTATATGTATAAGTACGTACATATATTTAGTCCTTTGTACCAAATCAGAAGAATACATTTGGAAAAACATTCTGAAAAGAAAATATGTCTATATCTACCCCCTAAAGTTTCTGAAAACAGATAGGTATTCTAATCCAATTCCAATCAATTCAACAAATATTATCATTTTGAAACCTTGGCTATTCTTTACTGCTCTTTAATTTGATTTTGTGTGTGCTTCTGATAGTGAGATAATGTGTATGGCGTGCTCTGTAAACCTTAAAGCCCATTTAATGTAAACTATTATTAATTATTAGTTGTCTTATTGTAAACCTTCAGGGGTAAGCTCCTTGGAGATTTACTCATATGGGAGGGGGAAATCTCTTTCTTTCCTCTTCCAAGAAGCATGCTGTTGCCCCCTTCCAGAGGTGTGCTCCTCTCTCCTCCTCTCTCGGGGAGCATCAGCCTCTAAGAACTTACTATATCACTTTGCCCTAGGTTTGCCAGAGAGAGTGTAGAAAAGCATTGTCGGGAAGTCCCTTTAGGCTATTGGTGGGGAGAGACTGGTTCCCTTCTGGAATTAAAAATGTCTGTTAGGCTCTGGGAGAAAATATCAGAGGGAATATACAAGAGATTCCTCTCTGTCTTTTGTGTTCAGAGGAAGGCATGTATTCTAGCACCTCAGGGAGAATCGGGCTTAATGTTTCTTATGACTTAAATTCTCCCTTGAGTTTTTTGAATGACAGTGCAGGGTGCCTGATTCAACTTATTGCAATTAAAATTAGTTATGTCATAGTTGACCAGTGAGAACTGGAGCTTTGTGTCTTTTGTCATATATTAAATCAAACCAGCATCTATGTGAAAGGTAGCAGACCGACTCAGTGGAGACAAAGCCGATGTCTCTCATATGTCAAATTGTTGTTTTAATTTAAACATGAACTACCACCACCATACTTTAAGCAAGGTGAAGTTAATAAAATTTCTCTGGCTCTGGCATTAATTAGCAGAAGGGGATTAGCATTATTTTGGCGAAGAAGAGGCGTAAACATTGTAATCTTAGCTACATGTTTGTTTTCGCACTACTGAAAATAAATAAAATGGGAATTAGGGCGGGGATTAAGTTTCTCTGGGAGTTAGTACAGCCAATTGGAATAAAGTGTAAACCCTGAAGTCAGTTAAGATATTTCCTAAGAAATAAAACTGTTGCTGCCTTATCCTGAATATTCATCTGCTCGTATCTGCTCTGTCCCAGTACAAGCGGACATATGGGTAATTAAGAATTTTAGAGATTCTCTCTCTCTCTCTCTCTCTCTCTCTCTCTCTCTCTCTCTCTCTCTCTCTCTCTCTACCAGAGAGACAAAATAATATTTAGAGCTCAACACCTGACTGCCATGCATGGATTAGCAAGACTTTAATGAGACCATGGCCAGATCCCCCACTTATAATTGCACCATAATGTCATGGCAACTAAAAATACATTATGGACTGAGGCTGTTCCTAGTCCTTTAACCGAAGTCACATGAAATGGATTGGTCTCGTCCAGCCTTTCGGGATTCCAAAGTGAGGACCCTATTTTTGGATAACAGCAAATAAACTTGGATTATAGTTCTCTTTACTTTATTGCTCTTGCTTCCCTCCATTAGACTTGTGGCTGTGTTATTTAATCATTACCGTATAACAGACAGGCACTGATAAGAATCTGGCAGACCTGGAGTACGCCTCCATGTCTGACAAGGCAGATTAGACTGTGCATAAAAAGAAGCTCAGATAAATACCCATCCTTATGGCTGCGTCTGAACCTCACACTCAATCTAGATTTATTATTATTTATTAATATTAGCCTAGCTCTTTCCAAATCTCTTCCTTCCCCTCTCTGTTACTGTTGCAAAAACTTTGGAATTGTGCAGATACCAAGGACACAACTCTGGGGCCAATGAATCCACTGTTCATGACATCAATGAGCTTGCCACCTAAGACAGCAATACATTTAACTCCATGGCCCTATTGACAGAGGGTTATCTTTGTCATATGTATTGGTTATGTAGACCTCTGAAACACCAACCAACCATACTGTAAACCCAGTCATTTCCTCATCCTGAGTTGGGCAGTGAGGGATGTTTGAAGGCTTCTGTGATCCTCATTGCCATTAGTAACTCTTTATTGAATGCCTGCCAATGTCATTTTCTTTTGTCTGGTGTTGGGTCTAATCTATTATTAGACAAAGGAGGGCTTATTACAGTGAGTTAGAGAAGCACTTGATGCTTAGGGTTAGACCAAAGATTGGACACCTGTTGTTACGAGGAAGCAAGTTTTAGGGGAAAAGGTAATGGACCATGAGTCAAAAGATTCCAGCCTCTGCCATTCACTACCTGGGTCAAATCAGGCAGTTCACTGAACATATCTCAGCCCCAGTTTCATCTTCCATAAAACGAAGTTGTACTAAGGGATCCCAAAGGCCCCCATTAGATCTTATATTTGAGATGTCTTATCTTCATTTTTTCTCCCCAGACTATAAATGTAGAGAGCAAAAAGGCAGGAAACATTTCACACAAGAAAAGAAGAATTTTTTGAAAGGAATTCTGGGTAGAACGTTTACCTTTTGCTGCTCCAGAAGAGAGCCTAACTTTTCAGCCCTCAGAGCACTGACCAATTGTCTCCACATTCCTGTTTTGCTTCCATACTGTAAGGGGTTCTTTGGATGTCCCTGACTTCCTAAACCAGCCCCCACACCCACCCCCTTTACACCTCATCCTTTCTTTGATTTACATTTAGGTTCACTCTTCCCTATCCTAGCCTAAGTAGCCTTTAAAAGGATTTAATACGAAACAAAACAAAACAACTTAAAAAAAAACCCTGAGCTCTAGATTAGCCTCTTAAGCTCATTAAAGTTTTCTTAAATACTGCAATGTTGGGCTCCTGGGGGATATCCCCCCCAAACCATATTTTCATTCTTAACATTGTTGTCATTCACCATGAGGCAGATTAAGGCAAACTCCCTCTGAGCCCCAGAAATAGGCCCTCACTCTCTGCAGGGGGTATCGGAATTGGTCTTTGTTTGAGCACAAGGACAGCAGGCAACCCAAAGGATGCAAGATGCCAACCCAGGCCCTGGGCCCCTAGGCCTCTAGTTCTAGAGCAGAGGGGGGAAGAGCAAGAGACAGGTTGCTTTTCTACCATTAATTTTTCTTAAGAAGACATGCTAAGTTCTATGTGTCCTGCACAGCTGGGGAAAAGAGTTGGGGATCCTAGTGTTTGGGGGAGCACTTTACCTGGATTCAGCTTATCTCAGGCCACCCTTGCTAATCATTGCCATAGGAGGGGAGGAGGTGGAGAAAAGGTAAATAGGTGGGCAGCTACGGTAGCCTGGGTTTCATGAGCTGACCTTGTCCAAAAGCAAATACTGAACGCAGGACTTTGGGAATCCTTTCCCCTGGAATACTAGTCCTAAGGATAAAGCCGTATTTCTTAGCCTGGCTCAGACATCCCAAGCTCTTCAGAATCTAGGTACTTTTTTTTGACCACTTTCAAACTGTGGTTAATTATGTAATTTTAGCACCCCCCTCTTCTCCTCATCCTTCTCTTCAAAACTCCTCCTTAATACTCTCCACCCCCTCCCCATCATCACAGGCTTCATTTCCTAATGCTGGTGCTTAGGGAGATCTTTTTGGTTTTGACAGTGGAACAAATCCCTTTTAACATAACCATCACCACTCTCCTCCCCTGCTGCTGCCCCACCACTCTCTCCTTTTCCCCATTTGCCCCTCCTTACATTGTGGCCAAGCTTCCTATTGAGAGTATACCTCTTGTCCCATGGCTTCCACATTCATCCTCAGGCAGTGACCACAGTTTGGGCTCCAGAAAGAGAGGAAAAGCCCCCAATAGTAGCCCACCTTTACAGGGTTTTATGATTTACCAAGCAAAGTCCTTTATTTCACAACCACCTGTGGCGGTAGGGCTCTCAGCTGTTGGTTGTCAGCCAGTTTCATAGATGAGGAATCAAAGGCTCAGAGAGGTAAAAGATTTTGACCTAGCTAGGGTCAGTATCAACATTGGGACCCATATTGAGCCCTATCACAATCTCTTTGGTAACTGTAGAAGGCAAACATGCTGGAGTGCCTTGATCCTCAAAGGGACAGAAAAATCTCAAAGAAGCATCTAGTATTTTTCTTTAACTCATACTTTCTACAATGATGACAACCCTCAGTCAGTTAGTGTTTGGACCCTCTTCCTTTAGTCTTTTTAAGCTCATCTCTTTCCTCTGGTGCTACTCCTTAGTCATAGTGCGAAATAGTAGCAACTGGGAAGTTGTTGGCCTCAACTCTTCCCTCCACTATCTTACTTACCCAATCTAATTTTAGGTCCTGTCATTTCTACTTTGATGACTTTTCTCAATATTCCCTTGTCTCCACTCATTCAGCCATAACCCTATGCAGGTTCTCATAAACTTTTATGGTCACACAAACTTGTAGTCTCCACTACTAGGGGAGGCTGAGGCTGGTGGATGAAGTGGGTTCAGAAATGGTAAGCCACAGTAGGGTTAACACCCATCGGGTATCTGGAATCAAGGGGCCACCAGGCTGCCTAAGTAGGGTCAATAACCAAGCAAAACAAGTTCAACCAGTGGTGGAATTGGGCGCGAATGGCTGATACACTTTTAGTCTGGTCAAGATAGTGAAATCCAGTCTCAAAAAAAAAAAGTCCTGTGAAAACTGAAAAATAGTTTATAAAAGCAACATGCTATTTTATGTGGTCCCATGAAAATTTGTACTTGCTGTGTGTTATATTTCATATATAGAAATGACATTGCTGAGACACAGACAGTAGAATATGTATTCTCAGTTGTTTTCTTTGAAGGAGAGAGGTTTATATACCAAACCATCATACTAGCTGATGGAAAACCAAGGGGCAAAAGAAGCAAAATTAAAGGTGAGAAAACTGTCAAATTGTGTGTGGGCCTATGTGCATTTGTGTGTGTGTGTGTGTATATATATATATATATTAAAAAATCTCCTAGGAGAATAAAGCCTCAGTCATTCAAAGCCTTCAATGAAGTCTATTTCAAATACTTCATTATGACATGAAGGTGACCTTGGGAATCAGAGAAGTGTGGGACTCAGGAGGTCCTTCCAAGCTATAAAGGCTTCAAGAGTGTGACTAGTGATGAACTGTCTGTGCCATCAGGCTGATCCCAAGGTGATGGGTTTACTCACGGTTCTGGTTAGTGACCACCTTATCTAACCTCATCTTTCAGGAAAGTTCCAGCCATGTTTCACTCTCTGATCCCTAGTCATCTTCTCGATGGCTTCACCAATGCCTTTTCTTCCAGATTCTTGCCTGTCCCCTCCCAGCTTTCTATTGCTATTTCTAGAACCATGATTAAATCAACTTGTCAGTTCATCCTGTGGAACTGGAGCAAATAAGAGTCAACTTTCTAGATACTCAAACTCAGGTGGGCTTCTAAGCTGCAGCTTATTGAAGGTGTCAGATTTGGAGTTAAGAAGGCTAAAAAGTATATTCATAATGGTACCATACAATACTCTATGTCTTCCTCCAAGTGTAAACTCCTCATTCTTACCATTAAATGTCTCCATAGACTCCCTGTTTATTTCAAAATTACCTTATCAAATTTGCAGTGATTTTTCTAACTAGTCAAACCTACTGATCTCTTATAAATGTCATTTCTTTGTAAAGGAATAAATAGGGCAGGGGGATTTTACCACCCCTTCTTCCCACTCCTATTCTCCTACAAACAAAGTAGCATTGAGGAACTCTAACTGCCAGAGGCTGTTTGCACCTTTAGTGATAGAATTGTTAGAAAGAAAACGTGTTTTTAGAAAACACTTTACTATTAACCCCACCCTGCCCAATTCTCAAACTGTTGACTTCCCTTTTGATGGTTGTTTGTTGTTATTGTGCTTGTCCTTCCTTTATGAAGAGGACCATTAAATCAGAGAAATGATGACGTGACTTGCACTTGATTTTGTTTTGGGTAAGTGAGGGCTTTTGATGGTGTGGCAATAATGAACCTTAATTCAAAAAGTATGTATAAAACACCTACTGTGTATGAAGGCAGTGATCATAGATTTCTTGAGATCAGGAACAGCTTTCTCTTCTTTTTTTTCCTTCTTTCTCTCCTCTTTCTTTCTCCCTCCTTCACCCTCTCCCTTTCTCTTCCTTCCTTCCTTCCCTCCTCTCTTTCTCTTTCTTTCTCTCTTCCTCTTTTCCCTAATGCTTAGCACAGTACCTTACTACTGGAAGACATGATAAATATTTGCTGAACTGAAGAAGTTTAAGTATTGGAGAGACTAAGATAGCTTTACTAAAGACTGTCCTATCAAAGCTAACAAACTGATAAGAACATGGCAAGTAGACAAATCAATATGTCAGGGGGGAGATGAAGGGCAAGGGAGAAGTCTAGGCAAAGTGCTATAAGCTTTGAAGAGGGAGAGTTCAGGGTGAAAGGTAAGAGTCAGGAGAGATTATTAAGAAAAACCTGTGAGGAGGCAGTGACATATATTGAAGTGGAAGAGCCCATTCTAGGGATGAGGACAGTGCAGAAAAAAGGTATGGGATGAGAATGGGGGATAGTGAGGGCCTGGAAAGGAAACAGTAAGAGAGGAAAATGAAAGATCAGTTGGAATCAGATTCGAAGGGCCTTGAATGTTGCAATCAGAAATCGATCTTATTTGGTAAGCAGTTGGGAAACATTGAAGCTTTTTGATTAATTGTTCTGAGATTTTCTTAGTTTTGAAGGAAATTAGCTCCTGCCTATTTATTATATCTTTATCAGCTCTACTAGATTTCAGAGAAAATGAAATGTGAGTCTTGAAATGTGACTTTTGTAATATGGAATCTGACTACAACAAATGTTAAATCATTTCCTCTTGTTGTTATTCAATGACTTCAGTTATGTCTGACTCTTCATGATCCCATGTTGGGGTTTCCTTGGCAAATATATTGGAGGAGTCTGCCATTTGCTTCTCCAGCTCATTTTACAGTTAGGGAAACTGAGGCAAATAGGGTTAAGCAAATTGTCCATGGTTACACAGCTAATGAGTGTGTAAGGCCAGATTTGAATTCAGGTCTTCCTAAATCCAGATCCTACTCTCTATTCCTGTGCTACCTCGCTGCCCTCTCATTAGAATCCAATGCATCCACTTCAATAAATTTGTCCAGCCCCTTCAAAGTTACAAATTCTCCTTTGCTTTATCTTCCAGCTGTCGCAGAACCTCACTATAGCACTCACCACAGGGCAAAATTCGCTATTAAAAACCTGTCTTCAGTCCTGTCTTCCTGTGATTTATTTATAGAGGCATCTAAAGTAACTTATCAGGAAAATTTCCCTATAACTTGTTTCCAGGGCCATAGGAACTTAGAACAATGTTATATTACCATGAGTTCAAATCTGACTTCAGACACTTACTAGATATGTGATCCTGGACAAGTTACCTAATCTCAACAACTGACAATTTTTTTAAAAAGATGCATTTTTGTTGTTGTTGTTGATGATGATGATGGGTTTGTGTGTGTGTGTGTGTTACTTTTTTTTTGGAGGAGGAAATCTCTCCTTGTATCTGAGGAAGTTCAGAGCCATGTGTTATTTTTTAGTAAAGGATACCAAGATAGACATGCTATTCATCTAGATCAATGCTGATCAATCAGCAAGCATTTATTAAGTGCTTATGAAGTAACAGGCTCTGGGCATACCAAGACAGGCAAAATCTTCAAACAGTACCTGGTCAAACTGAGTTTACGCAATTATTGGGGTGACAACATGTAAGTAAATAGGTATGTAGAAGATGCAATATTATAATGGTACAGTCTGAACTCTCATAGGTCATATACTTAATTAATTAATTTTAATCATCATATGCCTCTTATACATAGATAATGATCTTATTAAGAAAGAGATACATCCTTATGTTATACCATTTGATTCAGATAACTAGTTTCAACATAACTTTCAATTTATAAAAATGAAAGTGAATTTGAAACGATCAATTTGTATGTTATAGCTATATGTTACACAAATATGTATCATATATTATATTAAAATATGCTACAAGATAAAGGTTATTAAAGGAATAAGAATTTTATGTTCAATATTTTCACTTTCTAAAGTAAAACCCTCTTCATCTCTTAGATATTGTCCACCAGGGCCAGGTAGCCTGGGACATAGTCATCATGACAAGTCCCTGAGACACTATTATATGTATCACTTTCTTTTTCCTTCCTCTGCTCTCCCCATTTCTTCCTTTCTCTTCCCTTCCTTTACTTCTCTCTTTCTACTTCTTCTTGCTTAGTCCCAGTAGTGGTACTCAGGACCAGAAAGTTTGCTCCATCACTACTCTGTGAGATCAGCATTATTTCAGCATCACTCAGTATTGATGATACTAACAATAATCCGGAGCTAAGAGGGTCCTTAGAGTTCATCTACTCCAGGGGTTCTTAAATTAGGTTTCACAGACCTCTAAGACTCCATGGATAAATGTCAGTCTATTATATCTTTATTTTAATTAACCATGTGTTTTCTTTTCAATCCTATATATTACACAATTGAAAACATTTTTCTGAGAAAGTGCCCATAGGTTATTCTAGGCTGCCAAAAAGGTCCATGACCCAACAAAGATGAATAGTACCTGCTCTGTCCCAATCCTCTCATTTTATAGATGATAGACCTGAGTAAGAGGTCACGTAGGACATAGATCCCTTGATTTAGAATTGAAAGTGATTCTAGCCCAACTCCTCACTTTATCCATGAAAAAATTGAAGGTCAGTTAAAGGAAATGACATTCCTTAAGTCATTCAATTTGCAGATGACCGAGCACGTGTTCAACACGGGTCTTCCCCCTACACCAAAATGCTCTGACTTTTAATGTATGATTGTATGTCCAAGACACTAAAAGTCAATTCATTGTGTATATGGGCTCATGTATGCATGTGTGTGTTTATTGAGTGTAAGAAAGTGGAAGAGCATATACACTTGTTGTTTCACATCCTGAAAGTCAAACTCAATTATGGGGTGAATTTTTCACTTTTCAACTGGTTGCTTTGGTATAGTGTAGAAATAAAACGTATATGCCAGAAGGGGTGGTGAGATAGAGAACTTTTTTTTTTTAAATTGAAGTACTTAATGGAATATTATTTTTCGATTTCCCTGTTGACAGTTAAAGAGCAAGGGCCAAATGAAATGCATTCTTTTAAATGGCAACATTGACACAGTGGGATTGTCGAAAAGCCATTAGCAGCCAAACCTAGTTAATATCAGCTCAGGTAAATGCTGCTCCATCATTTGGCCCTCCCCGGTCTCAATTATTAAAGGATTAAAGGACAACCCCAATAGACTTCCTTAAAAATTTAATGATGCTGAGAATTATAGAGCTTGAACTATTAAGAGACAGCTGATTTCAGCTTTGGCCCTGAGATTGTTGGTTAACCAAAGAGGAAAAGAGGTTGCAAAGCCAACATTACCTTTATATCATGGGAAAAACCACACTATAGGAACAGCTGTATATGGGTGTTGGGAGATACAGTTGACTCAGTGCATGAAATACTCTTTCATGACTTTCAACAATCCATTATTTCACTCTACTGGGTACTTCCTTCACCAA
Source organism: Potorous gilbertii (assembly GCA_028658325.1). NCBI lineage: Eukaryota > Metazoa > Chordata > Mammalia > Diprotodontia > Potoroidae > Potorous > Potorous gilbertii. The sequence goes on along the minus strand of CM053770.1, from coordinate 644,532,652 downwards.
CAACTTTACTGTCCTTTCCTGCATTAATAAGTTATTTTCATGAGTCACTTTGTACAAAAGTATTCATTAGCTGGCTACTGAACATCCCATGATGCTAAAGAAGCTGGTCTGTAGGTGATTAACATAGAATCTGTCACTGGGCCCATCCTTCAAACTCTTCTGACATGATGGAAAGACCTATCAAAGTAGGTCATTCTCATTATCAAAGCCTTCAAGAAACTAGAGCCAATTCTATGCCACCTAGAACAGGCACTTAGTGGGAAAGTAAAATGATTATTTAGGATAGAAGGTTAAACGTATTTACAGAGACTCTGGTCAGTTGCATCAATAGTCTAACTGGGAACCTTCTTTTCTTTAACTTGAAATGTCTCAGCTTTCTTTTTCTGGACACAGCTAGTTTTGAAGTCAACATTCAACAATCAATCATGTTTGTGAATCAGAATCTGAGTTGTTTTATCTAGTACTTAATCATACTTACTATTTTAATCTACATCTTTTTGGGACTAAGGGCATATGATAATGATATGGCATATTGGGGCCCAGGTATAGCTTGTTGTCAGAGGTCCGAATTGATGGAATGCTGCCCACTTCTTTGGGCTTATTAACCTTCAAGTGCTAAGAAATGAGTTAATGGCCACAACTAGAGTAGTCAAAAGTCACAAGTGCTTTGCATGCAGGAAATTCTGAGTACTTGTGACTGGAAGGAAATTCAAAGATCATCTTGAAATATTCAAAACAATAATATGACTGCTTCTCTAGATGGGTGACCAATTGTCTTAAAAAAAAAATCATGGGAGAACATTATACAAATTTCCTTAGTAAGCCAGTCAGTGCTTAATAGTCCGTAGTATTAAGAAGTTGGATATCAAAGTATGGTGGAAAGGACATTGGATCCTGAGTCAGACAACCCGATTTCTAGGCTAATTCAGCTACTTGATAGGTATATGATTTTACACAAATTACTTAACCCTGATGGTCCTTGAATTCATTTGCAAAATGAAGTGACTATACTACATGAAATATAAGACTTCTAATTATCTTTTTCTTGATTTTAAGTGATCTATAACACTTCTTGTTATGTCTTAAATTCATTTCCAATTGATCTTCCTGAGAGCTGAAGAACAGATAGTCACAATCTTTCCTATTCAGGTCAAATCATCTGAATTCCTTTCATCTTTCCTGGCAGCTTCTAATTTGGGAAGTACTGGGGAGTGTTCTCTATAGCATGAGATACTGAGTTGTGATCTGACCACAATGCTGAGTAACCTCCAAGATTAATTTCTCTGTATTTCCTGGTTTCTCTTAGGGCCTCTGACATTTGCCCAGGGAAATAAGTCTGATGAATGAATTGCAACTTGCTTTAAAAAATAGTCTGGAGAGTGTCATAAGTTCAAATTTTATACTCCCAAGAATACATTTCAGAAGAGAAAAAAATTCTCTTTGTCCTTTATTAATCACCAGTTGGATAGATCTCCATGGGAAAGTGGGCTTCATCTTTTCAGGAGTTCCCTAAAGTTCAGGATTTGCTTGGACAGTAGCTTTACTTACAGTTCATGAATGAATCTATTTCTAACCAGTCCTTTGTCAGACCAAACATATTCGCCCCTAAAATTTAATCAATCAACCAATCAATCAATGCTCGTTCAGAATTGCCTCTACACTAATATAGTATACCAGGAAGAAACCTGGATATGGAGTCAGAATCCTGTGTTCCAAAACTACCTTTGTGACTGATCAAATCTCTTGACCTCTCTGTGACTCACTATCCTATCTTTAAAATGAGTCAACTAGACTAGATGATCTATATAAGCTCCTTTTCAGGTCTCAATTTTTATGATCCAAGAAAAACCTTTGTTTCAGAAGTAAGCTACCTCAGGAGGCAATGGCCTCACCAGTCCTGGTGGTCTTCTGGCAAAGATTGGATGACCATTCATTGGGTATATTGTAGCAAGGCTCTCTTCAGATATGGTCTAGATAGAGATCCTCCAAAGTCTCTTCTACTTCGGAGATTCTGAATCAGGAATAACATGCTAATCATACTCTACCTTCTTCTGATAATTAATACCATCCTTCAATTTCTTTCAAAGATTTTTCTGAAATTAAATGTATTAGAAAAAGAAATGAGGCAAAGGAGGGGAAGAAAAATCTGGTTTTGTCTGGGTAGTTGTTTCAGGAATCCATCTGGAAGAAGAGGATTATATTAACCGTGTCCACAGCCTGAGAATAAACTGGCACAGTTGCTGGATGATGCCAAGAGTTGAGGAATGATAGTAGCGGAGTGACTGTGCTGATGGCAGCTATCCAGGATGAGGTGGCTCAGCTTGCTTCAAAGACAATGCGTGCGATGACGAGGGTGAGAGGCAGTTGCAAACAGCTAACAGCTCAGCAGGCAGAAGCCATGGTTGTTATCTAAATCAGTGTGAAAAGGACAACAGGGCACACAACACTTTTTCCCCTTTTTCACCTCTACGTTGCATTTTCATATGCAAGGAAAGGCAAAGTCAGTGGCTTCCTCTCCAAAAATGAAAAGCGATGACGCTGATGTGTATACTCACACAGATACACATGGCACCAAGTTATACACCAAAGCTAAGCTAAAGTAACCAGGCAACATCTAGCAGCACATTCAGTATTTACTGACACTTCTCAATCCAATGCCTTATTTAATGGTTTTCACCCAAATGAATTTTTATCCAATTACTCTCATGAAAATGTTTTGTTTTGAGAGTGGGTATTCCTGTTTTACTTAATTTGGAAGTGTAGTAGCCACTCATGAACCAATCCCACTATTAGTTGATGTAGAAGATTTGACCTTCTCTATTTCTGACCTGGGTTTGTTCACCTTCTCTTAGGAAGTTTGGTAAGACTCAACATATTGGTCACAGATTTGGTGTGGATACTTGATGGACAGAGCTCTGGAGTTCAGAATTCCCACCCTCAAGTGATCTACCACCTCCAGCTTCCAATCAACAGGGATTATAGGCATGTTCAGCTACTATTAGGCCAAAGAGTATTTTGTAACAAATTATTGCTTTAATAAATATTTTAAGGATACATGATTTCACTGGCAGGGATATCCTTCACTCATGCAAAGTTCAAGATCTTATACCTAACTAGATGGCCTTCATGAATTGCCCTGGCTGCAAAGACTCCATTAGCCGATGGTTAAGCCTTAATGAGCTAGTCACGTATAAATTTTGTTGTCCATTCTTGAGGACATAGAATTTCAATGAAGGGAAAATAAATCTTGAGATTGAGAAAAAGCTTTTAATGAATCTTGTAATATTTAAAATCTTGTAATTTTTCTCTCAATGCTAGTATGCCTCTATTAAGATCTACAATCTACTAACTTATTGATTGTTCAAAATGTCTTGTCAATAGATGGGACATGGGAGATGAGACATAGTGAAGAGTCCAGGATGACTATGTTTCAGGCTATCGACTCAAGGGACTGGTAGGATGCCACTGCCATCTACAGTAGTAATAGGGAAGATTGTCATATAAATGACAGTCTAGCTAAGTCTCCCCTGTCCAACACTTAAAGTATGTTAATTTTGGAAATAGTAATTTGCTTGCTAACGTTCTCTGATCCTTTCAATTTATCATTGTAGAAAAAGCAGGCTATTAAAATGTGATAATTTTCCAATTTGTTATTTTTGTTCATCTTTTGTTCTTGAAGGTGACCAATGACATCACCAGAGTGATGTCTTGACTTTTGGAAAAGTGAGATAGAGCTGCACAAAGTTATCAGTCTCACTCTCTCCTGCAGAGTCATCAAAGTCCAGAGACAAGCCTCATCTAACATACAATGTGTAAATTTCTATTCCTATCTCCATCTGTCTATATATCTATGTATTTATGTTGTATCCATTTATCTATTTATCTATATCTATCTATCTACCTATCTATCTGTCTGTCTCTGTCCATCCTTCCATCCGTCCATCCATCCGTCCATCTTTCTACCTATCTACTTGTCTCTAAAGGGAGGAGAGTAATCCTTGATTCTCTTTATGTTTTGCAGCTTACTAATATGGACAGTTTTTCTATAAGAGTAGGTTTCAAACCATCATCCAGAATTCTGATCAAAATTAGGCATCACAACACTACAGGACTTCCTCAGGGATGATCCATGGCCACTCAGAAGATGTAGTTATATGAGGAGGAACGAGAGAGGAGCAAGTAGATTTTAAAAATTTCTATTGCCTAGTTGTGGCATGCAGTTGGATGGGCAACTCTTAGTACCTAAGCTTTCCAGGGAACCAAAGATGGATAACAATCGAAGTCTAGGATTGAATTGGAGGAGCAGAATGAGCTAGATCAAGTCTGGGGAATCTTACTACACATCGGGAATCCCAGCCTGTTACCTGCACTCATATTCTCCCAGTGACCCTATAAGGTGATTATATAACATGGCACACCACAATCTCAGAATAATGAAAATTGCAGTTGATCTAAAAGCCAGTGTGGGGCAGCTAGATGGTACCGTGGACAGAACGCTAGCCCTGGGGTCAGGGGAACCTGAATTCAAATCCAGTGTCAGATGCTTGATATTTATTAGTTGTGTGACCCAGGGCAAGTCACTTAACCCCTATTGTCTCACTCAAAATAAATAAATAAATAAAAATAAAAGCCAATAAAGAAACTCGTATGCATGAGAGGTCATGGAAAAGTTACCACCAAAAGAATCCATGATTAGAAAAAAATTGAGTTAGTCATGCAACTAGAGGAAAGGATAATGACGATAACAGCTAGCATTTATGTAGCATTTTAAGGTTTTCAAAACATTTTGCATATGGCTTCCACAATTGGAGTTCTATACAGTGGCCCCCAAAATATGAATTGTGCCAGAGAAAGGCCTATGGTGCATAGAATAGATCATCAATTCATTAAAGTCACATAGAATTCTTTTCTGTGCCTCTTTCTAAATTTTCTGTTATTCTCTGATGTGCAATTTTTTTCTTCCTTCCCCCCTGGAGAAGGCCAGAATTAAACAATGATGTGTGTATACATATACATACATACATACACACATATATATAATATGTACGTATACATATACATACATATATAATATGTGTGTATACATATATATAATATCCCTATATACATACATACTACACACATCTACATATATGTAAAGCCATACTATACCTATTTCTAATTATGAGTTCTTTCTCTGGAGGTGGATATCCTCTTCCTTCATATGTCCAAGTCTTCCCACATTTTTCTAAAATCAATCAGCTTATCATTTCTCATAGCACAGTGGTATTACATCACAACCATATACCACAACTTGTTTGGTCATTCCCCATTTGAAGGACATCTACCATTTTAATCAGTCTGATAGGTGTAAGATCATTTATGTAGCTTTTAAAAGTTTACAGAACTCTTTCCCTGCAACGCTTCCCCAAGGTTTGCAAGTAATACAAGTGTCGTTATTCCTGTGTAGATGACGTGAAAAACGATACAGGCAAATCAAATGACTGACCCACAGATTTCTAGGTAGTAATCCTTAAAGTATTGTAAATATAATATCAGAATATGGAATTCATATCTCTGAATTTATTGGCAATGTAGTAGAGTGGAATAAACATAACATTTGTGGTCACAGGAACTGAATTCAAATCCCAGTTGTACTACTTATGCTATGTGTGACCTTGGGCCTATCTCTGAGTTTCATTTTTATTATTAGTTTTTTTTAAGAGGGGTGGGCAGAGGAATTAAACTAGATCATCTATAAGGTACTATCCAGCTCCAACTCTATGATCAAATGAACTTCAATTTCCTCATTCATTCCACAGCATCATGAAAGATGGGGCAGTTTGGCTCCAGAAATCCTTTCCAACTTGGAAATTCCTCACTATTATAGTTCTAAGATCTGATACAGAATTCAACCTCAACTGGGGCTTTCCTGGAATGTGCTTCTGAAAGAACCAGAAGGACTTTATTTTTAGTACCGTTAGTACAGTTTAGGACCATTATTTAGTACCTTAGCACCATAAGCTCTTTGAAGGTAGACTGACATTTAGTAGGCATGTAATAAATATTTATTGACCAATTGAAAAGCAATTTTGTATCACTGATGTGAATTCGAAGTCTTCAAATGGTGAAGCATTTTGGTGTGTTTGTTAGCCCCATAAAGGAAGGCATCATGATGGAGTTAGGGAGAGATGCAATAAATTGCCTAAGGTTGCCACGCATAGTTAGATAGTGGCAAAGCTGACATTACCACCTTGGACTCCAAGTTATGCATTGTTTGGTCTCCTATGTGGTCTTAGAGACTTTGCCTACCCTTCATTCCCTTTCTAATATCTGTAGCTGCTTACGTGGTTATATCTAACCCTTCTGACCTCATTTTGAGTTCTCTGGACAAAGATACTGGAGTGGTTCACCATTTCCTTCTAATCATTTTACAGATGAGAAAACAGAGGTAAACAGGGTTGGGGGACTTGCCCAGGGTCACACAGCTAGTAAGTGTCTGAGGCCAGATTTGAAATCAGCAAGACGAGTCTTCCTGATTGTAGTCACTTTATCACTACACCTCCTAACTGTACTAGTAGTTAGTAGGTGTTTATAGCATAGAACTATTTTTTGCGTTTTATCTGGTCTTTGCTTAGTTAACTTAGTGTATTTACATCTTTTTACATCATTTATAAATTAGTACCTGAAGTTCCTTGAGTGCATAGGTTGACTTCAGATAGACAGACTCCAAGTGGCTGACATCTTTCTGGGGCAAAGAGTCTTTGATTGTTATGAATGAGGCAAATCTCTCAGCTATTTGCTTATCTTTTCTAGGAGCCATTTCCTTGTATTTTGCAGTTTAGTTGGTCTGTTGGCTTACAGAGTGAGATGTACCTTGGAAATTTGAGTATTTGGGATGGCAATATCTATGAAAAACATTGATTTTAAATTTTTATAAATCTATTTATGTCTGGTCAGTTATGGACAGCATTTCAGTATGGAATAATGGTCTAGTTCCAGTACAGTTTATTGTTTGAGTTCTTTAAGATATTTGAGGTCCATATTTGTAGTCCATTGAAGATGGGTATGTTCATCTTTTATCACCAAAGAAGATCGTGCCATCAGAGAAAGAATGACATGACTTGCATTTGACTTTGTTTTGAGTGAGGGAGGGCTGTGCAGGTCACCAGCCTCCATTCTCCTTCACAGCCATCTGAATCCAGTGACCAGATATTCATCAGGATGACTGGAGATGACCCAGGATAAGACAATTGGGGTTAAGTGACTTGCCCAAGGTCACACATTTAGTAAGTGTCATGTCTGAGATGAGATTTGAACTCAGATCCTCCTGACTCCTGCACTGGTGCTCTATCCACTGCACCACCTAGCTGCCCCTTTGAAGATAAAGAGCTTCTGATGTATATAATTCAAGCCTTGCTAGGTACTTGGTAGGTGTTAATTATTTGTAGTCTGCCATGATATGTTGCATAGCTTCTTCTTTCCTTGCATAATCTACATTAATCACTAAATCTGCACTTTTTAAGGATGACCTCTCTATTGTTTCTTGTGACAGTGACCCATCCTGAATTGTCATCTCACACTTCTCCATTTTCACAATCATTCGTTACACATTCAGTCATTTGTTTGAAGTTGTTTTGTTGACATGACTATTGCTTGAGTTCACAGTTATGTTACTTATGCAGGGCTTTTGATTCCAAGCTTAGATTTTAAATATTTAAAAGGCTCTATCTAGGGGTAAACACATTCAAATTGCATTCAACAAATCACATGTTGTAATGTTATTTTTAGGCTTTACTATAGTTTTTTGAAGAAGTGCTTACTTGTTCCAAAAATATTCCTGTAGGTTTTGACATGTTTGTCATGTGCTCAAAGAATAGCTGGCAGTTTTCTTCTTCCTTTTTGGTGAAGAGGTATCAATTCTATGACAGCTGCTTTAGAACAATGGGTTCTATGTTTTGTTACAATCTACAGATTTTAGTTAGGATACTTGCCAAATCCATTATGGTCCATCTTAAAGTTCAAAGATGTATGTTAAGATTGATATTGCATAGATGTTAAGTCCTTTTAATATGCTTTTCCATTCGGAGATTTGATTTCAGGATACCTCTCTCTTTCTCCCTCTCCTCTTCCTTCCTTCTTTCCCTCTTTGTTTCTTTCTCTTTCTTCTTCCTTTTCTTCTTCTTCCTCTTCTTCTTCTTTCTTCTTCCCCTTCTTCTTCCCTTCTCCTTTTCCTCCTCCTTCTCTTCCTCCTCCTCCATTTCATTCTCCTCCTCCTCTTTCCCTCTTCTCTGTAGTGCTTTATTTTACAAAGTACATTCCTCACAATGCCACCATAAGTTGAGATAGATGTTGTAAATACTGTTTTTCTCATTTTATAGATGATAAGGGAGGGAAGGTACACATAGCAACACAGCTAATGTTAGACTCAGCTACCACCTAGCTGATAGGAATATTTTGCAATCTCTTGACAACTATACAACTGGAACTCAGGTTTTCTCTATCTGCCAGGCATATTTTCTCTTACAGGTAGGGATGAGGCAGTGGAAACTGGGGAGGCTGAGAAGTAACAAATCTTACCATTACTATTTTCTGTTCTTCTTATTATAAATAATATTAACTTCTCTTAATATAGTTCTTTAAGATTAACAAAGTACTTTACATGCATTATCTCATTTGATGTGGAGCAAATAAAATACAAAATTAAGCTCAGCCCTATTTCTATTCTGTCAGTGGTTTTTTAGTGGAAGGGACTAAAACTTTGCATGTATCCAATCCTCCATGACTCATTTACACAGCTGTGGCACCTGGCAGGGAGCCAGAAGCCTCCATCCCGTGCTGCACAAGCTGTTAAGACATCCCTCTAGGAACTCGATGAGTTCTGTATTTGAGTTGTGTCCAGTACAGACTTGGTTATGGCAGCCTGCCTTTGGGGAGGATTTGATGGATTTGGGAGGTCACACAGGTAGTAAGTGGCAGAGATGAGATCAGAAGTTGGTTCCTCCAGCTCCAAATCCAGTATTGATTCCACTATACCCCACTGTCTGGTAGCCTGTTCAGAGTCATGAATTGACACATTATTTGCACAAAGAATAGTCCTGTGAGCCTACTGGTCTTCTCCATTGGTCACTTGTTTCTAGGAGCAGCACTTGGAACTGAAAGAAAAGAGTGAGGAAAAGCCAAATCAAAGACAAAGATTGGTGATATTAATTTTTTTTCCTTTTTGTCCCCTCTTTCATTCCTTCTATCCTTCTACCACCCTCTCATTTAACTGGAGCATTGCAATGCCAAGTTATTGAAATATGCATGGCAAGTTTTCTTGTCCATCTTCTATGTGAGGCAGGAATATTTGTAAATGATTTCCTCTTAGAATCTCTGATTGGATCTGGTAATGGTAGTGGGGGAGATGGCATGTGTCTCTCCCCACCTTAAAGAATTCCTAGGGAAAGGTTTCTAAGGTCCTGCATAAAGCTGGATGGATTTACATTGGAGACAATGGTGCTTTCACAGTTTTTAATTACACTTGACTTCTTCCAAAGCCTCCTGCTGGCAGCAGCTACCTTGTTGAAAAGGGACCAGATTTGGGCTGCTGGCACCCTCTGGCCAGAACTGTATGACCAGCCTTTACATGGCTGTTGCAATGAGGCTTTGGCTCCTAGGACAAAGCCTGTGCTGTGGAAAGGAGGAGTTTGATTTTTGCAGGGGGGGATGTTATTCTGAAATTTCAAATGGCCTCCAAGTGATAGGACTATGGTCAGGCTTGGGTCTGCTGGTGGCAGGTGGATTTTGGAGTAAGTTTAGGATTTCAGCACTCAGATTTTCTCCTTAAATGATTACATCACTGTAGCAGTAGCAGAACCTTGAGCATGAGACAGAGGAAAGATTTCTCCAATTAGAGTCAGAGCTCTACTACTACTAGCAGCTCTACTGTGAAATATTTGTATGACTTCGCAAAAGTCATTTACATTTTAGTGGCCTTATATATGGAATGAAGTTGGAAAAAATGATCTCCAGAGTCCTTTCTACCCCTACATTGGCTTATTCCTTGAAAACCGCAGGGAGATCCATAGCCCTCCACTACCCTGCCGGCATGCTAGCTCTTGCCTCCATGTTTCATCAGTCTTCCTTTGGACCAAATAATAATTTGGTTTGCTATGATTCAGGAGCCAATTTAGCTACATGTTGGTAGCAACTTGGAGTAGGGGATGATATATAGTTGAATCATAAGATCTCTAGTATTGAGGCTTTCTTGAAAGCCATGGACTCCTAACCATGGGTTCAGGTTGATGAAAGGGCCTTAGTTCACCTCAAGTCTAAGTCACATACCAAATTGTGAATTGGTATGAGAAACCTCAGTATCTCATCTGTAAAATGAGGAGATGGGACCATTCACCTTAAAGATATCATGATGATCTAAATCTGTGATCCCTGTACGCTCTGCTCCTGTGACCCAAACCCCTGCTTTAGTCAAGAACTTACAGAGCAGATTTGATTCACAGGTAACGCCCTAGAAAACTATAGCAGGATTGAATGTTCCCCAGAGAGCAAGGCACGTAATGACTGTTATTTTACTGAGAGACTTGGTTGGTTCTAGGCTTGACCACTTGGCAATAGCAGCCACTGTGAATCAAGGATAGGAGATTAAATTTGCTTTGATTCTGTTCTGTTACTGCCTGTTTTTCCCATGCTAACTCTCCCCAGTGGATGACTGCTTCTTGAAAGAAAATACAATGGGATAGCTGAACCCTAGCACTTGCTTGGAGGCTGGAAGGTGCTTATGGTTAATATCCTCTTTATTTACAGATATTCCTCAGTGATCTAGGGAGTACCACTTGGTGCCCAGAGGGCAGCGAGAAATACCAAGTCTCCCAGGCCATCATATGGAAATCAGACTCACTGACAGCTCAGGCATGTCCAAAACCCAACCATCTTCTTTTCCATCTCCTCCCCTCCTCTCCTTTCCCCTATCTTTTTCCCTCCCCCCTCCACCGAGTTTCTTTAATCATTCCTTCCACCCAGCCTTCTCCAGCCTATTGGAAAGGTCTTAGAAGCCAGTGATGGATTTGACTGAACAGTGTGTAATATAAAAGGGCAGAGCTGGGCCTGGAGGGACCAGGAGCTGCACTAGTTCTGTTATTGCTTCCTCCAACAGGGCAGTGCTGGGGAGCTCCTCTGGGATTACTCACACAATATTACTGCCACTGGTGAAGGTGGAGGGAGGAAGGGGAGGAGGGGGCAGAAGAGGGGGAGGGCCTGAGGATTACCGGAGGTGCTGCTGCTGATCAGAAAAATAAAAATAATAATAAAACTATTAGAATAATACTAAAAACAGGAATGATTCTGTTTTCCAGGTTTATTAATTTTGGGAAGTCTGGTTTATTAACTTTTCCTGGCTTATTAACTTTGAGAAGTCAGTGCTCATCACAGCAAATGCCTGAGGCTTGTCTGATGTGATAGAGCTCATCAGTCCGAGGCACTCCAAGAGAAAGCGGGGCACAAGAGGGAGGGTGAGACAGGAGGAGGGAGGAGTGGTGATATTTAAAGTAATTAGAGAGACTTTATTGAAATCAAATGCATGGGCAAGAGATGGTAATTAACTCAGAGGAGGGGATGTTATGTTCTTTTCACACACAAGGACCAGTGGGCTGTCTTGGATAATCCTCATCTTGGGGCACTGGATAGCTTGTGAAAAGACATCATTTGGAGAAATTTTTCAAAAGAGAAATCAGATTGAACAATGCAAGTGAAAGGCATTCATAGCGCCATTCTCTGCATAACTGATGTAAAATGGATCTGAGGAGAACAAGAAAACAAAGTGTTTTGATTTTTTAAAAAGACTCAAAGAGAGCAATCTGAATGTAATAAAAAAAATGCTTATCATGTCCTTGAAGTCATTCACTATTATCAGTAATCTCGTATATACCAAGGGTGAAGGAGAGATCAGAAAGTGGTCCAAATTAGGAATATTGGATGGACTGGAGCAAGTGGTAGATATTTGGGCATGAGACTCTGCATGAAAGGAATAATCCCTACTGAAAATATAATAATAGTAAAACGCATTTCTATTACGACTATAATGCTACATTCACTATATTACTAATAATATACTAACATACCGTTACTAATATAATAATAGGAGAACTAGTATTAGTGTCATTAGTCTTTTGAGTTTCTGATAATGACTCATGTTTACATAACCCTTTAAGGTTTGCAAAACATGGGGAATCCTCCTTTGACCCTCACAAAGCAGAAAACCCTGTGAGGTGGGTGTTATGAGTGTTATTAATCTATTTCACCGATGAGGAAGATGGATAAGATAAATGACTTGGCTGCAGTTACACAAGTGTGGTGGCTGTGAGGTTTAAATCCAGGTTATAAGACCACATAGCTTCTTAGTTCAACCTTACGTTTTTACAAGGAAGGAAACTGAGGGTCAGATGTGAAATGATTTCCCCAAGTTTATGTATATAACAGCATTGTGTCAAGTGCCTTACAAGCTCATCTGATCCTCATAACAATTCCAAGAGTATTCCCCTCCACTTAATAGTGTTTTATTTTTTCCAAATTACATGTAAAGATAGCTTTTGACATTTTTATAAGATTTTGAGTTCCATTTTTTTTTCTTTTTCCCTCCCTCCTTTCTTCCCTCCCTCTGATATAGGCTGGACATGTACAATTATTTCAGACATATTTGCAGATTAGTCATGTTGTGAAAGAAGAATCAGAACAAAAGGGAAACACCATGATAAAGAAAAAAAGAGACTAAATAGTATGATTCTATCTGCATTCAGACTCCACAGTTCTTTCTCTCATGTGGATAACTTTTTCCATCAATAATCCTTTGGAATTGTTTTAGATCATTGTATTTCTGAAAGGAGTTAAGTCTATATAATTTGATCCATATAATGTCGCTGTTACAGTGTACAAAGTTCTCCTGGTTCATCTCATTTCACTCAGCATCAGTTCATGTAAGTCCACGATTTTTCTGAAATTTGCCTTTTCATCATTTCTTATAGCATGATTGTATTCCATTACATTCATATATCATAACTCGTTCAACCATTCCTCAATTGATGGGAATCCCCTCAGTGTCTAGTTCTTTGCCACCACAAAGAGCTACTATAAACATTTTTGTACATGTGGATCCTTTTCCATTTTTAATGATGTCTTTGGGATACAGAGTAGAAGCTTTTCTTTTCTATTGTTCTAGTGGAGGACAATGAGGCAGACTTCTGTCTCATAATTTGCTCAATGTCAAATAGATAGTGAGTATCTGAAGTTGTATTTGAATTCAGGTCTTCCTGACTCCCGACCCAGTCCTCTATCCACTGCACCACATAGCTGCCCTCAAGACAGATTGACTACCGTTATTGTTGATGTCTGTCTGTTGTGCCAAACAAATATCAATGACTTGGCCAACATCACATAGTCATTCTTTGGGGGAGCGAGGACTAGAACATATCAGGAATTGAATCCACCCAACTGAGCCCATATTTCTTTACAAGGCTAGCTAGAGATACTTTTGTTCAATGTTTTGTTGAAATCAAAGTCTGTGGTATTAGCCTGATCTACCAGGTAATCACATCAAAAAGGGAAATGAAGCTTAGTCTGGTCTGACTCACTTTCCCTTTCTAACATCTCATAAATAATCCATTGGAGAAGTTCTTGAATTTTGACAAAGGATCTCAGAATTTATTTGGATTAATGCCTACCAGAAGTATGTATCTGAGAATTTAGGAAACAAATGACTAGAGATAGACCAATAACTTCTTTATATAAAATAAGAAATATGACACAAAGAATAACAATTTTAACTTTAAGGAAGAATGAGAGGGAATTAGGACTGAGAATAATATTATTTTTAACTGAAAGCATTATTAGACACAGTGGTCTGATACTTTGGAACATATATATATATATATATATATATATATATATATATATGTATATCTTTCTAATTAATGTTATCTTCAAGATATATTTTGAATACAGTGCAAAGTGCAGAACAACAGCTTGCTCACTTCTTGCATTTCCTTCTATTCTATGGTTTATACATTTATAATATTTCTGTCCCCCACTCCTGGAATGTTCTCCCTCCTCATTTTTAAATTCCAGCTTCCTTCAAGTCCCAGCCAAATGCTACCTTCCACAGGAAGCCTTATCCAATTCCTCTTAAATCTAGTGCCTTCCCTCTGATGGTTATATTCAGTCATTCTGTTTATAGCTCGTTTTTGCATACTTGCCTCTTGCCTCCTCCATTAGACTATGAGCTAGTTGAGGGTAGAGATCATGTTTTTGCCTTTCTTTGTTTCCCTAGCCCTTTTCATAGTATGTAGCATACCATAGACGCTTAATAAGTGCTTATTGACTGCTATTTCTGCTTCACGTGCATCACATTACTCCTGGGTAATGAATTGATGCGTTGGCAGCACTAACAGAGTACCTGAATCAATCAATAATTCCCATAGCCATAGTTAGCTTGGGGTGATCAAGGCTTTCCCCCAGAGTTCCAAAATTTAGAAAGCCTTAACAGAATTCATATTTGTAAAGTGCTTTGTAAACTTTAAAGCGCTGTATAAATGCTTTGTTGTTGTTCAGTCATGTCCAACTCTTTATGACCCCATACTCTTGGCAGACATACTAGAATGGTTTGCCATTTCCTCCTTCAATGGATTAAAGCAAACAGAGGTTAAGTGACTTGCCCAGGGTCACACAGCTAGTGAATATCTGAGGTCATATTTGAATTCAGGTCTTCCTGACTCCAGGCCCAGCTCTACCTACTGAGTCTTATTATTCTTATTTTGTTGTTTCAGCCAAGAGAAATAGCTGAGTCTAGTACCTAATTTAATTAACAAGAATCAATGGGCAGCTAGGTGTTGCAATGGAGAGAGTACCAGACATGGAGTCAGGAAAACTCATCTTCCTGAATTTAAATCTTACACTTTCCAACTGCATGACTCTGGTCAAGATATTAATTTATTAATTAAAACTTAACCCTGTTTGTCTCACTTTCCTCATCTGTAAAATAAGCTAGAGAAAAAAATATCAAACCACTCCAGAATCTTTGCTAAGAAAACCCCAAATGGGGTCATGAAGAGTCAGTCACGACTGAAAGATGGTTAAACAACAAAGAGGAATAATTTGTGAAAATAGAAAGCTCCATGTTTGTTCTATACCCATCATGTTACAACGCAGCTAAACTAGCAGCCTCTACATTAGGGGTCTTGGTTCCTCCAGGAGTTTCTCCTCATGAGGCTACATAGTATCCTCTCCATGGTCCTGTGTCCCAAGGTCTGTCCTTTCCCTACTTGTCACAACTCCCAGTATTACTAGCTCTCTCTCTCTCTGACAATTCCACTTGGAGATTCTTGTCCAGAACACATAGTGGACACCCACGTAATTCAATCCTAAGCTTCAAAGTATTAAGTGGAAGATAGGATACTTAGGCCAGGACATAAAAAAACTTTTTTTTTGGTGAATGTAGGAATACTTAAAGTACTCCAAAAAGTCCTAGCCCGAGGTCAGCTATATGATCCAGTGTCACCATGACAGAGTTGTACTTGCTACAATGTTAACTTCATGCCACTGATTTAGTCTTTCTGCTCTGGGGGGTCTGGAATGATTTCTGGCCCCCTTTGCATCAAAGACATCTTTCGTCAGAAGAAATAAGGTTCTCAATCTGCCATCCCATTCTGTTCACGCTCATCATTTTCTAGATCACAGAGACATCTCAGAGGTGCCCAACATTTTATAGACAAGGAAATACTTCAGTCCCAGGGAGATTAATTGTCTTGGCCAATATTACCCCAGCAGAAAGCATTGCAGGTGAGATTTAATTGTTGTCTTTCCGGAACATCCTCCCTCATTGAGGAAGCACCAGGGTTAGTTAGTACTTGGCCACTACTGGATATAAGGTGGCCGAGTTTTACTCTTAACTTCTAAGTGAGATAGTCAAATCCCTTGTTAATATTTTTCTTTTTAAGATCACTGTGGAGGAACCAAGGGAAACCCAAGATCTGGTCTTTCGCCTCATAGTCTAGTGGGGGAGATAATATGTGAGAACAATCAGGAGAAATGCAAAAGGCAACGGAAAAGATTGAATACACAAGTGATTTATTCTCCTCATAGGGAGAATAAAGTAAGGGAGAAGGGGCATCAGTAAATTAGAATAACTCAGGGAGTGTAGGGCAAATAATCCTGGATTTTGCCACTGTCTGCTTGGTATACAGCAAGCACTTAATAAGTGTTTTTCATTCATTTTTCAGTCATATAGATCAGAGGATCCAGATTCCAATCTCTGCTTCACTTCTTGTTACCACTGTGAACACTTCACCCCTCTGAGCCTCAGTTTCCTCATTTGTAAAATAAGGAGGTTGGATTAATGGCTTCCAAAATCAGATCTTTCTAGACTGATTTTATATGCAGAGTGGTATTGAGTAAAAGGAAGGGAGCAAGCATGTATTAAGTGTCAGGGACTGTGCACTTTTTTCTTCACAACAACCTTTCAAAGTAGATGCTACCATTATCCTCATTTACATTGAGGAAACTGAGGCAGACTCTTAACCTATAAGTGAGATAATCAAATCCTTTGTTAACATTTTTCTTTTTAAGATCACTGTGGAGGACCCAAGGTCTGGTTCAGCGACTTGCCCGGAGTCATACAAGTAGCCAATGGAGCAGTTAGGTGGTGCAGTGGATAGAGAACCAGTGCAGGAGTCATGAGGACCTGAGTTCAAATCTCATCTCAGACACTTGACACTCACTGGCTGAGTGACCTTGAGCAAGTCACTTAACCCCAATTGCATTATCCTGGGTCATCTCCAGTCATCCTGATGAATATCAGGTCACTGGATTCAGATGGCTCTGGAGGAGAAGTGAGGCTGATGACCTGCACAGCCCTCCCTCACTCAAAACAAAGTCAAGTACAAGTCATGTCATTATTTCTGTGATGGCATGGTCTTCTTTGGCAACGAAGGACGAACACACAAAACTAGTCAGTGTCTGAGGTTATATTTGAACTCAGGTTTCCCTGACTCCAGACCTGCTACTCTGTGCACTGTGGTGCCCCCTAGGGACCTAGAACAGTAGTCTTGGAACTAGCTGATTTGGGATTGAGTACCAGAGGTCCGGTACAAGTCACATTTCACCTCAGGTTCCTCTGTTGAAAACAAATAAACAAAACATGAGTTAGTGCTCTAGGAGAGTTTACAGTGAGGCCTTGAATAAGGCATTGGGCTTACATTGAGGAGAAGATGGCATTCTTGATAGAGAGAATCACTTATGAAGGAATGGAGGCTTTATCATCCATAGAGGTGGCATAATGGAGGACAGAATGAAGTAGAAGGAGAGGGATTGAGAAATGATGCGGCATAGGTCAAAGGTGTCAAACTCGGGTCGGTTGAAGGTCTCAAGTACAGCCCTAATCAGATTAAAATGTACTTGGGAAATGTTTAGCAAAATAAATGAACAAATAATAAAATATAGATGATGCTAATTTGCAGTTTTCTAAGTCACTCTACTGCCCTCAGGCATCTGTTTCTATTTGAGTTTGTTGCCAATGACTTGAGGAATAGAGGGAAGGCCTTGGAAGCCCTTGCTACTGTTGCAGATAAACTGTGTAACTGTAGGCAAACTCTTCATGGAAGTTTGGATTTCCTTAGTGGTATAGACCAACATAATCACACAATATAGATACAATGAATTCCAAAGTGCAGACCCATGGAATTCCACTTTTATAAACAAAATCAAGAAAGTGGGCAGAGACAGCAAGTAAATTGGTTTGACTTGAAAAAAGGGGTTGATTGGGAGAAAGAAAAGGAAAAGGAGATAAAAAAGAAGCAGAGAGATGTTCTGTGTATTTTTGTTCACAGACGCAAATGATGACTTTGTCTAAGAGAGATGACTCTATATATAAGATGGAATGGGGGTGTTGGATAATTAGAGAAGGAAGAACAACTAAAATTCAGCTTTAAAAAATGAGAAAGAGGGTTAAAAATACATCCATTTCTTCTCTCTCTGTGATTTCCCATTCTCCTTCCATCCGATCACCAGCATCACCCAGGTGTCTCTCTTGGTCTGTCCTATGAAGAATCTTATTTTGTAGTCCCTAAACTGGCAGATATTTTCTGGAGAGTGGTCTGTCTTTCCTCCAATCACTAAACCGTCCCCACCCCCCAGTCATGCTGAACTCGTCTCTGTTTCCACCATCTTTTGAAAGATTCGTAGATCTAAAGGGCACAGAATGCATTTAGTAATTTCTATGAATGTTTCTGAATGCTGAGGTTTCCGGCCCTTGACCTGTGGGATTTCTCTGTAGTTTTGTTTGAAACCACAAATGCCTTACTCCCTTCCAGCCCCTTCTCACCCCGCCTCCCTGCACCCCTCCCAGTCTGAGAATTGTTCAGAGATTGAGGCTAAGCAGGGTAACTGAGTAGAGTAATGGTTTAGTTGTCCTTGAAAGGACATATTTGACCAGTGAAAAGTGTTGGGTTGACAAGCCTACAGTCAGAATTGTCTACCAGGTTTCCCCCATCCCTCAAGCACATACTCATTCTCTGACATCTTATCTCTCCCCACTTTTCTCCTTCCTCCCCTTGGCATTTCCTTCTATGATTCTCATTTTAGGATGACAGAGACCTTAGAAGCCATTGAATTCTACCTACTAGGAAATTAAGGAATTTCTTAGAGATATGCATTTTGCAAGTGCCTTGAATCAGAACTTGAGCCCGGATCTTTCTGATTTCAGTCTCTGCACTGTATTCACTACACTCTTCAGGGCTATGCTTAAAGCCAGGTCCACAAAGAGGAGGGAGAAATTTCTACAGGGAAAGCAAGAGTTAAGCCTGAAGGTATTGAAGACCATGTGGTAAAATGGATAGGGCACTGGACTTGGAGTCAGAATAGAAATGGATTCAAATCCTACTTCAGTCATTTTCTAGCTTTCAAGGTCTCAGTTTCCTTCATCTGTAAAATGAGGAGATTGGATTTAATGGAATCTAAGGGTCCTTCTTGCTCTAAATCAATAAACCTGTGTCTTATTTTTTTATCCCTATTTTTCTTTTTTTTGTATATGAAACTGGAAATCTATTATGTATAACTTGCTTTCCCTTTCAAACATATAATAAAGTTATCACATAACTTTCTCTGCCTCCCTCCCCCACCATGGCTGCCATTAGACACAAGTGTAAATATATGTAAAATCATTCTATACATACTTCTATTTATCTGGATGCTGTTAGCTTCTTCCTTCATATGCCCGTTGTAGTTCATTTGGTGATTTATAATAGACAAAATGACTTAATCCATCAAAATTGTTCTTAAAACAATACTATTGCTGTATACAATGTCCTCTTCATTCTGCTCATCTCCCTCTTTATTATATTGTGTAAGCCTATCTGTGTTTTTCTAAAATCATCGAGCTTCTCATTTCTTGTAGCACAGTAGTATCCCATCACAACCAAGCAGAACAATTTTAGTCATTCCCCAATGGATAGGCATCCCTGAAATTTCCAATTCTTTGCCACTACAAAGAGAGCTGAGATAAATATTTTAGAACAAATAAGTTTCTTTTCTTTTTCTCTGATTTTCTCAGGAAATAGACCTAATAGTGGTATTGCTGTTTCAAAGGGTATAGGAAGTTTTATAACTCTTTGGGCACCACAAGTATCTTCTTGATGTCGAGAGGTTCAAGGAAGTCCTCAAGTACACAAGGTGAATCCCCTTTGGAGAACTTAGGTGAGCACATGGATGGCCATTGTCTAGGCATGGACAGTGTGTAGTTGCTCAATATGTATTTTGTTTTATTTTGTCTTTCCTGGCCTAGAGATATGATTTCACTGATACACAACTTCAGGTGGGGAAAATTCCCTTTACCAATGCAATTTGTCAGTTGTTCAACTTCTAACTTAGAGAGTTTCCTGGGATCACTTAGAAGTTAAATGACTTGATCCTAGGTGTCCTTGACTTTATTCCTATGTCTCTGAGGATCTTTGATATAACAAGGAGTTATACCTAACTTTATGAGATTCCTGCCATGTAGTTAGGAAGGTTCGTACCTAATACTATATAGCAAGATCACAAAATTAGAAAACTGGGGCTTGGGCAGAGAGACCTCAAGGGTCATCTAGTCCAGCCTTTACTTGAAAGACATTCCTATGGTAACATTCTCGACTATTCCTACTACAAAATTCCCGACTATTCCTAGTTCAACATTGCCGACAAACATGGATCCAATCTTAGAGACCTACCATGTCTCAAGACACCCATTGTACTTTGAGATGCCTCTAACCATTAGGAGACTTTTTCCCTCCCCAATATCAAGTCTAGTATTTTTTTTTTTGTGGTTTTCACCCAGTTCTCCTGATTCTGCCCTTAAGGACACAAAGAATAAATTTAATTCTTCCTCGACATTTACTTGGAGAACTACCATGCCCCCTCGACGGCTTTCCTTCTCCAGACTAAACATGCCTAGTTCCTTAAAGAGATGTTCTGATGACATGGACTCCCACCATTCCGATTGCTATTCAGTTGCGTCCAACTCTTTGTGACCCCATGGATCATGTCATACCAGTACTGTCCATGATGTTTTCTTGGCAAAGTCACTGGAGTCATTTGCTATTTCCTTCTCCAGTGGATTAAGGCAAAGAGAAGTTAAGTGACTTGCCCAAGATCACATAGCCAGATTTGAATTCAGGTCTTCCTGACTTCAGGACTCTATCCACTGAGTCATTCAGCTGCCTCACCATCCTTGTTGCCCTCTTGTAAATTCTCCAACTTATCAATGTTCTTAAACTTTGATGAACAGAGTTAAGCGAGGTTTGAAGAGTCCAGAGCTCTCACGGGTATAGAGGACAGAGTGTTGGGCTAGGAACCTAGAAGCCCCAAGTTCAAATCTCGCCTCAGGTACTGCCTGTGTGATCCTCAGCAATTCACTTAACCTGTCTGCTGTAGTTTCCTCAACTGTAAAATGGAGATATTAATAGCACCCACCTCACAAGAGAGTCGTGAGGATCATATGGGAGACTATTTATAAAAGTACTTAGTACAGCGCCTAAAACAAAGCAGGTACCGTGTAAATGTGTATTCCCTTCCCTCCCAGTGTACAGGGGGCTCTTACATCCCTATACCTGGAAGCTATAGCTCCTCTTAATGCAAGTTAAGGCTGAATTAACGTTTTTTGATTGCCATGTTACACGACTAACTCATATTGATAATGAAGATCACTAAGACAGATCTTTTTTCAAAACATTTTTCCTAATCATGTCTCCCTCACCTTGGTGACAGTTAAGACTGTGGTGGGCTCACTGTGAGTGACAGGTAAATAATGAGATTCATGGACTTAATATTTGTATTGAAAAACCTGGCAATGCATCAGACACACACACACACGTGTGTGTGTGTGTGTGTGTGTGTGTGTGTGTGTGTGAGTGTGTATGATGCACAGAGGTATTAGTAATTAAACATGAGTAATCTTGAATCTCCCACATCCTAGGTCAGTGATGTTACCTTTCAACCATGCAGTTTATTGATTAATTATCTACATTTTGTAAATGTGATATAATCAGGTTGTATGAACAGTAAAAAAGAGGTTAAATAAAATAAAAAAAGGAAAATAAATAATAAAACAAAATAATATAATAAAAATAGGGAAAAAAGGAAGTGAAAAAATAAAGGCCAATTGCAATCATCTTTTCTGGTTTATATTTCAGTAGGTATATTGTCTCCCAAATGTAATTCTCTGACCTGGTTTTGCTCTACTCTGAGGATGTTTGTGGGTATATTTAGTCATAAAAGCCTCAAAAAAATTCAAAACAAAATTACCTTTCAGTCATTTTTACCTTTAAAAAAATAAATGTGGGCCACAGAACTCTTGTGGGAGGAAGGGAAGTGTGTAATAAAATCACAAGAAAACTAAAAGAGTTTTGAGCATCCAAAGAATTGAGGATAGTGGCTTCAGAATGGGAGTTTTCCTCTACTCCAGCTGTTCTATGTTTGGTAGGACAGGTAGGTGAGAACAGTAGGCTTACAGAATTCTAGAAGTGGACAGGATTTCAGAAGCCGTCTAGGCTACCTTGCAGTCACATGTCAGGAAATTTAGATATTAGGCAGGAATTTGTTTTGTTGTTATTGGAACTTGGTTGTTATTGGCAGGTGGCTGAACTCCTGGTGGGCTAGCCTCCTGTTCTCCTGGAATTATCCATCGAATATTAGGTTTCTCTTCTGTTGGCTACTGTCACATACCACTAGGATGCCTGGGCCATTCTGTCATGTTTACAGGTTGCAGGGGAAAATGTCAACTGGTCTATCCAGCCCCCAGAGCCAGCATGCTGCAAGTGGGACTCCATTGTCACTCGATTATTGCCATGGCCTCCTAACAGGGCTTATCACTTCCACCCTCTCCCCTCTCTAATCCATCCTTCTTCACATTACTGTCACTTGAGTCTTCTTTACACAGAGATCTAGCCACATCACTATTTTTGTTCCAGACCTATTTGTGAATAACAATGCCTCACCAACATATTTAAAGCTCCTTAACTTGGTATTCAAGGCCATCCACCATTTGGCGCTATTCTCTTTCAAGTTCTCTCTTTCTCTGTCTCTTTCTCATCTCTCTCCTTTCTCTCCCCCTTTCTCTCTCCTCTCTCTCTCTTCTCTCTCTAACTCTCTCTCTCTGACTCTGTCTCTCTCTTTCTGACGCTCTCTGATTTTCTCTTTCTTTGTGACTCTCTATTTCCCTCTTTATCCCTGCTACACATGTCACACATCAGACACTTCAAATTAAAATGGCTCTCTACCACCCTCCAAAAGTTATTATCTAACTTTTGCTTGAAGAGCCTCAGTGAGGGGGGAAGGTGTCACCTTTGGAAGCCTCCTGTCCTGCCCTGAGAGAGCTCTGTCTGGGAGAGTTTCTTCCTCACATTGAGCTTAAAATCGATAATTTGGAGCTTTCCATGCACTACTCCTAGTTGTGTCCTCTTGGACCCAGTAGGATGATCAGAATCCTTCTCTATCCTTTCCAATGCTTGTAGACCTTCAAGAGCTAAAGACAGATATCATGACCCTCCTCAGCCTTCTCTCCAAGCTAAACATCCCCAGTGCCCTTAGACCTTTACCATCATCAGTTTATTACTTGTTGTTTGGTTGTTTCTCAGTCACTTCTTAATCTTTATGATCCCCTTTAGAGGTTTTCTTGGCAGATACTGGAATAGTTCGCCATTTCCTTCTCCAGCTCATTTTACAGATAAGAAAACTGAGGCAAACAAGGTGAAGTGGTTTGCCCAGGGTCACACACAAGTAAGTGTCTGAGACTGGATTTAACTCACGTCCTCCTGACTCCAGGGCTGGCACTCTATCCACTGCCCATTTATTTATTACTAATTTTTTGCTAGTCTTCCTAAAATGTGGTACGCAGAAGTGAGCACAGGACTTCAGTACTTCAGACGTGAATAGTCTAATGAGCAGGGCTATAATTCCCTCCCTAATTCTGAATATTCTGCTTCTCTTAACGCAGAACATGGAGCCCTGGGCCTGAAGTCAGGAAAAAGAATGAGTTCACATCCTGCCTCAGACACTTAATGGCTCTATGACTTCCCTCGCTTAACTATCTGCCTCAGTTTCTCCATGTGTCAAAGAGGGCTAATAATAGCACTTCCCTCCCAGGATTGTTGGGAGGATAAAGCAAGATAATGTTTATAAAGTCCTTTGCACACTTTTAAGCACTTTCAAAGCCCTTGTTACTCTTATCATTCATTTGGTCTCAGATTACACTGTTTTTATCTGTCTTGTTACATTCTGCTGATGCCTCCTGAATTTGTATCCCCTCCTACAGATGCTTAGCTCTTATTTCCCTCTCTAGTCCACTTGGCTTTCTTTCTCTTCCTTGAAGTAAAAGAGGTGCTTTGCCTGACAACCTCACGGAGAAAAGCACCTCAAGTCACATTGCTTTTGTGGCAACTATTAATTGCTTCCTGAATTTATAGAGCATAAATAAAATTGGTTGCCAGGGAATGAATTACTGAGTGGATAAATGCCATGCCATTAATGCATTGTTGACCTTGACCTCAGAAGATGACGTGTAATTCAAGAGAGCTCTCAAGAAATTTACCAGAACCCATTTCAGCTGGAGGTGATGTGTTTTAAATCCTTCAGTAATGCAATGAGGGGAATCAAATTAGATAATAGTTTGCAGAAACCTGCTGGGCAGGAAGCCCCACTGAGAATCGTTTCATCCCTCAGCATTATCGTACTGCATTGTGTTGGGGTGGTACCTAGGTTCCGCTGGTCTTCAGTGGTTTGTTGGCATGGATTTGCATAGAGACACCCCAGCTGAACTTCTCAGTCCATATTTCATCCTTCATATCTGGGATCACTTTAGCATGATGGTCCTTTATTATTTTCATTAGAAGGGGAATTCACATTTTCTTATATATTTAAGCTCTAATTTTTCGTAAATATAGAAGGAAGGAGAGAAGCAAAGAAATTAGAGATTTGGAGAAAGGCATGAGATTTAAAATGGGAAGGAACCTTGGAGACCTTATGACTCAGTCCTCTAATTTTGTAGATTTGGAAACTGAGACCCAGAGAGGGTAACTGATTTTCCGAAGGTTATACAAATAATTGCATCCATTCCTCTAGCCTCCTTTGCAGGGGTCTCCATTAAGATTTTTCAGAGAACCACATCCAGGTGTAGCAAATAGTTTGGTGGGTCCTAAATGTATTTTCAGACAATTTGCATATCAACTCTATTTCAAAAATAAACAGAGAAGTAATAATAGATGACATTTGTATATCACTTAAAGGAATTCAAATCAAGATACATACATTTTCTCATTTCTTCCTCATAACACCATCATAAGATAGGTAGTTATTCCAGAATTCAGATAAAGAAACAAAATGTGAGAGATTTTTAAATGGCCACATAACTACTAAGTGGCAAGATGGTCTCTGAATGCAGGCTTTCCAGATTCAAAGCCAGACCTTTAACAAACTTATTGGAAGTATCTGGTACTTCTTTCCCAGGCTTACTTATCCTAACAAGTCTCTTAGGACAAATGCAAGAGTCCAAAGAAATGTCTGAACTCTAAACCAGAGTGTTCTAAAGAGAAAAACAAGCTTACATATCAATCTATATTTATATTGCATACCTACTAAGTGCAAGGCACTTTGCTACAAGTGCCATCGAGATATAAAGCATAACTATTAAATTCAACAAATTATTAATAAACTCAACTCAATAAACATTTGTTTCTTTAAGCATTACATTGTTATTTATTTTTACATCATCAATAAATTCCAGCATATCCCCTTTCTTCCCTCTCCCAGAGAGTCATCCCATATAATAAAGGAATTTTTAAAAATGTTAAGGAAAATGAACCAAATCTTCAAAGAAGCCTGACATTACATCCAGATTTCCACACCCACAGGCCCCACAAAGAACAGAAAGTTGGAAGGAAAAATGGAGATAATTTTTTGGGCCTCCATTACTCTCCGTTTCATGGTCCTTTCTCATCCAGTGACATGAAGACAAAGCCCAGGCTCCCCTGTTTGGTCCTGCTCTCACAAGGGAGAGACAACATGGTGTGTTAAATGAAGTTCTGGACTTGAAATCAGGACTGATTTCTGGTCCCAACTCTGCAACCTGCTGCTTAAGTGACCGTGAACAAATCCTGTAATTTCTCTGAGTCACATTTTTTCCTCATCAGTAAAAAGTAATATTGCAGCCCCATCTCTTTCACTTAAGTCCTTCTTTGATACCTCATTGTGTCAAAAAGTAGACCTTGGGTCTAGCCAAGTTGGCCTTGCCTCTGTTCCTCACTGTTTATCTTCAGTCTTTGTGCCTTTGCACTGACTAGAGAATCTTCTTAGAATCTCCCTCTTCCCTTAAGATGCAGTTCCTTTTTTTTTGACATTAAATATGTCCCCTCCCTCCCATACAGCCTTATATTTAACTGCTTTGTATATTTTGTATTTATTCACCTTATATTTATGTTGCATATACATGTACTATATATTCACTCAAATATAAGCTCTTTGAAAGTAGGGATTTTTTTTTCACTCTTTGTATGGTGAGATTTCTCACAAGTAGAAGGATGTCTCTGGCTTACTCTCCCAGAGCCAGGTCAGTGATCTCTGCTCCTCAGGATTCTAGGGACAGTGAGGTGGCATGGGCTTGGAATCAGGAATACTCATCTTCATGAGTTCAAATCTGGTCTCAGACATTTCCTAGCTGTGTGACCCTGGGCAAGTCACTTAACCCTGTTTGTCTCAATTTCTCATATGTAAAATGAGCTGGAGAAAGAAATGGCAAACCACTCCAGTATCTTTGTCAAGAAAACCCCAAAATGGGTCATGAAGAGTCAGATATAACTGAAAAACAACAGTGTTCTAGGGTAAGGTATTGAGGGCATCTTCTCTAGCCTTTAGCTCAAGCCCTCACCAAATGTATTATCCCCATTTTTAGCTGCTGGTAACTAGCAATTCAAAGGAAGATCATACAAAAATTGAACATAGGATAGTAATCAGGTGAAGAGAAGAGAGAGGAGAAATGAGATGGGGAGGGGAACAAGGATATAAGGAACAAGAGGTTAAAAGGAGAGAGATGAAGACTCGAAAGACCACCTTTACTTGTTTCATAATCTGGGATACCATGCTGATTAGAGGTTGCAAAACACCATACTGTCATGGATGAGCTTACTTAGGAGAAAAAAAATTCTGCGTGTGAGCAACAGCTGTTCTTTAGACTAACAAAAATATCTCTTGAAGGAGCAGGAATAAGTAGGATTTAGTCTGATAGGGTTGGTTTAAAGACAACAATACAAATGAGCTGGATAATTCTCACTTCATTGGTTCATTAACCACAGGTAGTGGGTTTAACCTCTTTTTACTGAGAAAGCAATGAGGAAATGCATCTGGGATGCTTTGTACCCTTGTTATATTTCTTCCTTCCTACTCAATGCTAATCAACTCTAGGTGTTTTACTACAAAACTGACAGTGACAGTGGGTAGCCGACAATATCAACACAAAGATTTCCATATACCTAGATAGTTGGCTCAGGGTTTGGGTTAGTTGTGTCATGGGCCAGGACATTAGTATAACTGGGATAGCTTGTATTAATCCCTACATTTTTACATCACTAACTAATGTCATGGTGACCTAAGACTTCACAGAGAAAACAGGGAACAATTTGAGTGACCTTCACCCCTGGGCAGATTGACTTTGGACCCAGTGGATTTTTGGAAAGGAATATATAGGACAAGTGTAGGACGTTGGCAGAGGAGCTCAAGAGAACCCAAGGAACTTCCCTACTGACTATTTTTATCTCCAAGTCAGGGGTGTTTTTTTCTGCTTTTATGTCCCTGTAGACTGCTATTACTGCCTTGGGCACTGACCTCTTTGCTGGTGTTCAGTCATTTTAGTTTGACTCCTTGTGACCCCATTTGGGGTTTTCTTGGCAAAGAAGTGGGAGTGGGTTTGCCATTTCCTTCTTCAGTTAATTTTACAGATGAGGAAACTGAAGTGAATGGGGTTAAGTGACTTGTCTAGGGCCAGGTAAATGTCTGAGGCTGAAACTCAGGAAGATGAATCTATTGAATTGAATATATTTTTAAATTGAATATATTTTTTAAGTAGTTGACTATATATTTATTGAATATATGTTTATTAAATAAATGGATTATTTGAACCCTTTGGCTTTGAGTATTCCCTGCATTCCACTCATGGAACCATGACTGAGACACTCTACTGTAGTCAAGGAACACAAGTATGAGCAGGACACAGAAATAAAACTCAGGGTCACTTAGTCTTTACAGAGGATGCGAAGGGAAAGAGATTTTCTCTCATGTGCTTATTGGGAGGGTTAGAGGAGAAAGAGGTAAGAGAGTCTTGCTTAGGAAATGTGGAGGGAGTCAGAAAGGAGATGAGAGTGACCAGAGACCAATGAGAAACTGTGGCTAGGATTGACCAACTGTGAAATTCCACCAGGATGTGGGAGTGTAGGGGCTATGGTTTAGCAAGTAAACATGACACTTGCTGAACAAGGTGACAGAAGAGAGAAGGACAAAATAGAAGGAGGGAAGGAAGACGGAAGTAGGGCCCAACCCAGGGATAAAGTACACCAGCAAGGGACATTTGGAAAGGTTTGTTTAAAAGACAAAAGATTGAAATTCAAAACTATCTTCTCCCCTTGTTTTATGGTCCATCCCAATTGGCCTTCCTTCTGTTCCTTCCCTATGACATTCCTTGGTCTGTCTCCATGCTTTTACTGTCTTGCATGATTGGACTTCACTTCCTTCTCTCCTCCATCCACCTCTTGGAATCCCTAGTTTCTTTCAAAGGTCAGTTCAACTACCAAGTCCTACATGAGGACTTTCCTGATGCCCTCCAGCTGCTAGCATTTCCTTCTCCATCTACCATGGAAAATCTTGTGCGTTTGTGTATACACATATATATGTATATATGTGTGTGTGAACATACACACATGTTTATTTAACTCCTGCAATTGAATGTAAACTCCTTAAAGACAAAGACGCTTTCACTTTTGTTTTTGCATTCCCAGTGTCCAGCATAATGTTGGACACATAGTAGGGGTTTAACAAATGTTTACTAAACTATTAGATCTTTCTATGGAAATGGAGAAAGAAAAAGCAGCAGCTTAATGTTTATTACATTAATGGGCTGCATTGTTCCTCACACTGAATGAGGGTCAGGATCCAAAAAACACGACAATAGACTAGAAAAATGAATTGCGTCCAACTGGATCAAATTGAATAGGGTTAAATGTAGAGTTCTATGCTTGGGGTAAAAAAATTCTAGGGGGTATATAGGACTTGGAGTCAAGAAAAACTGAATTTGAATCCTGTCTCAGATACTCAATATATCTGTTTCCTCATCTGTAAAATGAAGAAGGATAAGGAACATAATCTTAGGGTCTAGGGGAGGCAGAATTCTTTCTCAAAGATCAAGTCTCAAAGCTAGTTTGCTCTGAATCTCAGGGATTGGACGACAATAGGTCCCTGCCCAAGCACCACTTAATGGTTATTTTTTGGGTCCTCCTGGTTCAGAGTGAACGTAAATAGTAACTGTTTCTCTTTTTTGGCCAGGAACCCTGAAGGTCTTCACTTCCCAGTTCCTTCCTTCCTTCCTCCCTTCCTTCCTTCCTTCCTTCCTTCTTTCTTTCTGTCTTCCTCCATCCCTTGATTCACTTCTTAAAGAGATCTATCATTGCCTCACTAAAAGTGAGCACCTGAAAAGACTTTAGCTTAAAAGGGCCAAGGTCTCCCACTGTATCCTGGACCATCTTCAGTCATCCTGATCAATATCTGGTCACTGGACCCAGAAGGCTGTGGAGGAGAAAGAGAGGCTGGTGCCCCTTAGTAAAATCAAAGTCAGTTGCATCACCTCCCTGACATCATGGTCCTCTTTAAGAATGAAAGACAAACCGCACAGCCACAAAATGGCCAGTGGTATGCAAAGTTCTAAAAACAGGGACAATCCCTAAAATCTTAGTCTTAGAAGAAATTATATTTAGAGAACAATTCACTTCAGACTAGAGAATTGGCTTCCTGAGACCTTCCTGAGGTTTTTGATTTTTTGAAGTCCCATAGACATCCCTTTGACCCAAACACCATCTTGGTCCCAAGAACCAAGATAATACTTCTTCTAATGTTCATAGTTCCTGCCCATGGTGATTGCTACCATCTTCACGACCCTGTTCTCACAGCTTGCTGGGAGAGCTGTGTTATTTCACATGGAGGCGTTGGCTTGTGGAGATATTTGCTGCTTTCCTTGGGGAATTGCCTTCCTTGCCTCTGTTTGTTTGCTGTTAACTCTTCTTAACTTGGCAACAAAGTTGAATTTGGATCCTTTCCATCTTCAGTGTAACTACCAGCCACCTCCCTTTGGGCCACCCAGTCTGGGTAATATTCCTAAGTCAGTGTGGTCCAACTTTATGTTCTGTGGAATCCAAATTCAGTATACATGGAGTTTTCATGACAGCATTTGTATAGTATCAAATCAATATTTTAAGTCCAAAATATGAAATTATGTAGGAATGAAAACATGTGCAGCAACTTTTGTTGTGACAATATGTTTCATTTCTTCGATTTGGTTCCAAAAGTTTACCCATACCTCTTTTAGGATTCCTTCACTGGCATTTGTGGGATCTGTTGATATTTCAAGCTTAGACATATTCCATGGCTAAATTAATCCTGAAGTATAATGGAAAATGGCAACTGAAGTTTTGGTCAAGTGGCTCCCATGTGACTTTCCTTGACCAAAAAAGAAAATGATAGCAAATAATTAACTAATAGAGAAGTAGCTTCACTTTCTAAAGATAACAGCCTCAGTGCCTGTGTTAGTCCAATTTTAGATTTCAAAAAAAGAGAAACAGCCATGCCCACCTCTAATATAGCTATATTATTTATTAATAACCTACAGACCATGGGGGAAGCTTTTACTTGCACAAAAATGATATAAGGAGACATGTATGTCTTCTTCACTAATACCCTTAAGTAACAATATGGGTTTGGATTGGGTAAATGAAGCTGCACATGTAACGACAAGCCAGAAAGTTGGTACTTCTCAGACTTTAGCGTGATAAAGCATGACCAAAGGTGAGTAGGGTCTGTGAGATTTTATACTGGGATAGACAAAGGGGATCCAGAGTCTTTAACAGAAGTACCCATCTACCTTTGAATATGCCTATCCTGAGTTTTTAGATAAAGATAAATACCAGAATTGCTAGGATTCATTTGGTATCCGGGGAGCCTATACTCATATATTTATCTATCACTCCAATTGGATTGGAGTGACAATTGTCCTACAGGTCCCCCTTTCCTCCTTCTAGGATGAAGGGTCCAGGAGTCTATCCATTATTCACTACAGCCCCTCATTAATTAATGAGCCTCCGAGCCAAGCCAGTTTTCTGCCATTTAGTCTCATCCCTTCCAATTCATCCTATACGGTGATAAAAAATTAGTCTTTCTAACATGCAGATCTGATCACTTTACTATATTGGTGAAGAGATTTCAATACTCCTCCCCTGCCCCCGCATTGTCTTCTAAATAAAGTCTACATTCAAGAGTGTGTAGTATTATAGCTCCTTTATAATCTGGCTCTAACCTAAACCTCAGTTCCCATTTTGCTCCTTTGTTTATGCTATGTTCTAGTCAAATTGAACATCTTCTAAGATATTTCTCCCTTTCCAACTCCTTCACCTTTGTATATATTTTCCTTTGTTCATGTATATACTTTCCATTTCCTATCTCTACCTATTGGAATTCTATACATCCTTCAAAGACCAGTTAAAATGCAACCCCTTTCATGGTGATTCTACCAATCAGAAATAATTTCTTTCTCCTCCAAAATCTCATAGTATTATGTATACCTCTTTTTATTTACTTATGTTTTATAAATTATATCTGTGCAAATATGTATATACATACACATATATATATATATATATATACATACATATACATATAATATACATATATACCCTTGTATATTATACGTATATGTATGTATATATGTGTGTATACGTATATGTATGTATATGTGTATGTATATTATATATAATCTTTTCCCTGAGAGACAATAAGGTACTTGAGAACTGGGACCATATCTTGCGTCTTTACCATATTTTTGCATTTCTGCTAGTGTATTATACCTAATGGATAGTTAATACACATTTTTGGAATGATTGACTGATTAATGAATGAATGATAGCTATAATTTATATGCATTTTAAGATTTGCAA
Source organism: Potorous gilbertii (assembly GCA_028658325.1). Lineage (NCBI taxonomy): Eukaryota > Metazoa > Chordata > Mammalia > Diprotodontia > Potoroidae > Potorous > Potorous gilbertii. The sequence continues at coordinate 644,500,919 of CM053770.1, read as the reverse complement.
AATTTTTACAAATATTTCATTTGAGTGAATGAATGAAAAGTATGTGACACTAGGTAAGAAGATGGTCACTCTCAGAGGAGCAAGGCACAGATGATTTATGTTCTACAGAGAACCTAGACCAGGGTTAGAAGTTAGTCCTAAAGGTCACTTAGAAGATCTGCAGTCATTTTGAGGGTTATTATCTGACGTGAACTGCCTCCAATCTGAGAACTCTTAGAATCACTATGGAAGAGACAGACCCTGGCATTCTAGTTAAATCTAAACTTCTAAGAACACCCATCTTCCTTCTCCCCTTTCTAAGCTCCCCTTCTTCCTACTTTGTGAGAAGGAGGAGGTTGAAGATTTTAATCTGCCTCCTCATTCTTGGAGTTATTCAGACATTTAGGGCTGGTTCTGGTCTCAGAGTTGACACATGGACCCTTTCCCTCCCTTTTCACTTTACTACAGGAGCCATGGATTGCATGAAAATTCTGAGGAAGCATTCAAATCTAAGTTCCTTGTGGGGGGAATCACTACTTTTAAAGTTTTTGTCTTAGGGTTTTCAATACCAAGCACAGTGCCTTTGCGCTTAATATTTATGTATTGATTTGGATTGAATTCTGTTACATTTGGATTGGCTTGAAGAGGAAACATGGCATACTGAAAAGAATACCGACTTCTAAATCAGACTACTATATCTAGGTTCAAGTTTCTGTTCCATCACTATCTTCATGTTCTTTGGGAAATCTCCAACTCTCATCTTCTTCATTTGTAAAAGGAGAGTATCAAACGAAATGACCTGTACCATCCCTTCCAGCCCAAGTTTTATCATCTACACTTGAATCTCACAGTCTTCAAACTAATGGGATTTCAGAAATCACATACTCAAACTTCCATTTTATAGAAGAGAAAATTGAGTGCAAAAAATGTTAAGTGATTATAGAAAGTCATATAGCAAGATAATGGCATATCTTTGACTAGAACATAAGTTTCTTGATTTCAAAACATCACAGGATTTATAGCTGGATTAGATTTTAGTCCAATCCCACATTTTATAAATGGCAAACACGCCCAATGTCCTACAGGTAGAAAATAGAATTGGGATGCAAAGCCAGATTCTCTGACCCAAGAGTCAATGTTCTTTCCCTTCTACTTGAAGCTTCCCACCTTTCCCCCTCCCCCAAGTATAAAGGCATGGGTCAAAGACATCATAAAATGCAGTCAAGGCTTTTAATGTGATCCTTTGGGTTTTGGGTAGCCACTGATTCACATATCCTATAACTTCCAAAGTAACATAGAGCCTTTCTCAATGGGGTCTCCAGGAAGTTTCTATAATTTTAACATTTTAATTCTGAACCTCTTTCGTAGGTGATGATAGGTGGGCTCTTAACTTCTTGGCTGCAGTATATGGGATCCCAAGGGGCAGGTTCTCTTCCCGGTGAGGTTCAGGATTGAGCCAGATTGGATTTGGGAAACTGGCCAGATGTTTTTAAGAGTCCACTTCAGAGCATTTATGACTCCGGCTCACTCACATGACACTGAGAATGTAGCATGAGGGTGACTGGGCTAGAAATCGTTCTTGGCACACAGGAGATACTTTTTCACATAGTTAGGAATTTTAGAACAGGTATTTATCAGTTTGGTCCTGTCTACTGTCATAGTGTTGTATAGAATGCACATTTTTAGGGATATGCAGATAAGTAGATGGGATTTACTCCAGCCATTGTAGAAGGAGCTTGTGGTCTTTTGCCTCCTTAGCACTGAGTTACAAGGAATTTCAGTGCCTCTGTCCCCCCCCAGCTCATGTATTTATTTAGCCAAGATAAGTCTCAAAAGATCCCAGAACCTTTAAAAAATATCAGAGCCTTGGTGGATGGTAATGAATAAAGGATTTTTAAGTGGTTATTTGCATAGCACAATGTAAAGAGGGTTAGTTTTGGAGGCATAGAACTTGGGTTCAAATGTTGCTTTGGCCATAGTAACTTGAATAACCTTTGGAAAATCACTTAACCTCTGTGGGTCTCAGTTTTTATTTGTAAAATGAGAAAGCTTGTCTAGATGATCTGCAACATCTATTCCAGTCCTAAATCTGTGATTTTCTAATAGATTTCATTTTTGCGTATGTAACAGAATCCTTCATGTCAATTAAAAATGCAGCTGATGGAAGTTCTCTTATTGTGAGATACTGGAAATCTCTTACTTATCAGAGGCTAGAACCAAACCTGGATTTGGGCTCTTTTTAGGAGGAAACAAAATCATGAATTTTGTCCTCTTTGTGCTGATCTTCTGGGGGAAGTCAGTAACAATACCTCTATCTTGAAACTAAAGACTCTAAGGCATATTCTTAATTGTAATTCAGTTCAATAAACATTTAATAAACTCCTTTGAATACAGAACTGACCAGGTGCTGAGGGAAAAACATAGATAAATAGGAGAAGGATTATGCCTTCATAAGCATAATTACTGTGCAAAATAGAAGCATACCTCATATAGCTGGATGGCATCTATGATTTATCCAAGGTCACACAGCTAGTAAATGACAGAGCATGGTATGGTAGAAAGAATACTAGACATAGGAGAAGCAGCTCAGTGATGCAGTGGATAGAACTCTGGGCTTGGAGACAGGAAAGTTTGAGTTCAAATCCAGCCTCTGACACTTACTGACTGTATGACCAAGGACAAGTCACTTAACTTCTATCTGCCTCTGTTTCCTCAACTGTAAAATATATAATCATTTATATATGTATGTATACATATAAATATGATATGATTCATATACTAAACATATATATACTATATATTTATATATGCATAATATGCAACTGTAAAATGTATAATAATACCTACTTCCCAGGGTTGTTGCAAGAAGTGAAGAAGATACTATTTGCAAAGTTCTATGCGAAGTGCCTGGCACATTTTAGTTGTTTAATAAATGATTATTTTCGTCTTTTCTTGGACTCAGAGGACTTAGTTTCTTCTTCCTCTGTTCCCGCCTCGGCCCATTTTATTATATAACCTCTCAAGATGTGATTCTCTCCTTTTCTAGGCCAGGGCTGAATTATCTAAGATTTAGAAAGAATTAAGTTCCAGAGAATGTGAGAAATGGAAGAGATCATTTAATCCAATCCCATTATTTTATATATGAGAAAACTGACTTGTCCAATTAGAAGTGTCATATTGGTGGCAGTCTTCTTACCCTATAACAGTGATAGTCTAGCTAGGTCAATAGGCAGGGAAAACATTTGCTCTCAGAACCTGGAGAGAAAAGAGGTGGTCATTGCCTTGGTCAATTGGGCGGATACAACTGAGTTTGGAGGAGATATGACCCTATTGTGAAAAGACACCCTAATTCATGGGACAAATTGTCATTGACCAATGCCCTTTTGTCGCTGCTTTGTGATTTATGAACCCTGGTATACTTGTTGGCTTAACCCCTTCTCAGCATTCTGATTATTCTTCTGGTCTACAGCTTGAGTATATTCCTTCTGCTTTATGTTCATCTGAGTCTGTTAGTAGTTCTTAATCACCAGCACATGTTGGCCCCAACTCCACAGGGCTTGGGGACCTAATGGTTATGTGTCTGGGAAGTTGAAGAAGGGAGATAAATACACTGGTTTTTAAGATCCTGGTGATGTCAGGCATACGTTTCCCAAGCAGGAAAGGTGTTGGGTCCAACAAAGGAGGAGGTGAATTCAGAATTATTAGCAATTGTCTGCAGATCTTTTCTGGGATGGGTGCCTTCTAACTAGGAGAGCCTCCTGGGAGAACCAGGTGGGGTCTTGAGAAGGCGGAAGAAGCACTGTTATTGTTGCATTCTGCTCAGAGGTGGAGGAGACAAGGATGGGCCATACATACATCACAGACTGGAAACAGAAATATGAGCTGTCAGTCTACTTGCCTCCTCCCAGGACTTTTTGGACTTGCCCCCGGGGGCCTTCAGTAGGCAAAAGGTACCTTCACAGTGCCAGATTTTTGCTATTAAAGTTGATCCCATACGTCAGTAAGTGGAAGGCAAGCCTTAAAATCCAAGCTCCTAGAGGGATTGTGCAGTACTATACAGCAGCTCATGCCAAGGGCTGGGAGGTGGGGAACTCCCAGTGTGTTTGTTGCTTGGGATCTAGAAGTGAGGGCTCAGCATCATTCACTCTGTCAGGGTATCTCGATGTTAATCACTTCCAAATGGTGTGGATGCAGGGAGGGGGCTCTTTCCCCCAATCACCCGAGGAATTTCTTGACTTAGGACGGAAAGGGAGGTTTTCCATGAGCAGTTTCTCTTTCCAAAAGGGACCAGCAATAGAATACGAGACGACCATGAGCCTCTCCAAGCATCATCTATAATAATAACCATGTCTAAGAAACAGGGAGAGAGAAAATTAATCCAGAACAGTGTCAGGTCTCCTCCATTGACCTACAAGGTTCTTTCAGGATAAACCACTGGTCAATAAATGACACCTTATGTATAGACTGAGCTCTTTTGCAAGACAGACTCTATGTGTGTGTGTGCGTGCATACATGTGTGTTCATGTGTGGGCTTGCATGCATATGCATATATTCTCTCTCCCTGTATATAATATATTATGTATTTATATATCTATATCATATAGGATGTGCATCACTCACACACAAGCATCTAGGTCCATTCAACTCTAGGGCACTTTGGGAAGTAAGAGAAAAGAAAGTCAGTAGCTTGCAAAATTCTTTCCTCCTATATCCCAATTCAGTCCAATTCAGCAGGAATTTATTAAATGTCTGCTGTGTGGCAGGCACTCTGCCAGGAGATACAAAGGCAAAACAAAAATAATTCCCTGTCCTTGAGGAACACATCATGAAAACAGATAAGTATATCTATGATATCTTTATCAATTCAAGCACCCATCATCATAGTCGCAGGGAGGGTCCCTGGTACTTCTCTGCATGTGCTCTCTCTAGTTTCTGTGAGTTGGTAGTACATCACTGTATCCCAAGGCCCAGGGCACCTCAAAGATGATCTAATGCATATTTCAGATGATCTATGTATTTGCTTTTAACAGGTGTATTTTGATAACTATATTTCTAAATAATTAGTTGTCTTTATAATCTTAGGCATTTTATTGCATGCCCTTAAAAATATCATATGAATGGTTCTGTGGACTTCATCAGATTGCCACAGAGGCCCATGACACACACACAAAGATGAACCACTCCTGATCCAAGACAACCCTTTCCTTGCGGCTGAAATGTTTTGTTTTCTTTTACTCTCAGTGTCAGTAGACAGAGGTGCATTCATAGTGCCATGTTGAACTTGAACCCAGCATTGGGAAGAGCAGAGCATTGAATCTGGTGCTAGAGTCTCCATGATTAAATCTTTTTGTTTTTTAATAGAAAAGTCTTTAATTTGAACTAATTGTGTGACAGCTGCCATGACAGTAGCAAACAATCTTTGTTAAGTAAACCTCAATCAATCAATCCATGATCAAATCTAATAATGTTAATAATGGTGATGGTGGCTAGCATTTATACAGAATCTATTATAAACCAGGCATTGTGCTAAGCACTTTTAAAATATTACCTCATTTAAACCTCACAACATGCCTGGAAGGCAGGGGCTATCATCATCCCCATTTTACGGTTGGGAAACCTGAGGAAAGCAGTTAAATAACTTGCACCAGAGTCATACAGTAGTACCTAAGATCAGATTTGAACTTAGATCTTCCAAACTCCAGGTCCAGCACTCAATGCACTGTGGAGCTCCCTAGATGAATCGATCACTGAGACTGTGTGACTTTTGTCATCACTTAACCTCGCTGGGTATTGGGTAGCTCATGTAAAATGAAGAGGTTAGATTCAGTGGTCTTCAATGCTAAAATCATATTATCTAGTCATGAAACACTAACTAGTGCTCTATCCTGAAAAACAAATAAAACTTGGCTTTAATAAGTGTATCTTCATGTGTGCTATTACTTTCAACAGTGTGGCAGTGTCTCTACTTCTGTTTTTGGCATAGATGAGTAACTTTTCTTTTATATTCTTCATTAAGAGGTAGTGTGGCATATTAGACAGAAACTGTTCATGAAGCTAAGAAGAGCTGGGCTTGAGTTCTGCCTTTGACATACAAATGATGTTACCCTGGGCAAGACATGACCTGTTAGTGTCCTAGGCAACTCTCAAGATCAAAAAGTGCACAGAAGGTGTCAACCTGTATTGATAGAAGGACTATCTCACCTGTTATTTCTCAGTACTAATTCAATCACAAGTCCATTCCCTATTCCTGATTCTGTGTTGGTATCTGAATCAACACTGATTCCATGAAGTTGGCTCTCTTTCTATCTCTCTGTCTCTGTCTACCTATCTCTGTCTCTCTTCCCCTGCTTCCTACTTCTTCCTTATAGAAGAATTTCAATGACTGAAAAACTGTCAAGACATTTCAAAACCATGGTTACCAGTGGTGGTATGATTCTTATTTGCCTGTAATCTGGTTTTAGTCAACTTTTGAGTCTTTAGGCCAGCCTGAATACATGGGATTCATAGGGGAATGGAAGAAGTATCATTTTTGGCATTATCATTTTTCTGCCCAATTTTTCAACACAGAGATAAGAGATTTCATTCACACAAACCAATGGCAGGAAGTCTTCAGGAGCTTTGTGAAGACACAACTTGGAACAGGCCTGTGAGATTTCAGGCTTAACTAAAAACTTATGAAAACAAAACAAAATAACCTTTAATGAAAGGGAATTACCAGTTCAATTCATAAAGAAATTGTGTATAAGCTCTGGGGTTAGTGGCAAACAAGAAGATATTCCTGTATAACTTGGTGAATTTATGTGTGCATACAGGTGTACAGGTGTACAGGTGTGTATGTATGTGGAGGTGAGACAGATATATAATGAGATAGAGATAGAGAGATAGAGAGATAGAGAGATAGATAGATAGATAGAGAGAGAGAGAGAGAGAGAGAGAGAGATTGACTCCACTCAAGAACCACAGAAAAGTGAATAGGATGGTGAAAGGGCTGGAGACTATGCTTTAAAACAATTGATCCAAGGAACCAGGGATGTTTATCCTGGATAAGAGAAGACTTAAGGTGTGTCAAGATAGCAGTTTTTTGTGTATTTGAAGGGTTGCGCTTTTGAAAAGGGATCAGTCTTGTTCTATATGGACATAAAGGACTGAACCAGGAGCAATGAATGAAAGTTGCAGAGAAACAGATTTTGATTCCATAAAAGAAAAAAACAAAACTTTCTGACCTAACAATGAGTTGTCCCAAAGTAAAATGGGCCATCTTGTAAGGTGGTAAGTTCACCATCATTGCTAACCTTTAAATAAAGACTCCATTTCCGCTCATAAAGGAAACTGTAGAAGAGGTTCTTGACAGGCTCCAGCTTAGACTAGGTGACCTCAGAAGGTACCTCCCAACTTTGAAATTCTATGATGTATCCCTGCTCAAATACATGAAATGATACCATATTTTAATCTTGTTTCTTTAAAAAAAAATAATAAAAGTTTTACTGATTATTTTGTTTTTATATAACAAATATATAAATATTTGAATATAAACTTCTGAATATAAACCTTCCTCTCTCCCAGACTGAATCCTCCCTCATGGCAAACAAAACAGTTTAACAGAAACAAATGGTACAAAGGCTCATTTTGACAAGGTATACAACATTCTGCCCTGTAGTCTCTCCCCTCTCTGCTGAGAAGAGAGAAATCTATTTCATTATCTGTTCTCCAGGGGCGAGACTGGTTACTAGTTATTCATATTTCAGCTTTTTAAAGTTTGTTTCTCATCTAAACCATAAGAAGTTTCTCCCTCCCCCCCTCCTTCCTGCTCTCTCTCTCCCTCTGTCTCCCCATCTCTGTCTTTATCTCTTTCACAGTTTCTGTTTTCCTCCCCTTCCTCCTCTTTTTCTTTCTCTCTCCCCTTCCATCTCCTTTCTTTTCTCTTTCTTGTCTCCTGATCTCCAGCTCTCGGCTAAGCTGGCATTGCTTCCTGAGTTGGTCAGCTGAATAAATGAGGTGTCATTTGTCTCTCTGTCATTTCTGGGGTAGGAAGGGAAGTTCATCCTGCCTCTCTTGCACTGCAGGATTCACTGTTGCTTTGCACCAGGGAGTTCGCATTACCACTCCCCATATGTACAACCATAGCATCTGTCTTCTGTTGGAGAAAACACAAGGGGAATCTCTGGAAGCAGCCACAGACGAAGGCCAACCTCCTGCTGACCATTGCACTCTGGGTTTGGTTAGGCCAAGGGGAGAAAGAGTGGAGGGGCATGGCCTGACAAGATCACCCCTATCAGCGATTAAGCAGAAATGCTGGTAGTGTGAAATCATTCCAAGGAAACCATGTTCCCCATCATATTGTCTCTGGGAAAGAACCTGAATGTGAAATACCTACACTGCTTGGATGTCCACCAACCTGCTTTTAGAGAGGACCAAGAAAATTGACAATGCTGGACTTCTTAACAACCCAGTCCAATTGGTTCATAGTTGTTGATTCTAAGATACTTCCCCAAATCCTCTGAAAGCTTGAAGTTTGAGACTAGGGGTGGGTGGGTAGGAGGAACAGGTTGTTGGTAGTGAGGGATATCTGATAAGGAGTAGGGCTGGATGGAGTGTGTGCAGATGTATGGGCAGGCTGCTGCTGATAGGTTTTTGATAGGTTTGATAGGTTTTTGAAGTTAGAATATGGTGAAGATGTTGTCTGAGTAGGTCAATGATAAGAATTTCTTTGCATGAAGTTATGACATGGTATCAGAAACAGGCAGTAACAAGAAGTAGGGTAGGTAAGCAGCTATGTAGAGTTCACATTTGGATGTCATGTGTTCAGTAATGTCTCTTCAGTAAGCTTTTACCCACCATATCCTCACTTCTTAGGCCTTGCAAATCCTATCTTCATACATCCCCAATGCAAGCTATTGTTCAGGCCCTGTGTTTGAAGGCCCTGTGAAAATCTACGACTCAGGATGATGCCAAAGGCAGAGAGATACTAAATTTGAAATGGGCCCAGCCTGTAAGTCTATAGGCAGGCCAATAGTATATTACATTTGGTTTTCAAAGGAGTTGGTAAGTGAAGTTTAGAGATTCAAGATGGTTAAAGTGAGCCAGTGGTGGCAGTATCAACTTTCTTCCCTCTGTGATTCAAGGATGCTCTCTGGTCACATCTCAATCCTGTTTGTAAGGGATAGCTCGGACTTTCTGTTCATCTATAATTATTAGTTCCAAGGCAAAAGGAAGTTATGTGAAACCCATGTGAGTACTCTCAAGGTCATCTCCCCTTAAGAAGAAAAAATACAACCCAAAGACTTCCAACTCGAGGTTGTTCCCAGGAATAGCTAATAAATCAAATTTCACTTGTACCCAAATTTTTATATTCTCTTGGATTCCATTGTTACTGGATCTGACCTTTAATGCTTTTAGTTGGAGAGAGCAGATTACAAAGAGTTCAAAGGAATGGTAGATAGGATCCCATGGCCAAAAATTCCAAAGGATAAGTCAGCTCAAGCAGGCTAGGAAGTTCTCAAGGATAAAACTTTGAATACATAAAGGGAAACAATTATAATGACAGAGAAAAGGAGGCACTTTTTAAATATGGATATACAGAGAACTCAATGAACAACAGATTTTTTTTTTAAAGACATACAAAAGTTGGAAGCAGCGACAAGTTGGAAAACAAAAAGGCAGTGTGGTCTTACAAGAATTGTGTCAGGAATGCTAAAATTAAGAATGAATGAATGAAGAGACATTTATTAAGCACTTAATATGGGTCAGACTGAGTCTGGCAAGGAAATCTAAGGCTAAGAAAAGTTATATTAAAGAGGGTGAATACACTGTTACTCAGTGTATACAGGATGAAGGTAACATGACAGAGAAAAGTGGGAGTCACCCAACTTTCATTTTGCTACTCTTTCCTTTGCCAAGGAAAATGTTCTTTGGATTGGAAAGGACAGGGCAAATATAGCGAATAGGGAGTTAAGACCCAAGATAAATATGGCTATACTAAGACATCACCTAACAGCTCTTGATGAATCCAAGTCACTAGGCTTGGATGAAGTACTTCCTGGGTACCGAAAAAACTGGGAGATGCTAAACCACTGGCAATGATCTCTGAAAGATTATGTAAAATGAGAGAGGCATTACATGTTTGGAGAAGGAAAAATTTTCTGATTTTTAAACAGAGATTAAGAGAACATTTCACCAATATAATAGACTGCCTGGAGAGCTGATGGGCTCTTCCTCATCAGTTTTTAAAGCCAAAGCTGGATAGCCACTTGTGTCTGTTATAGATGAACTCATTCTAGTTATGGATGAGACTAGATGGCCTCTGATGTCCCTTTTGACCCTAAGATTTTATATCTTTGTGAATGCTTCTAAGTCATCACTTAGCTCTCCACTCACTTGGTTAGTGCATAAATAACTTTGCCCATTCAAAATATGACCCATTTAAAATGGCTTTTGATGGGGACCCCTTTGGACAAAGGTGATAAATCTTAACTCGGTGATAAATCTTAACCATAGATTTTTTTTTTAGTTGAAAATTAGCCATCTAGGCTAATTTCTTCATTTTATAGAGGAGCCCAATATGTAAGATTAGCAGGAAAAGAAGAGATGAACATCCAGTCTCCTTGGATTGAGTACTTTTCCCACAATTGTACAGCAGAGTTGTAGTTTACTTTTTATATAACTTTTCTTGATCTTCAGTGCCTGTCATTGCCTTGTCAAGGAGATGCTCCATAAATATTTGTGGGCTAACTCTTGGGCTAATGAGTATTCTAAATGTTTGTCTGCTGCCTACCTACATGGAGCGCCTCCAAAGAAGCAGAGTACTTAAACTCTTCCTTTCCTCCTCTTCCACTGCTTTGTAAATCTTAACAACTTTTAAATTTTATTTCATGTTATTTTATTATTGTTTGAGACTAGATCTCTCTGTCTTTGGGCAGCTAGGTGGCAAAGTGGATAGAGTGCTGGGCCTGAAATCAGGAAGACTCATCTTTCTGAATTCAAATGCAGCTTCGATACTTAGTAGCTGTGTGACCTGGGCAAGTCACTTAACCTTGTTTGCCTCAGTCTCCTCATCTGTTAAATGAACTGGAGAAGGAAATGGCAAACCACTCCACTATATTTGTCAAGAAAATCACAAATGGCATCATTAGGAATTGGACATGACTGAAATGATTGAACAACAATATCTTGCTTGGACTGGAAGCATAGTGCCCACTCATGAGTCCAGTTGATTGGCATGGGAGCATTAACCTGTCATGTTTTTCTTATCTGTGCTGGTTCACCTTCCTTAGCCAGCCTGGTGCCCCTCCCCACCAGCCACAGCTACTAGAGGTTCACCATGACCACAGCTCACTAGAGGCATGACATATCCGATCCTTAAAGCATTCTTTAAAAGTGAGATTTTTTTATTATTACAGCTATACTTATTATCAGCATCTATGGCACCCGCAATAGGGATAGAGTTAAAAACTGGGAAAGATAAAAGTTGGTTGAAGGATTAGTTCTACTTCTGGCTTGGTATCCCACTAACTTCTTTCCTGATGCTCCTCCCATCATCGTTATCTTATCCTAAGTCCCTCCCTATTATTGTACCCCACTCCAGGGAATGACAAGTATGCTAATCCTTTCATCTTCCTCTATCTCCACCCTACAATAGTATTAACCCTATATGTTATTCTTTGACTGCTCTGCTCTTTCCTAGGTGACTATGAATACTAATGAGTTAATTATTTGAAATATTTCTTATTAGTGTCCTATCTAGATGATGGATTAACTTTCTCAGGAAGGAGAAGACTTTTTTGGTATGGATCTGTTGGCCTCAGTTTCCTAATCAGTGAAATGGAGGTGATGATGTAGTAATGCTTATCTTACTTAACAGGGCTTTAATGAGAATAGCATGTTATAAGCCATCAACTGGTATATAAATGTTGGCTATTATATATACAGCTTGTGATTAACTATGCTAACAATGGAACGTAAGAAAAATAGCATATTGTGGTGGCAAGAATAGTAGATTGGCATTCTGGGACCTGTACTGGAGAGTTAATACTGCTTTTCATTAACTGTGTGATCTTGGAAGAGTCATTTACCTCTCTTGGTCTTAATTTCTCATCTAGCAAGTGAGGGGTTGGTTCCTTCCGGCTGATAACTATGATCCTAAGGAATAGATAATACAAAACAGATAATCCATCATTTATGTTGCAGAGGCTCTGGCTTCATTTCAACACGTACTTACAGACTGTATCGAATCCCAGCCCTCTCAGCTCAATGTTTTGATCAATGACCCAGCCCTAGTGGAGAGTGAAGCTTCTTATAATAAAGATGCTATACAAAGAAGATACTGAAATCCAAGGCTTGACAAATTCTGCAAGTCATGACATCATGACCCTTGGAATGTATTATTGTTCAGATCAAACATTTCTAGGGCTGAGTCTCTGAAGATCATTGAGTTCAAACTCTCTCTCCCTTGTCTAAAGACAAATCAGTTTATGTCTTTGGTATTCAGTTTTCTTATCTGCAAAATGGGAATAATAGCTGAATGTACTTCACAGAGTTGTATGGCTCCAATGAGGTAATCTATGTTTTTCTACGTCTTTTCATACCAAGCTGCAGAAATGTTTAGATAGTTCCTCATCCTTCTCAGCAGGAAATGCCCTTGTTTTATCTGGAATAAGGGATGTCCTTCTATCCATACAATGAAAAGGGAATGGAGAGGTAGAACATATTAGATTGTAAGGTTCCGGAGAGAAGGGACTTGTCTTTTGCCTATTTTTGAGTCTCTTGGGCTTAGCACAGGGTCTGGCACATAGTAGTCACTTAATAAATATTGAACGAATGAATGTGCTCAAAGAGTGCCTTCTTACTACTTCATAAATGATACAGAAAGCATCCTAGGCAGATGGACTCAGTTGCTACTTTCAGTCTTTCTAAAGGATTCTTCAAGACATGCCAGTCAACTCTCAGTAATCTTAACTTAGATTTTTGGGGGAAATGTATGCATCTCAATTTGGGTGCTATCTGATAGGAATAAGGCATATTTGCCTCACTTTTCTATAATCCACTTGCAAGTAATCAATAATAATTTGTTATGAAATAGTTACCTGTTTCCTATAAATGAGGACACTAATAGCACCTACTTCATAGTGTCATGCATCAACATAATATAGAAGAATGTGTTCCAGACATGTCTTTTATAAAATGAGGTCTATAGTTGGTTTTGACTTGGTTTTTATCACTGTAGGGAGATCCTCATAAGGAAATTTCCTCAGCCACTGAAGGTCTACAACTATTCTCCAACAGAGAATCTAAGAGAATTGCCAGGGATGCTGAGTGGCTAAGTGTCCAGACATCATGTATAATCTATCTAGCCAGATTTTCCTAATGTTAAAGTGAGTCTTCTATCCCCTCCACCAAGCCAACTCTTAATCTATGTGTATATATGTATAGGTATATTTATATGTATATGTTACTGTTCAGTTATTTGGTTGTGTCCAACTATCTGTGACTCCATGGATGATTGTAATACTATCAATGGGATTTTCTTGGCAAAGATACTGGAATGATTTGCCATTTTATTTTCCAGTGTATCACCTTTTGTCATAACCTGCCCACTATGACAAATCCATCTTGGTTAAACCTTGCATAGCAGAGCTCATAGTTTCATTGAGTTACACAAGCCCCTCCTCCATGAAAAGTCAGTGATCCAGAAAGGGATAGACACACACATTATGTGTGTATCTGCAGGTATCTATATGTGTATATACGTGCATGTATACAGGTATGTATGCATGTAGATAAGGAACTAATGCTTAGACAAAATGTCTCCAGTTGGTACCTTAATCTTAAATTGGCATAGTTAAGACTAAGAATAGACATTTCTTGTCTCTCTGTCTACCATTTCCTTTACCTTTGAAAACAATTTATTTTCCATTGTAAACAGAAATAATAGCTCAGATTTTTCCATTGTTTTAGAGTATACAAAACACTTTGCTCACATTCATATATATAACGTAAATATTTCACCCACATCTTAATGAGAAGGAAACATACTTCAGAGATAGGAAGTAGTTTGTCCAAGGTCATAGACCTGGGGAATTTCGGAGCTTAGACTTCAACCCAGGTCTACTTACTCCAGGTCTACTTCCTGTCCCATGACATCTTGCTGCTGCTATTGGCTAAGCTTAGACTAAGGATAATGGCCATACTGTGGTTTAAAAAGAAACTTTCTGATGCAAAAGTCATACAGGAGGCACTTACTGAATCTCTTTTCAATGAATCTATTCTTGGAATCTGATGAAGCCATTTCCTTATCTATCAGTTTGGTCTTGGCTATGTCTGCTGCCCTGCCCACCCCCTCAGCTTATTTTTTTTTTCCTCTTTGTGGATGCAGTGGACTGTTGCTGGGAAAGAAGAATAACTGGCTGCTGGGCAGGATGATGTCTGGAGGAATAGGTCATTGGGATGTGAAAGCCAAGTCCGTGACCAGCATGGTCTCAAAGGGGCTTACATTTTGTGGTTACTTGGACAAGAACAAGAGGAACTCTTCCAGCTAAGGAATGCAATTTCCCTCTTCTCATCTGTCTTGTACTTTTTTTTTTTTAATGTGAGGGAAAGCTCTGTAAGCTACACCAAAGCACCAGGAGGAGGTATAAAGTCATGCACCAGCAAAGCCTTCTTGGTCCCCAGGATAGTTAAATTAAGTAAAATATCAATTAAGAGCTAAAACCTGAATGGTCCATTCATGGCTAAACAGAACAGGAAGGCCAGTAACTTTGGAGATGTTTCAAGGAAGGCGTATAACAATGATAGTTTTAAAAATAGTAATGCATATAAAAATAAAATAGTGGATCGATTGTCATTCCTAGAGTCAAGAAGATCTCTTTCTCTCACATCCTGGTTGTATAATCCTGGGCAAGGCACCCAATACCTCAGATAATATATTAAGATTATAAGATTCTAAATCATGATCTGCAACAATAAATGGCATTCCCTCTCAGGGAGCTCCCTTTTTAGTGCTATCGTGTCTGATTCAATCGATAATGACAGTAACAAGATATGAATGCAAGCTCAGAGGAATGTAACACATTAAGCTAATTCTTGGTCCTTATTTGGCTCAGGGTGCACTTCACAGACAGGTAGGGTATATGTTAGAGAACAGTTGTTTTTCGTAATCTTCTGATTTGGTATGAGAATCTCAGACCCATTATCCTCATCTTGGATGTTAGACTGAGATGAAAGGAAATGAAGCAATTATTTTACAATTTGACAAAAAGATTTTAGGGTTGCTGTCTCAGGAACTTCACAATACCTTGGTGACAAACGATGTGAGGGGACACCACTAACACTGGAACAACTGGGAAAGAGTCTATTCACCAATCTGGTCCAGTTTCCTCATTTGTAAAACAAAGAGACTGGATCTGATTTTATATAAATAAATATATGTTAGGAATTTCCTTTTTTGAATATGTGGTGAAATGTAAGTTTCTTGAAGGCAGGGCTATTTAATTTTTTTCTTTTTATTCCCAGAATCACAACATTTAAATGCTTGCTGATGAACACGGATTGATTGTGTTTACTCCTCTCTCAAGGCAAATTGTAATGACTCTTCATCTCAGTGGACGAGCTCCATGAATTGGTGTGGTTGATAAAATTCAACAATTGGTAGCCAATGTTTTGGGCAAGTCAACTCGGTACTTCTGAGTCTCAGTTTTCTGATCTGTAAAAAGAGGGTAATAGCAACTACCATCCTATCTCAGAATTCTTATTAGGCTCAAATGAAATACTGTTCATAGAGAGCTCTGTGAGTTTTTCTTTTTTTTTGACCATTTAGTTTTTATTTATTAAGTATTTATTTTCTTTCATTCTTGCCCCATCCACAAATTGGAGGGAGGATAAAGGAAAAGCAAAATTTGAAACAAATGAGAATGATCAAACAAAAAAAAAATCCCCACATTGGCCATGTCCAAAAAACATCTTATTCTGTACCTTGAGTCTGTCATCTCTCTGATAGGAGGTGAATAGCATTCTTCATCACTGGTCCTTTGGAACTGTGTTTGGTCATCGCACTCTTCATACTTCTCAAGTTTTTCAAAGTGGTTTGTCTTTACAGTGTTGTTGTTACTATATAAAGGGGCCCCTCTGCTTACTTCACTTTGCACAGATCTTACAAGCCTTTACAAGTTTCTTTGAAACTACCCCTTTCATCATTTCTTACTTTACCATGGTATTCCATTACATTGGTATACCAACATTTGTTCAATCCTTCTCCAGAAAATGAGCACCCCTCTAGCTTCCAACGTTTTGCCACCACAAAAAAGTTGCTATGAGCACTTTTGTATACATGTATCTTTTTACTCTTTCTTTGATCTCTTTGGGGCACAAGCCAAAGAGAAGTATGGCTGGGTACTTTGAGATTGAGAAATACTGCTTAAAGAGAAATTGTTGTTACGTGGTTTAATCCTCAAAATATGGGCCACTACGAGAAGCACTCCCAGTTTCACAGGACCTGTCAGAGTGTGTGTTTTACCAGCTAAATCCTCTCCCAAAGTAAAAAGTCCTTTCACCTTCATAAAAGGAAAAAATTTTCAGGGAGTCTATATTTGAGTCTTGTACCTTGGAAGTTTTTTCTTAAAAAGGAGAAATGTAATCATTTTAGCTCGTTAATATTAATTTTACCACTAGTCCAAACACTGACTTGTTTTCCTTTTAGAGTACACTTCAGAATATGGCTGTGATCTTGAATGCCAGAGAAGCACATTTGGAAAATGGAGTAAGGGATGAGACTTTTAGTGTGGGTACTGGGAATGGTTGGCCTACATGTATAGGGAAACCCACTTTCTAACTCTTCCATGACAAATAATGTCCCAGAAGTCAATACTCTTTATTTTCAGTTTGGTAGCATGTGAACTTAAGGGACTTATTGTTTGGAAAGAAAGAGATTTAAGTAGTTTGTAGATGCATTCAATGTTAGAGCTATGGGAGTCCTCAGAGATCTTTTGTTCAAATAGTTAATTTTATGAGTGAGAAACAGCTCACGTAGGTAGGTACCAGTAGAACCAGGATAGGACTTAAAAGTCTGGACTCCTAGGCCAGAGTTCCATCCATTAGACCACGATGTGAGATGAATGAGGATGTCTTTGTGAGGGTGTTTAGGTATACTATTCTTTTGGATGGGAGGAGGAGTTTTCAATCCCAAGCAATAACATGGAATTTGAGGCAGAGGAGCAACCATGATCTGATCTGGCCATGGTGTTGGAATGGGCTAAAATGAACTGCAATGTATAACTTTGGTAGGTAGTGAGTTCCCTCTCACAGGATGTGCTTGCTCAGGCAGATACTAGATGATTACTTCCCTAGTAGGCTGCAGTAGGTATTTCTACTTTAGGTGAGTGTCATACTACATGACCTCTAAGGTGTCTTCTGGTACCAGAATTCTCAGTCACTCAGTCAATCAACATTCATTAATTAAATACTTATTATGAGTGCTAAGGGTTATGAATAGAAGCATGACCTCACCTCAACAAGCTTTCATCCTAATGAGGAAAGACAGTACATAAAAGGAAGATCAAAGGGGGAAGAAGAGATATACCATAGTAGGGGGGATATATCATGGTGGGGGTCTTCTAGGTAAGTCCAGAAAGTCAGGAGCAGTGCCAAGAGGGTAGTGAAGAAATGGAAGAGTGAGAATGGCTAAGTTGGGTACTTCCTCAAAATGAAGCCTCTTGGAGTAACTCACCAATTGGAGGAGGAGGATGTAAGAGTGAAAGAATCTTTTAGGGTGTATATATACAAAACAAATAAATATATAGTTCTAAGTGTATACATGAGTGTGCACAGTATGTGCATATATATATATATATATATCTAGGTGCACATACATATATGTATATTCATATACATACATATATGTATATACTTTATATGTTGTATATAAGAAGTTTGGGAGAGAGGGCACCCACCAGCAATTTGGGGGAATCAGGAAAGGTTTTATGCAGAAGGTGGTATCTGAACTACCATTTTAAAGGAAGACAGGAAGTCTATAAGACAGAATTGGGAGGAATTACAGTCTAGGCTGGCCACTGACAAGGCAGAGAGAAGGAATATGGAGGGTCACGTGGAGAAGACCAGTTTGGCTGCATTGCAGAGTGTCCACAAAATATGGAAAGATTGGTTGTGGCCAATTTGTAGGGCATTTGAAAAGCTAAGGAGAGGTCTCATTCAGGCCAGCTTTCCATAGCTTGGGCCCATGCCCGTGACCCTTTGTTCCTCATCCCTTTGAAAATGTAGCTTCTCTAGAGTTCATTCCCTCAGGATGGTACTTTTCATGAGGGGACCAGTTTCATGGAGATGATATCTTGATGTAGGCGTGTAGTGGAAAGAATGTTGGATTTGGAAACAAAGGACCTGGGTTCGATTACTGCCTCTTACTACCTAGGTGATCTTTGCAAAGTCATTTAACATCCCTAGACCTCAGTTTCCTTATCTATACCACAAGAGGGTTGGAGTAATTGGACCATCCAAGAGCCTATGGATATTTGTTCTTGTTCATGCTAGGTCAGAGAAGGTGAGATTATAGGTGTGAGGAAGGATCAGAGAAAGAGTGAAGGAGGAGAGGTTGTGGGAGGTCTGCTCATGTCCACAATATTGCATGCAAGTGCTATTCAAATATCATGCAAATTAACACTGGGACTTCTAGCATGGATGAAAGGTGATGCAAATTTGCTTTTAATTTCCTTTTGTACAGTTGAATGTGTTATCAGGGCACCCAGGGGGCTTCTTGTGGGCAGAGTGATAAGCTTAGGCTGCTTTGGGGTGAACTATGAAAATTTACATCTTACCCAAATATGGCAGATTCCGTGGATGCACAGAGTGCCTTTTCTGGGGCCTACTCTGTGCTGCAGAGGACCCCTACTATCTGTGCTCCTGTAGTGACCAAAAGACTGAGACACAGGTAGATAAGAGAAAAGGGAAGAAAGAGAATATATTGAATTTAAAGTTAAAGGGCTACCCCTTGCCACTTGTGAGGGTTGTCACCTTGGGTAAGTCACTTAGCCATTTTGACCCTTGTTTTCTGTTAAAGCCCTGTCCAGTTCTAATCTATGACCCTATCATTCAAAGTAGAAGAGTGGCCTATAATGACTTGGTCCAGGTTCTGGTGAAAGGGAGAACACTGAAGTCATCTAGCCTACTTTTCCTCTCCAGAAGCTAGGGAAAGTAAGATTCATGAAGGGGGCTTCATGGTCCACACCTGCACTCCTGCTTACTCACTGAGGCCTCTTTGAGTACAATACCCAAATTTGTGGCAGGTCTCCAGCCACTAGGGTGATTAGCTCCTTTGGCATACGGTACAGACTATTAACACTGTGATGGGGGGAGGTGCTGGCCTGGGGAGTCGCCATGTTGGTAGCATTCAGCAAGACTTGCCTTGATAATGAACAGTTTCTGATCCTGGGTTTTCTTGACGGGCCTGTCTTCATAAGCAGCAGCCACAAATTAACCAACAGATCCAGATAGTCAGGGCCAGATATGCCAGAGTAACTGGGGAGAAGGGGGATCTCAGTGACTTGGCAGAGTCTCTTCTGAGCTAAACTTGAAGTGAAACAAACTGAAACATTGAAGAGATCAGTGAGGAGTGATCATAGTTTAATATCTTTTCTTTCCTGGCTGAATCTGTGATTTCTTCAGATTGGAGAACTACTGGTTTTGCCTTGACTGATCAGTGACTTGTTTATGATTCATAATCCTAGAAAGTTGCCTGGAGCCTTGAAAGATAAGTGGTGGGCAAAATCACTCAGAAAGCCTATATCTTAGGGGGAACTTGAACTCAGACCTTTCTAACACTGTATCTCTACCTACTATGTAGGAAGCTAGAGGGCATAGTAAATAGAGCACTGGGTTTAGAGTCAGGAACACTCAAGTTCAAATCTGACTTCAAACTCTCTGGAACCATGAACAAGTCATTTAACTTTTGTCTGCCTCAGTTTCCTTATCTGTCAAATGGAGATAATGACTCTACTTATCTCCCTGCATTGTTTTTGAAGATAAAATGAGATAATGTTTGTAGAGCACTTTGCAAACATTAAAGAACTACATAAATGCTACTATCTTCATCAATTATGACCATTAACATAATTTCCAGTACACTTACTTATTTAATAATCTACAATGAATCCTGTGCAACTTCTTTATTGACATCCCCAAAACAATCAGTTTTCCTCTTGTGTAAAGATGAGATACTGATATTCTTAAAGTCATCCTAGGTTAGCTCCCAACTCCCAAACCAGGCTAAGGAATCATCTGGTGGGGGAGATGCAGGGAGCCAGAGGGAAAGTTTGGTAGGGAAGTCTTGAGGGAGGAAAAAAAGGGTCCTAGGAGATGGGAATGGTTAAAGTAGAAGGCAGCGGTGGGAAACTACAGGAAATCTTTGAACCAAAGGATGTATAACCAGAAGAAATAATTTTGTTCTGTCTCTTTTTTATGATGAACAAGGAAACTGAGACCTCTAAAGGAATAAAGTTTCATGTTATCCAAAACCTGGAGCTCATTTGGCCCATCCAGTCCTCTCATTTTATAGATGATAAAACTGAGGTTGAGGGACATTAAGGGACTTGGACAAGGTCACACAAGTAATGAACCTCAGAAATGGATATGAATCCAGGTCTTCTGACTCAAGAGTCAATGCTCTTTCTACTATACCATGCTGTGCTATTTGTCCAAGGTCCCTGGGGAGGTCAGTAACAGAGTCAGGGTCTAAACCAAGACCTAGATCCTTGGACCTCAAGTCCAGATGCTACTTCACTATGATTCGTCCCAATAGTGGAAGAGTGAAATGCAGCGTCAATTATCAAAAGGAACACTAGTAAATCACTTCATTGTTATCATTGCTCATAATGATGACAATACATTTTTTCTGAAGACTTCTGGAACTTTTTTTTCAGTTGCCCTGTTAGCAGCCACCTATGCAGAGCTCCAAGAAAGAAATATGTTTTAACATCCTGAAACTGAATTATTAAATGGGGATTAACTTGGTGTTGACTTTTCTTCATGGCTGATTTGCAGTATAAACTGGGTTTAAGGCATCTTTTGCTAAAACCTTTTGGATTTTGCTGGATCGCGTTGGATGAGACTTTCATTAAAGATTTCATGCTGATGTTATTTATTTAGGCTTTGATGCCCTTTTTATGTTTTTCCCCTTTTATTCAATAATGATATCTTTCAGACAGAGAATACCTTCCATCCTGAGGTATTAAAGGCTTTCTGTGAGACAGAGCATGGCCTACTGGCTAGTGAATATGCCAAAAATCATTGGAAGATCTTACTTCCCATTCTTCAGTTGGTTCCTGAGCAACCACACATCCAGGGCCAGTTTTAGACATGGCTTGAGTAGATGGTCACCTACAAAGTATGATTTTAAAGATCCCAAGAAAGGTCTTCTTGCTCTCCAGGTGTCTCCCCACCATCATATGGATCCACATGCTTCCTTAAAGACAAGGTCTCAGGTTTTGGATTCAGCCTAAAATGCAAATTCCAGAGAAGACTGGAGAGTAGGGTAGAGTGGATAGAATGTGGGACTTAGAGTAGAGAGGATTTGCTTTCAAATTCCACCTCAAATGCTAATTAACTTTGTGGCAAGTAAGAAGTAAATTACTTAACCCTTCTGAGCTTCAAGTACCTCTCCAAAGCTAGACTATATAAAAAATGGATTCAGGAATGCCTTGGTGGAAGGAGCTCACATACAAGGAGTACCCATACAAATCAAATCATGAGTCCTTGATATTTTGGCATATTTCCTAATCACTGATTTTACTTCATAATAAAGTAGAAGGGAATTACATTAGATCTTCTACTGAGATTCATTTGAAATAGGGAGAAGATGAGGGAGAAGTGCTTGGCATGGAGGGGAGAAGAGAGAAGAGGAAAGGGAAGGGAGGGGAGGAAGAGAGCCATCAAAGAGACAGGAAGACTGAGGGTCCTGGAGGTAACCAGTCCTGAAAATAACCTAGAAGTAACTTTTGATTTCTTCAGTGAAGACATCAATATAAAGAGCAATGACAGAAAGATCTACTGGAGATTAGAGCTCACAAAGAATATTCTTAAAATTCCAGAGATGAGAATTCAGCGGGCAAGATGAGTAATCTTGATATCATGTGGAAACTGACATTATTTGTGGCCTTGATGGTCTCTCATTGCATAGGAGATTTAATTTTGCATGGATGGGGATGCACGCCACAGGTTCCACCCAACTGTGTTTCTTTGGGCATCCCCCAATGAGGGGCATCTGCAATAGTGAAGTAGAATCATCCAACACATGCCTCAGCTCAGGGGATGTCACAGGGCAGCCAATCATCCCTCCCTAGCACAATGGTTTGATCCAAGCTCAGTCCTCTGGAAATGGAGAGCACTTTCTGATGCTCTCTTTTATACCTGTATTTGCTCATTCAGTACTATTTAACTTTGTTTATCTAATCTATGTGTCACAACCCTCACCTAATATCATAACGTCTGAGCGACCTAGTCAGATGGCTTAGGATAGAGAGTTGGTCTTGGTCTCGGGATGACCTGGGTTTCAACACCCATATCTGACATATTCTATCCATGTGGACATGGTCAAGTTGCAGCAAAACTGCTCAAGACAGTAGATTTTGACAAGTAGCACTTCTGTATCGGTGGAGGTTCCTTCCACACTGAAAATTCCTCACATGGATGAAATCACAGGTCTGGATTCCTCCAAAATGGCCTCAAACACTCTGTGTATTTGCTTCCATCAAACAATCCTCTGCCTGCTGGATAAGGTGACCACTAGGTCCTATTTAGTAGGACTGGACATAAAGTAACCTGGGACTTATCTGAGAACTAAAGACATGAATAGTGAGAGTTGAGGATTGAAAACAAGTAGAAGAGGAAAGGGACAAGGTGGATAGTTCCTAATGGCCCTGTGCGTCTGAAAACCATTCTTGAATCAAGGAAACTCATCTCCACTCCATATCCATATTCACTTCTCTTTTTCTCCTCCTCCTTTTCAGTTAAGTCATTAAATTCTAAGCTCCTAAAGAATAAGGACCAGATTTCTGTTATATCTTACACAGTGTTTAGCATGTTGGAGACATTTATTTGTTTATTGAATAAAATGAAAATCAATCAACTGATAAATTAGGTCAATAAACTTAAGTTTGAAAAGAATTCATTTAAAGCAATACGTGTATTTCTAGAGGAGGGCTCTTAAAATGATCTGTAATAGCTGCTCTTGTTTCCAACTAACCCTTTCCCTACCAAACAAATATTTGGAAAGGAAGAACAGTAAACGTACAATATCCTTTCCTCTGATTGTGCAGGACCTGCATATTACAGTTGGGTGCACTGAGAAGCCAGTTTGTTTGATTTGCTTATAACAGCAACCTGGGATTCATATTTGTCTGGGGCCCTATCTTGCCTGATTCTTTGTGGGAGAGTATCTCCTGAGCCAGGAAGTAGTGACTTGGATCCACAGGGGTTCGCTTGATCACTTACTCAGGAACATGACCACTTTTCCTGTTTTTATTTTTTCTCCCCTTTGTATGGCAGAGTTATATTCTCTGCTCTCAGAGTCAATCCACTTTGTACCATTAAAATGTTTTAAAATCTTATTTATTTTTTCTTAATAATAATTTCTAGATAAACTTTTACTAAGTAAGTCTTCCTTCGTAACTAACACCAATCAATTCATTTTCTATATCTGACAGAATACAGTATTCTATACCAATTGCACTTCACTTCTCCAGCAAAAAAAGAGGGAGGTATATTTCTTCTGTTGGCAAAGTTTAGTCATTATAATCACACAATATTTAGTTTGATTTTATTGTGTTTTTTTGGTTATTGTTGTTGACACTGTTACACTAATTGTTTAGTATTTGTTTAATACCCCGTTACAATAATTAGGCCATTTAAGTCAGGTTCAAATGGTTCTCCTCTTCAGCTTTATAGAATTTAAAAAGTGATGAGCTCATTCACATTTG
Source organism: Potorous gilbertii (assembly GCA_028658325.1). Classification (NCBI taxonomy): domain Eukaryota; kingdom Metazoa; phylum Chordata; class Mammalia; order Diprotodontia; family Potoroidae; genus Potorous; species Potorous gilbertii. The sequence goes on along the minus strand of CM053770.1, from coordinate 644,476,971 downwards.
CATGAGCTTCCAGTTAGGAAAATTCCTAACATGGAAGCAGAGGTTGGATTCTCTGCCTAAGTTTAGATTTATATTTATTTCTAGCTAATCTCTGGTCTCTTTGTGGATAAGGCAAAATTCAGTTTACTGGAAAATTTGAGTAATGAAATGACATCCTATACAGTTTCTGTCAATGGACAAACATGCCGAGGGGGAGGCTGAGGAAAGAGCCATCCTTTGCTTAGGACTTCGCTCAATCTGAGTTTTCTGCTCTGAGGTGTTTGTAGAGCAAATGCCCTTCTCTTCTTACCTAGTTTACATCCTTATACTAGTTTTTTATTGACCTTCTATGCGCCTGTTAATTTCTGTTGTATTTTGACTGTCAGATTCTAATCAGATATCTGATGCACAATATTTTCCCCCTAATTAGTTTCCATTATCCAAATTGCACTGATTTTGTTAGTGAAAAAGCTTTTCGATTTCATGTACTTTAAACGATCTATTTTACCTTTTGGAATCCCCTGCATCTGTTGTTTGGAAGTAAATTCTCACCCAAATCATCATGTATCTCTTTCAGAAATATCTCCTTTCATTTTCCTTATTTTTTTTATTATCCATTTGGAAATTAATGTAATACATGGTATAAAACGATGGTGTAAACTTTTTCTGCCGAACTGATTTCTTGTTTTTCAGTAAGTTCTTATTGATAAGGAAATCCTTCCCCATTGTAGGTTTTGTTCTTGAATTCATCAATTATGTGAATATAGAATTTAATTGTTCATGGTCATGATTATCTTGCATGTTCCACTGATCCCCTTTTCTATTTTAACTACTGTCATGTAGTTTTGATGATCACACTTTTCTAATTTAGTTTGAAGGCTTAGGTACAATTCTCTCGTACTTTCCATTTTTTTTTCTGAATTTTGTTGAAAAAGAAGATTCTTTGTGTTTCATGAAATAGATTTTAAAAAATAAATTAATCTGTCTAGTTCTAAAATGTTCTAATCTGTTTAGTCCTTTGGTAGTCTGAATGACAGGGTACTAAATATATAAATTATTTTCATTTTTCTTAGAGTGACATGGCCCTAAATGGTCAATAAATATCCTTCCATTTATTTAGGTCAGTCTTTATTTCTGTAAAAAAATTTTTTGAATTGCTTTGACATAAATCTTGAGTGTGCCTTGGTAGACTGATTTTCAGGTGCATTATTTACTTTTTAGTTATTCTGAGTGGGATTTCTCTATCATTTCTTTCTAATTTTCATTATTGCCAGATAGAATTGCTAATGAATCTTAAGGATTTGTTTTGTATTTTGCTTCTTTGCTAAAGCTATCAATTGTCTTCATTAACTTCTTTGCTGCCTCTTTGGGATTTTCTAAGTACTGAACATCCTGTCATCTGCAAATAGGAATCATTTTGCCTCTTCTTCCCAATGTCTATGTCATTAATTCATTTTTCTTGTTTTACTGATACTATTATCATTTCTAGAGTTATTTCAATCAATAGTGCTTTGCTACTGTATTTATTTTGAAAGCTTCTAGTGTTTCTCCACTGCCAATAATGCCAGCTTTTGGTTTTAGATATATGCTTTTGAATATTAATAAATGGCTTGTCTGTGCTTTTTAGAGCATTGATATAGATGAGTGCCATCTCTTGTCAAAGGCAAAAGATGGTGCTATATTTTTGTATTTATGGATTCCATCACAAGGTGTTGATTATTTTTCTTTTTAATGTGATTATGTTGTTTCCTAATGTTGGGCCATTCTTCCATCCTGTAATAAATCCAGCTTGATTGTTATGAATTTTTTTTTTGGTATATTGATAATCTTTTGACTAGAGTTTTAAAAATGTTACATCAGTTTTTGTCATATTTCTCTTTCTCTGATTCGTCTCTCCATGACTTAATTATTAGAGAAGGGGGAAGAAAAATAAGCATTTATTTAGTCTTTACTATGTGCCAAGCACTGTGGTAAGTACTTTACCATATTATCTCATTATTTCCTCACAAGAACCTGGGAAGTGTTATTATTAATCCTATTTCATAGTTAAAGAAACTGAAATACAGAGAAATTTAGTGACTGATCCAGTGTCACAAAGCTAGTAAGTACTCAGGGATGGATTTGAACTCAGATCTTTCTGACTCCCAGCCTAGTACTCTATCTACTGCCACCTGGTAATTCATAAGTTGGAAAAAGGATGAATGTTTTAAAAAGGAAAATAACATATTATTATGCAAATACTCTTGACTTTGCACACCCTCTGAAAGCCTCTCGGGGACACCCAGAAGTCTATGGACCTCTTCTGGAGAAGCATCTGATCCAACTCTACATTTACAAATGAGGAAACTAATCCCAAGGATCTGGGTAGCTTGCCTAAGGTCAATGAGTCATAGCATCTCATATCTGGGAGGTTGTTCATTCTTTTCTTCTGTAAACATTTATTTAACATCAGTTAATAGCAACAGTGAACACATATAGTTCCTACTATGTGCCAGACACTGTGTTAAATGCTTTACAAGTATTATCTCATTTGATCCCAGAACAATCCAGGGCGGTAGGTGCAATTTTACAGCTCCATTTATAGATGAGGAAATGGAAACAAACAAGTTAAGTGACTAGAGTCTCTCCAGGGTCTGAAGCTGAATTTGAACTCAGGTTTCTCTGACTCTCGACACAATGAATGCTCTATGCAAGATGGTACCACGTTGGGACCAGATTCTGTATTAAGCACTCGGATTCACAGACAAACAAAGTAAAAAGCAATCCCTGACCTCAAGAAACTTACATACTATAGGGGAGGGGAGGGAAAAACATAACAGGTAAAAATATGCAGTATATGAAAAGTAGATAAGAGTTCATTTGGGGAAGAAGGCAATAGATTTGGCTGGGGGGAGGGGTAGAAGGGCTAGGAATCACGATCTGCTTCCTATAGAAGGTAGCATTTGAGTTGAGTTTAAGGATACAAGGGGTTCTACAAGTTGGAGGTGAAGAGGGAATGCATTTTAATAATGGGGCAGAGCCCCCACAAAAAAATGGAGAAGGAATACGGGATGCTGCTTAGGGGAAGCCACAAGAAGGCTAGTTTGACTGGAACACGGAAGGTGAAAAGGGGAGGAAGGTACAGTAAATTTCCACTTTATGAGGGCTTTAAAAGCCAAACTGAGGAGTCTGTATTTTATCCTAGAGGCAGGAGCTCTGCTCAAAAAGCCCAAGAATAACAGTTAGATCTGTGCCTTAGGAATCACAATTTGAGAAGTGTATAGAGGATGGATTGCAAAAGGGAGAGGCTAAATGTGGAGAGATAAACAGCATTGCTATGGCAACAGTCTAGGAAAAAGTTGATGAGGGCTTGGATTCAAGGAGGGTCTGTGTGAGTGGAAAAAAGGCAATGGATACAAGATTGTTGTGAATATAGAAACAAAACTTTTGGTTTGGACTGGATTGGATAAGGCGGGATTGGGGGGGTGGCACTGAGGAGTTCAGAATTACATGGATATTTTAAACCAAGATAATTAGAAGGATTTGGTACTAATAGAAACAGAAAAAAAAATAAGAAGAAAGAAGAGTTTTTTTCTTTCTTTTTTTGTGTGTGAGAAGTTAGAGCTAAAGACAATGCTAATTTCAATTTGGGAAATGTTGAGTTTAAGTTGTCTGAAGAACAATGAGTTGAAGATTTCTAATAAGTAATTGGCAATGAATGAATAGAATTCAGGAGGTAAAATAAGACTAGATATAGATAGATTGGGGAGTCATCTTCCTGGAAAGGAAAGTTAAATCCATGGGGTTCAATTAGAGAACCAAGTAGGAATGGAGGGAATCAGGTTGTGAACCAGGTGGTGGTTTCTGAAGGGAGAGAATAGTTTGGATGTGAGGAATGTCAAGGAAGTATAATAAACTAGAAATGGCAGCTAATATGACGGAAAGAGAGGGAAAATTCAAAGATAACCGGGACATTTAAAATTCCAAGGGTGATCAGAAATATAGGAGAGTTCTTGATAGAAACAGAAAAATTAGAAGAAATAGTGTGCTTAGGGTAAGTTGAATTTTCACCTTAAATCCAGTTAATGCATGGGGGCAGCATTTGTGTCTTATCTAAACTTAGTCTGTCATTCTAGCACCCAATAGATATTTAATAGTTATTTGTTGAATTACATGAAATTGAGTTGAATGAGAAGTTTTGATATGTTGGCTTTCTAGGTGTTCTAAGTGTTGATCAACTTATTGGATATACTAGCACCTCCAATTGTATTTGCTTTGTGGGAAGAGTAGGAAGGGACTTTAAAACAGTTAAATCCCCCCAAAAAATTAACAGACAACTCTTAGGCATTTTAGAATGTAACTTTACTTACATGGTCTATTCTTGCTCTAATCACCCTCTTTGATGCTATCCCACACATCAGTCAATTTCATTAATTTTGTGGTTGTTCAGTTGTTTTTTCAGTCATGTCCAACTCTCCATGATCCCATCTGGGGTTTTCTTGGCAAAGATATTGAAGTGGTTTGACATTCCCTTCTCTAGCTCATTTTATAGATGAGGAAAGTGATGGCTTAAGTGACTTGCCCAAGGTGACACAGCTAGTTAAGTGTCTTAGGTCAAATTTGAACTCAGGATATATCCACTGAGCTACTGATGTGCCCCCAATTCATTTTAAGAAACATCTATTAAATGATCACTGTATACAGTGTGCTGTATTGTATTGTGTATGCATTGTGCTGAGCTGGGAGGTAAGCTCATGAAGCTTACCCTCTAGTAAGCAAATCTCACATATGTACATAGAAAACAATGACACTAAACAATGTATGCTAAGTATGGTATAGAAAGATGCAAACAAAGGGTTATGAGAAGTCTGAGACAGAGAGAGTCTGGCAGCAATGTGGTGCCATTTTGCATAGAGTGTTAAGCCTAGAGTCAGAAAGACCTGAGTTCAAATTCATTTTCAGGTGAAGACTGTTACTGACTGAGGGGGGTGGGAGGAGACCTTCCTATGGTGTTCAGAGTTTGAGATCCTGTCCCATTCTCCAGTCACAGGCTTGATAGACCCTTCCCTTATTGAATATGTCACTTCCCTCCTGTTCTATCTTTCGATAATTTTCACTCGTCCTGCTGGCCCCAGGTCATTTTCCTCAATCTTATACCCAGAAAATACCACAGGTTTCTATGTGTGGTTTTCAGAGCTTCCAAAATGAAAACAAATGTTTTTGTAATAGGCTCCTATGAAAAAGTGAAAGAGATGTTCATAATAGCCATAAAAGCTCATTTTTATCATCTCACTTAAAAAAAAACATGCAGAAACTTAATTCCAAACACTGGGTCTTTCTGTTTCCTCTTAGTTTATTTTTAGCCTTTTTTCAAGGTCCACCTCAGGTACCAACCCTCACCCCCAACCCTCTTGTGGCTCACCAGCTCACATGGATCTCTCCATTTTCTGAATACTGGAAGCAGAGACTTAGAATCATAGGACTGGTTTTCAGGCCCTGACTCCACTACTCACTAGCTATGTGACAGCATGCTCAAAGTTCTCTGGGCCCAGCTTCCTCACCTGTAAAATGAGGGGGCCCGAGAGACCTCTAACTCAGCCCAACAAACATGTATGAAACACCTTGATGTGCCTGACTGTGCTAGCTCTGGAGAAACAAGGACAGAAATGCTGCTGAAGATCTCCAAGGTCCCCCCATTCATCTCTGCCATTTTGGGATTGTAGAATTCCACTCCTTTGAATTTCTTTCCACAATTTCTAAAAACCAGTGCAGTCCAATGGTGGAATGTGATACCCCAGGGAGCAGTGGGCTGTAAGCACAGGCTGATATATGGTTGGGGCAATTTCTGCACGTGGTAGGAGGTTAGGTTTGCTCACCTCTGAGGTTTCATCTTTCTATAATTTTGCATGAATCATATAACATCTAAATATGTATGATTGTACAACATGCATATATGTAAGTATGTATATAATCATGTCTGTATGTGTGTATACATATACATAAATAATCTGAAAACATTAGAGGTAAGTAGAATTTTGCTCATTTTAGAGATCTAAAGTCTGTGTATGTTAATTCCAAAGATAAATTTTTTAAAGAGCATTTTGCAGTTGTCTGGGGGCATATATCATTTACTTGGTAAGCACCTTTACCTTCCCTACTAGACTGTAAATGCAACAACACAAATATAAAGAAAATAGTGTGTTTCAATCTGCATTCAGACTCCATAGTTCTTTCTCTGAATGTGGACAGCATTTTCCATAATGAGTCTTTTGGAATTGTCTTAGATCTCATTATAACTGTGCTATCTCATGGCAGCTAGATTACGTATATTGATTGTTAGTGTATAATATTACTATTGTGCATTTTATAAGCTTTAAAGTCTATACAAGTGATTTTTAAAATACAGTCTTTTAAAGTAGTCAGTGAGTATTATTTTAAAAACTAGAGCCTCATGTCTCAGAGAGGCTATGTCTTGCCCAAAATTTGAACTTTTTCCCTCTCATTCCAAACCCAGACCCTTTTACACTGAGCCATGCTATATATTAGATAGCTAGATGACAGAGTGGATAGAAAGCTAAGCCTGAAGTCAGTAAGACTCATTTTCCAGGGTTTGATTCTGACTTCAGACACTTACTAGCTGTGTGATCCTGGACAAATCACTTAACTCTGTTTGCCTCAGTTTCCTCATCTAAAAAATGAGAAGGGAATGACAAACTGCGGGAAAACCCCAGATGGGGTCACAGAGACTCATTCATGACTGAATAAAAACAACACGCTGTATAGATGTATTATTATAGGCAAAGTCGTAATAGGGTTTTAGGCACCAGGGTAAGTATTTCAACTACACCCCAAACAAGTGGTACAAAACTTGAGGTATGCCCTTGGTTAAGCAGTGGTGGGAGGAGCTAACTGGGATGGTGAAGGAGCTTCCCCACTAGTCCTGTTCTATTTTCACTAATCATTCTTGCTGACAGAGGTGCTAAACTTCACCCCCTTCCACTCCCCCCATGCTGCTACAACATTGCAAGTACTATCGGACCCTCGGAATCCAGCGTCTTATGTTGAAATCCTGATTGTCCTGCCTCACTTACAGCTCCCATCATGGAAGTGCTTTTGGAAAAGATTTGACAAGCACTGATCCATGTTGTACTCTGAGTTTTCTGGTTGGAATGCTGTAGTTGACAAAAGCTGAAACTGCTTTCCAAAACTAGCACCACCAAACATCAAATCTTATAAACTTTGTAACTGGGGAAAGAAGGCAGGTCCCCTCGGAGAGACCGCACCACCTGAGTCACATTTCTGCAAAAGGAGTGTTTGAGTTCACTGGAAAAAATAATTCTTTGGTCTTTTGGCCCTGCTGCTTTAGACAGTCTTGGGTGACAAATTGCATAGAAACACATGTAAGGGTGCTCTCTAGTGCACAAAGCTTTGAATGAAGAATTCCTTTTCCCAGATAATTCCATCTGCAATGCAGCTCTGCTCTAAGCAGTCTGTGTGCATGGAGATCAGAACAGCTGTTTTTCATTTTTTTGTCAATGATAGTAAAAAAAAAAAACCCAGCAAAGCACAATTTCAATGACTTTTAGCTCATCTTTATGAGTTTTTCCCCATAAAACAATAGGGTTGGTTGTTTTTTGTGTTTTTCTGTTCTTTCCCATTTTGGAGGAAAAGGGGAACATCCAGATGGATATAGAGCCATAATTTTGTCAACATGACCCTGAGGGATTAGATGAGGGACAGGGTGATGATAGGGACTCGGGCTATAGATGCTCCTGCTATAGAGTTTTCTGGGACACCCCCAGTGTGGGGCCAGAACTTTGTTTGCTCTATCGGCGTCCCCCAGCTGCTAACCCTAGTGACTCACTCTCTTTAAATTGGATATTACCTAGTGATTTTTATAGTTACACTAAAGGAAATCCGAGAGGAGATAGCCTTCCTCTGTTTTAATTAGAATACTGGATCTTTGCTTCAAGACTGCCAGCACACATCTGTAGCGGGGCGGCTTCAGTGACAGCAATAACGTACCATGAATTTTAAATATCTGAAGAGGATTTATTTGAAGAGCTGTGTTATTCCTGCTGGTGGTTGGGTGCGTGTGTTTGTGTGTGCACACTCGTGCGGTCTCAGGCCTGGCTCCTCATACAGATATTTGAACAGTCCCAGGGGAATATAAATTTGCTGTTGTTATAAAGATGGGAAAGTCCTTTGTAACCTAGGAAACATAGGATCCGGCCAGAATCTGAAGCTTGCTTTACCCACATCTTGCCTGCTTACGGTACCCTCGTTCACCCAGGGGGAGGTTTCCTCAGTGTTGGAGACAGCTGCCTGCTGTTCTGTAGCACATAAATCCCTGGGGAGAAATAAGAGCTAAGTGGTTGTTACAAAGCGGTGACGGGTTTGAATCCCACAGCTATTCACCAGGACTTTGTTCCCTCCTTTAAATAACATTTTTCATCCCATGTGCCTTTCACCCAGGGATCTCAAAGCACTTTTTCAAACCCCAAAGCTGGAAGGAAACTTAAGAGGTCATCTGGTCCATTCCCTCACTGTCTGTCAATTCTTCATGTACACAAGAAAAGACACACACACACACACACACACACACACACACAGGAGAGAGAGAGGGAGAGAGAGAGAGAGAGAGAGAGAGAGAGACAGAGAGAGAGAGAGAGAGAGAGAGAGAGAGAGAGACAGACAGAGAGACAGAGACAGAGACGGAGACAGAGAGAGACACAGACAGAGGGACACAGAGACACACAGAGATGGAGAGAGACAGACAGACAGACACACAGAGAGAGAGACGGAGACAGAGAGAGATACAGACAGAGGGACACAGAGACACACAGAAACAGAGAGAGACAGACACACAGAGAAACACACAGACACAGAGAGAGAGATTTGTTGTATTTTTAACCTGTCTTCTCCTTGTGGCATCCCTGCCCACCCCACCTTGAGCACAATATCAGGATCCTTATTTCATAGTGCTGTTCCACAACAACTTTAGGTCCTGTTTGTTCCAGGAAAATGAGATGGTTAAAAGCCAAGTGACTTGGAGATGATTTAAAACCCCTAATCTGGATTTAACACACTTCGATTTTATTATCCAGGTTACATGCTGAAGTTAATGAATAACTCACTTTGCCTATACAAACCATAGAACTAAACAAGGAGCCAGGGCTAAGAAGTTAATTCTGTGAGTATGTGTCCCTAACTTTACACAATACACTAAATAAATTAAAATTTTTATATGTCAAATCAGATTTTTCAATTCACTGGGTGGGGTCAGGGAAATTTGCTGTTTTTTTTAAATAATACTACAGCAAAACCTTTTTAAAATCAAAGAAATAATTTTGTAATATGAAAAATCCAATCTCCCTCCACTTAATTATTTTGTAAATTTGAATTTTTTGTGTGCTGGATATTTTTAAATATAGAATACCCTGGTACTTTGCTTTAATTGTCACATGACTACCTTTTGATTTTTCAGAAAAGGCATTTAATATATTAAGGTACGACCAAAAAAGCATTTAATTCATTAGAATATATTTAAATCGATATACTTTAAAAACATCTATTGCATGCAGAGCACTGAGTGGGTGCTGTGGGGAAGATAACAAGTTTAAATAAGCCCTACCCTTGTTCATGCCCTCATGAACCTAATATTCTGAGAGGATGACATCCGTAAATAACTTCAATGTCAATGTCCAATGTCTACACTTGTGATTTCATTGATATAGAGAATTCCTGGTGAGGAAACTCTCTCTAACCACTGTGGATCAGGAATTAATCTGAAATTTATAGTCTTAGTGAGTTGCCTGGGATACCCAAAGGTTAGAAGACCATGGTCACACAGGCAGGCACTATATGCCAGGGGTAAGACTTGAACTCAGGTGTTTCTGACTCCAAGGTGAGAGCTCTGCCCACATTAGCTTAATTGCTCCTCATATATATAATCATGAACAAAATATTGCATGACATGTGTATATGGGACAAAATACTATTTGATTCAAGCCCCACTATGTGCAAGATATGATTCAATGTGGAAAAGTAAGGAAAATTAGTGACTAGGTCTCGAGTCAGGAAGACCCACCTTCTGATACCATCTCTGAAATTTAACATGTACAAATCCCAGGACCATCACAGTTTTAGTGCAGGAATGAACCCACAGAGGCCAATACAATTGAGGGAACCATGGTCCAGATAATAAAAATATTGCCCCAGACTTTAATTTAATAATAGAAATAATTCAATATCATCATCTTCAATACAATTATAATCATACAATATTAATATTATCAAATGAGATATTTGTAAAGCATTTAGAAGTGACTGGCACATAGTAGGTGCTTAATAAATGCTCTTTTGCTCCTTTTTGTCCCCTCCTCAAAGTTCAAACAGGTAGAAAGAATTGGAGGTGAAATTTGCACCTAGGTCCTTTGACTCCATGTTAATTTCACAGCTCCCAACCTCTCCCTGTCTCCAATGATTCTCTAAGACTGAAAGTCATCAATGACTTTTTAGCTCGTAAGTGTTACAGGTTGGATTTAAACCCAAATCTTTGTCAGTGGAAGTCTCTATACTGACATAATCGGAGGTCCTTTGCTTTTGACCTATATGACTTAAAATTAAAAAGTCATCAAAGACCTAACTCTTTGGCTTGGGAGATGCACTTAAGATAAGTTAATACATTATATGAGAAAGGAAAGAACACAAACAGGGGGTCAGGAGTATAGATTCAGCTCTGGAAGGGGACTATTATCTTATATTTTCTTCTCCATTAATTGGCTAAAAATCTGTCTACTCTTGGTGGTTCTATTTCTTCCCCTAGTACTGTCTTCTAAATTCTCTGCAGTCTGACTTCTGACCTCTTCATTCAACTCTCTCCAAAGTTACCAGTGATCTCAACTACCAGATTTAATGGTCTCTTCTCAGCCCTCAGTTTTAGGGACATCTCCATGACAGGCACCACTGTTGGCTGCCTTCTCTTCTGGAGAATATTTCCTCCTGCCTTTCATGGCTCCACTCTCTGGGTTCCCCTCTTATTTGGGTGAGCATTCCTCAGTCTCTTCATTCATATGTCATTTGTTGTAACAGTGAGTGCCCCTTAAGGCTGTCCTGCACCTTCTTTTCTCACTATCTTACTTGGGGATCTCATCAACTTACCAAGATTAGAAACCTTGGTTTCCTCAAATCTCTCTCGCTTATCCCACATATACAATCAGTTGCCAAATCTTGTCATTTTTTTCTCTACAGCATTGCCCATGTATGCCCCCTTTTCTTTACTCATAGCCACCAGCGAACTTCAGGTCTTCAACTTCTCTCACCCATACAATTGCAATAGCCTTCCAATTGGTCTTTCTGTCTCATTTCTCTCACTCCAATCCATCTTCTACTCAGTTGCCAAAATGATTTTCCTCAAGTGTAGGCCTCACCATGGAAATCCCCAGGTCAATAACCTTCCTAGCCAGCTATATGGTACAGTGAGCATAGATTTGGATCTGGAGTCAAGAAGACCTGAGTTCAAATCCAGCCTCTGACGCTTACTATCTGTGTGACCTCAGGTAAGGTACTTAACCTCTATTTGTCTGTTTCCTCATTAGTAAAATGGGAATAACAGTAGCACATACCTCCCAGCATTGATGTGAGGATAAAATTAAATAACATTTGTAGTGTTCTACAAACCTTAAAGCACTATGTAACCACTAACTATTTTTGTTTCTAGGATTAAATAGAAAGTTCTTTGTTCTGCTTTTCATACTCTTTACAACCTGATCCCTTTTAAACTTTATTTCTCTTTCTTTCTCTCTCTTCCTCCCTTTTCTTTTCCAGGCTTCCTCCCTCCCTCCCTCTCTCCCTTCCTCCCTCCCTCTCTGCCTTCCTTCCTTTCTCTCTCTCTCCCTCCTCTTTCTTTCTTTCCTTCTTTCTTTCTTTCCTTCCTTCCTTCCTTCCTTCCTTCCTTCCTCCTTTCTTTCTTTCTTTCTTTCTTTCTTTCTTTCTTTCTTTCTTTCTTTCTTTCTTTCTTCTTACAGTCCTTAAGCACAGGACCTGGCATATATATGTTTCTTAAATAGTAAACTGATTGATTAATTGATATACAAATGCTGAAGTGGGAAACTTAGCAGTATTTGCTTAGGACCACATCAATCCTAGACTTCAAGCAGTCAGAGATTCATTCTTTTCAGGAAGTGTCTCTAGAAACTACTTTCTTTTGAATATTTCCCCTTAACAAATCCATGTTTGTTCTTTAGTAGAGAAGCTATAAGGCCTTACTCAAGGCATAAAGTTAAATGACCTTCAAAGGATCACACAACAAAGACTTGTTGGAGGCTTGATTTGAACTGAGGCCTTTCTGACTCACAGTTCAGCAATCTTATCTACTTTATTTCAGCATTTGTTATATACATAATAGTGATTTAATAAACATTTGTTGAAGTCACTTGGAGATTAGAAGAAGGACATCTTCTTATTACAAGTATATGGTTCGCCATATGGAACTAAGTAACTCTTGCCAAATATGATGGGGTTCAGTGCTTAGATTCACATAACTGGAAAGGGTCTTGAGAGGTCTAGAACCTGCTGGGACCTAGTCTAATACCCTAGTCCCCTCAATCAACCAAACTGTCCCTGAGAAATAGTCATTCATCCTGCTTTTTAAGACCTCCAGAGAAGATTATACAATGACCTTGGCAATCCTTCCCAGTATTAACAATTGATGCTGGTGGAAAAGCTCTTCTGCATATCTCACTTAAATCCCCAATTCTTTAGTTTAAGCCCTTTCTTTTCATTTGTTCCTCAGTAGAGATGGAGAACAGCTGGTCATCATACTCCATGTAATAAGCCTTCATATGCTAGAGACTCATATGTATGCATTCACCTTGGAGACTTAAGCTCTCTCTTGCCTAATGTGCTGGCGGTCTGTATCCCCCAGGCTATCTTGGGATGTAAAGCAGGGCTTAGTTGGAGAAAAAGAAAGAATTGGCAGCATCTCTGATCAGACACCACAGGTTTTCCTTTCCAGATTTGATGCTTGTTTTCATGAGTGTGGTGAGAAGTCACCAAGAGAATTCTATTGCTTTAGTATTGAATGGGATCTTAATATTAGAAATAAGGAAACTGGAGACTGAACAGGTTATGTAATTTATTCAAGGCCACACAACGAGCTGTGGTAGGACCAGGACTAGAACTTGGATCTCTTGATTTCTAGATCATAAGTCTGGATTATGCCATATTCCTTCTCAAATCCTGGGTGTTCTATCACACTGAGAAAGGCTCATATTTTAACTTTTGCAAAATGTGGTCAGATGATAATGCTTGTGCCATCAACATCACAGAGCTGTGATGAGAATCGAATGAGGTTATGCATGGGAAAACTCTATAAACCTTTATATTTTCTATAAAATATTGTTATAGTCATTGCTCTAATGAATGAAACAGGAAGAGGATCCATTGACACCTGTTATGTACACTGAACTCTACTCAGTTCTGAGAATACAAAGGCTAAGCAAGACTTTGTCCGTGCCAGGATCACATAAGTTAGTAAGTCTTTGAGGATGGATTTGAACTCATAAAGATAAGTCTTCCGACTTCAGCTCCCTATCCATTGAGCCACTGAACTGCCCTTTCCCGTGTAAATAACCTCAAATTAATTTATCTTCATTATTGAAATTGCCTCCTAATAGGTCTGCCTGTCTCAAATCTCTCCCTTTTCTAATATAGCTCATACACAGATGCACAGGTCTATGTTACTCCCCTGCTCAAGAAGCTGTGGTATTTAGCTCCCTATTACCTCTAGATAAAACGCTCTGTTTTATTGTAGATAAAAGTCTTTTGTTTGTTATCAGAAATCTTTTATAATCTAAGTGTATCCTATCTTTCCAGGCTTATTACATAGTATACCTTTTGTACAGTCTACTTTCCAGGTCAAATGACTTGTTTTTATCCATAAAAGACATTTCATCTCTCATCTCCAAACCCTAGGCTATAGGCTCTATAGTACTTTTTCCTTACCTCCCTGTCTTAGAATTCCAGCTTCCTTCACAGAACAGCTCAGGTGCACCTCCTATCAAGATGTTTTCTGATTTTCGGTTATTTTTCCTTCCCTTCCCTTCCCTTCCCTACACTCTCTCTCCCCGCTCTGTATATATTGACATACACTGTAATGACTTATTTGTGTGCATGTTGTATTACCCTAGTAGTATATAAGTTCTTTGAGGACACATGGTTTTGTTTTGGCACTGAGCAGAGTGCCTTGTGCATAGTAGGAGTTAATGAATGTTGAATTGATTTGAACTAAACTACAAGTTAGCACAATACAAAGCCACAAGAGAGGTCACACAAAGAGGAATCAAAGATTCAGAAGGGAGATGTAACCATATGGGGGATTGAGGAAGTCTTTCTTTTGTCTTTCCACATAGTTACCTTAGATGCTAAGAAACACCCAGATGGAGATTGTCCGCATTTTCCAAGGGGGTGCCCCAGTTCTAGGCTTTGCCTGCTGTGTAAATGGAGGGACTTCCCTGTTGGCAAATTCTACTTGCCTGAAGCAGAAACTCCCATAAATCTTGATGAAAATGAAACCTCTAACTAGAGAAGGAAAGTTTAAACATCCCTGTGGGCATATTCTAATCAGTACTTACTAATATCAGCCAGCACAGATTTTGAATGTCTCAGTTCCCAGAGGAGAGAGATGAGGTAGGCACCATGGCATGGTGGTGAAATGCCGTTGGCTGTAATTAACTCCGACCTCTGCTGCCTGCTGGCTGCCTCCCTTGCTCTGAACTGTCTGTCACTGTGACTCATAGAATTCACCTTCTGTATTTGTTGTTACTTTTGTAGTGTATTTTAAATCCTCTTCAGAAAATCCATTTTGGTAAGAGGTTTTTGGCGCTATTCCCACATAAGCCCTAAGTAACCCACCTCTCTTCAATGATCACTTTTCCTCTAAATAATCACATTGTTTGGGGGTTGTCATTGTCCTCATGAGTACAGGGCAGAATGTTAAGTTGAGGGGGAAGGCAGGGAAAGGGTATTGCTTCTCTTTTTCACTTTATGGTGGCCAAAAGGGGGTTCAAAACTTTTATTTCTCCTTCCAACAATAAGAAGAGATTCAACTGAAATGAAGAAAAGTACTTAAGTCATTTGCGAATAGAATCAGGGAGATTATTAAAATGTGGAGATGATGTGATGTTTTGTAGATATTTAATTATCTTTATCCGTCTTTCTCCGTTTCTACTTACCTACCTACCTACCTACCTACCTGTCCATTTGTGTTGCGGTTACTAAAGTTGCTAATGATGGGAGTGTGGGTCAAGATTTATTCATCTACCACTTTATTGATTCATTCAACAGCCCTCTTATCTAGAACAAGGTGATTAGCCCTGGGGAAAGTTTAATGTTTACATAAGGCACTTCCCCCACCCTCAAGTCTATTGGGGGGCGAGGTGAGACTTTAACAACTGTTGCTATAATGTAGGATTTTACATGGTAAGCACAACAGATAGGTATACAAAATGCTCTGTGAAATCCAAGAGGAAAAATGGAAAAACCAGTGAGCTGGAGCATTATGGTAGCGTGAAATGAGAGCTGCATTTGAGGCTGGAGGAACTGGGTGTGAATCTTGGCTCTCCTAAGTTTTGCCTCTGTCACCTTAGCCAATTCAAACAAATGTGCAGATGAAATCTAGCAGAATGGAATAACCAATACTTGGAATGAGATAGAATCAAGAAAGATCATGGCAATATAAGATATTGGGCCATTGAATAAGATGAAATTTAGGATCATGAGAACATAGATTTAGGGCTAGAAAGAAACTTAGGGAATCATCTAGTCCGGTCTTTCTATTTACAAACAAGGAAACTGAAGCTCAAAGGGATTGTGTTTTTCTCAAGATCATAGAGAAGGTAGTTGGGATTTGAATTCAGGTCTTCTGATTTATATATGTGTAAGTCTATACACATATATGTAGGTAAGATGCATACATATATAAATGTGTATATACACATGTGGATTATATATACATATATAGAATACAATTACATAAATATATAATTATGTACAATAGAATGATTATATTATATATTATGCCATATATAATATAATGATTATAATTACATATATGTACATATATGTACATAAATGCAAAGTTTCACATTTGAGTTCAAAACATTAGCTTCATAAGTACAAGATGGCAACAGATAGAACATTTAGCATGAAAGTGATCTGGGGGTTTTAGTGGAATGAAAGCTCAACATTTATCATCCTAACTAAAAGAGCTGATTAAATATCCTGCTGCATTAAGAGTGTACAACCTACTGATTGAGGGAAATGATAGCCCCTCTGTACTTTGCCTAGTCATGGCATGTCTGGAATGTTCTGTTCAATTGTGGATGCCACATTTGAAGGAGAATATTGAATTGTGCTGGAAGAAGGGAGACTTGGAAGCAATACCATATGAGGATCAGCTGAAAGAAGAGGGGTTCTTTAGTCTAGAAAAGACTTAGGTGGGAATAGGACACTGGAGTTAGAAAATTTCAATGGCCATCACTTGGAAGGGGGTCAGAACTGATCTTCACTCCTGAGGGTGAAACTAAAAGAAATGGGTGAAATTACAAAGAAGAAGACTTTGGTTTGATGTAAAGAAAGACTTCCTTAAAAAATTAAAGCTCTCTAAAATTGGAATGGGACACTTCAAAAGGTAGGGGGTTCTGTCTCACTAAGAGTCATCACATTTTCTAAAAGATTTTGTAGATGGGATTCTTGTACAGATATCAGTTGGATAGGGGAATTCTGTCAGGTCCTTTCTCACCCTGAGATTTTGTTTTTCTCAATTCTTTTAATTCATTTTACATCTCTGGGTCTGTTTCCTCATTTTTAAAGGGAAGATGCTGGATTAGACTCTAAAATCTATTCACTCTGTAAATCCTGTGCTTTGACTATGGGTTTTCACATCTTCACATGACCCAGTTAACTTTCCCTCTATTCCATGCTCCTCTCCCCAAGCAGAGGGGGAGGAGGAGAGGGAGGGAAATGAGGGAATATGGATGAAACTGTTCAAAGCCATCATAATACCTAGAAAAATTAGTCAAAGCACATAATCATAGAAATGAAGAGTCAGAAGAAATCGTAAAGGTCATCTACTCCAGCTCTCTAATTTTATAGGTAAGAAAATTGAACTCCAAAGATAGGAAGCAGTTTTTCAGAAATAAAACAGCAACTGCTTTTACGATGTGTCAGGTACCGTGCTGAGCGCTTTGCAAATATTTTCCCATTTGACCCTAACAACAGCCATTGGAGGTAGGTACTAGTATTCTCCCCACTTTAAAGTTGAGAAAACTGAGTCAAATAGAGGTTATGTGACTTGCCAGCATCACACAGCTAGGCAGTGTCTGAGGTAGTATTTGAATTCAAGGTTTCCTGATTCTAGGCCCAGCAAGCAATTCACTGGGCCATCTAGCTGAGCCAGAACTAAAACTCAGCATTCTATATTGCTTAAAAAGTGTTTTTTTCTTTATTGCTTCCCAATTGATCAGTAGAACTATGGTTCAGTCAAGAAAGAAGTACAAGGCACATATATTGAGTACTATTAGATACTAAACAGGGTGCTCCAAAAGTCTTGGTGAAGTTTTAAGTTTGTTAAAACATGATCTGAACTAAGACTTTTGGAACATGCTGTCCATCTTCAGATTTAAAGGAGAACCTAGGAGTGCATAAAAATAAATGCAGGTAAGAAGATACTGTTGAACATGTAGATGGAATATCTTTCAATACTTTCCTCCCTCCCTCCTCACCTCCAACACCAAGATACTTGGCTACAAGTATCCAGAAGCAACATCCTTCTGTGCTTATATATGACAATAGTCTGTCAGTTTCATGGAAACTATGAACATGAACTTGGATAGACTTTGAGAGATAGTGGAGCATAGAAGGGCCTGGCATGTGATGGTCCATGGGGTCACAAAGACCCAGATCAAAGTGAGTTACAACAAAATCTTCATTGAGAATGAGGATTTTGAGTCAAAGGACATGGTTTCGAATTCCAACTTTATTGCTTAATATCTGTGTGACCATGAGGCAATATACATATATATATATATATATATATATATATATATATATATATATATACATACACATATGTGTTATGTTATATCTAAAATATACAACATGTAATATTATATAATGTAGCTATATATTGTATCATATATATTATAGAATATGGTACATATATTATGTATAATATGGTATATATGCAGTATGGTATATATTATATAGTATGGTATAGGGGCAAGTGACCCTCTAGGTCCCCATGTCATCAAATATGAAATGTCAAAGTTAGACTAGACGATTTCTAATTTCTTCTCTAGCTCAAGCATCTATGATCCTATGATTTGCTTAAGGTAGCACAGCTGATAAATAGCAGAGTCTGACTTCACACCCAAGACTTTCCACCATCATTCTTTCCACCACAAGGTATATTGACCCCTCAAATCAATGACGCTATTACCAGACAATTATTTGTCTGTAGGTTTACATGACATGACACAGGTCATGATTAAAGGTAATCTTTTATTTGAAGTTGTAGACACCATTTGCAGAAAATCTGTCACTATTTGTGACTCAACCCAGAACCATAACTAGGCTTGGGTGACTGATGCTTTATCCCTGATCACTGAAATTTAGAGGTAAAAAAGAAAAAAAAATGCTATCCACTCCTTTAGAAACAAATCAGTTTAGAACCTAGTTATCAATAAAAATCGATACTGATATCAATTGATATTGATAACTTGATTAGTACGTAGCCACCCATAAAGCTCAGCGAAGATAAGGAGATAGGTCAGATTCTTAATACTATTCATCTCTGATTTTCTCTAATAGTGAATAGTAATTAATCCCCCCTCCTCTACTCAACTGAATTTATCTTAGTTATTTCTTGGGTTATTTTTTTCACAACATAAATTGCAAAGTTGTTTTGAGGGTCTGCTTGTGCTTCTTGCCCAGGTATAAAAATTGCTAGGTACAATTCTGATTTTTCTTTATATTTAACCTGAAGCCTCTGCTCCAAGAGTTACCCCATCTGTTAGACCTTCAGTCTAGGTTGTTTCATCTGCTACTGCTGTTTCCCATCAGGTCATGCTAGAAAGGTGTGTGAGCTTCAAGGTGTCTTTCATGAATTTCCTATGTCTTTCATATATGAGGGTAGGGTCTTTCAGATATGATCCAGATCTGTATAAAATAAACTTTCTATTAAAAACCAAAGCAAACTTGCCTCCTAAAATTCATTTGAAGGCTTCAAATGGTCCAGTCAGACAGCTCTGCTTTGGGCTTGTCTGTGAGGTTGCCCTCTCTGTTAGTTCTCAGTAGAAATTGGGATGGGAAGCTACCCACAGCTCCTTGTAGTCTATCTGGCTCCATAGGACCTAGAAAATGCTTGGAGATTCTAAAGTTAAACACCTTGTATTTCTGTGTATCCTTTCTCAGAGGCACTAAAACTGTTTTATGCCCCTTATCCTATTCATTGCTTCAATACCCCTGGGAAGTTGATGAAGGATTGTTATTCCGGTTTTATGGAGGGGAAACCCCCCTGACAAAGAAACTTGCCTAAGGTCACCGAGTTAGCCAGGGGCAGATCTGAGTACAGAGAAATCAGGACTTTGGATGAATGCCTTTTCCTGAAGTGAGAAAAAAAAATGTTGATTTCATGAAAATTGCCTCTTCTCATAAGAGGGGAACCCAGACCTAGCCTCTAAACCTTTAGATTCCTGCCCACCGTTAGCTCTGACAAAGATCCTGTCCAACTCAGAGATTCCGGGGAGACTAGTTATGTGAGATGAGAAATCTCAATATTCCATAGAACCAAAGAGATTTGAAAACCAAAGGGGAGTGGAGACTGCACAGCTTCCAAATAACCATATGATAATAAACTAGAGTATTCTAATAAATAATACTATGTATTATTAATAATAATAAATAAGAAACTAGATATGCCATAGTTAATATGCATACTTTCATATCTCTTGCCTCTTGAATAGCCCAGAGAAAATCTTGCAATGGGAAATAAGTTCCCCTTCCTCTGAAATCATGCTATACCGCTATCATATCAACCCAGTTATTTCCACATATGATGATGATGATGAGGATAACAGCGATGACTTTTTTTTCAAAGAAGTCTACAGAAGAGAAACCCGCATCTCAATAATTTTACTTACCTGGGAAGTAGTTTGAACAATAAACATGAAAGAGCAAAAATAGGCTAGGGACCAGTCCTAGGACTGTTTTAGTCTGAGCTCCACAAATAATAAAGACAAGAAGAAGAAAATTAAATAATAATAGTAAAAAATAATCTGAACATGGGCAAGAATAACACATAGGATTGGGCGTCTGTATGAGCAGAAGGAATGTCCTCATTAATGAGATTCATAAAAATAATAGTATTAAAAGCCCAATGTAACAAAATTTCTCGTTCAAGTCTGCAAGGGTCATTTAAATAAAGAATTCAATAAGTCTTGTTTATGTATACATTTATCTATCTATCTGTCTATCTATCTATCTATCATCTGTCTATCTTAGACAGATCATGAGATCAGAAATGAGTCCCTTATGGCCAAATAAAAGGTAG
Organism: Potorous gilbertii; assembly: GCA_028658325.1. Classification (NCBI taxonomy): domain Eukaryota; kingdom Metazoa; phylum Chordata; class Mammalia; order Diprotodontia; family Potoroidae; genus Potorous; species Potorous gilbertii. The sequence goes on along the minus strand of CM053770.1, from coordinate 644,456,399 downwards.
TCCAATGGGGAAACCCTGGGCACTGAGTCCTCCTTTGGAGAAGGCAGTTCCAAAAGGAGCAAATGTGAGGGCCACATCTTACAGGGCTACCATTTACCTTGGTTGCTAAGACTCTCTGAGCCCGAGGTGAGGAATTCTGATTGGCAGAAGCTGGAGGAATTTAGACAAGGGAGAGGAGCCCGGAAAAACGGGAAGCTTAGAGTGGTGACTTGGGTTGGAGAGCAGAGAGTGATTCAATAAGCTCGAATCTGCTGAGAATACATTTTACGAACATGCAGCTAAGTTGGCTGCCTTTGTTTGGGGGTTTGTTAAGCATTATCTAAAGAATGCCATGGTTCAGCCTGCTCGGTGTGAAGCCTAATTCTTCCCCTTTCTGGAGCCACGGCCTGGTGTGTTCAATTTTTCTCTCTCCATAGGGCTGCGGGCTCTCCGGTACTCCAGCCAAAAAAGCACTCATATTTTAGCAAGCTTAGCCCTGGCCTGGTTGCCAGGCAGTAAACCGAGCACTTGCCCGCCCCAGGGAGAGGGGGACAGGGAGAATGGAAAGGGGTCATGTAAACTAGCACTGAAGCCCTCCCCTCAAATCTCCACTTGAGAGCCAGCCCTTTGGGGTAGTTGATATGTTCATTGGTGGGGAAGGAATACCGCGGCACACACCCAAACTGCGTTCATCTGTTGGAACTAATAATACAAATTATAATTTGTCCAAGGATGATAAGGATACCCTTAGTTTTTTCTCTCTTTTCTTGGGAGATCCTCAAAGTGCTTTTGGAATTAGTCTCTGATGGTCCCATTTAGTAGATGAGGGAAACTGAGACACTAAGTAGCCCACACTGAGAAGAGAAATAGTAGTAGAGAAATATTCTTATCGCTTCCCCATCCCCAAACCTCACCATCTTCTACCCTCCTCCTCTTCCCATATGAGTTCCTCCTGAGCAAAGAGCTAGAGTGGATGCCAGCTCCCACCTCTTCTTCTATCCGGTCTTCAGATCCCTTGGGATAGATAACTTCTCACAGAGAAAATGAACATTCAGTTCAAATCTATAAGCATTGTATGTGAAAATGAATATGTATGGAAACTCTGCCCCAGGGCTCATGGCCCTGAACTAGGCACTCTGGGGCCTTGGTAAGGGAAAATGCCTGATTCCAGCCCCCTCCAGTGATGGACTGGCACTGGAGAGAAGGGGACCCGTGATTGCTGGCGGAGGTGATGTTTTTTTGGGGAAGAGGCCTCTCTGTCCTACAGGGTAGAATCTCCACCCTGTTATTTTACACAGACCACAGAATCTCTGTCAGATGATAATGGATTTTAGCCTCAGTTGAATGAGCTTGGTGAACTAAACAACCGACATTTGAAAAGCTCCTTATTCCACTCTAGGGTGAGTAGGAACTGGGTTCTCTCAGTGTATACTCCCAGTGGTAATTTCAGAAGGTAACAGTCCCCTTTTTCTTTATCAATAACAAAATAACTGAATTTCAAACAGAATTCTTTCTCTCCCCCCATCTTCTTTTATTCAATGGCTGTTTGGGCAACACTCCCATTTTTACATGTTGCTGTCTATTACTTCATGCTTCTTGGGCAGAGAGGCCTCCAGTACGAATGGGAATCTTGTAGTAGCATTAAAACCCCAACGCTATGGCAACTGTTGCCATACGGTATGTATATTGTACTCTCTGTTCTTGTAGGCCTCAATTCTTGGATATCACAAACATCTGTATGGTTAGAATGCCATGAGAGAGACACACTACTTTAGGGCGTATTTGAATGGATTAGAAATGTGAGGTTTTTTTTTTGTTTTTTGCTTTTTCTTTCTGAGAAAACCACATTTCACGATGTTTGTGGCTTCAGGCGATGTTCTCCCCAGAGGGCCAGCTGGTGGAAGAAATCGACAGGCTGAATTGATTCCTTTTTAGTATCCTATCTTCTAACCTAACTGCCAATCAAAATTCAGAGGTCACTGGAGTTAGGTGTCGCTAGATGTCCTCCTGAAGCATCAGAATTGTCTGGGGCTGAGGAAACCAGTCATTGAAGTATAAAGGGAATAGAAATAGAGAATGTCCTTGAGGGAAAAGGGGAATTATTGGAAGAGGAGGATGAGAGAGAAGAAAAGGGCTCATGGTTACTTAAAAAAATGATATCTAGTAGGTACCAAGGGGAAGTGAGAAAATATGAAAGGGAAGAAAACTAAGAAAGAAAGAGGGTTTGATATTTCTTTGTGAGAAAAAAGACACAAGGAAAAGATGGAGGCCAGCTTATTCTATCAATGTCTTAGTGGTAGATGCTGACACATAACTTTAGAAGGGACCTTGGCAGTTGGCTGTCCATCATCTCTATAATAATACCTTCTTTTTCTATAGAAATTCTAAGTTTGCAAAGTAGCTTTCTTATAATAGAGGGGACTCATAGCTTCTTTAAAAGGATGAAAAAACAGAGCTCTGAGAGATCAAATGACTTATTCAGGCTTATGTGGGACTTGAACCCAGGTCTCATACCTCTAAGTCCAGTGCTCTACGCATTATGGCAGGCTTCTCTCAATCCTGAGTGCCCCTGCTTCTAGGCCTCTTTTTGTTTTCTTCTTTAATCCTGCTTTTCCTCTATTCAGTGTGAAAGTAACTGGATTTTTTTCCCCTGAAATCATAACAAAAAAGCTTTCTAAAACTGCTCTCTTGGTGCTAGAATGACTACACAGTACTGAGGTGGGGCAGTCTACTTATGACCACAATGGAGCAAATAAACCCTATGAATTTATTCTTTATTCCTTTCTTGGCACCGTTTGTCAAGAGGGAGAAGAAAAAGGATGAGCTGTAGAAAAGGCAGCTCAGTCATTCTGATTAGCCAGATCCATTGCTGTGAGCATGTGTGCAGCTGGGGAATCCCTGCTCAGCTCTAACCCTGCTCTTGCCAGTCAAAGCCATACGGAGATTGGAACTCAACACATAGAAAGACCCACATGAGTTGTCTCCCAGTTACAAATGAGGTCCTGGAATTTCCCATCATTTAAGGAAGGACTTAGCTATGGCATTATGTAAGTCAAGGTTTTTGGTTGTGAGCCATAGCATTGAATGGGAAGGTCTTCAGATGCCAAGACAACTTCATTGAGCAGGTATACTACACACAGAATCATGGCGCTTAGGGTCTTCCCTAATCCCCAATGGCACTGCTCTGTAGCCTTTGACATTCGAGGCTCTTCTGGCCCCACCAAGTCTGTGCTACACTTTTTACTTTGATTTTCCACAGACACCCATGCCCATACACATATGTTCCTTAATCTGCCCTTATGCCAGCCCAAATCACATGCTTGCAAATCACAAACTATTGTACTTATATACCCATATTCTCATATTAATAATCAAGCAATTATATAAAATTATAAATTTCTAGATTTAGAATTTAATTTTTAAGATATTTAACAGTGTAGTAAAGAATATCAGATGAAGGATTCAGAGTTCAAAGATTAGGATTCAGTTCTTCTTCCTTCTCCATTCCCTGACTTCTCTGTAATACTTCCCTGCTCAATTGTTCATTTTCTTTACCTGAAAATTAGTCATAATGGTATATAGCGGCAGTAACAATAGTAGCAGTCAATATTTGTAGAATGTTTTCAGGTTTACAAAGCGCTTTGTGTGCATTTATCCCTGAGATCCTCACAACACCCTTATCAGGGAGGTTATTCCTATTCTACAGATAGGGCAACTGAGACTGAGAGATTTATGTGGTTTGCCCAAGTTTACACAATTAATGTCTGAGGCAGGATTATAAACTCAGGATTTCCTGACTCTAAGTGTAGTATCTCTATCCATTATGCCATTTGGCCTGCGGATAATACCATATGCCCCTTAGTTACCTCATAGGAATGTTAGTCTAGCAAATCTATTTGAAAAGAGGTTGTGTGTGTGTGTGTGTGTGTGTGTGTGTGTGTGTGTGTGTGTGTGTGTGAGAGAGAGAGAGAGAGAGAGAGAGAGAGAGAGAGAGAACTGAATCCTAGCTTTTGAACTCTCAGTTCATCATGTGATGTTCTCTGCAGTATTTTGAATATTAAATTCTAATTTTAGAATATTATAATTTTCTAAAAATGGATATGTGTGATTGTTCTTTGCATCTCTCAAAAACATTTTTAGTGATTTCCCTCACTCATGTCCTGGAGAGCAGGATAACATTCATGGATAATAAGGGTTTGTGACTTATTCAAACAAGGTCATGTTAGTGACAATACAAAAGTATTCAAGTTTTTATCTACTTCTCAGCCTATTACAAAAGTCCAGCCCCTAACACAGTACCTGATATTTAGCAAGTACTTAAAAATAATCGTTGATTTATTGACCATAGTACACTTAACCTATGCTCATATAATAATTCTCCTCATCACAGCTATAACTAGGGCAAGGCAACTGACTTTTTGTCTTTTTTTTTATTTTTTTATTTTTTTATTGTCCTTTACTGACCTGTGATGTGTGGCATGATTTCATTCTTTCAGTTGGCCTCAGGTCCTGGAACCATGCATGGTACCTAGACTTCTTTTTCCCTTATCTCCATGAATATCTAGAACCAATTCTCTTGGTATTAGGGTACTCCCTCCCCAAGTACAACCACATCTGTGACTGAACTGCCCTCTCTGTCATGGTGCGCCCCTTTTCTTCACACAAGCAGAGATCAACCTTCCTCCCTTCCCTCCTCTCTCCACTCCCCCTTTCCCCTTCACCCCCATGTAGCTGTGTTCCCGGAGGTTCCAAGATGCCTCTCCTTTGTAGGGAAGATAAGGACTGGGTGCAGTCAGTCCTTTATCTCACGCAGAGTTAAGAGTCATTTTACATTGGAATAGCTCCTTCCTTTCCAGGGCCTGTGCTTTAATTCTTGATAGGCTCTAAAAAGGAGGCGTCTGTCCCTAGAGTCTAAGACTTCTGGTTTAGCGGCTGAAGACAGAGAGGCTTACACAATATTTTGTGACCTGGGAGTTCAAGTTTGGAGAGAAGAGACAGAAAATGCATTCTCAAGTCCGTTGTCTGGGGACGATTCCCTCCGACTCTTTCTGATTTTCCTCCTCTCTTCCATGACCCCTTTCCTGCTCCCCCTTTCCTGCCCCCCCTTCTTCCTCCCCTACGTCTGGTTCTCCCCGATCTCTGGTGTGTGCATCTCATCTCCGAAGCCCATCACTCATTCCTTGGCTTCCCCTTCTAAAACCTCAGTGCGCTGCCCCCAAACAGAATTGTGGTTACCTTCATGCCGCGCCCCAGCCTGCTCTTGTTCTATGAGTTGGCTGATGTTCAAACTCCGAGGGAGGAACACACACACACACACACACACACACACACACACACACACACACACACCCTCCCCCTAGCCGCACTATAAAAATTTTTAAGAAACCAGAGGGACTAAGTAAAATCCTCCCCACCGTGTTCTCCCCTTATCTTTCTCTTGCATCTACCCTTTTACCCCACCCCCAGCTTACAAGGGGCTGGAGAAGAGCTTTTGACTTAGCTGCTTGCATAAAAACTCCTCTTTCCCCCAGAGACGGATTACTCCGTGTTTGTTTGGCCTCTGGACTTATCATATAAAGGGAAGGAGAGAGAGACTTGCTGAGGAGTTGAGCACCTGTAAGAAAGGAGAAAGGGAAAGTGTGGGAGGTGGGAGAGGGGGAGGGGTAAGTCATTCTTACATGTAAGCACAGAATTTATAATAGGGAAATTGAACCAGTATTTGATTCCAGTCACTTGGAAGGAAGTTCCCCACCCCTCTCCTGCCATTAGCAACAGTCAGGATCGCTGTGACATCCATTGGCATTTTTATTTGAGTTTTTCTCACAAATCCTAATGAGCAGTTCATGTTGGCACTTTATTTGGCAATGTGAATGAAGGCAGTCTGTTGTTGTTGGGGTATGATTCACACTTGTTAATGAATAATTTCCATTAGTGAATTAGACGACAGGGCCAAACAAGTTAACATCAAAAACCCAGAAGCGAGTTATTTGACTGGTGAAAACTCCTTTCAGGACTCAAAGATGTCAGACACTATGAAAAATTAAAAAAAAAAAGGTCAAGCCTTAAGGACCTTCTCCGGACAGGGAAATCATTGATTCCTTGACTGATCAATCTTGGCAACATCTGTTGCAAATTATGGGTTTGAATTTTATTTCTGTAGTTATTCACAAGTTTTCTTCCGTTCCTAATCTATTAAGTATGCATAACGTTACAATATGGTTGTGTGTGTGAATGTGCGTGTATGTGTATGTGCATGCAGGGATGTTATTTATAATTATTTCAAAGTGGGACCTAAGTATAATATCTCTAAAATAAATTGAAAGTCGCTTGCCTAAAGTACAGGAAAAGAGACAAAATCAATATTTGAACCTTCCTCTGCATTGTCCCCAGCCCATGTGCTGCCTCTAGGGGAGTCTCAACCTTTGATTCCATTGTACATTAACTTCATAACCTCCATGCCAAGAGTGCCATCAAGTGTCAAGGGATTAAATAGCCATGAGCCTGTGGATGGGTGGGTACCACATCACACAGATCTTTATGTGGGACATGACTGACCATTGGATCTCCCTTCTCTGTTCAGCTTGCACTAAATTCAAACCCCAGGGATTCAGATTTTGGAAAAATAGACTAAACTAAGGCTATTTTTGACTGTTTATCTCTTCCTAGAGAAATGCCATAGTCTATAGGCCCCTAAGTCTACAAACCCAAAGCCTTTAAAAGAAAATGCTTGTGCTTGTCTACTTTACATCATTAAGAGTGAAAGTTCCAGGTGGCAGGTGCTATTTTTCTATTTGTTTCGCACAGTGCCTAGCACATGTAAGGGTCCTCAACAAATGAGCATTGCTGCCGAGATGAAGGCAATTCCCTGAAGAAAGCAAGAGAATGTTAGAACACCATTGCAATCATTTCTTCAGCCAGCTGTTGGGCCAACTTCCAGCTTTGTCTCTGGAACAACCCAAAAGATCCCAACATCGATCCCTATCACTTACTGTTAACTCATGACTGTGCCCTTGTGCATATGTATTCACCATCTCTGGAGATCAGATGAGGCTGACTGTCATTGAGATGAAAAATCTATGTGCTAAAACTCTTAAGGTGAGCCATTTAACACTTATATGTCACACACATACACACACACACACACACACACACACACACACACACACACACCAAGACTCAAGTAAGACTGTTTCTCAATATGAGCACTGTAATCTATGAAGACTAATTAATTAAGGTGGGAGGGGGGGTTGTCTCTCCTTGGTTACATCTTCAACCTTAAGTTGACGTACCTCACCACCTTAGTTCATGCCACTGCTTACCAAGTGTCTGATCTGATCTGACTAATACTTACCTTCTATGGAGTAGCGGGCTAAGAGAATTGCAAGGATATTGATTCATAGGATCATAGATTTTGAAAGGGACCTCAGAAGGTCATGAACGGAAGCTTCTTGACAATAGCAACCATTCATTCTTTGTATTTCTATCCCTAGCACCTAGAGTAATGCGTGGCCTAGGAGGTCCTTGATAAATGCTTACTTTTGTGACTTGCCCAGGGTCATACTGTTAGTAAGTGACCAAGGCAGAATTCCAACTCAGGTCCTCCCATCTCTAAGTCTAGCACTCTAGTGACTATGCTATGTTTAATCCTGCCTAGATACTCTAAATAGAATAATTTCTCAATAAATATTCATCGCATTGAAGTATATTGAAGAGAGGGTTGAGAATGGGAACTCTCCTCTCCCTGCTTCACCATTTTTGACTCTTGACCTACAGAAGTATCCTGGTCCCTTAGTTTGTACGTAGTAATGGGGGTTCTTTTGCCATTTTCCTAGGGCATAGAGTGGAAGATATCTTGGATATCAAGTCAAATCCTTTTTGGAGGCAACATGGTGTAATGGAAAGAGTGCTGGTTGTGGACTTAGGACCTGGTGCTAAATTCCCACTGAGGTTTCATAGCTGTGTGACCTTGGGCAAATTTCTCTTTGGGTCTCAGTTTCTTTATCTGTAATGAAGAGGTTTACCTAGATAACCTTTAAAATTCCCTCCAACTCTAAATCTCCAATACCCTAGTACAGGCAAGACATTGCATATCTTACAGATATAGAAACTGAGGCCTGAAAAATTTAAATGGATGTTCCATCCTGACTCTTGAATCTTACTTACATAAGCTTAAAGTTTATAGTGAGGTTGGATAAAGATATAAACCAAATAGAAACAAATTCCTCATTAGTGACTTTCCCTTTTCTAGATATACCCAGCCAAACTGCTTGTGTATCCACCTACTTTGTGGTCTTAATTGTTTGTTTCTATAGTTCTTCTGGAACTTTAACTCTTTGTGATCCAGTTACATTTCTTCATGCAAATCAGTCTATTTCTGAAATTTGGTGAAAGTCAAATGACTATAAACATAAGTAAAATGATATTTTCAATGTACCAGGAGGGTAATTATTTATTTAAAGAAATTTGTAAGTACATTTTTCAATATGGGGCAACTAGGTGGCACAGTGGATAGAATGCTGGACCTGGAGTCAGGAAGACTCATTTTCCTGAGTTAAAATGTGGCCTCAGAAACTTACTAGGTGTGTGTCCCCGAGCAAGTCACTTAGCCATGTTTGCCTCAATTTCCTCATCTGTAAAATGAGCTGGAGAAAGAAATAGCAAACCACTCCAGTGTCTTTGCCAAGAAAACCCCAAATGGCATCACAAAGAGTTGGATCTGACTGAAATGACTGAGCAATCATTTTTTTTCAATATAGTGTATGATTTTTTTAATGAAGTGAGTATTCCTTCAGGATTTTGAGATGTCTATGATTTCTTTGTTGTGAATGGGGTAGATCACAGCTCATTAATGACTGCACTTTCTGTCACTCTTGTGCCTGTTCTTAGTCCATCCCACAAATTAGAAACTTTCCTCTGAGTCCCTTGACCCCTTGAAAGTTCCAAGGGAGTATAGCCTCAACAAAGTATACCTCACTCTCCAAAGAGGTCTACCCATCCCCTTTTCTGGTCATATGTCTCTTTTCTGGTGTCTTTTTATACTTCTTCTATACTACTTTTCACGGATTCTAAGCCTAATTATGCCTACCATGTATCTCGATTGCCCTTTGGTTGACCTACAATTATATTACTGCTGAGATTGTTGTGGTTCAGTTATTTCAGTCCTCTCTGACTCTTCATGGCCCCATTTAGGGTTTTCCTGGCAGAGATTCTGGAGTGGTTTGCCATTTCCTTCTCCAGTTCATTTTGCAGTTGAGGATACTGAGACAAACTGGGTTAAGTGACTTGTTCAGGATCACACAGCTAGCCAGTGTCCGAGGCCAGATTTGAATGCAGGCGTTCCTGACTCTAGGCCTGGAGCGCTACCCACTAAGCCACTAGTTGTCCTTGAACATGGAATGTCTATCCATGATCTACCACCCTATGGTGCTACCAGAAGGATATTAGTGTTAAAAAATGTCATCTGTTTTAGCTCAGGAAAAAGCTTGAGGTCATTAAAAACATTGCACAGTTCTGCAAATCCAATCCCTTCCTTCTCCCAATCTCCTTCTCTTTCAGTTCTGGGGCCAGTTTATTATTTATCTGCTGTGTTTTTCAAAATTCATTCAACTGAAATATCTTTACATGAAAAATAGACATTCTTCATCCACTCCTTTGTGGTTTGTTAGACTGAATTTTATGAATGACAATACATCTCACTTAGGTGGGTCTGAAATGCAACCATCGTGAGTTACATCCCCAAACTGGAGCATCCAGAAGAGCTTATCATCTATAGGGAATCCTTCTTCCTTTTGGAGTCAGCACAGGACAATCAATCAGCAAGGGCTCATTAAGTAAGTATCAGCTATATGTCAGGAAGTACACTAAGGTATTGGAGATACAAAAATAAAGTAAAAATGTCTCTTCCTTCAAATAACATGTAGTCTATCAGATATCCTCATTTACTGTGCTACCTCCAAAATGTCAAACATTCTTATGCCAGTTTTATGTCTCATCTGATCTTAATAAAGTGAATAATTATCCCTTAATTCATTTTTTCATGGATTTAAATAGCTCAACTTTGTTAGGTGAGCAAGAACTGTTTACCTATTCACCCACTTAGAGCAACCTTGAATACATTAAGTTAAAAAGGTACGAAGAGGAACTGATTATAAGGTATTATCACTGTTTCCCTGGGTCAGGAAGAAGGAGAAATTAACCACGTACAACTGGCATTCCTCACGTGCCTGGTCTCATATATATAAAGAACGGCACGATTCAGCCAAGAATCTTCTGTCTCATCTAATAGTAGATTGGATTTAGATAGTTCCAAATTCTTATAGTCATTATTCTGTTAAAATTTCTTGTATTCTTAGCATCCTACATTCTGTGATAATTGCTTCTGGATTTTATAACCTCGAAAGAAGGGGGTCTGGGGCCAAGTATTTTTTTCTCTCTGTAAGACACATGGGGAAACTGAGGCATAATTTAATTTCTAATTTGTTGGATGGACTAAGAACAGGCACAAGAGTGACAGAAAGTGCAGTCATTAATGACCTGTGATCTACCCTATGCACAACAAAGAAATCATAGACACTTCAAAATCCTGAAGGAATAGTCACTTCATTAAAAAAATCATACACTATATTGAAAAAAATGATTGTTCAGTCATTTCAGTCATATCTAACTCTTTGTGATGCCATTGGGGTTTTCTTGGCAAAGATACTGGAGTGTCTATATAGTGGAGTGTCTATCAACAAGCATTTTTTGGACCACCTACTACATGTGAGTATATCACAAGGGCTGTGAGAAAAATTTGAAACTTGGTGCTTGCCCTCAAAAACTTTATAATCTATTTGGGATGATAAGTCATAAACATATGAAACTAGAACTTATTGCTTTGTAGTGGTCACTAGACAATCATGAATTTATTAGCTTATGAATCTCCTATACGATAATTTTGAAATCCTAAATTCTTGTAATGTCAGCAAATAAACATTTATCAAGTACCTACTATGTGCCCAGCATTGTACTGTTACACTTATACTGCTCATGTAAACATGTCCTATCTCTCCCATTGGATTATAAACTAGTTAACAGCAGGGAATATATTTTATATGTATTTCTTAGCATCATTCATTCAATAAAATTTTGTTAAATTCTTTCTATGCGCAAAGCGCACAGACCTAGAATAGTGCAACATACACACACACACACACACACACACACACACACACACATACATATTCATGTATATGAAATAAGATAGTTAGATGGAATAATAGATCAGATTTGATAGGTGACAAAATGTAGATGGAAAAATAGATCAGGTTTTAATTGCTTTATCCAGTCACTCACTCAGAGCAGCCTTGAATACATTAAGTTATAAAGGTTTGAAGAGGAGCTCGTAGATGGAGGTTGGACTTTGAATCAGGAAGACCCAACTTCAAATCCAGTCTCAGACACTCACTAGTTTTGTGACCCTGGGCAAGGTTTTCTTCTGCCCTAGTATGGGGATGATGATAGTATTCCCAGGTTGTGGTACTGATCAAAGGAGGTAATATTTGCAAAATGATTTGTAAACCTTAAAATTCCATATAGGTATCATGAGTGCTATAAATGACTAAGGGGAAATATTAATTCATTGATTCAATAGACATAGTAATTAGATAATAGCACATGCGTAGCATTTTAAAGTTTCTAAAGCACATTGTATTACAGATGAATTTCTGGATAACTGTAAGGAAGTACTAATATCCACATTTTAGGATTAGGGTTATGATTATGGTTAGAATACTAGAAATGGAGTGATTTGGCCATGGTCACGTGATTATGTAAGACTTAGGCATGGACTCAGATCTTCCTGACCATGGTGTTCTCTCCACTGTACCATCTTGCCTCTTTATTGTGCTTGTATTATTGATTTTTTAGAACCCAAGTGTAGGCTGCATATTTAAGCCTACTAAATGATAATTTATTAAATTTAACCCAACATTTTAACGTCAAAAATTTATGGGATTCTGATCTTATTTACCCAAAGTATTAGGTATTTCTCCCAACTTTCTAATATCAGTAAAATTGTTAAGCATTATATAGACTCATTTATCCAAATTATTGACAAGAATATGGAGCAACGTAAGGCCAAGGACCCCTACGGCACTGTACTAGGTAGAGATGGACTTCCAATTAAATTAGATACAATGCTCTAGGGTGGTCATAGTGGGCATGAAAAAGAGGAAAGAGATTTTGAAGGGAGAATCAACAGGACTCGGTAACTGATTGTATTTGTGGGATGAGGAAGAAAAAAATAGGGTGATAGGTTAGAGTTAGAAAGAATCTTAATCTAATTGAAAAGTCTAATTCAAATCCATAATTTCACAGATGAGGAACTGAGACACAAAGAAATAACATGATTTGCTCAATGTCACAGCAATAATTAGTAACCCAGCTGGGATTTGAACCCAGGTCCATTCACTCCAAACCCAATAGTTTTTCAAGAGTAAAAATTACTGAGATTACAAATCTAGGTTACTAGAAAGACAATGTGGTGCCACCAGTATAAATATTTAAAAAATTGGAGGAGTGGAAGATTTTGAGAAAAATAGAGCAATTCTGTTTTCAATATGTTGAGTCTGAGGTGCTGATGGGACATCTACAGGCAGTTAGCCAGCAGGCAGTTGGAAATATGGATCTGTACCGTGGTAATTAGAGTCATGGAAGCAGAAGATTGCTAAGGAATAGAGGCTATCTAGAGGAGGGAACCAAGGAAAGAGCATTGGGCAATACCCGTATCTGAGGAAACGTTAGGATTTAATTCAATTTGATAAATTCATTTCAAACCAATAGCTGTTTATTAAGTGCTTTACTTGGTGCCAGGAACTGTACGCAGCATTGGGGATACAAGTAAGAAAAAATACATTTCCTGCCCTCAGGGAGTTAATAATCTAACGGGGAAGGTAACCCCAAAAAGGAGACTGAAAAGTGTGGGGTGTGGGAAGACAGGGGCGTGTTATTCCATGGAGTAGAAGCTGAGCAGAATGCTGATGGATACTTGAGTTACCAGGAAGGTTTTGAGCCCTCTAGAAAGGAAGACTCTGGGAGGAGTTCAGTGCCCTCCCTTCCACACCCTGCTGCAATCTGAAGTGAGAAACAATGGAGGATGAGTTCAGAAAGTGAAGACATTCCATTTCTCATGATGATTGGCTTATCCTGGAGGGAAGGCGAGTTGTTCCATGGAGTAAAAGTTAAGCAGGACTTTATTAGAGGATGGAGGAGAAAGCAGCAAAGGAGACATGGGAGGAATTATGAGGCAGATTAGAGAAGAGTATTAAGCAGGCTATGTCACAGAAGTCAGGAGAGGGGAGGATATGAAGGCAGAGGAAAGTGGGGACAGAGTGTCACATAGCACTGAGAGGCTAAGGAGATTGAAAACAGGGTCAGGAAGTTATTGATGCCATTGGAGGAAGCCTTTACAGTAGACTAGCGGAAGAAAGGTCGCAAAGGTTGGAAGAGTGAATGATGGGGAGGAAGAGGAAACAGCAAGTGTGGGCTACCCTTCACAGATGTTTGACAGTGAGGAGGTGTGTTTATCCTTCATGGCCAAGAAGAGCATACCATCAGAGAAATGATGACATGACTTGTACTTGACTTTTGTTTTTTGAGTGAGGGAGGGCTGTGCAGGTCACCAGCCTCACTTCTCCTCTAGAACCACCTGAATCCAGTGACCAGATATTCATCAGGATGACTGGAGATGACCCAGGATGAGCCAGTTAGGGTTAAGTGATTTGCCCAAGGTCCCACAGCTACTGAGTGTCAAGTGTCTGAGGTGAGATTTGAACTCGGGTCCTCCTGACTCCTGCACTGGTGCTCTTTCCACTGCACCACCTAACTGCCCCTGAGTGAGAAGTAGAGAAAAGGGTAAGTAGGTGGCTCAGTGGATAGAGTGCAAGGCCTGGAGTCAGGAAGACTTGAGGTCAAATCTTGTCTCAGATATTTACTAGCTGAGTGACCCTAGACAAGTCCCTTAACCCTGTTTGCCTCAGTTTCCCTGTCTGTAAAATGAGCTGGAGAAGAAAATGGCAAACTGTTGCAGTATCTTTGCCAAGAAAATCCCAAATGGGGTCACAAAGAGTTGGACAGGAAAATGACTCAACAACAAAGAGAAGAGGATACGTGTGGGAGGATTGTGATATAATCAAGGGAAACTTGTTTATTTAAAATAGTTAGGATTGGAGTCTATGTATAGGTCAGGGGGAGGGAGAGACTTAGAAGCATGAGCAAGAGGGTATGATTGATGGAAGAGGATAATGGAGGAAATGAGAGAGGAGAGCCGCCTCTTCTGAGATTGGGAGGAAGGAAGAGAAAATGAATGAGGGTAGTGAGAGGCTTAGAGGAGTCTGGAAGGAAGCTAATGGATTTTTATATAGATTCCATATTCCTAAGCAATTGACTTAGAGTGCTTGACTTAGCGTCACAGAAGACCGGAGTGTGAATGCTGCCTCCAGTAATTGCCTGCCATGTGACCTTGAGCAAGTCACTTCAGTGGTTTCAGCCTCAGTTTCCCCATCTGTAAAACAAGGATAACAATAGCACTTAACCTCACAGGGCTGTTGTGAGGTGTGTATTCTGTAAATTATGTGATTTTGTAATTATGTAATTTCTGTTCATTGGTACATGTGTACAATTATGTGAATTACATAAAATATTTCGCAAATTTTAGTGTTATGAGTAACCTAATATGAAACTATTTAACCTCTCCCTGCTGCCATTTCCCCACTTATACAAATGATGCTGTTGCAGAGCTTCTCTCCAGCTCTAAATGCATGGTACTATGTATGACCCTGGTCAAGTCACTTTGACATCTGCAAAAACATTTCCAAAAGTTTTCTCCAGTTCTAAATTCTATGAATAATGACACATTGAAATAAAATATTTTACTTAAAAACACTTTTTATACATGCTTTATTTGAGAGGCAGCTAGATGGCACAGTAGATAGAGTTCTGAGGATTAGAGTCGGGAGGACCTGAGCTCAAACCTAGCCTCAGACATTTACTAGCCATATAATCCTGGACAAATCTACCTCGCTTCCTCAACTGTACATGGAGACAACCATGGTATCCACCTCCTCTGGTGGTGAGGAATCAAAACAAGATACTATTTGTAAAATATTAGTACAGTGCCTGACACATAGTGGGCACTTAAATCATTTTTTCCCTTCTCTCCCTCCCTTAATCCTCATAACCCTCCTTTGAGGAGTGTTGAGCCGATATGATGATGCCCATTTTACAATCTGCAAGAAGTCGAGTGACTTGCTCAAGGTCACTCAGTTGCTAGATGGTAAAGTCAAAACTCAAATTCAGATCTGTTGATTCCAAGTCCATTCCTTATCTACATTACATTAGTTTTCTTGCCTGTTTTAACCCCTACCCCATCCTCACTGAATCAGTCATTCTTTTGATTACAAGGTTTGAATTTACCAGATGTTTGAGCATCAAGCAGACACAGCCTGGGAATCAAGGTTTTTTTGAAACCTAGCCCAGGCAGGACTCTGGACATTTGGATTATGCTGCTTCCCTGACATTCCTGCCAATAAGGATTTCCTCCTCCTTATTTGGAGGTGACACCCCGGCCAGTGTGATTTCCCTCATGCAGGCTTGGCTGGGAGGACAAATACATTGCTGGCAGTGCTGTGAGCGCCAGTCACAAGCACAGGCCGTCCTTGGGACGGTCAAGCAATGGACATTGCAGGCACCGCCAGGAGGGCTGGTTGTTGTGTTTGCCTTACTTGTTGCTGTTCCATCTGCCTTTCCCTGCAGGGTCTCTCCTTGTCAACCAGACTCACACTTGAGCTGTTTACAGCGATGATGGCTTGAGTCAGGCAGGTGCCTCAACAACAGATTCAGTGAAGCACAGAGATTTATAGAATTACGAACCAGAAGGGGCCTTAGAGGTCATTGTAGCCCAAGCCCCAAAGAGGAAAACAAGGTCCCAAAGAGATTGACTTGACTAGGCTGCAAAGCAGATTAGGAGCTGGCTAGAACCCACAATAAAATGTCAGCATTATACTCCCATGTTCAGGCATCCCTTCCCTGGCTGCTGCCTGTCAGATCCAGGGTTGACCCTTTGCTATTTAAAGCTGCATTTGGGGGAAACCACCACGGAAGACCTGGCGAAATTCTTTGTTCTAGAGTTGCTTGGGTGATGCACAGGAATAACTGCTTAGGAATTCTCAATGGTTATTCCTCCCTCTTGGCATTATAGTCAAAGAAATCTACCCTCCAGATGTGCTCGTAAAGGTATCTCCTCTCTGTGGCCTGGGGAAGAATTATCCTGTTTCAAATGCCATTCCTTCCCTTCCACCCCCTCCTCCCTGACTTCTCTATGTTTTGTGACATCCTAAGATTGGATTCTAAGCTAAGTAGGTTTGTGAATCCAAGACTTCCCTCGGCTGGCCTCTTCCTAAACCACACCATCAATAACTATCACTCAGAGATCCTTGTACAGACCCCTGGCAATCTAGCCTGATTTCTCTGGGCCTCATGGGGTCATCGTGGTTCACTGTGTCATCTTATTTCACCACTCACTGGACAGTGGAACATAGCCAGCTAACTTCCCTTTCTATCCCCATCTCTCCACCTTCCATCATCCCCCCTTTTTCCCACCACTACCCAACTCCTCCACATTGTTCCTAGGCCAGTGTTGATGGAGAAATTACGCAATCCAAGAGTAGAGCTCTAAACTTACCCAAGGGGAATAAGTTTTGGAGCAGGAGAATCCTTCCTATGTCATACTTGCCACCAAAACATTGGTCCTGCCACTTTAAATGAGCAAATGAGGTTGGCTGATGCTTCAGCCACCGGTGTAACCGGATCTCCATGGGCTCTTGAAAAATGGAACTCTTTTCAGCAGCAAATGTTTGCAATTAACTTTAACATATGGTGGAATTTGTTTTTGTGTCTGTAAAGCATGATAGACTCCAAGTATCTGGCAGAAATAGCACTAGGGATGTCATTCCCCTCTGCTTAACTAGCAGAAGGCTTGTCTAGTTTAAGTGTGGGCATTGGGGCACTTGGTGAGGGAAAGAATGACAAGTAAGAGGTCTTGAAACCTCTCCTAGGATCAAGAAAAAAGACTACTTCCTTAGTTGGTGAACTCTCTTTCTGAAAGCTCGCTTATCTGGCCAACATGAGCAACGAGTTTGGAAGCTCTCTTCCAGCTGTGATAGTAGCCAGAGGTCTCCTGTCTTGAAGGGTGTGGTACATGGTTCCCAGCTTTAGTTACTGCTCTGGTATGGAAACCAAGTGCCCAGACTTCTGACAAATAGTTCTGCCTTTGTGTTCAACTATTCAGCTGTGTCCAGGAAGAACATATCTGTCTCGTTCCGAATAGGAATCGGAATCCCACATCTGACCGTCTGAGGTCCAATACAATCTTCCATAATGCAGTATGGATATGGAGTCTGAGGAACGGGGCTCAAATCTTGGCTCTAGTTCTTATTTTCTATATGAACTTCAGCAAGTTTCTTAGTGTCTTTGGGTCTCAGTTTCTTTAACTGTAAATTAAGGAGATTGAAGTAGATAACTTCAGAAGGATCTTCTCTCTCAATCAATGATTATATTTAAAATAGTTCTATATATTTAAAAATGTTTGGAATTAATGTTGTAGACTGAGGGAGAGTTAGGGAGATAGGAAAAACTAGAGAGAGATTCTTGGTTGTGATATTCTCCCTGCCACTGGTCTCCTAAAATAAAATTCATGATTTGGGTTGAGATTGGACTACCTCATCTCTTGGGGTTACTTCCAATTCTAGGATTCTATTTTTCTATGATACTAGTACCTACTTTCAATTTTTTTTTTATTAAAAAAGGGGCACATCCGTAAGTCTTATCTGGTGAGTTGCCTTGATGTGTGACATAAGTTAAGTATGCACCAATTAGCCCCTTGACTGAAAGCTTCGGTTTTTAAATTCCTTAGACCCTATTTTAATGACATGTAAGCAGCAGGACCTGGATTTCTGGTACCCCAACCCACTCTGGTATTTTTTTCAGAGAGTAATCAGGCATTTGTTCAATGACCCTTACGGTAGCTTGGGCTTTTCCAGTGGAATAAATACTTGTTAAATTGAACTGAATTCAATTGGATCAGAGAATAGCCAGTTTGTCACCCAAAACTCTTGTCTATTGATGTGGCCCTGTAGCAATTTCCCTAGCTCACATTTTGTAGGATATTCTCTACTCACCATGCTATAGAGATATAGAAAAGCCAGCAAGAATCACAGTGGCTAAATATCAAAATCCTGTTCTATTTATTTGCACTCCTAAAGACAAAGCAGTTGATGCATGAGGAATGTTGTGATAAACAAGGAGGGACTGATGGATTTTGTATCCATGCCACAAATACCTGTTGAGGATGCACTGTGACAACATCATTTTGCATGCTATGAAGGAATACAAAAAAAATAGCAGATTCCCCTTGTGCACAAGGATTTTACAATCTAATTGGATGAGCAAGAGGTATAAAATGTAAAAAAATTAAACAATGGGATAAGAATGAGAGGTCTCAGGACAAGATATGTTGAAAAGATATGGATTAAAAGGCAGAAAAGTATACAAGATATTGGGCTAGGAATTAGAAGAAGGGTCTGGGTTCTATAGCTTTGGATCTGCCTCTTGTTAGCCTTGGGTCTTTAGCTGGCCAATTTTTTAACCTTAGTTTCCCCCACTTTTAAACAGAAATAATAATTCTTACCCAGCCTTACACACAGGGCTATAATGAAATCCAAATGTAATAAATGAAATTACTTTGAAAACTGTAAAATGCATAAGAATGTGAGCTCTTCTTACTAAAAGACTGTTACAAAGAAAGAGTGCTAAAGGAATTTAGAGGGTGGAGGATTTCATTGTGGTTTACAGTGTCCAGAGCAGCAGGGAAGACTTCATGGAGGAGGAGGTGGGACTGAAAGGATGGAATTATAGCTTCTTAGAGGTGGAAAGAAGTTTTCAGGATATTTTACAGGTGAAAAAACCTGAACCCCAGAAAGAACAAATAACTTACTTGGGGCCAACAGAGCTTGATAACGAGACAGCAACTTTCTACTAACTGTCTATTCTTTTTAGAGTGGTGGGGAACCCGAGGCTTTGAGGTCATGTGGGGCCCTCTAGGTCCTCAAGTGTGTCCACAGAAGTTATTTTGTGAAGTTTGGATTCAGGCAAAGTGCTGCACTTGAGGAACTAGAGGGTCCCATGTGGCCTTGAGGTCACAGGTCCCCCATTCCTGTCAGACAAATCACTTGGTGATTTCCATACGTGGAGAAGAGACAGAGGGGTTGAAGATCTGGGGATACCGGCATATGTATTTGGGCAACCTTCTAGAGCTCCAGAGATCTTTTTCCCCTCTTTCTTCCTGTCATACTCTTTCTTCAGAACCATTTGGGTGGTAATTTTAGTCTCTCAAATAAATACATCAGAAAAGTGCCCCTCATCTTTTACAAATTAAAAAATACATTTTTTTGCAAATAAAAAAATACAATAATTTTTTGCAAATTAAAAAAATAAATAATATTTTTGCAAATCAAAAAATAAAATAGTTATCTGTAAATAAATATATATATGCACCAACCTAGTAGGGCCCCTCCGTTAGTGGACTCTCTTACGATAAACTATATGTGATATTCACACTTTTGCCCATTCCCCCACTGCGACAATAATAAATGGCTTTTATTTCTTTTTTTGTTCTTTCCTAGAAGTAAAATACCAGGATTGATTCGGTTGCGTCCGAAAGACAACAGAATCCCTTTCACATGTTAGTCTGGGTGTCTTCGATGCATTTAATGCAATCATTATATCATCATCTTAAATCACATGCAGCTGTGATTGCTTATGGCCATAGCTCAGAGCTCTCATTAGCCTGCTTGGACTCCAACCTAAGACATGATTAGCTGGTATGAGATCGAGCCCAGACTTCCTTTGCTGTAATGGAGGTTGGGGCACTAGAGGGTGAGCCTGTCTTCTGTCTACAGGGTCATCAGGGCAGGTCGATGGTGAGACCTAAAATCCCAACTTCCATTGTCTCACGGACAGTTCCCACATTTATTCTATTAGTTCGCTGAACTCTGACCTTGCACTCTCTATTGTGAGAATGAAAACATGGATCCAATCAAACAGACCTTTGGGTAGCTGGATCTCAGCAGGACCATTTCTAAGCTCTCTTACCCCCAGCCCTTGGATTGATAACACCCTCTTGAGGCAATCTCCAGATAGAGTCTAGACTCATTATCTAGCCTTCTTTTGTCTCAAAACCTCAAAAGGACTGAAGTGCACTTGGCGAGATAATGGGAGTAAATGATGAAACAGGAAATCCTTCCCTGGGCAGCTCTTGGCAAGGCAGTGGTGGCTTAGCTCAGGAATGAGGTAATGAATTAGGCTATTCAGAAGAGGCTTCATGCAATCTTAAGGTCTCCTCTGCCAGTGAACTTGTGTCTGTGTTCTGATCTCAGAGGCTGGTGCCCTGGATGTACAAGTCACTCTGCCTTTTGGTTAAGTTGTTTATTTCACCTGGAGTCCCCAAGAAGCTCAGAAGATTCCCGGCCCTCGCAGCACACCTGTTGGCCCAAGAATCCACATTCAATTCCTTCATTCACGCCTTCCATCAGATCCCTTGTTATACTTAGAAGACAAGTTTTTATTATATTGGCTTGCCTGGGAAAAGGTTTCCCTGTGAAGCATAGCTAGAAAGGTAACTGGATTATAAACAAGCCTTTTAATAGCCATGCTTCCTGCTTATACTAATAGCTGACATTTATAGCAGTTTATGGTTACAAAGCTTTTTTACATTCACTCTTTGGAGCCTCACAATAGCTGTGTGATTTATGTAGCCACAAGCGCTATCATCTTCATTTTACAGGGGAGGCCATCAAGGCACAGAGAAATTAAGTGACTTGCCCATGATCACACAGCTTAGTGACTGCCAGCAGGTCAGGACCAGAACCCAAGACTCCAAGTGGAACATCTTTTTTTTTCCACCGCTGCATATACTCTCTCATGATGGTCTATTTAATCTTTACAGGGGTTTTCAGGGCAATTTGGCTCCATCTGTTGGTGTGTTTACTTGGGTTCTGCCAAGCCAACAGCAATTCTCAATTTCATGCTTGTGGATTCTCCATGTTATGGTTTGCTAGGAATCCATGGCTCATTTCCTTCTGTCACCTAGCTCACTCCTGGACCACCTCCCACTGCCTTCCCCACGAGTCCATCCACACAGCTACAATACACTAAAAAGAAAACTAGATATAGAATCAGAGGTCTTGGGTTCAAAACCTGGCTCTACCATTTAATACTTTTGTGATCCTGGCCAAAACATTTCACTTCCTTTTACCCTCCTTTCGTTTTATCATTTGTAAAATGAGGGGATTGGACTAGAGGACAGACGACTTCCAAAGGTCCCCTTCAGATCTAAATTGATCATCACAGATCTTGCAACTGATAAAACAAAATAAAACTGATTAAAACAAAATTCAAAAACATTTATTAACTACCTACTGTGTGCAAGGCACATTGTCAAGGATAAAGATAAGAGTTAAACCCAGTTCTTTTATTCAAGGAGATCCCTAAGAGAGTTGGTCTTATATATATTATAGAGTCATAATTGGTTTTTTGTTGTTCACTTGTTTCCAACTCTTCATGACCCCATTTTGGGTTTTCTTGGTAAAGATACTAGAATGATTGGCCACTCCCTTCTCCAATTCACTTTACAGATAGGGAAACTGAGGCAAATGGGGTGAAATGACAAGCCCAGGGTCACACAGGTAGTTAAGTATCTGAGGCTGGATTTGAATTCAGGTTTTCCTGTCTCCAGGCCCATCACTTTATCTATTGTGCCACCTAGCTGCCTTCTATATGGTGGCACAGCAGATAGGATGCAGGACTGGAAATCCTGAAGACATCAATTCAAATCCTGCCCCTAGCTCTCTGATCCTTAGCAAGTCACTTACTTTTTCCCTGCCTCAGTTACCTCATCTGTTAAAGGGAGGTAATATCTCCCAGGGTTGTTAGAAGAATCAAATGAGATAACTTTTTTCAAAAATACTTTGCTCTTGGGTAGAGCCACTGATGGAGTAAAATGATCTGGAGAAAGAAATGTCAGACCACTCCGGCAGCTTTGCCAAGGAAACTCCAAAATGGGGTCATGAAGAATCAGAGGCAATTGAATAACAACAAAATGTTATATAATTGCTATTAAACCATTCTTATTATCAGAGCAAGCAGAACGTGATAGACTCACAGTAGGGTTCTAGACAAAGTATTCTAAGAAGTTTGGGGAACAAGATTTCGTTTTTAGCTGTGGGGAAAGAGCTCCGCGAAGCAAGTCAAATAAAAATAGGAATTTTAATAGAAAAAGATGAGTGAGAAGTTCATTCCAGATATGGAGCAAAGGGCATGAATTTGTATGTATTTTGTAAACATTTGTATGTGTATGTATTGTTTCCCCATATAGAATCTAAGCTTTTTGAGGGGGGGAACTAATTCATGTCTTTGAATCCCTGGCATTTGGAATATGTTATTTAATACACCCTTGCTAATTTATTAAGAAAGTCAAATGGTAAGCAGTTCAGTTTGGTTGAAATATAAGATATAAGGATGCAAGGTGGAATCCAACTAGAAAGCTAAGTTGGAGTCAAACTCTGTAAGGTTTTGAATGCCAGGATGAGGAGTTTTTGCTTTATCAGGTAGGATATGGGAGTTGTTGGAGGATTTTTCAGTAGAAACTCAGAGTTCCAAGATCACCCTTACTATACCACTCCATCAGTAACCTGTTTTACTGCAAGAGCTCTGGGCAACATGATCAGAATGCAAAACCATTGCTAGGGTAATGATTTGAACCATAGACTGGGGGGAAAGGTCTGGAGGTGAGGAGATCTGCCTGGTAGCTACTACTGGGCAGGAAGATATGAGGACTAAAGATGAGATTATTCAAGTGAGAGTGGGAAGGATAAGCAGATTCTGACACAGAGTTAGGAAGGCCTGGGTTTAAGTTCTGACTCTGAATGCACTGACTGTGATCCTGGGCAAGATATCTTACTTCTCATGGCCCCAAGTATCTCTTCAAGATCATTGATTTCAGGGGAGAGGTCCATATGTATAGCAGAGGGAGTTTTTTCACCGGAAATTATCTATACCAATGAAATCAAAGGTCCAGGCCAAAATTAAAAAGCCACATATTTTCCCAGCAAGACAATGAAATAACTCAAAGTTGCCTCTATTTATCAGTATTTCAGAATATTTAATGATCAATATTCAGATCCTCATTTTTACCAATGAAGGAAACAGACCTTTTCAGAGTTAGTAAATTGTTGGATTATTGGCCAAATCCTTTCATTTCCCTGGGCTTTGTGTCATGCATGCATGTGTGTGTGTGTGTGTGTGTGTGTGTGTGTGTGTATATGTGTATGTGTGTGTGTGTGTGTGTGTGTGTGTATGAGTCATTTAATGAAATCTAGTCTCGTAACTGGCCACTCCTATGCTCTGTCCCTTAGGAGCTTAACATGAGGTGTATCATGGGTGGCCTAGTATGGAAAAACCTAGAGTGCAACTAGTCAGGAATGGTGATTTGGCAGGAGCTTTTTAAGTTGCTTCAATTGTTGTGTCTGTGGGTTGTGAGGATCCAGCAGTACTTTCTTACCCCATCCCACCCTGTGAACAGAGCATTTGTAAGATGGATGGAGTGAATGAATAAGGGCTGCCATCAAGAAAATCCCTTTCCTTCTTTCCTTTCTCCCAAGTTAACTGTAGTCCTCCTAAGAAGTGGAATATTCACAGCATTTTCCCATCAATTGTGTTAAATATCTCTGTCAGTAGCAAAAAAAATTTCTTCCAGTTTTCTGCTTGTTGAAAATTCCCTCTCTGGGAAAAAAAAGTGTGTATACTTGTGTATATACATGTATCTATATATACATCTGTCTGTGTATGCATATGTGCCTATATATGTGTGAGGGAGGCATAGGGTGGTGGTGAGTGTCCATTAAGCCTGGATTCAAATCCATTTCAATCCATTTTAATCTACCATTTACTGCCCAGATGACCTTGGCTAAGTCATTTTTACCAGTTTCCTCATCTATAAGACTCTGCTTAGCTCCAAATCCCATGATGCAGTTGGTAGCTGTTTGAGGTTTGGTGGGGTGCTCCTAATACAATTCAAAAATACTTTTGAACATTAACCCAGTACTCCATGAGACGTCTTTGTGAACTGAGGTAAGCTCTCCATAGTAAGAAATGAAGACAGTGATGGGGAGGGGTCTGACAAAAAGAGACCCCAAAGGCAGCCCCATTTCAGGTTCTTCCTACTCTTCCACCAAATCCTGATGGCTAAGAGTTTCCCTGGTGGTGAGCCTGATGTGCTATCTGAATTAAGCAGCTGGAAGAAACTTCTGGTCTCAGAATTGTAAGGAATTTAGGGAAAGGCTTTGCTTTGGCTTAAGTTCGAAGAGCGCGTTTTGCGTGTTATGATGACATTTGAATATGCTCATGAGAACCTATTAGTCTCTAGAATCTAGGAGGTTTATTGGTTCTGGATATTCTTTGGTTCTAGGCTATATATTCTATTCCCTTCTTAGAAGGAAAGCAGGGAAGGAAGGAAGGAAAGAAGGAAGTGGTTTCATTTGTATCTGACTGTGACCCCATTTGGGGTTTTCTTGGCAGAGATACTGGAGTGGTTTGCCATTTCCTTTTCCAGTTAATTTTCAGCTGGAGAAACTGAGGCAAACAGGGTTAAGTGACTTGCCAACGGTCATACACCTAGTAAGTGTCTGAATCGAAATTAGAACTTGGGAAGATGAATCATACTGACTCTGGGTCTAGTGCTCTATCCATTGTGTCAGCTAGTTGACCCTGAAAAAAATAGAAAAAAATTAAAAATGTGTTGTGCCTACATTTTTTCCAAAGAGCTGGTTGTTAAACTTTGATCAGCACATCCCTTTCCCTGTGTGTTACCAATTATTTCTGGGAGTGTTGGACAATTCCCCAAAAACCTTCTGGAAGGGGAGTATTGGGAAATGAAACCAACAACAACCAACTGTCTTGAATCCAAAATGGTCAGCAATTGCTGGCCTGAGGGATGGTTTCCAAATGTGTGTGCAATAATGTATGTATGTGTTTGTCTGCATAGAATGCTGTTGATTCCAAAGCAAGCAGTCTATTTCTCAGAGGTTTTCTTCTGTGGTTCTTTTTCTCTCAGAGTCTGTCCCTGTTCTCTAATCCTCTGAACAGAGCTGGATGTAGGGAGGAGAGCCACGGGGAGAGAATCCAGGCAGAAAAGTACATCCCAGACTTGGACATGAGTGATGTGGTTTAGCTGGGAGGCTGGTTGGCTGGCACGAAGCACTTGCCACCATTCACCCTGGTTTTTCCATTTCCACACAATGTTCCTTCCTTGTTTCAGTGCAAGTTTCAGGGCTGATGCTATATGGAGTTAACTTAGCTTGTATCTCATGACCAGCACCTCTTTTTTTCTTCCTCCCTCTCTCCCTCCCTTCTTTCCTCTTTTCTTTCTTTCCTTCCTTCTTACCTTCCTTCCTTCCTCCTTCTCTCTCCCTCCTTCCCTCTCTCCCTTCCTCTCTTCTTCCTTCCTTTTCTCCCTCTCTCCCTCCCATCTTTCCTCCCTCCTATCTTTCCTCCGTCCCATATTTCCTCCCTCCCTCCCTCCCTCCCTTCTTTTCTTCCTCCCTTCCTTCCTTCCTTCCTTTCTTCCTTCCTTCCTTCCTTCCCTCTCTCTCTTTCCCTCCCTTCCCCCTTTCTGTCTCTATCTCTCTCTCTTTCTTCAGCTCCATTTTATGTGTTGTCTTCTTGCATCAAAATTTAAATTTCTTGAGGACAGGAACTGTTTTTTCCTTTTATTCGTATCCCCAGAGCTTAGTACAGTGCACATAATAATCACTTAATAAATGTTTGCTGTATTTTGGTCATTATTAGAACATTTTATCACGCCTTTTGCACAAGAAGCCCTCTCTATCCTTTCTTCCAGGGCTGAGTGTCCATTATCTCATAAACCTGGATTAATGATTGGACCTTGTCTTGGGAAAGAGCACTGGATTTGAAATCAGAAGAACTTAGTTCAAACATAAGCTCTGTTACTAATGAGCTGTGTGTTTAAATCCTAGGCAAGTTATATTCACTTCTCTGTATCTCCATTTCTTCAATTATAAAATAATGAGTTTGGATGAGATGATTTCCAAGATTCTTTCTAGTTCTAGATTCTATCACCCCTACCTGGAGTTAATAGGTTGTGTATTGTTGTAGCATCAGGTAAGTACCTTGTATTTCCAGAGCTAGCAGTAGTGGGTGGTAGAGCAAGCTCTTATTCAAATTTAGCATGTATCTGTTAAATATCTACTATCTTCAGTGCCTTGTGGTAGCACTGGGAATTAAAGTACAAAGATGACTCTTTGCACATAGTTAATGCTTAATATTTTTTTCATTCAGTCACTCAAAGAGCTTACTTTTTTTCTGCAGTTTCTTTCTCTATTCATCCCCAAATCTCCCAAGCCAGGAGAGCAATGCAATATGAAGATTGGTTCATGGAAGGCATTTTGTAAAAAATCATGATGACAGCCATTTTTGCTTGGTTGGGACAATCATGGAACAAGGGAAGGGTCTAAGAATATTACCAAAAGAGATCACCTCTCAGCCCTAGCCAACTCTTCTGCCTATGTCCCGATTTAAATAAAGATGTCTGGAAACCTTAAATCCAACCCAGGATAATGGCAGTGTCCCAACTAAATGGGAAGGAGCCTTGGACTTTCCATTCAGTACACCTGGGTTCTACATGCAGTCTCACTCCTGAATCATTCTAAGATATTGTGCCAGGCATGCTAGTCCTTGTCTCACTCAATTTTACCATTTGTACAATGGGGTAATAATTCCTGCTGCAACCTTCTTCAAAAGGATGCCTGACACTACATAAATGTTAGTTATTTTTATCATTATTTTTTCTGATCCTTCAAGTGTTTTCATTTCCTTGAATTTGAAGCATTCCAGAAATTCAAAATATTCATCCCTATTCTGTGCCCCAAAGATCAGAGGCCAAGGGGTTATAAACCTTCCCCAAGGAAGCTCTTGCAAAGGGCTTTACTTTTTGGTGGAAGAATTTGACTCCTTTCACCTATTGGAGCAATCAATGGGGATTTTATCCTTTCCCAGATTTCAGAGGTTTCTAGAATAGGAGAATCAGAGTGTTTTTTAGTATCAGAAGTTTATGACAACAGCGTGTTATTGACCTACCATACAATAACAATAATGAGAATTGATAGACACAATAGCAAAGGAGATGATGTGGGAACCTAGTGATGCTCGCTCAAGGGGTCCTAAGAGCTTTCTCATCAAAAATGCTGTAATACCCTTGTCTTCCCAGTATAACACACCCACACCCACACCACAAAAACATACATTCTTTGTAAGCGTATACGTTGTATTGGCCACTTGCCATTCAGTCAAGCCAAAAGTTATGGAACAAAAGGAATCGGTGCCCAGAATATCAGCTAAAAATACCCTCTTCTCTCCTGCTCTGTTGTTCACTGGGTATAGTTAGGAGGGTCCCAGGAGGGTAATGATGATGAAGGGAAAGGAAAACTGACATTTTCAAAGGAAACTAAATCTTTAGCCTTCTGAAAAGAAAATATATTTTCCGTATGTCTGTTTTGTATTTCATACCATTTTTGTATGTTTGTGTGACAATAGGGAAAGACTATATTATATGTTGTGTCACCTCATCCATGGGCCATTGGATACCAGGAATTCTTAAACTCTTTGAACTTGTTAATAGGCAGTCTTCTGGATGTTTGCAGGGGGGAGGTATAGGAAAGAAGAAAAAAGAGATCCTATACAGGAGAAACAGGAGTGGTTTATGCGCACACATGCACATGCACAGGCACATGCAAATAAACATAGACACAATTGTATATTAACTCCTTTGGTTGGAACATGGCACCAAAGTCAGAGATTGTAATTTTTGTATAGACCCATTTGCCTGATCTGTGGCCCCTAACTGAATCTCTAACTTCAGATGCCATCTTGTAAATGCCTGAAACTGATCTGCCTATCTAGATATCTGGAGAAAGAGGTCAAAGCTCTTGCCCTGTGGATGGTGGCCAGAAGAACCAGCATTAAATAGCCTACTAAGAATGACATGGAGAGAACAATGACTTGAGAAGCAGGGCAAGTGGACTTTAATTCTGGCTGCTATATGATTTAGGACAATTTAATTTAATTCCCTGGATGTCATTTTCCTCATATGATAGGGTTTTTTCTCATTAAATTCTGAATCACATGGGAAAAATGAACTGTTTACCAGATAATATTGGAATGAGTTAAATAGGGGTTGTTGTGGCATGAGCGGGGCACTAGCTGATTTTGGGAACATCTGAGACATTTAGCAGTGAATGTGTCTAATGTAAACATTAGTTGACTAACGTAAATGTATTCTTTGGTTTGGACTATGGCTATAATTGCCCAAATAAAGGGAGGTCTCTTTTTTTGTTTGACCTGAAACATCTCAACATTTCAAGTTTGTCTGTCTTTCTTTCCCATAATGAACTGTGAAAGAGGTGATGGTTTTTAGCTAAAATAAGCACACCAAAAAAAGCTATAAAGATTCACCTGAAGTTAATAGTACCATTTAGTCTACTGGATGAAATAAATAGGCATATTATAAGAGTTTTAATGTATATATTTTCTTTAATATTATGGATTACTATAAAATTTTGTAAATTAATAGTATAAGATATGGGAATCAATGTTTTTAAAGAAAGAATAAAATTCAGCCCACTACTTTAAAACAAATTGGCCATAATTTAAGTGCATTTGTTAAAAAACATATGACTTAATTTTTGTTGGCTGATAGGTGAAATTCATCACTTTGCTCCTGAGTAAGGTCTAACATTCCCAAAACGACCAGTACAGGGACAGACGTGCAGGCGTTATGCAAACCAGATCTGTCACCCACTCCTTCAGTTCCATTGTATATCCTTGCTTGTATACAGTTCACCAAGATCCACAGGAGATAGGATTTTCTGACTGCCTGTGCCAGTCACCCATTGTTCTCCACTTTCTCACCATTATGGAGTCATGAAGCTCTGCCTGCCATAGAATATACTGCCCCTTCTATTGTCCCGACAGACTTTCCCACCACTTCCAGTACTGAACGCATGAGTTGTTTATTATGATAGTGTTGGCTCAGCCTCAAGGACAAGGACCTTACGAGAGCTGAAAAACTTGGATGATGTCTATGACTAGAAGTGATGTTTCCAGTGGCCCCAAGTCTTTTGTATCCTCTTCTCTTGCCCTTTCTCCTCCACGTGCAGTAACTATGTGGACTCTCAAACTCCCAGCAGCCGAGTTCTCTGATGGACAGCTTTGGACTATAGCCAGTAGTTGATTGTGTTTGGATGACCTCAGCTGTCAGTGACAGTTGGATGTTGAGTGGATGAGTGTTGTTATATGGCCCCCTAGTGGAGAAGGTGGAAACAATTTGCTGGCTAATCAAGACTCTCCGTCCTGGAATTCTATAGCATCTTTGAACCATAGAATGTTAATTAATGTTGGGAGAGACATATGTGTTCCTATTATTCAATCCCTCAATTTTTTTCAGATAAGCAAATTGAGTCTCATATAGGAGAAATAACCTGCCTAAAGTCACACAGTGAATTGGTGGAAGAGCAAAGCCTGGAACTCAGGGCTTCTAATTTCCAATCGATTGAAGTCAACAAATACAAGTTCCTATTAATGTGATATATTGTGCTAGGGACTGGAGATATAAATTTGAGAAAATAATGTCAGTCTCTGATTTTATGGAACTTACAGCTAGCACAACTCTTTTTCCAAGAATCTTTTTTCCCCTATGTCATAGAATTTATGATCTGGAATCAAAACCTAGAGATTATCCAGTCAAATCCCTCTAATTACAGTACTATCTTACAGCATAGTTTTTTGTAGTTGTAGGTAATCTCTAAATTGAGTTACTTATGATGCTTAATGACATTCATTGAAGCTACTATATGCTTTTTGATAAACTATAGGCAGTGGAAAACAATGAAAAGAAGATGATAAAATTGTGAAAGACATTTAGAGAGGAAGCTTGTATTAGAAAAAGCATAGTATTCAGAACAAGGACATTGTATTGTGCACTGGTAGAGATCATATCTATAGTCTTTTATCCAGTTATGGGTTCTGAATTTTGGAAAGAAATTGACCATCTAGAGCTTTTATCATGAAGAAATGGGTGATGAGAATGGTAGGGGGATGTGGAAGGATATCACATGAAAAGCAGTGGAAGCAATGAGGAATGTTCAGGCTGGAGAAGAGGAAGACTTGGGGGCGTGGGTTTGGGGGATGGCTCATAGGATAGCTTCCTAAAAACTATCATTCAAAAGAGGGACTAGACTTATTTTGCTTAAACTTAGGGGACAGAACTACTATAAAATTTAGAGATCCAAGGCCCCTTGGAGATTGTCTATTCCAATACTAATGTTTTGTATAAATAAGGAATTTGAGAATCAGAGGGCTTAGGTGATTTGCTTAAGGTGATTCAGGAAGTTAGTTGCAAAAGATTGATGGGGGTAAGTTTTGGAGAGGCAAATTTTGACTCAACATAAAAATGGCTACCAATAATTAACTCAACTACCTACCACTGGTAGTGACCAAGCACTCATCTCTCCCAGTTGAAGTGGTGTAAGATTGGTTTTAACCAATGGGGGAAATTCTTAAATGTTGATTCATCAAGATATTAAGAGGTACCATGGACCAAGTACTGGATCTAGAGTTCAGAAAACATGTGCTCAAATCAAGACTCAAACACTTAGTGATTGTGTATGACCTTGAGCCAATCAGTTAAGCTCTATCTGCTTCAGTTCCCTGATTTGTATCATGGGGTTAATAATAGCACCTATGTCACAGGGTTGTGAAGATAAACATGAGACTATACTTGTAAAGTGTTTTGCAAACCTTATAGCACTATGTAAATGCTAGCCATTACTAGGAAGAAAGCAATAATTTGTTTAGGGCTATGTTTCTTAATCTGAGGGTTTATGGGGAAGTTACAAAGAGGTCCCAGAACATGGAACCAGGGAGTTCTGAACATTCATCTGATATTAGTTGGCCCAGTGGGAAAAGAACCAGGACTGGAGTTAGAAAAACCCGAGTTTGAATTAGGTCTCAGATACTTACATCAAACCTCTGTTTGCCTCAGTTTCCTCATGTATAAAATGGGGATACTAATAGTAGCTATCTCCCAGGATTACTGGGAAGACCAAATGAGGTAATAGTTGTAAAGTACTGAGCACAGTGTGTTGCACATAGTAGGTGCTATATAAATATTATTGCTATTGTTATAATTGCTAGTTCTGAACAACTGCAGGTTGTTGAACTACTTAATAGTCCAAGTTGAACTTCCTGTCCTGGCTTGGTTGTTGTCCTTCATCTTCAAAGGGGGCCAAAATGACACCACCATGATAAAGTGAAATTTCAGTGTGTCCAACTGTGGCTGATTAGACCAACACAAGCTTGGAATGCTCTACCACAGATTGGGCACAGATAGTCCATGTGAATATTTGGGGTGGATATCTCAAATTTGGGCATTCCCGTGTTTTCTTTGTACTGTCTCAATTTTGCTTTGCTCAAAGAGCACTGCACCCTTTCTGATGTGGGCATGCCAGGCTGAATGGTCCTGTGCCAGGGTCTCCCATGTTGCACAATCAAATCCAAAGTTCTTGAGAGAGACCTTGAGAGTGTCCTTGTATCATTTCTTCTGGCCACCATGTGACCGCCTGCCCCATGCGAGTTCTCCATGAGTCTTTTTGGCAATCTTACATTTTGCATTTAAACAACTTGGCCAGCCTATCTGAGTTGTGTCCTGGGTACTGTCCCTCTGATACTCCTTCCCAGATTCTCTGGGCTGTGATGTCAATAGGGAGGAAGAAATTGCAAATCATTAACCAGTTTTTGCTGGTGACACTATCTATCAGATAATGAAATTGGTCATGTATTGTACCTTCTCTGGGGGCACTCTCCCAGTTGGGCACCCATACTCATAGAGTATTGTTCTCAGAGGATATATGTAGCTTACAGTTCCTACTCTCAGCGTTCACTCAGGTAAATCTGAGGGGCTGGAGCTACTGATACTGTTGATATTGATCCCCCATCAATGTGTTTTCCATGATCAATCAACCAGTTGAACTCTATTAGCTTTTAAGTATGGAGGGATTTATTGAGAAGGTACAGAAAGAACAATTGGTCTGAAACATTAAAAATATCAAGGCAGCTAGGTGATACAGTAGTTAGAGTGCTGGCCTTGAATACATTGCCTTAGTTCTGTAATCCTGAGCAAGTCGCTTAACCTCTCTCAGCCTTGGTTTCCTCATCTGTGAAATGGGGATAATGATATTTCACAGAGGTTTGGTGAGAAACAAATGAAATATTACATGTAAATTCTCTGCAAATCTTAAAGCACTGTATAAATATTTAGTATTGTTATTGCTATTAATTCTCCAAAAACCAGGATGTACTTTCCCCTTGTAGTCACAAGGTCCCTAGAAAGGGTAGGTTCAAATTTAAGGCACAATGTTCTCAAGGCACGTATGTGGAGTAGAGTTGTCAAACTCATGGGCTGTGGCCCACAAAACTCTAAATTGTAGCTTAAAGCAGATTAAAATGTAATTGAGAAATGATTAACAAAATTAATAGAAATACATATAAGTAAGGTGAATTTGTGGTTTCCAAAGTCAGTATGTGGCCCCAAGAGATCCCTTTCTATTTCACTTGTATATCACTGGTGCAGAAGACAAGGGTGGCTCAGGGGAACTTCCCAACTGTCAGCCATAGAAGGCCTTTTCTCCTTTCAAGGATTCCTTACAACATTACCCTTAAGCGAAGCTCTCTGTTGGGCAGGTCAGCCACTGTTGCGTTGGGCTGAGCACATCATCTACTGGGCTAAGTCTTTCAGATGGCACACGGTAGTCTTTCCAGATCTTGCAGTGCCCAATAAGGGCACCTCTAAGTTGGTGCTTTGTCTTGCTCTTGACTCCTATGGCTACTTCTACTAGGTCCAGTGAATTCTGCTACTGAATTCAATGGGACCTCAGGACATCCTAAACTCACCAGGTCAGCTTGCTTCTCCCATCTTGGTACACTTTTGCTTAAGATCAGGAAAGTATAAACACAAAAATATCAGTGGAGATGTGCCCAAGTCCATCTAACAATTAGTTAGGAGAATGTAGACAGCTGCTCCTTTCCCACTAAGCTCAAAGTAGCTTTGCCTTGATGGAAACCACAAAGGAAATTGCTGAAGAGATGGCTGTGCACCTTCTGTATCCATACTTATTCCTAGCTCAGTGCCTCCTCTGCCATTGATTCTACAGCCAATTAGAAGACTTCCTGATCACATAGTATTGACCCTTCAGTCACTCCTTACCAGAAACCATCCCACCAAGTGTTTACATGACTGAATTGGAAGCTGACAGAAAATATCTGTACATGCTTCATGTACTGGCTCTTATATGCTACATGAGTATGCTGGATTCTGTTGAGCCCTCCATAGTTCCTGGTTTAAGAAGCCTGACATCCATTCTAGAGAATTACTCCATGATAGTGGAGTGGTTGTTGCTTTTATTCCCACGGTGCATAAAATGTTTGATCTGAAAGGGACCTCAGTCTTCATCTGGTCCAACTTCCTCCTCTTATTGGTAAGAAAACAATCCTTAAGATAAGTAGAGCAGGAATTCACCACCTTCTTTTGTATCATGGATGACTCTGGTGGTCTGGGAAAGCCTATGGACTTCTTGGAATTACATTTTAAAATAACTGAAGGAAGCGTTATGGTTCAGCAAAAGTTATTGGAAATAAAGATATGACATTTTTCCAAGTTCATAGTTCCCTAAAATCTAACCAAGGGCCCTTTGGGGAATTTGTGGAACTCAGTTTAAGAACCTCTCAGATAGCATGACTTGCCCAAAGTTATTCTGCCAAATCATGACAGAGCTGGGACTGGAAATTGACTCTTGTCACTCAAAGTCTAGTGACTTTGACTACAGGATGCTAACAGTCATGGTGATCCCTCTTATACCTATGCAAATTGGGATTTGAAAGAAATGCCAGCCAGCAAGTGCCCACTCCTTTGGCCTCGTCAAATCCTTGGCATAGAAAGCAGGAAGGAAATCCCTTGCAAAAACAATTGAGGGCAGGAGAAATTCTAGGGATAAAAGGAGAGCTCCTTGCTCCTTTGAAGGAGCTGAGAATATTGGTTAGCCTTGTTTGGCTTTTCAAGGCACTGCCAGTCTGCTGGGCTTTGTACCCAGAGTGAGGTTTCATTAACATTCAAAGGGGAAAGTTACCGTGGAGGAAACCACTCAGGGCAGCACGCAAAGACAGGCTGTGTTTTAATTACAACTTGGACTTTTGAACAAATCCTTTCCTCTGCTTGGCTGAGCCTTAGAGAAAACAACTGGTGGGAGGCATGTCTTCAGCAGCTGGATCCACAGTGGTACCCATACAGCTGCGTACACATCTGGCAAACAGGTGTTGAAATGCATGTTCCTTCCCTCCTTGGATCAATAATAGGATTGGTGGTGGCTGGTGATAGAAAGGTAAATTGTCTGTGGGCCTGGTCTGGGCACAGAAGGGGATGTCCCCAATTTCTCAAGGAGGGCCCCAGAGAAAGTGAAATGGTCCCTCCTAAGTGAGTAATCTCTGCTCTTGTCACTACTATTTCAGGACATAAGTTGGGTGCCTCCTGACACTTCCTCCTGTCATTCCTGAGTCAACGTGGCATGTTCCTTTGTTGGGCTACCCCCATTCAAATCCCCCTCTCCAGCTTGTGGGAAGTCTTAGGCATGGGGGTTGGTGAAAGGGGAGGAGGAGATTAACAGGCTGGAAGTTGGACAGGCACAGATGCTCCCACCTGCTGCTGTCGATTCTCAAATGCTTGTTGACTCTCTGGGAGCGTTTGTCCTAAGTCTGTTTCACAGTTCATTCTAGGGGAAGGGGAGGAGAACGAGGGCCCAGGGACAAAGGGACTTTGGCCATCTCCTGGAAGGGCCTTGATTAGTTTGCTCAGGTTGGCAAACAACAAATGCAGTCTCAACACACAAGAGATGTGTGTGTGTGTGTGTGTGTGTGTGTGTGTGTGTGTGTGTGTGTGAGTCTGTGTGTGTGTGAGCATTGGTCCAATACAGAGCATATGACTTTAGGGTTGGGGAAGGAGAGGAAAATGCCCAGGGATTTGGTGTGCCAAGGCATAATGAAGAAACTCACACTCAGCCCTCACTCTGTAAAAGGAAGGGGAAGGGGGAAAGCAATGGAAGGTGACTAGATTTAGGAGATAGTGTGGTGCAGGAGAAGGATGTGAAATCTGATATCTGGAGAGGCCAGCTCCAATGACTGATCAATACTTTCTAGCTGTGTGACTCTAGGTAAGAAACTCAGACTCTCTGAATCTCTTTCCTCATCTCTAATATGTGAATGATAACACTTGTGAATAATACTATACCATGTTGTTGTGAGAAGAGTGTTTTTAAATTTTAAACCTTTGGTGTATTTGGGACCCCTAGATATACCCTCATATTAGCAAAGGAAGCTCTTTATTGCAACCACTGCTATCTTTGCTCTCCAGCTGCCCTCTTTGCTTCTAGGGATGAGGGGGAAAGGTTACGGTTGGTATGTACAGATATTTCTCTGTGGTCTTGAGTAGGGTTCCTAGTTATGCATGACAGAGGCACCTATGTGGGTGAATGTTTATAAAAATCTGGAGACCTCTTCATTTCAGTCCTTGAACTGCTTGGCATTCACTGGCAGGCAGGGTGATACTTCTGCCAGACAGGCCTCTATCTGCGGATATTGTGGGAAATCATTCCTGGAGGACTGGTGTTTACTCCCTTATCATTTTACTCCCCTGCCATGTCTTTCTTCCTTCTTCTCTTATTTCACCATCAAGACTTCTTTCCTCTTCTTCTGCTCTTAGAATTCCCTTTCTTTGGAAAGCTTCCCAGATGAAGCCCACCTCATTCAGATTACTCTCCAACTTTCTTCTCAATACTTAATGAATCTAGAATCAGACCATCAGATTTTCAGAGCCAGAAGGGGCCACTTAAAGAAAAAGTAGCATAATATACTTTATTTATACTGTTCAGAGCATTGGACTCAGGGTCAGGAAGGCTGTAATTCAAATTGAGCATCAAACAGTTACTAGTTATGTAACCCTGCTCTAACTGACCTGTTCATCCCCTGTGCTCCTTCCTTTCTCCTGTCATCCAGCAATATATCAAGTGAGATGAGGGCATCTTCTTTGTTGACATGCATTTTCTCAGACATATTCAGTTGTGTCTCCAAACCCACAGACTTGACAGTCATTCATGTTTTACATTTACAACAACACTTACATTTACAACAACATTTACATTAGCAATAACATTACAAGACAAGATGAGAGGTCAGAAATAATTTGCCAGGTGGCAAATGTCTATGGACAATGTCCATGGGGGTCATATGGAGTCCTACACAACTGAACAACCACAATGATGAGGTGCCGATCACAGTACTAACTTCTGAAAATACCAAAAGAGACAAAAGAGGGTCTCTGCATTCAAGGAGTTTACAGTCTAATGGGAAAACCAACATGCACCCAAATCTATACAAGCTAAGGTATATGGAACTAATGGAGTTGGAAGGCCATGTCTCCACACAACCTTGTCTTTGTCATGCTCAGCTCTTCCTTCCTTCCCTCATTCCCCTTACCCCTCTTCTGTCCGCTGCTTCTGATCCACTCTAGCCCCTACCTAGGGTCCAAGAAGAAGGACTGAATTAGTTAAGATGTAGTGTGAAATGGAGGGACCTCCAATATTACTGTATTCTGTGATATTTTTGTGTAAGTTAATAAGTTGATTTACTTTAACAGTAGAAGAAATATTTCTGTTGATGAAAAAATAGTTTGAGTTTGAGCTCCTCCTCAAAAAATGTTTGAACACATATTACCCAAAACTGGCCACTAATTTGAACTCATCACTTTTCCTTCCACTCCCAAATTAACTGTTTGATTCAGCCATCTCAGACTGGAGCTAGAAGGATGGGATAATCAACCGATTTTAATTTTCCCCATGTCTAGGAGCCACTTTTTCAGGAAGATGAGCCAGATTGTTCTAACACGAAGAGGACCTTTTAATTTGTGACTGGTTTAGGGGAAAGATTCCCTGAGCCAATGTTTTCTCTGTCTGATGGCTCTTGGTTTCTCCCGTTCCAGGTTGTTTGCTGTTAAATGTGGTGGCTGTTTTGAAGCCATTGCACCTAATGAGTTTGTCATGAGGGCTCAGAAAAGTGTTTACCACCTGAGCTGCTTCTGCTGCTGCGTCTGTGAGCGTCAACTTCAAAAGGGCGATGAGTTTGTCCTGAAAGAGGGACAGCTACT
The DNA here is from genome assembly GCA_028658325.1 of Potorous gilbertii. NCBI lineage: Eukaryota > Metazoa > Chordata > Mammalia > Diprotodontia > Potoroidae > Potorous > Potorous gilbertii. The sequence continues at coordinate 644,419,009 of CM053770.1, read as the reverse complement.
CTGTAAGGGTGATTATGAGAAGGAGCGAGAGCTGCTCAGCCTGGTGAGCCCAGTGGCTTCAGACTCTGGTAAGTGAGCTAATGGGAGGGAGAAAAGGAGGGGAAGGGGATGCTCCAATCCTATTTCATGGAAAAAGGAACAGGGCCAGGAGTCTGAAGATCTGAGTTCTTGCATTCTGTTACCTTGAAACTCATTGTTGAACCAAAGGAATGACTTAACTTCTCTTTTCCTCAATTTTCCATCTGAAAAAATGGGGATACTTTCTGACCAGAGATTAATGCGATTTCAGGCAGTATAACTAGTTGATTTTTACCCTTCATCTCCACTTATCCCAGATCAGTGATGGCTCCTTACTGCCTCTGAAGAGTGGAGAGAACAATGAACAGTGTGCCTCATAAAGAATTTCACCCCTTCAGAAGAAATGGAATGATTTTTTTTTCCAAACCCAGGTTGGACTGTTATGTAGGTAGAATTGATAGCACTCAGCAACTGATTTAGTACAGAGGGTGAGGGAGAATAAGGAGTCAAGGATGTCACCTGGGTTGTAAGCCTACGTGACTTATAGAATGAAGATGTCCTCTACAATGATAGAAAAGTTAAGGGTAGTAGTTAAATTCTTAAAAAATCATACTCTAAATTCCCATCTTTCGATGCAAAACATTTTCACTGGAGGTTCAAACCTTGTATATGGAAATCACTTGCTTCTGCCCTTCATAATTCTCAGAGGTCTATATCCTATTGTGGGAATATGAATAAAGGACACACTGTCCACGTTGGCATCATACAATTCCAATTAGACGCAAACATGGGACAACGATGATCGTCCTTTGGTTTCAGCTTCTAACTTAATGCTACATGGCAGTCTGTTCTGGAGTCATCATCATCCATCACAAAGGACTTACATGAGCAATCTTTTATGATGTTTTTACAGTGGTGGTAGTATAAGAATGGAAGATGTGACACTGAGAAAGCCTGAGTTTGAATCCTACTAGATATGTGACCCTGCCTGTCATTTAATCCTTTCCCTTTTAGAAAGCTGTTGTAAAGACCAAATGAGATATAAACATATACAAATAAATGCAAATAAATATATACAAATAGATGTATGTATACACATACTTGTATAGGCCCATATGTATTTATATACAAAATACATATGCATTTATGTACATGTACATATACCATCTGAACTTGTCATTCACTCACCTATGACTCTTCATGACTCCATTTGGGGTTCCAGGTAAACCAACATTTTGAGCATACACTCCTTTGGGCATGGTCCAATTTATCAATATCCTTCTGGAAACATAGTGATACTGGAGTGGTTTGCCATTTCCTTCTCCAGCTCAGTTTAGAGGAAACTGAACAAAGTAGGGTTAAGACATATATAATCTACATGTATGTATGCACACATATACACCACATATTATATGAATACATATATACACACATGTATATGAATGTGTGTATACAAATGTACATTAATATATGTGTTTACATACACATGTATATATGTGTACACACACATACATACACAATGTCCCAGAAGCCTTATTGCAGTTTTCAATTATTTAAAGTGCAGTAAAACTTTTGGGACATCTCATATATCACTGTTTATATGACAGGCACTATTGTACTTGCTTTATGATTGCAAATTCCAATTAGCTTTTCTCCAAAAGCATCATGTGGCACATATTTGCACATATTACATAATACCAATTACTCACGTGCCTGTATTTCCACTTTAAGGTTTACAAAGCACTTCCCTTCCAAGCAACCTTTTGAAATAGGCTGTAAAAATACTATTATTCCCATTTTAAATATGGGAAAACTGAGTTCTAGGGAGCCTTGTGACTTTCACAAACTCACATAGCTAGCAGGGGTGGGTATAATAGTAGCTTTCAAACATTTGAAAGTTTGTCATATGAAAGAGATATTATTGTGGTTCAGCCTGGCTCCAGAAGGTAAGGGCCAATAACTAGATATTACATAAAGGCAAATTGCAGCTCACAAGTAGGAAAAAAATTATTCTTAACAATTAGGACTTTGAAGAAAATGAATGTATTACCCTGTGATGGGTATGGAAGGAGACAAGGAGTTAGTAGAGAAACTTTGGAGGTTTTTAACCAGAGGCTGAACGAATACCCCTTGGGCATATTGTGTAGACTGGATTCATGATTCATATAGGGCTTTGCCCAGAGGACCCACTGGATCCATTCCACCTCTATGATTCTAAGCATTAGAACCAACTTGTTCTCTCTATATTCTTCCATACGTCCCTTAGACACCTCAAAAATCATCTTTTGTTTCTTTTGTCCCTTGACTGAACCTTGATGCCAAGTACCCCATCTGATCCTTCTCCCTAGCATCTATCACAGAAAAAAAATGTCCTGTTTTAGATTACATCATCCAGACCATGTCTAGTGTTTTGTGTTCAATCTGGGACACTATTATTTCAGAAGGATATTGATAAACTGGATCATGCCCAGGGGAGTATGTCAAGATGGTGGTTTGTCTGGAAATCATGTTAAATGAGGAATCAATTGTGCAAGTCTGGAGTTGGGAAGACTCATCTTCCTGAGTTCAAATATGACTCTTCCTAGGCAAGTCCCTTCATCCTACTTGTCTCTCTTTCCTTTAAAATGAACTGGGGAGGGAAATGACAAACTATTCTAGTATCTTTGTCAAGAAAACCCCCAAATGGGGTCAAGCATGTCTGAGCAACAGTAATACAAGTCTATATATTGTTGTTCAGACGGTATTATTGTAGTCTGGTTAGATCAAGTCTAGTATATTGTATGTTCTGTTGGGAAGAACACTGAAAAATTGGAGAGCATCCAGAGGAAGGTAACTGTGATGGTATCAGGCTCACAAGTTCATGGCAACCGAGGTTCTGTTAAAGAAACTGGGATGAAAAAAGAAGCATTAGTGACCTTATGATAGCCATCATTGAGCATTTAAAATATTCCCACCAGAAAGGGTGAATACTTGTCCTGCTGGGTCCAGATGATGGAATCTGGAGCAATTGGTAGAATTTACAAAAAGAATATTTATGAAATTTAGAAATTCACAAAATTTACGAAAATTTAAGCATCCTAAAAGGAATCACTAACAGAGTTAATCAAGTGTTGAATGGGATGCCAGTGGGTATAGTAAGTGTCTCTTCGGAGGTCTTTGAGCAAAGGCTAGATGATCCTTCTTCAAGTATCTTGTAAAAGGATTTATTTTTCAGGTGTCATTTGGACTTGATGGATCCTAGAGGTCCCTTTAAACTCTGGAATTTTGCAATTTTGTGACTGTATAATCCTGAAAGAACTGGGAACAGATTCAGGGCATTTGCTCATTGTTGATCTACTGTTCTTTCATCCTTGGGTCTGTGCTTTGCCTGTGGTCTTGAGGCAAAATCATTAAAGTTGTGATGGATTCTGTAGCCAGCATCAGAAAACTTCCAACAAACTGGCTGGCAAATCCTCCTGTTGCCAGGGTTACTAAGGAAAGCATCTCAGCCTGCCCCCTCCCCTTCTAGGGTGAAAACAAGGGGAATAATAGCTTATGTTTATATAGCACTTTAAGGTTTACAAGACCCTTTCCTCACAACAACCCTGTGAAGTAGATAGTAGAGGGATTATCCCCATCTTACATATAAAGAAACCGAGCCTCCAAGAGGTTAAGTGTCTAGCTCAGTGTCACCCGGCAATAAGTAGAAAAGGTGAGATTTGAACCTCGCTCTCTCATGACCCCAAGTCCACTGCTCTTTCTTCTACACTATTCTCTATGTCTCTGAAACAGTCCAGGATGACGGCCTTTTCTAAAGAGGCAGCATGTTGTCTGACATTATTTGAATTAGCTGCAATCTAGGAAACCTGAATTCAAATCATGCTTGAGTCAATTACACGAGATCTTGGTCAACTGACCTCTTTGAGTTTTCCGTTTCCCCATCTGTATAGGAAGAATAATAATACCTGTGCTATTTATCCCAGAAGGTGACTGGGAAGAAAAAGTCTTTGTAAACCTGAAAGTTATATATGAGTATGTCATTGTTATCACGTGACACTTCTCCCTTTTCTGAGTGCTCATAAATCATCTCGTTAATAATCGAGTCTAATATTTTTTTTTACTAGAAATTAATATTCAGCTCTCAAGTCTAGGGTCTGAGTTTCTAAATGGAATCTTCTTCCATGATACAGAAAACCAGATCCTGTTTCTGGACATCCTCTACAGAGAAGCTGCACTTCTTCTCTACTTCTTTTTCACAGCTAATGTACTAGTCAGTACAATATTGTCACCTCACCTGTTGCTAAGTCTTATTGTTTCTATTTTTGAAACATCTCTCCTGTATCTCCCCTTCCCTTTTCTGACACAGCTGCTATTCAGATGCAGGCTCTCCTGGTGTCTCAAGTCTCTCTCATTACTTTGTTGTTAAGTAATTTTTTCCCTGTTGTCCAACTTTCTGTGACCCCATTTAGAGTTTTGTTGGCAGAGATACGGAATGGTTTCTTATTTCCTTCTCTAGCTCATTTTACATATGAGAAAACTGAGGCACATGGGGTTAAGTGACTTGCTTACATAACTAATAAGTGTCTAAGCCTGGATTTGAACACAGGAAGATGACTCTTCCTGATCCCAGGTTTGGCATTCTATGCATGATGGTGGCACGTAACTGCCTGTCCTCTATATAGCTATCAAAGTGATCTTCCTAAAGTGAAGGTCTGACCATGTCACTTCCCCTGCTCTATAAACTCCAGTGACTCCATATTACTTCTTGGATCTAATATAAAATCCTCATTTTGGTTTTTGAAGCCTTCACAATCCGTCCTCTTCCTACCTCTCCAAGTTTTTTTTTTTAATATTTTCAATTTCTGTGCATACTCTGTGATCTAGCAACATGAACCTTGCTGTTACTCAAATATGATACTTTTGACTGCGCCTTTTCGCTGACTGTTCTTCATTCCTGGAGTACTGTTTCCCTCTCCCCTGCCCTTTCCCCAATTTGGTTTCTGCCTTCTGGTTTCCCTGGCTTCTTCAAGAGTCAGTCAATTCTCTACAAAGTCTTCTCTGGTTCCCTTAAGTGCTAATTTCTTCCCTCTGATATCACAATTTAATTTGGAATTATCTGGCCCATACATAGTATTTTGCATATTATTTCTTCCGTTGGACTGTGAGCTTCTTGAGGACAGAAATTGTTGTTTTGTTGTTGGTGTTTTTTTGAGTTTTTTGTGTGCCTTCAGTACTTGATTTTTATTAGCCATGTGACCCTAGGCAACTCGCTTAATCTATGTTTTTCTCAGTTTTCTCATCTATAAAATGGGGACAATAACAGCACCTACTTCTCAGGGTTTCTGTGCAGACCAAATGAGATAAGGTTTGTAAATCATTTCTCAAAGCTCGAAGTTCTATATAACTGCTAGTTATTCTTATTGTGTGCCCAGCCTTGTGCTACGTATCATGGTGATAAAAACAAAAGGAGAAGACAGGGTCATTCCCCTAGAGAATGAATTCTGGCAGGTTCTTGACTTCATGAGCTATGGTGACTGATCACATCCAAAGTATGAAATTGGGGCAGCATTCTTTTCAAAAAGATGTATAGTTCTGACTTCATGAGCTGCAGGGACAAAGAAGACAGGTGCTTTCTGCACTTGTGTATTGAAGGAATGAATTGATTTCCAAATACCTACTTACTTGAAAGTAACTGATTTATAGATTCGTGTTATGATTTGTTCAACGGACTTTATTGATCATACCTAGCTCATCATTCTGGAATTGCCAGAAGTAGGTAGGGACCAGATATAATGTCATCAACACTTCCAGAGAGCTTAAACAATCATAGATTCTCCCCATTGAGAGATAGCCCACTGTTAACCAGCATCTTGTTCATTTGTTCGAAATTCTTTTGTGCTCTTTCCAGAGTTGTACGAGGAGGTACAAAAATGAAACAAAATACAGTTTTCACCCCTAGTGGCTATTGTGAACATTATCGTGTCCTAAGCACCAGAGTCTCTAGAAAACCTAGATAGGATATATTTCTACCTCTTAAGGAGCTTATAGTCTAGTTAAGGAGTGGCAGCAAAGATGACAAAATATATAATCTTATAGAATTATAATAAAGTGCTGTGAGAGATCTACAGGGAAAAGTTGTCACAATCTCTAAAGAGCTTATTATGATTTCGTCTAATTTTTTTTTCAGTTTCCACAACATATTCCTCCACTCCACTATGACTATATAGAGAAACGGTCATTCCTTCAATATTGCCATCATCCAAAGGTTTTACCTTTCCATGTTAAAAAATTCTAAAATTGCTTTATCTGATGATACTTTTTGATCATTCTAGCTTTCCCTTTAAGGTCTTATACAACTTCTAGCCCTGTTCTTTTTCCTCACCATGGTCCTCATTTCACAAAACTCCTCTCTCTTGCTTCCCTAACTATCTTCTCCTTAACTATAGTTTCACATGAAGAAGTTACCCTTCTCTTTATTAAGGTCAAAACTTAATCCAATCCCCTCTCATCTTCTCCAGCCTATTACCCCCACAATTATTTCCTGTTCTCTTGTTCATATTCAATCTCTCCACATCTACCGCCTATTTCCTTGCTGCCTACAAATAAGACCATGTGTCTCCTAGCCTTAAAAACCCTTACCTGTTCCCGTACTCCCTGCTAGCTATGATCCTATATCTCTCATTTCCTTCCTAGATGAACTTCTTGGAAAAGCCATTGACAATCCATATTTCCATTTCCACTCTTTTCAGTCTCTTCTAAACCCTCTCCACTCTCGGTTTTAACATAATTGTACAAGTGAAACTGTTCTCTCCAAAGTTACCCCTGACTCTTTAGTTGCCAGACCTAATGGCCTTCTCTCAAACCTCATCCTTGTTGACTTTAATGCAGCCTTTGACATTGTTTATAACTTTCCTTCTTGGATATTCTTTGCTCTCATTTTCATGACACAGTTCTCATCTGCTTTTGTTTCTATTTGTCCAACCCCTCCTTTTCAGTCTCCTTTACTTGATTTTCTTCCACGTTAATGGTGGGTAAGCCTCAAGGCTATGTCCTGGGCCCTTTTTTCCTCTTAGCTCTATAGTTTCTCACTTGATAATCTCATCAGCTACCATAGATTCAATTATTATTTCTAGGCAGATAATTCCCAGATCTATATAAACAGCTGTAACCTCATTTCTGAGTCCAACCACCTGTTGGACATTTTGAAGTGTATGTCTCACAGACATCTCAAATTTGACATCTTTAAAAATATCTTTATTAATTTTCCCCCAAACCCTTCCCTATTTTCAACTTCCCTATTACTACTGGGGGCACCATTCCCCAATTTATCAAAACCTCCAAACTTTGTTGCATCTTCAACTGCTCATTTTCAAGCCTCTTCCACACTCCAATCCTTCTGCACTCAACAACCAAAGTGATTTTCCTAAAGTGTAGTTCTGACCAGGTCATCTCCCCTTTTCTCAGTGGACTGTAGTGCTTTAATTTTACCTCCAGGATTTGACATATACTCCTCAGTTTGGTTTTTAAATATCTTCATGACCTAGACCAGGGGTGGGGAACCTGTGATCTCAAGGCCATATGTTTCCTTCTAAGTCCTTGTGTGCAGCCTTTTGACTGAGTCCAAATTTAAAAAAATAAATCCTTCTATTAAGGGGATTTGTTTTGTAAAATTTGGATTCAATCATAGGGTTACACTTGAGGACCCGGAGGACCACATGTGGTCTCAAGGTCGAAGGTTCTTGATTCTATACATTGTGTTGACTATCCCCCATGCCTGAAATGCTCTGCCCCCTCATCTTTTCCTCTTATTTGCCCTGCCCTCTTCTTGACTCAACTTAAATCCCACATTCTGAAGAAGGTTCTCCTTTGTCTCCAAGGTGTCAGAGTAGGGATTCTTAACTCCCACCTCCACCACTTTTTTTGGTCATAGAAAAAGTTGAGGCTTTCTTAGAATAATATTCAAATACATAAAATAATAATAACATTCAAATACATAAAATAAAATATATAGAATTACAAAGGAAAACTATTTCAGTGAAGTAATATATTTTTTAAAGTTCACAGCCCCCAGTTTAAGAACCCACATAGGTCTTTCCCTTTAAAGTTGCCTTCTATTCATTCTCTCTCTCTCTCTCTCTCTCTCTCTCTCTCTCTCTCTCTCTCTCTCTCTCTCTTTCTCTCTCTCCCTTCCTCCCTCCCTCAAAGACACACACACACACACACATATACACATATGTCTTTTATGTATATAGCTATTTAAATGTCTACTCCCATTGAAATGTAAGCTTCTAGCGGGTAGGGACTGTTTTTGTTTTTGTTTTTCTTTATATCTTCACTGTTTAGGTTAGTGCCTCCACATAGCCACATAGTAAACAAAATAGATACTCGATGACTAACTAGTAGCAAGATCAGACATGCATACAAATAACTGCAGTTAAAGAATAAGGTAAATACAAAGCAAATGCTGACAAATGAAAGATTCAAGGAAGGAGTTATTGCTTTCTACGGGGGTAGTGGAGGGACGAGACTTCAGGGAGAGCCTAAAGTGCCTTAAATGAAGAGAGCTATTTCAATAGGAAGGAGAGGGTGCAGTGGCCTATTAGAAGCTTAGGGGAAAATGTGAGCAAAGGCATGGAGAGAAGAGACAGTAAGATTAGAAAAGAGAATGATGAGCAAATTCATTTGGGCTGAAAGGTAGAGATTATGAAGGGAAATAATTTGAGCTTGCCCAAATAAGATGATTTCTTGATATCCAAAATTATTGTCATGATACAGAACAAATCTAGCTTGCCTTTGAAGGGATCTAATCCATGACTTTGTACTCAGTAGCACTATACTCCAATCAAATGTGCTTACTGGGAAGAAATAATTAATCTCTTTGCTATCAAAAAGTATAGGAGAATTTGACTGCATGTATTGTGTTAGCATTCTGATTTGGACCTAAAGTCAACTAATACATTATCTAAAACATTTGAATACTGGTCTTGACATGCTAGGATGACTATTTTGAACAAGCAATCTCAGCACAGAGGAAGAAAATATCATCTTCAAATGCTCTAAGTCCTGGAGTCAATGGAGAAAGAAAACGGCTAAAGGCTTCTGAATACAATTTGTAGGTTTGAAAAATGTGTATTTGTAGAAGGTTCAAATGATGGTGGACTGTATGTTTATATGTCTTATTAAAGATTGAGGGTGAAGCAGGTTATTGCTTTCTCTGACTATTTCAGTGATGGATGTCATAAAAGTACATAGATGCCAGATAAAGTCAGAGCTAATCCCACCCTTTACCCTCTGTAGACCTCCTTGTAATAACCAAGAAATAAAAAGTAGAAGGAATGAAAAGCCAGGTCTACATCTCAAGGACCAGATGCATATCTTTATTTGCCTTGTAATACTGGCATATTAACCCATGATTGTAGCATGTGCTTGGTATGCTGCCATGATAACAGGAGACTAAGAGCACTGTTGTGTATATGTGCCAGGTGGGATCAAAGAAAATGCTGATAAGTAGACACTTGCACCTCAAATGCAGACCACTGAAAAAGCAACAGCAAATATAGAAAATGAATGTGCAATCGAATTCATTAATTAACTACTGGATAACCATGTTACATTTGGCAAGTTGAGGCATATGGGTGAAATATACAGGATAAAAGTACTATATAAAGTAATGAGACTGATATGAACATCCTTCAATGGATTTGTGATCTCATAGACCTAGATACTCCTTCCACCAGAAGAGATAACGTGCCATCCATACATTCTCATCTTCTGGAACTCAATCAGACTCTCCCATAGATCCTCTCAAAAAGAGCTACACCACTCTAGAGGTATTTCTAATACCTCTAGTCTTTTTACATATTACAAGTACCAATATACCTGTCAGACTCTTGCCTCTTTTAAATCTCATCTTACTGGATTCTAGCTATCATTCTGACTTGTCTACTTTTATGAATGATTCCATCTTCACTACCTTATATATTAGCTGACCCTTCCAGTTTTGGTCATCTGGAAATCTCACAAACACATAATGTCTTTTACTACAATAGGGATTCTTCACCTTACATATGTCATAGATCTCTTTGGTAGTCTAGTGAATTCTATGTACTCCTTCTTAGAATAACCTTTTTAAATACATAAGATATAATGTATAAGATTACAAATAAAACCAAATATATTTAAATCGTCATTAGTATATTAAATCAAAATCAGGCGGTTCCAGGTTAAGAACCCTTGATCAAAATAGTTATAAAATGTTAAAAAAATGTAAAGCCAAGGATAGATCCTTGAAGCTAACCACTGTAGAAATTCTTTTGGTTTTACTTTGGCCCATTAATTATTCTCCTCTGACTCCAGATATTTAACTAGATTTGAATCTATCCAAATACTTTGTCATTTAGCTTTTCTTTTTTTTTATCTTTTTCTTATCTATGAGGATATCATGAGAATATTGCTAAAAATCTAGTTGTACTCAAGAGTCACTTGTAGTTGGGGAGGTAAGATAAATAGAAGTGAAAAAATAATCAATGAAATTGTACCAGGAAGAGGGTAAATGATAGGTAACAGTGACTATTATGAACTATCCATCCTATCAGAGATGAGATGAGGGAGAAAAAGTTTCTTACTTGATAGGGTCAAGGAAGGCTTCAGGGAGGAGATGGAAGTTAAACAGAGAATTAAAAGATGGCTATGTGTAGAATAATTGTAGAAGAACATGAGGACATTAAAGACATGGAGAATGATGTAAATAAAGGCACTAACGTTAGTGAACCACAAGGTATTATTTGGGTGACATTGGAATATGTGACTATCCAAAGGAAGGATCAGTTATTCTGACCTGCATCTTCACCCATACACTAACTAGATCATTAGTCTGATTTGACGAACTCTATTTTTCTATACCATACAAGAGAAGAAGGTGACAGGGTTTGTCTTGAACATGAACTGTATAATAACAATTACGATGACATACTGACTTTCATATATGAAAATGTGATTAATTCATTGCATGCTTAAGTAGTTTTCCTGGTGATAGATTTCTACTGATGGATCTCAACACTCTAGTTTCCCTAGTAACTATCTGGCATGCAGTTGTGAAAGAGAAAGATGGGTTGAAAGAAATAATGGGAGTAAAACAAGATGGAACACTAGCAACAGAACGCAGAACAGACTTCAAACAATGCATGTGAATGAACTGCTCTAATTAGCCACATGTCAGGCAGAACTAAGGTACATGCCTTAAATCCACTCTAATACCTGAAAATTCTTCCAAGGGAAGACACAAGAGATGATACCTTCCTATCAGTAGACCATTCTTTTTACTCTCTTATAGGACAGTGGTATCCAACAAAATTGAAAGGTGAAAGTGGAAACCAATTCAGCCAACAGAGTTGAGAACCCTAGGGGGTCTGATTATTGGGAGGTGAATTGAGCGAGAGTGACCTCTTTGGATTGACTTGACTCTAAGCTGACCGTATTCATTTCAGTGAGTTGTCAATGCTATGCTCCTCATAACACAGTTTTACCAGAGGCCTCAAACTGAATAAACACTCACTGGGAGGAAAATGACCTGTTGCTGTAAACCTTAACGATTTTAAAAAGCAGTTGGATGTGAGTACTACCTTCATTTTTTTTAGTATATATCATTTCCCCCCACCCCCCAGCGGCAGTTACTGATGAAAGTCATTAATGGGATCTTATTCTATATTCATGAATAGAAAGATAATATCAGTGAAAAGATAGGTACTTGAAATATTGAATTGTTGACTTTAGCATAATTTTGGCAGTCTTAATGAATCAGAGCACCATGATTTTAACATGGTATGGGAATGTACCATTATTTTTCTCCTAAGGCAAAAGATATCAATAAAAGATATGGTTGTTACTGTGAAATCATTTATAGGTCCAGTCACCATGCTTTCCCCAAAAACATTAGATAAGAAGTGTAATCATTTGCTTTAGAGTCATGGCCCATCTAGCCTTACCAGTGATCTTAAAGGATTTTTTTTGGGAGAGCAAAGTAGTTGTCCTAAGTAATTTCATCTTCAAAGACTAGAAATGAACCCTGAAATTTCCCTTTAAAATCACTATTTTATAAAAAAAAAATTTATTTCAATCTGTTGAAACCGGCAGTGTGAATAACACCAAGACTACATGTACGTAAGAGTGTGTTTTAAAGCTTAAAGGTTAAGTTTTAAAATATATGGTAGAATATGCAGGAAAGGTTATATTTTATACCAAATAACACGTAAGCTTGTAAGGTGTCTTTCTTTAGACAATATCTCAGTATTTAGTAGGTTTGCCCTTTGGGGGATATGGCAGTATTTTTCTTTAGAGGGACCAAGAGGGTTTAAGAAACTTTCCCCCAAATCAGTCAATGAAAGGGTAGTAACAAAATAACCAGGATTCTTGTTTTCTTGTCCTGTCTTATCTCCTACATTGGTTCCCAGTTGAGTGGGAGGGATGAAGGAGGAACATCAACGCTCTAGTGATCTCCATCTTGCTCAGACTATCCCCTGCTAAATAAGCCTCAAGTCTGTGCTGAGGGTGTGGGAGGCTAGACACCGATCATAGAAGACTATTCAAGGCTATCACTATTGCCCTTACTCCTGTCCTCCCTCCACCATTCAATTCATCAAGTACTTCCTGAGAATTTATAATGCATGTTGTTTTAATATTACCATCATTCTTCCACCCCACCCCCCAATCTGTAACCTCAAAGCTTCTTCTCAAGGGGATGAGGAGAAATATGTGGGCTGGACTTATAGGAGCTCATTTCTCTTCTCAGATGGATGGAGAGAGGGAAGATAAACTTTTCTAGCTGAGATGGGATGGGGAAATAGGGGAGTGACTCAAGTATAGAATGAAATCATGATACAGTGAATTTGGAGTCTGAGGATCTAGATTTGATTCCTTCTTCTGTCATTTCATTGTCACCTTAAACAAGTAACTTAATCTCTCCTGGTCTCAGTTTCCTCATTTGTAAAATGACAAAGTTCGATTGGAGCAATGGTGTCAAGTTCACATGGAAACAGGGATCAATAATCTGCACATAAGGATCCCTGTTGGATAAATACTAACTTACAGTTTTAAACTGTAACATTATGTATGTTTTATTGTATTTTTACATATTTCGTTAAATATTTGCCAATTACATGTTAATCTTGTTTGAACCCCACTCAGGAGATGCAGCTCCTGGACTCCATGTTTGCCACCTTTGGACCAGATATCTAAATGACTCACTCCTGCCTTAAGTCTCTCTCTCTTCTCACTGCTGTCCTTTCTCCACATTTTGGCTTTTTTTAAGCACACTTGTCTACTCAATAAACTGTCCTGCCTCCCCACTGCTGTTAAGATAAAATCAAACTCCTTTGTTTGGCTTCTAAAGCCCTTGACCTGGCCCCAACTTATCTGTTCAGCCTTGTTTTCTATTTCTCTTCTTACACCCTACTTGTGGTTTATTCAGACTGACATGTCTGTTTTCTTCATATGTGGCCCCATCTCTCATCTCTGTGACTTTGCACTGATCACCTTCCATGCCTAAAATATATTCCCTTCTTCACCTCTACCTCATAGAATCCTTCTTTTCCTTGAAGACACAGGTCTAGAATCATTTTCTAAATAAAATCTTTACTGATTCCCCATTTGGACAACTTTAAACGACCCCTTTCCCTAACTACCTTGTATTATTTAATCACCTGGCAATCACTTTGTATTTTTTATCTTTATATTATGCTGTATGTATACACTTACATTTCAATATATATAGATGTACATATATCTATTTGTATGTGTATTTTAAATATATAACCACTTCAGAGTTTTTGTTTTTTATATCTCAAGTGACTAGCACAGTGTCTGGCACATAGTAGGCATTTAAAAGTTTGCCAATTGATTATCTAATTGACCTCTAGGGTCCCTTCTAGCTTTAAATCTGATCTCCCCTGCAATTATCTTCTATATCCAGGGCTTGAATTGAAAAGCAGAAGTTGAAGAACTATGCAAATCCAAAGCATCTTGAAACCTAACTTTCACCTCCTTCCTCTCCTCTCTGGGGGCAGGTAATGATGCTCAGAGGAGATGTGTGTGTGTGTGTGTGTGTGTGTGTGTGTGTAATGGGGCACGGTGGGCTCGGTAATTCTTTCCTAATTTACCTTGATTTCTATTTCTCTCCTACTTAAGGTTCCACGTATTCAGGAAGGCCTGAAGCACGAGGTTACCCTCTCCTAGAGTTTGGGGTCGGGAGGGGGTACATGTTGGGGAGACCTCCTGTTTCCTTGGCAACTCCCTCTCAGTCTTGCGCTAGTTTAATGCAGTTTGAATTCTACGCAAACTCGGTGGGGCTCGCTAGTCATTTTTCCTTGCCCCCTCATCCCCTCCCAGACGAGAGCCAATATTGGGTGACTGGCAGAAGGTCCCTGCCACGCCGTACGCTGGTCAGCTCCTGGCCAGATGCGCACGAAGGTGATGGGCGCTGGCAGGAGAGTGGAGAGCAGCGCTCAGGAAGGGAGAACGCGGGTGGTGGGGGGGGATGTCAATTTCACCCATGCGAGGCTGGGAGCAAGGTGCTCCCCACTGCAGGGTCGGAGCCCCCCGCATTAAGTAAGCCCCGCGCATTCTGCCTGCCTTTTCAAAGACGCCTTTAGAAATGTAAGAGGGTGAGAAGAGGAACACAAACGAAAGGCAGTTTTATGAGAAAATGCAGATAAAGAGCCAGGCGGCAGAGCCATATGTTCCCCGTAATCTCCAAAGCCCTGACTTCAATTAGAGCCTCCCCTGAGTTCTAATGCCCAATCCTAAGTAAACACGCTGCTCTCAAAGAGGAACTCGGTTTCCAATTAAAAGTGTACTAACATTTCTCCTTTCCTTAATTCCCCCCCGAACCAAAGAATTTCTTCATCTCCAGCCCGGGGAGAATGGAGTCCTTGGGTTTGTTTTCTCTCCCTCTCTGTCTGTCCCTGGCTCTTGGTCCCCTCCGGAGCCCCGCGGGTCGCCCCGAGGTCACAGCCACAGCCGGCTCTCCGAAGCCTGGCCCGCCCGCTCCCCCCGTCCTTCCCTGGGCCGCCGCTTTCCCATGTTACGTCAGGCGGGGCTGCCAGACTAATTCCTACCTTGTTCGTGGAGGACTGGCGAGGCAGAGTTAATTAAAAGTAATACCGCGTTAAATCCGCCCCGGCTTTCTTAACTGGAGAGGAGCTGGGCCCTAGTGGAGAGGAGGGGGGGAGAGAGAAAGCCCCATCAAGCTTTCCTGGAGCAGGTGTTTGGACATGAGGGGTTGGGGGAGCAGGAGCTTGGTTGGTGGTTTGGGGAGAGCCCCTATAACTTGAACCCTCATGTGTCTTCCTGCCACCCTGCTTCCTTCCATCTGCCATTCTGCGTGCTACCCAGGCAAGGGTTGGGTGGGTTTTTGCTGTTCTTTTTTCCATTCCTGAATATCTGGTGCCTGGTGGCCTCAGAGCTGGGATCTTCGGGACCGTCCGAGGTTCTCCAAGATAGTTTGCAGGGGCTTTTATTCGCTGGAAAGGTTTTCTCCCTCTGCCACCTTGCCCCACGACCCCATCGGCAGAATTTAGATTTAGAAGGGGGGCCCACTAGGGATGAGGCCACAATGTATGCACCCCTGTTCGTGATGAAACGGCGTGGATGAGCTGAACCTAAATCACACTGACATTTAATTTCTGCTTTGGGGTCTGTTCCTTTGCAAAAGGGGAGTAGTTGAAAGGAGCAGCCCTAAATGAGATAAATATATGTGAAACATTTTGCAGACTGTAAATTGCTATAAATGTCAATTGCTGTTGATATTTAGCCAGGTTTCAGAGGGAAGGAAAAGGCTGATAAATTCATTTTTGTTTTCCCTAACCAAAAGGGAATATAGAATTGGGCAGTTATCAAGACTTGGAGGACAGGACCCTACAGGATAATTTAAGTGAAGTATGTTTTCCTCTTTCCTATCTAAATGATTGCTTCTTTGCATAAGCAGTGAAGACCAGGCCTCTCAATGTATTCTCACTAATTTTTTCCCCTGTCTGGTTGCTTTCAATCAGGTGACTCAGAGGGCTCAAATTAAGGTAGGGAGCCACCATTTCATGTCCTTTCTGCCTGATGACAGTAGAAACAAGTCAGTAAGATTCAGTAGATGCAGTTAGGCACAATTTATAAAGACTGCTGCATAAGTAAATAGCAATTCTGAATGCTTTGTCGACTGAGCAGTGTTAAAACAAATGAATGGAATCTTTCAGCTCTTCAGATCTCATCTTGGTGTGGGTAAACCGAGCCTGTCTTAGGCACCAAAGTGTTAAGACCTTGATGCTTCACCTTTTTCAATTAAGTTCCCTTCCCCAAAACTGAAACCATACACATATCATTTCAGTCTTCTGTCAACCTAACCTCCATCATATTATGTAGATAGATAAACATCCACACATCCACACACACCATCCCACCAAGTAACTACCATGGTGACCACTACTTTCTTTTAATCCATGATAGTTAAGCAATTACTATACTTCTAGCCCTACTAACAGAAGTATTGTGGGGGTTATATAAAAATACAGAACATAATACATGAGTTCAAGGAGATAGTGTCTAGTTAGAAAAATAATACTATTCTATGCAAGGATCAAAAACATTACAAGATACTAAATATAAATTCAGATAAACTACAAATTCCTGTTTACGGATTTAAAGCCTTTAACAAATTAATCCTTGATATTTTTTAAACTTCTTATGCATTATTTCCTTCCATGCACCCAGGGGTCCAGCAATGTTCGTCTCCTTCATGTTCTTCACACACAACTTTCTCCCATTTCTTTGTCTTTGCTTTTGCCTTTCCTTGTGCCTGGAATCCCCTCCCACCTTACCTGTACCTCTCGTAGTTTCTAGTTTCCTTCAAGAGTCAGTTTCAGGTCTTTCCCATTTTCCCTTGGCTGATAATGCCATCTCCTATGATGCTACTCTGTATTTATTTAGCATGTATCTTCTACCTAAGTCTGTGTTTACTTTATATGTATGTTGTATATACATATATATGAGCATACTACCTCTGTCCATTGAAATATAAAGTTCCTTGACAGTAGGAGCAGTTTCACCTAATAAATGCTTTTTAATGGGTCATATTCTATGTTGCATGGCATGCATTATATAGCCAGTGATTTGAATGATACAGTGTTTAGACATTGGAGAAATTAGTGAAAGCTAGAATAGTCAGGAGAGTGTTCATACAATAGGCATGCCTTAATCTGGAAGCTTCTAATCTACTGGTCACAAACAGGCAAAGCCAGTGTGTTAGAAATAGGAACCAGAAGCTTTCGGACGGGCATGATGACCTAAAGGTTTTTACTAGATGCCTGAAGTCTGGCATCTAATTCTGGTTCTGCCACTAATTCTCTCTTTGACCTTGGGAAAGTCCTCAGTTTCTGTATTTGTAAAAAGATGGAATTAAAACATGTGATTTCCAAGGCTTTGTTTAATTTTATGTAATCTGGTAAGTTATGATATGTCAAGGACACCTTCACAATATACTGAAGTGTCCCCACACTCATGCTAGGTTATTTGACAAAGATGCAGGGATGCCACAGCTGGCATCATCTGGTGTAACAGCTGTGGTGTGAAGAAGAGCAATGAGGTCACCAAATATGATTTCTGCAAAAGGTTAGAGACAAAAGAGAAGGAGACAGTCCTAGGAAAGGACTTGGGTTTTGTTTGTGTCTCTGTGTGGTTTCATTTTTACCTTCTTTCATACGGTTTTCAAACAAGGTTCTCCTACTTTGAAAAACTCCACCTCCTGGCAGGATAGGTCAGTTCTCCCAAAACAGATCAGGCAGGGATCTGGGATTTCAGCCTATCAGGACAAATGTCTGGGGATATCCAGACATAACCAGAGCTGCTGTAGATTCCATTATGTCCCCTCTACTTAATAAGGCAGGAAATCAAGCTAATGCATTTTATAAAGATATTCGATAATAAGTGATAATACAGGAGGTTTATTCTTCAAATTGATGCTTCCACTATAATGAGAACAAAGAAGGGTTGGTGTCATGTGTGTACCATTACAGGAAAGTGGGAGCACCTTTGAGTAAGGTGCTCTGTTCTGAAACCATATACTGAGGACTATTTATAGTGAAGTGTGACCATCTAGTGAAAAGCCTCATTTTACAGACAGTGACAAATGGCTTTGAAAATTGAAATGACTTATCCACAGTCACATAGTAATTAGTAGCAGAGTCAACACTAAACCCCTTTCACAGATCAGCCATCTTCCTTCCTTTCTAGTGTTTTGTTGTTAGTATAAATAATACTACCTTTCTAATACCTTATTTTTTTTTGGAGGCGGATGGCAAGGCAGTTGGGGTTAGGTGACTTGGTCAAGATCACACAGTTAGTATCTGAGGCCGAATTTCAACTCAGGTCCTCTTGACTCCAGGGCCAGTGTTCTATTCGTTGCTTGACCTAGCTGCCGCTCTAGTATCTTATTAATAGGAATAACATGTATGTTGATGACATGGCCCAGTGGACAGAATGTTAAGGGTCAGAAATACTTGACTCTGAAGCCTGCTCCTGACATTGACCATATACATAAGATCCCCTCCTTTGCCTGTATAGTGGACTGCCCACAGAACTAGGAAAAGTAAAGATTGGGAAATAGGGGTGACATCTGAGGAGCTTAGTATATCAGGGGAAGCTTGCTATTTTTATTCTGCAGTAAAGCAAATGAAATGTATACTTCTTTTCTCTTTTCTATTTCTGCTGGTTCAAGGCCTAATTCAAATATGATGTCTTTCTTGATCAACCTCCTCCCTAAATATTTTTGATTATATGAATCTCCTTTTTCTGAATTTCTTATGCCACTATTCTTGAATCTATTTTTGGTTACTTGCTCATGCCTTAATTCCCTAATCAAATCATCAGCTCTCTGAATTTATAAATAAGACCATGTTTTACTTATCTTTGTATCTCCCTCAGTGCCTAAACATAGTAAGTACTTGAGAAATCTTTATTGAATTAAAAGAATTATTAATCTGATCTCAGCAGGATTCCACTAGAACAGCAGCTTTTCAGTTAATTCTGTACAATACTACAACACCTTTAATTGATTTAATGAAAATAATCAAACTTCTAAAATCTATACTCCCGAGACAATTATTTGGATTATTTATCACCCATCTTGTTGAGGTGTCATGTAGATACAATGTGAGGGAGATTTTTGGATATTCATGAATGGGTTTTAATATACTGAAACTAGTAATTATTTACTGGCTGGAGAAGAAAAGATGAATGAGTGTATGGATTAAATGACCTTTATATATTCTGCCTAAGTGGTTGAGGTTACAGTATCATACATCTCTTGAGATGCCTATAATTCAAATATTTCAAGACCTTTTAGCAATTTGATTAAGATGAATCAAGTGTCTAAAGTAGAGCTTCATTTTTCTGGTCATTGGACATGAATCAATTTCTAGCCAAGTTACTTGAATGAAGACTATTCTGTAGTTTTCCCTAGCCTAGATGAAACACAGTTGCCTATCACTTAAAAGAAACATCTTCTATCTGGAAGGAAACTTGGAGACCATTGAGTGAAGAGCCTCATTTTACAGATAATGAAAAAGGTCCCAGAGAGCTGATTTGTCCACAATCACATAGCAATCTGTGGCATGGTTGGATTAGAACCTGTATCATAGGACTAGATCAGCCACCTTCTCACTATATCACACTACCTTTCTAGCATTTTGTTATTGGTACAAATAACAGCTATGTAGGCAACAAACCCAGTGGATGGAATTCTGGATGTAAGCATCAGAAAGACTTGACTTTGAAACTTTCTTCTGATGTTCACCAGCTATATGACAATTGGCAAGTCACATAACTTCTCCAAACCCTAGTTTCTTTATATGTAGACTTGAAATAATACTCTTCATCATACCTAACTCACAGGGTTATGCAATGCTTAAATAATAAATGTATAAGGCCACTTTGTATGTAAAGTATTCTAAAAATCCTAAATATCGGCTATCATTATTGTCATATACTGAGATTGGAAGCAAATTGAATGAATGAGAAGGCATTTATTAAATACTTAAGTGCAAAGTACTGCACAAAATACTGGGACATGCTTAGACATGCAAGATATTTCATGTTCTCATGGAACTCACATTCTAATAGGGTAGATGAGACATCTCAAAAGTTTTAGGTGAAGAGCAGATGGAAAGACCCTATGGTCCTTAGAGCAAATCACTAAAGCAGATGGTGTAAGAGTTGGGCCTAATGCCAGTCTTCAATTCAAGTTCATTGTTGGGATGGAACGAGACACTCATGAGTCACTGAGCAGTTAACAAAAGAAAGTTTACTTAGCTCTAACACAGCAAGAATATGCAAAAAAGGATACAGTGACACTTAGATTCTTTTAATGTGGCCCCCTCTATGGAAATGTGTTTGGCCATCAGGCTGGATAAAGTGAAGAATATGGTGAATTGCATGATCTTCAGAAAACCACCCAGCCAGAGGGAGTCAACCTCTGTGTAGCTGGAACATTGTAAACCCTTAAAATGACCAGTAACCTGCTATAGGGAAGCTGGCACTTCTTAGGGCAGCTTTATCTCTTTTTATGAATAGCTAGTCTCTATTGTAGGAGAGAGAGAGAGAGAGAGAGAGAGAGAGAGAGAGAGAGAGAGAGAGGAGGGGTCTGAGCCTGCCCCACGTTAGGGGCAAGAGCAAAGAATCTTCCAGGGAAATCAGGTCCTGGGTATGTCTTTGTCTTCCTTTAGGGAAAACTAATCCCTCTAGCAGGAAGGAAAAAAGAGATGGAGACCCAACCCATACTGGGAGGAAATGCTGGTAGATAATAGTCCTACCACAGATGGTTATACATTTTCCTTGGTGTCATTTTCATTGATAAAACATGTCAGTTTCTGATGGTGAATCATTTGACAAAACTAAGAACTTTGGGAACTATTTTCCTCTGATTCTTCAATAGCTGACTGCCAAGGAGACAAGGGATATAGCATCCATCCATAGAGGCAGTTACCTGGGTACATCTTCAAAAGAGTTACCCATCCTTTGGATAATGACTATGAGGAATGGAACAAAAGTGGGTTAGAGGTCTGAGAGTGCTTTGTAATGGGTATTTTAGTTTTTTAACTCCCTAAATCCTACATGGGTATGTTTGAAAGAGTTTTATCATTGAATTAAATCAAGAGATCTCTTGCCTTCTCTACTTTACTCTAGCCTTAAGTTCTAAAATGTTCTTCCCAGTCCACCAGGCTCTGACCATGGTGCTGAATGCATGTACATTATTAGCATTACTCTTCAAGCCTTTCTCTCACCTCTAGGATAACATTTCTTCAAATATTTAAAGCCTAATTATTGAGGATGAAGTGGGAGGGAAAGAGAACAAAACTATTAATTCTTACTATTTATGGTTGTCTAATTTCTACTCTGATGTGAACTTTATGCAGTTTGGATATATTCCATTCTATAAGACTTAGGAGACACAGAAGTATCAAAAAATTTAATTGGTGACATCTAAGTAAACTCTCATGAAGTGTATTAAACAAGATTTAATCCAATTTTAAAAACTAAATTCCCAGAGAGAGGTAGCTTGAGCTGTCTGAAATGTCATTTTTCAAAGATGTCCTTCATCTGTACATGTATGGTGACAATGAAGACCACACAAAGGAACTGTAAAGGAAGCAGTGATGATGTTACAGATAGCAATCATAGAATATCAGAGCTGAAAGGGACCTTGAAAATCACCTAGCTACTCCCCTTATGTTACACATGAGGAAAATGAAACCTAAAGAGGTTCTAAATGGAATACATTGGATTAGAACCTAGGTTTTATGGCTACATGACCATCATTTTTCCTTTATGCCATGTGTCATGAAAGAGAAAATAAATCATCTGGGTAAACTCATAGAAACGGTAGCTTTTTTCCTGAGATTGGTTTTGGTTTAGGAGCTGAGTAGTTTAGAGTATATTTATCACCTAATTCTTCCTCTAGAATATATGGCTATCAGTTACTTTGAAAATATGAGGTGGAATATGGTGCTTAGGTGGTGTTCACCACTGCCCCATAGTAATATTATAGAACCACCCGCCTGTGGAGGTTGGGTTATTTTAATAGGATCTATGATATCACTGATATGGGTAGTCCCTCTCCTGATTCAGATACCAAGCCATATCATAAGGTTTTAGTTGGAAGAGACCTCATGGACATCTAGTCCATCCTTCCCCACCCCTATCCCCCAGTTCAAATATATATATTACTGAAGCCCAGTGATATTGTGTGTTTTGACCAAAGTTGCATAGATAAAAAGCATCATAAGTGGAATCTGAATCCAGGCTCCTTGTCTCCAAAATCAGGACTCTTTTGACTGGATTGCACTTCTTCCTCTTTTTCTAATTTTACAGATGAAGAAACTGAGACTCAGAGAAGTAATACAACTTTCTCATGTTCATAAAGCTAGCAAGTGGCAGTACAATATCCAATTATGTCTCTGTTACCCTGCACTCTTGCTAAATGTTCAGTCTACTCCTTCTCTGGTTATATCTGTCCTCAGTGATGTCTTTTATGTCTTATGGGCAAGATATCAAATACAAT